>OZ024857.1:15801414-15996414 GCA_964017155.1 Oasisia sp. SBJ-2009
TGTAGAATTCTCACATTTAAATGATTGGTGCAGAGATCTCATGAGTGAGTATATTTAGTATTTGTCTAATATTACTGAGATGTTACATTTTGCTCTTTCAGACATAGTTTTCTTTGGCGAGGCTATGCCCAAGACATTTTTCAAAGCAGTAAGCGAGGTGAGCATAACTTCATTTGTCATTGATTGCTGTATTTAACTTTTTGAATCAAGGCAGGCTGTATTCACTCATAAACAACTTCCAGCTGACATATACAGACCATCAGATTCAGAGATAGATCCTCCCATACACACACATACACACGCATGCATACACTCACACACACACACACACACACACACACACACACACACACACACACACACACACACACACACACACCAACACACGCCCTCACTCACACGCACAGTTACACGCACACACACAGTTACACACATACACACGCACTCACACGCACACACGCACACACGCACACACGCACACGCGCACACACACACACACACAGTTACACAGTTACGCACGCATGCACGCACACACACACAGATCCTCCAATTCACATACACTCATATATCTCCTCCCATTGACACTTACTGATTGCTCCTACATGCTGTGACCATGTTGTACAGATTGCTCCTACATGCTGTGACCATGTTGTACAGATTGCTCCTACTGTCCTACATGCTGTGACCATGTTGCACAGATTGCTCCTACTGTCCTACATGCTGTGACCATGTTGCACAGATTGCTCCTACATGCTGTGACCATGTTGCACAGATTGCTCCTACATGCTGTGACCATGTTGCACAGATTGCTCCTACATGCTGTGACCATGTTGCACAGATTGCTCCTACATGCTGTGACCATGTTGCACAGATTGCTCCTACATGCTGTGACCATGTTGCACAGATTGCTCCTACATGTTGTGACCATGTTGCACAGATTGCTCCTACATGTTGTGACCATGTTGCACAGATTGCTCCTACATGTTGTGACCATGTTGTACAGATTGCTCCTACATGTTGTGACCATGTTGTACAGATTGCTCCTACAAGCTGTGACCATGTTGCAGGACCTGCCCCAGTGTGACATGTTGATCATCATGGGCACATCTCTAGTGGTTCAGCCATTTGCGTCACTCACAGAAAAGTAAGTTCATCAACTAACATCATCATCATCTAACCTATCCGACAGGTGCAGTGGCATGAAGGTTGACACATCTGCCTGTAATGATGTCAGTCGGAGAGACGTACAAGTGTAAAGTGGTCAGTTGTTAACTTCATAAATACTCGTTAAAGTATGAACGTTTATTCAGAACATTTTAACAACAACAAAAGGACAATACAAACAGGCAGATTTAACTACAATATTTACCTAAATGAAATTGAAAAAAAACCCAATAAATTTGAATGATGCATATATTTAAACAAGATTTAACAAGATTGCTTCCAAGAAAACCAACTCTAGATGGCAGGTGGACAAGGAAGCTCTTTGGCTTATCAAGAGTCCAACCTATCTGTCTAAATGTACCCCGCCCTTCTTAGGTGTATGTTGATTTTATTTTTAAACATATTAACACTACTAGCACCTACACGATCAGCCGATAATCTGTTTCATTCATTTACTGTTCTTTGTGAAAATTTGAATTTTCTAATATCTAGTCTTTACTGCTCTTCATTGCAGTCAATGTCCTTCTCTCTTCCTTAACTGAGAAAGAAATATTTCTGTCAATATTTTCATACCCATTCAATATTTTAAACACTTCTATCTGATCTCCTCTCAATCTTCTGGTTTCTAGTGTTGTTAATCACATTCTTTTAGACGCATTTCATAACTAATATTTCTGAGTTTTTGTATCATTTTGGTTGCTCTCCTTTATACTCTTTCTGGTATATCAACATCCTTCTTGATACCTGATTGTACAAAGCAGGAGACAGCACAGTGGGTTTTATATTTACAGAGTTCCAGACACAACTCCACGGCTCTACATAAACTTGGAGAACGACGTAGGAGCTGTAAGTAATCACATGATTCACAAACCATGCACACGATATTACTAAGATTAGCTCCACAGTGTACATTCAGATCATGAATGAGGCAGGTCTCTTAATGAAGGCTGTACTTTTACTAATGCCAATTTATTACTCATCCACTAGTAGTATCGGCATCATACTTTAAATAATAGTGTATCACTGGAAGTTAAGTTATTAATTATTTTAAATATCTGGAATTAAGAGTAAATGCAAAAGCAATCAAGACGTGTTAAGGATTTTTATAAGCTCTAAATTCTGGTTGAGGTATTTGGTAACCAGACTACATTTCACATACAAAATGCAGTCAGCTTTGTGTTGGACATTTGTGTTAAATGGATTACTTCCCTCTGTTTAAAGAATACAAATTTTAACCGATATCATACACTGAAATGTAGTGTGACATCAACATATCTGCTGCCCAGTTTCATTTGGAATATGTATTACCTTAGGGTACCTTAGGACGGTTCTGATCATAGGATTCCGTGTTCCTCTGTGATCAGCTCTTCGTTTTCATAATCTATAACGGTGCTTCAAAGTCATACACAATATCCTGGGTATATCATAATTTGTCTAATCATGTTTTGAATGATTCTAGGGATTTAGCTGTTATCCCTGTATCAGGGAGAACTAAGGTTCGGTAATTCAAATTGGAAATACGTTTTTTCTTAGGTTTAGTTTGGCTCTTTGTGTGAATAATTTTAGAGAATGTCCCGTTTCCTGTTCTTTGTGATATTTCATTGTTTCTCAAAAGATTTGGTACTGATTCGTGGTCATAAATGTTGTGTATTATTTTGTGTTGACATGCAATAATCTGCCTTTTATAATCTGCCTTTATCTGCCTCACATAAGTACGTCATTCACCTTGCAGAATGATCCGATGATGGCATTTCTAGGCATGGGCTCCTCTTTCAAGTTTGGGGACGAGGACAATTACAGGTATGTCATGTCTTGTTGCCACCTTTGTACACCAGCCTGGGTGGACGATATTGTGTCACCACCTGTTGATGACATAGTGATAGCGGTGTCTTTATAGAGAGGTCTGGGCCACCAGTTCAATCTCACAAACCAGACACTTGTCTCACCCGCAATCCAATACCAACGCCCTCGACTTTGGAGATTTCCAATTTTACTGTTTGATCTTTCTGACATGGCTTTGGCACTTGAACTTGCCAGAAAGTGAAATTATGGACAGAGCATATATTTAGGGTTTCTTCATTAAGGCAGTCTGCCTGTGGTTCTTATGTAAGCTCCCGAGATCTGACAATATCACTAAATAGTGCTGGTTTCCCCCACCCTGACATTGTGTTAAGCTATTTGTACATGTTATAGAAATGTGTCTCTGTGGAGATGTTGTATGTTGACTGTAAACATGTCTTTGTGGAGATGTCTTATGTTGACTGTAGACATGTCTCTGTAGAGATGTCTTATGTTGCCTGTAAACATGTCTTTGTAGAGATGTCTTATGCTGACTGTAATCATGTCTTTGTGGAGATGTCTTATGTTGACTGTAAACATGTCTTTGTGGAGATGTCTTATATTGCCTGTAAACATGTCTTTGTGGAGATGTCTTATGCTGACTGTAAACATGTCTTTGTGGAGATGTCTTATGTTGACTGTAAACATGACTTTGTGGAGATGTCTTATGTTGCCTGTAAACATGTCTCTGTAGAGATGTCTTATATTCAGTGTAAACATGACTTTGTGAAGATGTCTTATGTTGACTGTAAACATGTCTTTGTGGAGATGTCTTATGTTGACTGTAAACATGACTTTGTGGAGATGTCTTATGTTGACTGTAAACATGTCTCTGTAGAGATGTCTTATATTCAGTGTAAACATGTCTTTGTGGAGATGTCTTATGTTGACTGTAAACATGTCTTTGTGGAGATGTCTTATGCTGACTGTAAACATGTCTTTGTGGAGATGTCTTATGTTGACTGTAAACATGTCTTTGTAGATATGTCTTATATTCAGTGTAAACATGTCTTTGTGGAGATGTCTTATGTTGACTGTAAACATGTCTTTGTAGATATGTCTTATATTCAGTGTAAACATGTCTTTGTGGAGATGTCTTATGTTGACTGTAAACATGTCTTTGTGGAGATGTCTTATGTTGCCTGTAAACATGTCTTTGTAGAGATGTCTTATGCTGACTGTAAACATGTCTTTGTGGAGATGTCTTATGTTGCCTGTAAACATGTCTTTGTAGAGATGTCTTATGCTGACTGTAAACATGTCTTTGTGGAGATGTCTTATGTTGCCTGTAAACATGTCTTTGTGGAGATGTCTTATGTTGCCTGTAAACATGTCTTTGTAGAGATGTCTTATGTTGCCTGTAAACATGTCTTTGTGGAGATGTCTTATGTTGCCTGTAAACATGTCTTTGCAGAGATGTCTTATGTTGCCTGTAAACATGTCTTTGTAGAGATGTCTTATGCTGACAGTAAACATGTCTTTGTGGAGATGTCTTATGCTGACTGTAAACATGTCTTTGTGGAGATGTCTTATGTTGCCTGTAAACATGTCTTTGTAGAGATGTCTTATGTTGCCTGTAAACATGTCTTTGTGGAGATGTCTTATGTTGCCTGTAAACATGTCTTTGTGGAGATGTCTTATGCTGACTGTAAGCATGTCTTTGTGGAGATGTCTTATGTTGACTGTAAACATGTCTTTGTGGAGATGTCTTATATTCAGTGTAAACATGTCTTTGTGGAGATGTCTTATATTCATTGTAAACATGTCTCTGTAGAGATGTCTTATATTCAGTGTAAACATGTCTTTGTGGAGATGTCTTATGCTGACTGTAAACATGTCTTTGTAGAGATGTCTTATGTTGACTGTAAACATGTCTTTGTAGAGATGTCTTATGTTGACTGTAAACATGTCTTTGTAGATAGTAGATATGTCTTATATTCAGTGGAAACATGTCTCTGTAGAGATGTCTTATATTCAGTGTAAACGTGTCCTTGTGGAGATGTCTTATGCTGACTGTAAACATGTCTTTGTGGAGATGTCTGATGTTGACTGTAAACGTGTCTTTGTAGAGACGTATTCTGGCAGGGAACATGTGATGACGGTTGCCAAGCTCTGGCAGATCTTCTGGGCTGGGGAGTAAGTGTGACAGCAGTTTCTTTGTTTCTTTTGTTTGTTTGTTCTTTCCCCATCAGGGCAGGGACACGACAAATATGTACCACAATAATGTATATACATATTAATTTTACATAATATTTAAGTACAATACAAATTTACTTCAGTCAAGTAAATTGCTTATGTAAAAATGCCCACATCATGGTCTGGATGTTTCCGTGCTGTTAATGGTGGGAGCCATGTCATCTTCAACACTGTTGGGCTCTTGCGTGGTTAACCAAATGTAGCAATGTAGCCCGATCTTCAGTTATAGATTTATAGTTCATTGTGTATATGCATTTTAGGTGAAAAGATGATAAATAAATGGAATAAGTTACCAGGGATTTTGGATACACTCTGCCATGATTGGCAGCTTATGACATTTTTATTAGACACCCATGTGTGTTCATGAGCCATTCTGAGTTTGTATTAGCTAAGGCAACAATCAATAAAAATTTACTTTTGACATGATACTGTCTTGCTATTGTAGGTAGACACGACTCATAATTACCTTTTTTCTTATTTCAGGAGGACTTAAAAAAGCTGGTGCAAAGTGAACACGCAAAACTTGACAGCGTAGTGCCTAAAGGTAAGGGTTTCTTTTAAGCCATCTCGAAACTGTGATTACCATGAAAAAACCGAACACATTTACATGTATTTTTATGTTGATTGTAGAAACTTTACATATTACTTACTCAAGAAATAGAAATGGCTTTAGACAATGTCTTCTTTCCAAATGGATAATAAACCATTTATGTTCCGATAAAGCCACTGTGCACATAGATGTGTACCTGTTGCTTTCGTTTTCATGAGGCTTAATATTTACTATAGATAATTGTCCGAGACAGAGACTGAACTGTTGTTTTCTGAACTTTTGCAGCCCAAGCAAAGCGAGCAAAGG
This sequence comes from Oasisia sp. SBJ-2009, assembly GCA_964017155.1. NCBI lineage: Eukaryota > Metazoa > Annelida > Polychaeta > Sabellida > Siboglinidae > Oasisia > Oasisia sp. SBJ-2009. The sequence goes on from OZ024857.1 coordinate 15,807,470, forward strand.
TTATTCAGGCCTGCTGTGTATTGCTGTAGTATACTCAGGCCTGTTGTGTCGCTACTGTTGGCATGAAATGTCTTTATTGACTAGTTTCATGTCTGACACAAAGGGTATTAGTATTGTCTTTGAGACAGAAAAGAAAGCTGACCATGTCATTACAGACATTATGAGCATAATCATATCACGCAAAGCGTTCAATTTTAATAATCACCTGAATTACTGTTTGGTCAAATTCAAAATACAGTTATTTTGATGATTTTATGGAAATTACATTTAAAAACCTGCTACACAAATGAGCTGATGCAAACAAATGCAAAACTGGAGCTTTTTTATGAAGAAAACATGGTACGAACATACACTACCAATTGTAAGGTAGTACATGTACAAGCTATCAACTCAGTATTTGACTGAGTAACTAAACTTCATTTAACCATGATTAATGACACAGTAAACTGTTCACTCATGAAATGTAAACAAAAGATTCCATTAGTGAACGCTATTGTTGTAGAGCCAATTGCTACATTCCGAAAATTTGCATGCAACACAACACGCCTGATTCTACAAATCAGTAATTGCTAACAATTACCACTCATGGCTAGAGAGTATAATTCTGGGTAATTAGAGTAGACAGATCGTTTTAAAACTGTATTTAAATGTTATGTAGGATGATGGCTGCATTGAAGAACTCCACTGGTTGCCTAGTGAAGTACCAGAGCGAGTACAACTACCTGTGGTTGTATCTGTGTATCCTTGGGGATGTCATCAGTGTACCTCGTCTTGCGTATATGCCACACTCGAATCTACCGATCACACCCACCGGCCGGCCGACCTCATAACCACAAACAACACAACCAGCACGTACTCTCTTGTGTGGGGTCTACTTTATGGAATGTTCTTACTGAACACCTGCATTTCACCAAGTGTATGACTATTTTTAGCACACACCTAAAGACAAAGTATTTCAAACCAGCTCTTAACGTCCACTTCTTTCTACATTCACTCCTTATGTCATATTATTTGTTATGAATATCAATTATCTACTGGTTATTATTTGAATTATTTATTCATTCACATTTTAACGACGTTTTAGAATTATGTATCTGTATGTACACTTTGATAATTTTAGCACATGATTGATAAATAAATCTTTGCTCAATGAAGTGTTCCTGTTCTTATACCTTTTTACTTTTATTACTCACATTTCAGTAGCAACTCGGGATATTCATTTAGGAAGTCTTAACATTCAATTCAACACCCTCCTAAATTGTACCCTGGATACGAGTGTAAAAATAAAATACATTTTACATCTTTGACCACCAGCTTTACCACATATAATACATAAGTTGATCTTTTTGCAAAATATACTGAACACATGACAACCAAAAAGTGTCAATGTGGAAACGACCAAAGGCGCGTGACATTCATAAATTGGGGAAAAGCACCTTGTGACCAACGCACTGGTGGACTTGCTGCTTACAGACAGTGCACGTGACATAGAAAGTTAACATGTCATCTTCATCCTCATATGTTTCATACAATTCCCCGTCTACAACAGTCCTATTCTGAGTTCAGAATACCTTTGTGTTCTGAAATCTCCTGCCATGACATTCACGTCTGCAACTAAAGTTGCTGTTATACATATGATACTGTGATATGTCGCACTAATAAGTTAGTTTGCATATTTCTGTCACACATCTATTTAGACGCATTGAACAATTTCATCACCTCTGCCATGTAGCACTTATCTTACCAACTGACAATGGTAACCATCAAACAAAAGTAATTTGCATAGTTGCTTTGCAATCACAATATTCAGGCACTTTAGAATACTACATTAGTAAATCACCTATGGAATTAGTCCACATAAACAACACACTTGATCCCATCAAATGATACACATGTACACAGATAAACAACACACTTGGTCCCGCCAACAGATACACATGTACACAGATAAACAACACACTTGGTCCCATCAACTGAGACACATGTACACAGATAAACAACACACTTGGTCCCATCAACTGAGACACATGTACACAGATAAACAACACACTTGGTCCCATCAACTGACTCACATGTACACAGATAAACAACACACTTGGTCCCATCAACTGAGACACATGTACACAGATAAACAACACACTTGGTCCCATCAACTGACTCACATGTACACAGATAAACAGCACACTTGGTTCCATCAACTGAGACACATGTACACAGATAAACAACACACTTGGTCCCACCAACAGATACACATGTACACAGATAAACAACACACTTGGTCCCACTAACAGATAAACAACACACTTGGTCCCATCAATTGAGACACATGTCCAATCATTAGCCTAGTTTCAGTCAAGTTCATGTACAGAACACCATTCTATTATGATTCAATCAACAACACAATGGAGCTTTCTCTGGTCATATTGAAACAAAATAATTATAAGACTACAAAAGGCTAATGTGTAACCATTTGTAAATTTCTTGGCTGTTGAGATCATATCTGCAGCTAATTTAATGAAAGTGTTAACCTATTTTGTATTTTCTTTGTCTAATTGTGGTGACTTCAATAAGCCCAACACAGTGTTCACAATTTTAAAGATATGATCACAGAAATATGCTAGCTGATAGCCAATACACCCAGTTTCATAATGAGTTTCACCAGCAATATCGCCGAGTTCACCTCAGTAGTCTTTATCAAGTTTATGTAAACCAGCACACTTTGTGTTAGAACTGATGTACAGACACCATATACGTAAGAGTTTATACCTTTGTATAGCAGCATCAAACAAATTGTGTCTTGCTGTTCACTCAACATAATGTGTTGTATAATGTAGAAACACAGGCATGTTTGCAATATCATTTTGAATTTTAACTTGGGCCAGTGAAGAATATTTTAATTGTCTGCCCACCCTATTTCATCAAATTAAATAACACATTAGCACCAAACAAAAAGCATGCTGCAGCCAATTCTACATAAGTTTAACTTTTTATAAAATATACTGAACACATGACAACCAAAAAGTGTCAATGTGGAAACAAACAAAGGCCCGTGACATTCACAAACTGGAAAAAAGCACCTGGTGACCAACGCACTGGTGGACTTGCTGCTTACAGACAGTGCACGTGACATAGAAAGTTAACATGTCATCTTCATCCTCATATGTTTCATACAATTCCCCGTCTACAACAGTCCTATTCTGAGTTCAGAATACCTTTGTGTTCTGAAATCTCCTGCCATGACATTCACGTCTGCAACTAAAGTTGCTCTTATACACACGATACTGTGATATGTCGCACTAATAAGTTAGTTTGCATATTTCTGTCACACATCTATTTAGACACATTGAACAATTTCATCACCTCTGCCATGTAGCACTTATCCTACCAACTGACAATGGTAACCATCATACAAACGTAATTTGCATAGTTGCTTTGCAATCACAATATTCAGGCACTTTGGAATACTACACGAGTAAATCACCTATGGAATTAGTCCACATAAACAACACACTTGGTCCCACCAACAGATACACATGTACACACATAACCAACACACTTGGTCCCACCAAGTGATACACATGTACACACATAAACAACACACTTGGTCCCTCAAAGTGATACACATGTACACCGTACTTGTTCTAAGTTGCAAGAAATCTGCACTATGACATTTCTTATACATCCATCTGTATGTACACAACAATCTCTAGATTAAATTAATTAAAGCATTACCTAACATAAAAATAACAAAATATATTACATGGCTGGTCCCTAGTGCTACGGCTGTCACTCAGAATCACAGAAGACAGTTTGTTACTGAAGTATGATTGTTCAAAGAAACATCTACAATCTACATTGAAAGGCAGGCTGGATATCAGTGCAGGCCTGCTGTATATTGCTGTAGTTTATTCAGGCCTGTTGTATATATTGCTGTAGTTTATTCAGGCCTGTTGTATATACTGCTGTAGTTTATTCAGGTATGCTGTATATATTACTGTAATTTATTCAGGCCTGCAGTATATATGGCTGTAGTTTTTTCAGGCCTGTTGTATATATTGCTGTAGTTTATTCAGGCTTGTTGTATATACTGCTGTAGTTTATTCAGGTATGCTGTATATATGGCTGTAGTTTTTTCAGGCCTGTTGTATATATGGCTGTAGTTTTTTCAGGCCTGTTGTATATATTGCTGTAGTTTATTCAGGCTTGTTGTATATATTGCTGTAGTTTATTCAGGGCTGTTGTATATATTGCTGTAGTTTATTCAGGGCTGTTGTATATATTGCTGTAGTTTATTCAGGCCTGTTGTATATATTGCTGTAGTTTATTCAGGGCTGTTGTATATATTGCTGTAGTTTATTCAGGCCTGTTGTATATATTGCTGCAATTTATTCAGGGCTGCTGTATATATTCCTGTAGTTTATTCAGGCCTGCTGTGTATATTGCTGTAGTTTATTCATACCTTTTTACTTTTATTACTCACATTTTAGTAGCAACTCGGGGTAATCATTTAGGAAGTCTAAACATTAAATTCAACACCCTCCTAAATTGTACCCTGGATATGAGTGTAAAAATAAAATACATCATTACATCTTTGACCACCAGCTTTGCCACATACAATACAAACCAGCGCTGACACAATTTAGATATTCTGCCTATCACAGTCTGTTTACCCTGCTCCTCCCTGAGCCCCCTCACTGAGGGGGGTGTATCTCTTCGAGCCCCCATGCTCCCCCCTGACCAAGAAGTCGCAACTGGACGTCGTGGAACTGTCTGAGTGTGTCACGGTGTCCGACACTGAGCAGGGTGATGTAGAGGGCGTGACACTTGGTGTACAGTTTGTGTTCCATGTCGAGCCCCAGTTGACTTGTCGCCTCGTCCAGCACTGAGACAAACACAACCATTTTGTCAGCATTCGGATTCGGTTAAATTCACATTTGTAAACCAATCTTCTCTTATTATGAAATTTTAGCTTAACTTAATAATTTTATACATACAATTTTTAATATAATTGTTAACATTTTATATAATTTTAAACATACTTTTTAATAAATTATAATTGTTAACATATTTCTTTTATTTGTACGCATTCAATATAATTCAATTTTACCTATAATTCAATTGTAAATTAAAAAAATTATTACATTTTATACCTCTTATAATATTTATTTGTGTGTTTACTACACAGTAACTTAAAATAATATTTTTAGAAGATGATTTATAATCTGAAAGGACATTTTATATAATTTTATTTATTAACTTAGTTCCAAATACCTTTCCAATTCCACCGAGTTCTCGTACGGAGCTTTTGATATCTTCCCGGCACCTTCATCAACGTTGGATTGCTGATTACTTGGTTGTCATGTGACTCCATTGATAGACAACCAGCAGTCCAACGCTGATGAAGGGGTCAGGATGATATCGAAAGCCCTGTAGGACAACTCGGTGGATTTTGAAAGGTATTTTAAACTTTATTTGCAACCACCATTGGTATTTTTTCTTAAATCCAATTTTTTTTACATTACATTCTATATAAATCTGGGTAATATCTGTATCGGTTAACCAGCATGTGGTATTCACATTCCAAGAGTTTTCCCCTCTATTAAGCTACAATTAAATAAAGTCCATTACACAATAATATAAAGTCCAGTACAAGCCAAATCCTATAGGTTTTGTCGTGACTCTGCCTGCCACCACTTGGACTAAACACATCTACTTTATACTTAGTCGTGAACACACACGAGAGTGCAGTGCAGGTGGGTGTGAATGAACATAGCAACAAATGTTAACTGCGTTTTTTCTATAAACAGTACTCATAAAAAGTCACACACAATGTTTTTATGTTATACAATTTCACCTTTGACACTTTCTGCCATTGGTGTATACTGAATGTCAGGCCAAACTATTTCATGAAACCATCAATTCCTATAAATATTGTATTATTTTAAACCATATTCCCACAATGCATGTAATCAATAATATGTATTTAAGGTATTGCTTAATATTTTTTTTATTTATATGCCATAATATATATCAGCCTGTGTTCACATAGAGCTAAACGAGTTTCTCTTAAGCAGTTTAAGGTCACTTGTTCTACAAAGACATAGATGTGTCATAAACTAGTTAAAAGGTCAATTGGATAACCTTTCATGTGACAGTGGTATGATTATTAAGAGAAAACACCCAAAAGCCAGATATGCATGAGCTACCCTAAGAGTAAGACAGCTACCAAGCAAAGTCTGCTGTGACACCATGACTGCTACCAAAATAAAACTGCTACCAGAGAAAGACTGCGTCAACGTAAGACTGCTGTCAACATAAGACTGCTGTCAAACCTGCAAATGGCGGCCTGTAGTAGAAGAGTCGCACAAAGGCCAGTCTCTGCATCTCCCCGGGACTCAACATGTCAAACCTGCAACACCAAGTAGATCACCATGTGTGTAACACCAAGTAGATCACCATGTGTGTAACACCAAGTAGATCACACTGTATGTGTAACACCAAGTAGATCACCATACGTGTAACACCAAGTAGGTAACAGCAAGTAGATCACACCATATGTGTAACAGCTAGTAGATCACATTACATACATAACACTAAGTTGATCACATCACATGCATAACACCAGGTAGATTGCAAATGTAACAACAATTAAATCACATGTCTAACACCAAATACATACACACTGAGTAGATCACACATGTAACACCAAGTAGATCACACCATACACGTCACACATGACAATCACACCAGTGCCCTTATATATTGTCCTACCAGTTCCAGTCAATGGGCACATCAAGTCCCCCGAGTCTGTCGTACAGGGCCATCAAGTCAGCCTCCTGGAGCAGCTTGATGACATCATGATCCTCCAACCCTGTGACAACAGGAAACGTGTGGTATTTCACCTGAATATTCAGGTTTCACTCAGAGAGAGAGAGAGAGAGAAACCACCATAATAACTATGCATCTGAACAAATTCACAGGTTTTACAAAAACATACACCACAAGAAAGAACCATCTTTGGCACCTCAAAACAAACCAGCAATGTCTACATCCCTTGCTTATCTTATCCATCATGGCATCTGCTTTATGCTTTTCAAACTGACCAACCCTTGCCTTGATGTGTGGTTTCCACAGATTTAGCAACAAGAGAAATTACAGAGCCCCATGACAACTAGATAATCTGTAGTTCAACGCAGATGAAGGTGTCAAGAAGACTGAAAGCTGTATAGGAGAACACAGTGGATACGGAAAGGTATCTTGAACTCTATTTACAATTAGAAATTACTTATTGTTATTCTACATGAGAGCACACGGGAGTGGTCATGGTTACTCACGTGAAGGCTCGTGTTCCTTATATGGGTAGGTAATCTGAAACACAAAGAAATCTAGTGTAGGATACTTTCACTTTCGAAACAGCAGCGATGAGATGAGATGAACTCTGATAACTGACAACCGAGGTGTGAAGTGTTTAGGAGACAAACGTATGTAAAAGAGGCAAGTTCTTATATAGCGCAGTATCCAGTCCTCAGGACCGTTCAAAGCGCTTTACACTTTACTTCCCTGACAGACCTGTTCACTCAGACACCATCTCGGCTTCTCTGGGAAGCATCCAGCCATATACTACAATTAATGCACGAAGGCTGATCATACACATACACACCACTGCCTATAGCCAGGTACTGATTTATATAGCTGAGTGAAGTGGAGCAATGTATATTGAAATATTTTGCCCAAGGTTTTAGCACTGCACCACAGGATTAGAACCCAGGTTTTCGTAGTCGTGAGTCCGAAGCTCTACTCCTGAGCCATTGCGCTCTACAAACTTATATATCAAAGGTATATACAGCTGCACATATGTACATATGTACGCTAGCTCATTTACAGTTCAATAAACACAGACAGGGTTGGCATAACCAGAGCTACTCCATGCGAGCTGGGGCTCTTGAACACACAGCGCCCTCACACAGATGAGATAAAAACTGAGAACAGATACTGTACTAAACGACGAGACATCCGAGATTGAGCGAGATCTGTGCACGTTTGGTTCCACAGGGGGGACTGCCCCAGCTCCTATCTAATAGCTCTGGAATAACAGAGCTACCAAGTACCAAGGTGCATCTAACCCCCGTCTCACATGGGTACGTGAAAATCTCACACTTCTGACCATCTTACAAATGTATTAATTACTGTCCATTTCAAGAAAATATAAAAGTCTTATTTTCACCCACCCACACACACACACACTTGTTCCTCTTATGTTTAGACCATCACTCTATATTAGCCTCGTGTTTAAAAGAGACAGCCAATGCGAGGTGAACGAAAGACCCTAAATTTCAAAACAGAAACACCATCACTTCAATGGACAGTCCAGCTATCTACCATGCAATCGCTGCTCCCCACCCAAGTAGTCAAACACTATTTATCTGTATGCACGAATTCATGAATTGTTCACAGAATCCATGAAGTATATTATTATCACTGTCAGCGATGCACACAATATGTTGTTCCTGTGAAACCGAATGACTATAAAAACTTCCACTGGCTGTCCATCCTCCTGGGGTGCTGCCACCTGGCGTCCTCCCGATTAACCAGTGCTGCCACCTGGTGTCCTGCTGAAGAACTGGACATCACACATATTTCGCGCGACTACTCCACAGCTGTGGTGTAAGTGTACGGCCCCCACCTGTTGACGCAGAGTTCCGTCGGTGAAGAACGGCTTCTGGGGCAGGTAGAGGACTCCGCTGCGACTGTGGGGCACGAGACGCTCTATGGAACCTGGCGGGAACACACGGCTGACATCACGGCAAGTCAGGCCTGGTAGGGACGGTAGTCTGCTTATCTTTGTTGTTAGTTGTTATTATTATTTAATAATAATAATAATAATTGTAGAACTTCCATAACACCTATATCCATAAAAATTCAAGCTCAGAGTCAAAATCATTTAGCTATTCTTATAAGGGGACAGGCAAAAGTTGTCATTGGAGCATGGAACTGCTGAACATTTATATACGTTTTATTTATATACATTTAGATATGTTTTCATTCATTTTTTTTCAAAAGTGACAGTTTCAGAAGATTTAATCGTAATATAGAGTTGATTCCAGACTGTTCGGCGCAGCCACAGAGAAAGCACGTTTGCCAATATTCAGCTTAGTTTTAGGAACAAAAAGTTGTTTGGAAACGGATGATCTATGGGTCCTAGAGGTATCAGAGAAATGTAGCAGATTAACTAAATATGTCGGTTGTTGAGTAGAAAGAGTACCAGGTACGGTATGTAACAGTAGCCAATTTATATTTAATTCCGTATACAACTGAAAGCCACTTAACTCTTACGTAGCGGTAGTGATTGTGAGAAACTAAATAAGAATGACTACATAAAAATGATACATAATAACTACGAAATGTATCTATATGTAATACGTGAATTAGACGCTGTATACTGTATTTTTTCTGTCATGTATACATGGTCACTAGTGGGATCACCAAACAGGTTTTTGTGATCCAAGGGAGAAAAATACAAAGTGTTGTGGGGACCCTGGAACTTTCAAAGGTTTGGCCTTAGTCTTAAGAGGCTCAGAAACACACACCATTTGAATTTTGAATTCAAATGCAAAATTGTGTAAGCCTTATTTGAACAAATTGGGACATGCTCGAACTATTTATTGTACCCAGTGTTCCTGATACCGCTGTGTAGATGGAACGATGCCTGTTAGAATGGGGATTTTAAAGTTGTTCTCTTAACAGCACGATTTTTTTACAAACAAATCTATAGCATCTACTGTATAATCCAAGAAGATATTTGCTGTGTATCCTAGAGTGTGGACTACAGGTATGCACCTGCATCTGCCTGTGCAGGTGGCAACAAGTGTCCACTTGTATCTACATGTGCAGGTGGCAACAAGTGTCCAATTGTATCTACCTGAGCAGGTGGCAATAGGTATGGCTACCTGTATATAGTATACTACTTATGCCAACGGCAACGGCTGTTTCTACCTGTGCCTACCTGAGCAGGTGGTGTTCCAGAGCCCGTCCAGGATGCGTAAGAGAGATGTCTTGCCACACCCACTGTCTCCTGTCACCAGCACGTTGGTGCCTCGTGCAAACTGCCACGTCAGGTCTGTACAACAGCCACAACAGTGACAGTACATTCTACACAGATCCGTCAGTTCTTTCACCTCATCTCATCACTGGCGTTAACATAGTCAGGTGTTGGACCAACTTCTAGCACCAATAACATACCCAGGTAGATTTATGGTAGCCCACAAACCCCACTTAACAATACACAGGGAAGGACAAGAGGCAACACCCAACTTTACTGTGATGTCCATTTGAAGACAACATCATGGGTTCACTATGGCAGTACAACTGATAGGGCCAAAAGTGAAAGGGCCAGGTCACGTTATTGAATGTGCTTGCGTGAGCATGCCCAGTATTGGTGTGCTGGAGTACACTCATCCACTGTGAGTCATAGATTTGCCACGTCTACTATTTGTCTGGTCGGTTTTTCAAACAATGACCAGTCCACTTCACAATGTTATCTATTCTAAGAATCTAGCCTGTCTCTCTTCTGGGGAGATGGTTTCCCACTGCCCTTTAGAATGCCTGGCCTGACACTGCTGCATACACCCCTCAGTAAGCTTCAGTGTCTTCTAGATGTTGGCTCAGGTATGTTGCATGTGGTTTGTATTATGACACAGCAGTGTCAGTTTTAAGCACCAGCTTCATAAAACATTCCCTGTATGACTGAAGTGGTCAATGTCATAGGGGCCACGAGAATATATAAATGAAGTTAGTATTGCATGTCGCAGACTAATCTGATAGCAAATGGGACAATATATAAAACATTTGATAAATAAATTGGTTCGACACCTACAGTATATATTTTTAATAATTTTTTTTATTGATCATACATGTGATAAGTGTGTGTGTGTGTGTGTGTCTGTGCACGCATGCATGCGTGTCTGTGTGTGTGCATGTGTGTGTATGTATGTGCATGTATAACTATAATACAAGGTCATATTGTGCTAGCATGACCTGTAAGCACTCATCCATGTGTACATGAGACAAGTGTACCAACCTCTGACAAGCACCCTGTCACTGCCGGGAGGGGAGTAGGACACTGCATCCAGACTATAGGCGACCTTCCCGTAGGCCGAATTAGTCGCCTGCCTGAAACACAACCCACCTTTATAGAATGTAGGAATGCGAGAGTGACACTATCACAAAGACAGTCGAGGAAATGTGATCATGACAGGTGACTTTTTCCAACACAACCTTGTTTGTCTGCTGCATAATGTGGAGTACCCTGGTAATCCTTTCAAGCCAGTGCAAGAAATTCACTGAACTGACTGTACTTTGGTCCACTTGCAGCCTTGCATGGCCCATCACACAGAATAGTTCTAGTCATGCCAGCCTCTGCCACCTGCCTACAATATGAATGATTAACAAACAAACTGACATATTTGTTGTAGTATTAACCCTCTCAAGGCCAGATTAATGGAATTACATGCCTGCTATTGAAGCATTTAATCGTAGAAATCGGCAGCAGGCATATTGTTTTAGACAATATGTGTGTGTACTTCCATGTGTTTCATACCCACAGCAAATGTTAGAATTTAATCTTATTGGCTGAAAATATATTCACTGCATGACAGTCATGACAAGTAGTACCAGAAATGGAGGTCGATGCCGAGTTCGACTACAACACTGCATGGCAACTGAGGCTATATAGCCACGGAAATCACCTGCATTTTGAAATGTTGACACTTGAAACTTCAATATTATTACATGTGAACTGCCAAAGTTCCCATTATTTGATGACACTGTTTTGCAGTATGCAGTTTAAATGTGCCTCTGTTTTCGGGCGTATTCAGGCGTTCTGGTCATGAAAGGGACTCAGGTTGATTCGGGCGTTCTGACCATGAGACGGTTAAGAACATCATATGATATGACATAAATGAGGAAAAAAATATTAGTCTAAACTAGACCTTAAATTTCCTCAGAGGCGGCCACATGTAAATGTCATGTACGATCTACCACGGCTGTTAGGTCTCGTGCAGTATTGATCACCTGTTCTTGTCTGTTTCTAAATGCACATCCTGCTCTCCCTGAATAAGACAGTTTGTGGATATGTTCCTATCAAGTCTTCTATGCAGTATAAGACTTTGCTTGCTGTCTCTCCGTGGAGACTCTTCCACAGATATACAACACAGTCATATATGACTACTTCATATGTACAGTTTCGCCCATAAACCAAGCAGGTCTTATTCAATGCAGAATAAACATCTGTCACACTTACATCGCAGGCACCCCTGGGTTCAAGAGGTCACGGGAGGGTGGAGGGTCATCATGAGAAACCTCCTCCAGACTAGAGAGCTCGTCCATCAACTGACCGATACTGTCAACAAACCAAACTTAAAACAGACAGACAGACAGACTGACTGACAAATAAACAAAGACATCCATCACTTTTTAATATTATGCGAAAAGATAATCCACTATTTGCAATAATGTTGAAGAGACTCCAATCAAGACAATTATCCCATCCTGAGATTCGCATTAATTAAAGGGAGGGTGCCAACTCCTCTGCCTAGAACTGACTGAGCAGTAATTTGTAATGGGAAGTCTGCTATCTGGAACGTGGGAAAGTTAAACATCAAATCGTGTTGGGTCAACTCTGCTTGTCTTGGCATTATTACCAATCAGTTTTATTTTTAAACTTTGTTTTGTTTACCATTTGAACATGTTGCAGGCGGAATCTTTCAAATTGCGAACATTGTTCTGAGCTTAATACAGTAACTTAACACAAACTGGCAGACAGTGAACCTTCAACATCCATGTTCGAGGCATAAGAACGTAATATTAAATGGACAAAAATAAAACCTAGGAGCGTGGCAGAGTGGGGAGACAGCTGATGAAGGCAGTGGCACAGTGAGAGAGGAAGAACAACAAAACAGAGATTGAGAACTAGTGTCTTGGTCAGACTCATATGGAATAAACACAGCATTAGCATTCAATCACATCTGAGGACATTTGACTAGATATCTTACATTTTATATACATATGTATTGTTTTGACTGTATGCATCAATATTTCTTTATTTTATATATGTGTGTGTAGTATGTAGTACACATGTAAATAGAGTAATAATTAGCATATTTCTTTTATTTATCTAGTTTTATTTATTTATTTATAGTGTATAACTAACAGTGTTAATATGACTAATTTAACATGTTCTACATTTTTATCTGAACATTATTTTTATACCACACATTTTTTCCGCCTGATTTATCTTGTACAGCACAATGAGCATATAGGATATAACACTTTATAAATATTAAATGTTATTATTTTAAGCACATGCATATTAGCACAACTCTTATCACGCCAGTTCATCAATTTATACAGACACTGAAATGCCTACAACTACAACTCTGTTCTAGTAAATCTTAATCAAAAACATGAATGAAGAGTACCACTGTCCATTCATTAATATACATAGTTGACCAAAGCACTGGACAGTGACTGACCGATGTGTGGTTCCCGCCAAGTCTGTCACCTGTGCTGCCATGTCAATGAGTCGCGTGAAACAACTGATCAAGTAGATTGTGACAAATGCATTCTGAAAGCAAAACAAATTATCTAACATAAACTTAAAAAGTAAAACGGTACGTTCTTATATAGCGCAGTATCCAGTTTTAAGGACTATTTAAAGTGTTAACATTTTACTTCCCTGGCAGACTTATTCAATCAGACACTATCTCAATTTCTCTGGGAAGCATCCAGCAATTAATGCCCGAAAACTCCTTGTACAAATATCCACTAATGTCTATAGCCAGGTACCCACCCACACAACTGAGTGAAACAGAGCAATGCAGAGTAAAAAAACTTGCCCAAGGTTTCACACAGCGGCACAGGGTTCGAACTCGGGTTCTCTTAGTCGAGAAACACTAGAACTAATTTGGATTATGTGACTTAACATCTGCCATGGTAGAATTCCCCCCTGGACCTAAAAAACTTGCAATGCCAGAATGCTTAATTTTGAAGGTGATTACATGGATTCACGGAAAACTACCAAAACACCCCATCTGTAAAAAGGTAAAGGCAAGTTCTTATATAGCGCAGTATCCAGTCCTCAGGACGATTCAAACCGCTTTACACTTTACTTCCCTGACAGACCTGTTCACACAAACACCATATCGGCTTCTCTGGGAAGCATCCAGCCATTTGCTACAATTAATGCGCGAAGGCTGCTCGTAGACATATCCACCACTGTCTATAATCAGCTACTCATTTATACAGCTGAGTGAACTGGAGCAATGTAGAGTGAAAAAACTTGCCCAAGGTTTTAACACCACAGCACAGGATTCAAATCAGGGTTCTCATAGTCGAGAGTCCGAAGCTCTACCCCTGAGCCATTGAGCTCTATGAAGCAACAAGGTTGGTCAGGTCAGGGTGATTAGTCACCAGTTACCTTGCTGATGAGGGCGCTCAGTTCTGACGGCGTCAAGTCGTCGTACTTGCCCGTGAAGATGGGGATAGCGAGGATGAGGTAGCTGAGGATGCTGCCGAGGTAGTCCGCACACTGGATGGAGACTGCAACACACGTACCAGTCACTCAGGGTGGCTGCAGATAGTTACACCAGTCACTCAGGGTGGCTGCAGATAGTTACACCAGTCACTCAGGGTGGCTGCAGATTATTGTACCATGGGCAATAAGGCTATAAGGGGCAGAGAACACTTAGACTTCCTGGTCTGACCCACACTGATGTACAGTGGAACCCCTCATTTAAGACCGCCCCTCAAATCAGAATGGGGCGGTCTTAAAAGAGGGGTGGTCTCTTGTGAGGGGTTTGCAACATTCAACACCAGGGGGCGCTTACAACAACTAACATCGACACTAGGGGGCGCTTAAAACCACTAAGTAGTAAAATACACAAAATAAAAAGTAGAAAAAAAAAATTAGACAACATATTAACAACAACAAAATTATTGATTTTCTTTATTTTATGACACGTTTCAGTATAAGTTGAATTTTGAATCGTTTTTTTAATATCTGATAAAAAGTATCCCCATTTTGAATAGTTTTTTAATAATAATTGATAAAAAGTATTCTCATTTAATTTATTTCAAATTTGATCTGAGGGGCTAAAAAGTGCTGCCACCTCACGGCGTCTGGGTAATCGCACCACGGTCGCCATTTTGTTGTTCTTTCCAGCGCCGCAAAACGATCTTTTATTTTCTTATCTAATCATGAAAACGACCTCTTACAGCCGCGAAACTTCCTCTCTAATAACTCATATTACATATACATACGCTATGTCATAAAATTAAATCATTTAAATTGCTGTGAAGAATAAAATTTACAAATCAACATCGTCGGCGATGTCGACTTGACTAAACTCAAGTCGACATCGCCGGCGGCTGTTACGCGCAGGCCGTAGATTACCGTGGCGTTACGTCGTTATTTTATCGCGGTGTCGCTAAATCTGGATTCCAGTTTTATCCTAAACTAACCTAAAACTTAGCCTAAGTTTCTAAACTTTAATCATACACAATATGGATATTACAGTAATCACAGAGTTATGCGTAGCCACCGACAGTGACTATGTCCACCATGATGTCTTGCCGGCGAGTTCTTGCGCGACTTTGTTTCGTGAATTTTATTTGTTTCAATAATGTAAGTGATTTAATTTTATAACATAGTGTATGTTTATCAAATATATAAGATATGTGAGGAAAGTCTAGCAGCTGTTAGACGTCGTTTTTATAATTCGGTCAGAAAGTAAAAGATCGCGAAAATGAATGGCGGTCATCAGGCCATTTTTGTATGCACGTTTGTGCGCGTTAGTCATGCGTTTAATGAGAATTCGTTGCGATATTTAGGTTAAAAAATGTGCTGGCCACCTATCGGATGGTCGTTCGTCCGGGGTAAAATTCAAATTGCCACGGTCGTTGGTCGTGTCTGCCGGGTGGTCGTTGGTGAGGGGTCGTTTATACAGCATAGACATTCCGTCATTGAAAAAACTATCGTAAAAAGCGGGTGGTCGTAAATGAGGGTGGTCTTTCGTCAGGGGTTCTACTGTAGTACCATAAGAATTGTTACTTGGAATTTAATAAAAAAAGTATTTCATGTGAAATTAATGCAATACAGCAGGCATACCAGTAGATTCAGAGCTATGATGTATCTGCGCTGTAATGACGCATGTTAGGTTGAGCGTAGTTAATGTAGTGATTTTTACCCAATTTTTTACATGACCCTGCGGATGCAGAAAAACATACATGTAAGTATTCACAGCAGAACTTTTAGGAATCTTTCTATGTCAAGTAATTGCACAACTAAGGAAGTATCTGAGGAAATACTCAATAAACGTACAACTGAGGAAGTATTCAGTAAACTTACAACTGAGGAAGTATTCAATCAACTTACAACTGAGGAAGTATTCAATCAACTTACAACTGAGGAAGTATTCAGTAAACTTACAACTGAGGAAGTATTCAATCAACTTACAACTGAGGAAGTATTCAGTCAACTTACAACTGAGGAAGTATTCAATCAACTTACAACTGAGGAAGTATTCAATCAACTTACAACTGAGGAAGTATTCAATCAACTTACAACTGAGGAAGTATTCAATCAACTTACAACTGAGGAAGTATTCAATCAACTTACAACTGAGGAAGTATTCAGTCAACTTACAACTGAGGAAGTATTCAATCAACTTACAACTGAGGAAGTATTCAATCAACTTACAACTGAGGAAGTATTCAATCAACTTACAACTGAGGAAGTATTCAATCAACTTACAACTGAGGAAGTATTCAGTCAACTTACAACTGAGGAAGTATTCAATCAACTTACAACTGAGGAAGTATTCAATCAACTTACAACTGAGGAAGTATTCAATCAACTTACAACTGAGGAAGTATTCAATCAACTTACAACTGAGGAAGTATTCAATCAACTTACAACTGAGGAAGTATTCAGTCAACTTACAACTGAGGAAGTATTCAATCAACTTACAACTGAGGAAGTATTCAGTCAACTTACAACTGAGGAAGTATTCAATCAACTTACAACTGAGGAAGTATTCAATCAACTTACAACTGAGGAAGTATTCAATCAACTTACAACTGAGGAAGTATTCAATCAACTTACAACTGAGGAAGTATTCAATCAACTTACAACTGAGGAAGTATTCAGTCAACTTACAACTGAGGAAGTATTCAATCAACTTACAACTGAGGAAGTATTCAATCAACTTACAACTGAGGAAGTATTCAGTCAACTTACAACTGAGGAAGTATTCAGTCAACTTACAACTGAGGAAGTATTCAGTCAACTTACAACTGAGGAAGTATTCAGTCAACTTACAACTGAGGAAGTATTCTCGCAGGACCAGTTTCTGCTGTGTGTCCACCAGTTTGGCCAGCCTTCTGTCAGCCTTCTCTCGTTCTACAGAACCACACCGGTAGAACGCTGCCGACTCAGCGTTCGACCGGATCTGCATATGTTTGAACCTAGAAAACCATACCAAGATATACGTGCTGGAAGTAAATGACAAAAAGTTTATATTTACTGTATTAACAATTGTGATTTCCCCCAACTATTTGCACTTATTTAAGTGACAAAATCAACACTATTAACTACAATGACCACGCACAGAAAACAAAATGTTACAAGTGATGTTCAAAAAGGATGTTTGACCCACTGGCCATCTACACAAAAGTAACAAATTTGAAATACTCGCTCTAGTCTGCAGTGTCTTGTACCCATAGACTACCGTTGGGTTGAAACAATCTGACCAAGTTCCAACACGCCCTTGAAGGTGATCATCCAGTTAACAAAAAAGTTAGGAATAATTATATTTAAATTCGTAGTTTCTCTATAAAAAACTAAACATCTTAAAAACCTAGTAATGCGAAACAGGTTTATGTTTCTGTTAAAAGGTTGACGGCATGCAGCTTAAAATGAAAACTATATTTCAAATGTAAATGCATTTTGTTTCCAGCAAACATTAAAAAGACAGTCATGAAAAAATGAAGCAATGTTGTTTAAACGTTACATGATAACTTGTAAAAAATAATGAATAATCAAGCCAGTCTTGTGAGAACGTGGTGAGAATGTGGGTTCTGCATTAACCAGGCACTGTGACCAAGAGTGTGAGCAACCAACCTGAAGTCTCCCTCAAGTCTCTCCTGTTTGAAGACCAGCGCTACCACCGGCGACATGAGTAGCTTGTTGATGACCGTCGACACCAGGAAGAACCCAAATACACAGAGGGGACCCAAGTAGCCAGTGCTGCAACATAACATCACATAACAAACATGTCACAAGAACCCACAGTAGGCCTAAGTACTCAGTGTTGCAACAAACTTACATAGTACATCACACGAACCAGACAATACAAGTCTTAGATAACCATTAACCAGTACTGCAACATAACATCACATTACACACACACTCGGGACCACATGCCCCACATGCCCCACACCCACCCACCCACACCCACAACACTGACATCTCTTACATCCAAGGCGACGTACCTGGCCCAGGTTTGGTACACGTAGTAGGCGATGGTGAACGGCGAGATGAGAAGTCGAGCGAGAATCTCGCTGAACTTGTTACATGTTTTGTCGACGTCCTGTGTTATTCTCTGGTCTCTGCCAACAACAACCATTAAATAATAATAATAATAACTTTATTGTCCAATTCATAGAATGGAAATACATTTTGCACTTTGGAGGTTGCATAAAAACACAATATTTAAATCACGTAGTAAACGCATGTATACAGTAAAATCAAGCATGTAAATATGTAAACGTCAGCTAAAAATATAAATATGATATATATTGGAATAAATAAATATACTAAAACAATATGACAGTATTATAATAAGATAAATTAATTAATTAATAAATATGATAAAACAACATTGCATTGGCAGCGGTAGAGAATGTGATAGTTCAAGGACTATTTTTTGTGTGGCTGATTCAGAGACTTGATGGAGGATGGAATGAAGGATTTAAGGGCTCGCTGGGTTTTTACTGTTGGCATTCTGTACCTCCTTCGAGAGGGGAGAAGTTCGTAACAGTCGTGTAAGAAGTGGGTGGGGTCAGATAAGATTTTGGATGCCATTTGCAGTGTTCTTGACTTATACAATTGCTCGAGACTGGTATCGGGTGTACAGCACATAGCGATTTTGCAAGAAATGGTGTATATCCTGTTTAGTTTTTCTCATTGTCACTGGACTCCATACTTGTTCTCCACAACATAAAGGTTCCAGGGCATAAAATACATTTAGAGGCTGTTCAGTGATCAAACTTTACTTTATGTTATTGTTTTCATAGTATTTCCAAAATACAACATTTTCTATAGAGGTAACTGTCATGTCAGGCCATGACATTAACAGATTTGAAAATAAAATCGCTGACCCAAATATTGTGGTATGTTTTTTACAATGAAACATCCAATGTATCATATTGTATTTCAGTATGGCTCCACATGAAATCGCAATGTATATAATTACTAGATGGTGCTATGTGACCACATAAACCAGTTAGATGCGGTCTTTTACCATATGTCTGGCCACCCATTGGCATAAAGTAAAAGATGACTGACGATTATAATAATTAGTAGCGGAGGTAACAAATGACAGAAGGGATCTATCGGGCCAGTAAAATATGTAAACCAGTGGCCCAAACTGACCAGACAGCTTCAAAGCAGGTGCCGGGACAGCAGGTCAGTGTCAATGTCAAGGCCTGCATTTCATGTTCTATTCCATTAAACATGAAGATCAAGATTGTTGCATTATTGTTTGTTATCAAGTGTAACTAGATATAATTGGCACTATAGTGGATCTCTTTTTGTACAACTTAAAAATAATTATGTTGCTTTTGTTCTTTAACAATTCTAAATGAGTTTGTTAATTACTTTTAAAGCAACCTCTGTTTCACTGGTCTTGCTAAAGACAATGAATCTGGAACCATGAATGTGTTTGTAATAACACATTAATAGCATAACCAAACATGACGTAATGCTGATGACTCAGAATAAGTCCATAAGTTGTTCACATAATGAAACTCTCATGTTAAGTGCAAGATAACACATTTGTAGTATTGCGACGTAACATTCTTCCATTCATAATGAATAAGTCAACATGGCTGCCCTTGACAGCTAAGCTAAACGAGAATTTGTCATCCCAATTTAGCTCAAACACAGTTACCATAGAGATGATGAATCTGAGTGTTCATGGCTTCATGTCAGCAATGAACACACTAATAATATATATATATATATATACACAAGTTGTAAAAATTAGATATATATATCTATATATTATATATATATATACATATATATATATATATATATATATATATATATATATATATATATATTACTAATGTCATAAGTATCATGTATAAGGGGAGATATCACTAAACAGAAGTGGGAGTTTAACACTAGCCCATTTAGATATGTTCAACATGTTGAATTTTAAAATTATCACACAGACAACAAACAGTAGGGACAAGTGAATGTACAAACTGGTGCTACCTCGTACCTTATTACGAAATAAAACTACCATTAATAGAAACTGATATAAGGAATCTTCTGAAATAAATCCTTACATGGCCAAACTGCAACAAGGGTGCCAAGAGATACACTATTAGGAAGGTTCTTGACAGTTGGCATTGCAATTAAACAAAATTTATTAAATGCATGTGTTAATTTGGTGATATAATCAACTTGCTGCTCACCTGATTTACTGGTATAAAAAGAAACAACAATGGTTTTAAAGTTCATCCCAAAATATGCAAAATTAACGGAGATTTGGGTGCAAAACCTGTTTGATAATATTAGTATTTTTACAACTTACAAAAAAATCCTTTGCAACATAAAGGGGCATTCCACCATCACACATTAGTTTCATTAATTGGAAAGAGAATATAACAGATTCATGATGAGTAATGTGTTCTACATTATGTATAGATTTTGTCATTTTTATATACACAGATATTGCCTGGTACAGCGTGTAAACAAACACCTGAATGGTCCAGTATTTTTCTGGGTCAATTACACTCAAGTGGAAAGAAGCCACTGTTAAGAACCAACAATATTGTCATAATAGATCAACATTACACTCAAAGATCTCATTCTCACCAAGCTGATAGGAAATGTATATATGCATGAATTCACAAGTTCAAGAGTATAAATGTCCTACACAATTGAGCTGGTATACTACTGGTCACATTTCAATGCAAATGCGAGTCTATCTGAGTGGAGGTGCAAGTAATGAGAGTGGGTAATACACAACCGTTCATTGTATTCACTGAAATCCAATACGACAGCAAGGCATGAATTGATAAGCACATCTTGATTCAACTTTCCCTATTTGGGTTTCATTTAAATTAGGGCTATCCATTGGTACAGCAAGACACAGAGGGATTTATGTGTGGTTCTTGGTCTAGCTGTCTTGTTTTGTCTTGTCTGACTGTCTGTCTCTCACAAAGTATTTACAATCATGTCACATAATAATATGCTATCTCATGAACCAAATCACCAGAATGTTGAGACATTTAGTGATACCAGTTCACAATAATTACTTCAGTCTTCTCCTGTTGGCTTTAACTTCAATTCACAGTTATTACAGACGTAACTATGATGCAGGGCTTTATGCAGGATAAAATTATTGCCAGTCACACATGTTTTGGTGGACACATGGATGTTAACTGTTCAGCTAGTTTACGAACTTTCAGATGTGCCTGATAACCTGAAACGGGCTATAAACACACATATGACACCATTTACACTCACTTTCAAGGCATAACTACTAGGAGGTAACAATATCTATGGTTTTGGAAGACCTTTTTTGCTTCTTCATTTTTTTTACTCGTCCACCACCTGTCCACCCATATTTCTGCCCGTCCATATTCGTTTTTACCCGTCCTAATGACGGGTGGACGGGTCTCTACATAAAGCTATGCTATGATGTAACAACTGCATTTTTGACAACTGCAAATTTTATTTCAGAGAATAATTGTGAAACATGACTACCGGTACTATGTATGACACAAAACATGTTAAGTACGATATGTAAAAAGACACCAATACTCACGGGTTATCAATGGTGTCGTCGAGGACATTCAACGTGTAGTAGTGAATGTCTCTGAAGTACTCCTGGTGGAGGTGTCTGGTGACGATGCTGCGACTCATGACATAGAACACATTACTGATATACTTGTCTGTGGCCATCACCTACAGCAGTGCAGAGCAACAACATTCACTCAACAACCGAGAACCCTAGCTCTGAAAACAAAAGAATGTGGTTTAACAATGATAGAGACCTGAAGATCCAATGAGAGAACACAATATAGAATAGGGCGTGCAAGTGGGTCACAATACATGGCGAGACTCTGCGCGACTGGAGCTGATTGGGGACTGGACATTAAGAATAATATTCGATGGATGACAGTTGTAACTTCCGACTGATGACTACTAGGAAAATCAGGTCATAAATATCTTGTGTTATACCTTTCTTATCTTAAATGGCTGGTTTAATATTGAGTTTACCCCACTATCATAGACATAGGCGATTTGCATAGTGCAGATAATAGACACTCCCCACAAGTTTAGGCTGTGTGTGTCTTTTGAGGGATTTGCATTTTACATTGCTGTACGTTGTGGTTTCGATAAGCACTTATATCTGACAAGTTGTCTAAATGCACATAATCATAACACATGTATACGTTTGCCCCAAACAGGTTGTACTGCGCGTAAAATGGCACTTTTCATTATTAGTCAAGATCGCCAAACACAAGTACAAGCCGGCGATGCCATGGCAACCACCGTAACAATCGATTAAAATTCATGATTTCGATGAGCATGGTCACCGGCAAAGTGTTCCACTGCTTCTGCTTGTAATAATCCTTCGGACAGTATAACTGAAATTGTTAGACTGGAACAGTTTGATTATTACAACCAAAAACAAAACGAAGTCCTATACATTAACATGGAGAATATGGACCTCCTGCCCCCAACTTCGTTTCCGCGCGCGAGACTTGCACGCCCTATTAGAATATCTTAAGTGTATATGAAAACATGGGTACATACAGTGTATAAAAAAAATTCAAGAAATATTGACGAGGTGAAATTTATGTTTTTGAGATGGACAGGTTTGAAAAAGAAGCATGTTCTGCCAACTATGAAAGGAGCAAAACCAAAATGAAAAGACCAATGCACTGATGGATTGGATATCAGCAACAATTGTGTCTTCATATATTATTATAAGTTAAAATAACAAAGTGTGTAATAATTACATAGATGATACAGCTATTTGAAACAAAAATTTTAAATATCTCAGAAGAGTGGTTTGAGTTACACGTAGATAAAATGTTGGATTCTCAATAAGGTATCACCATCTTCTTGAATTTGTGACAAAAACAATACATGTAATACCAATAACAGACTATAATCATGATTATTTTGCATTTTTTACAAAGGTCTGTAATTAAGTACAAGTACAATTACCCAAAACAGGATAACACACAATGCCATCTGCTGTGGCTATAGATTATCAGCTATATGGTAAAAAGGCAACATGAGATCATGACGCACTTATTTATATAGCTGTACTTACAAATGCTACAGCCATAACCAGTCCAAGCGCATGCAGAATCAGTGCTTGAAACGCATCTTTATCTTTGTCACCCAAGCATTTGTAGAATTGGCTGGGTATCAGTCCAACATTGTAAATGATCACTTGCTCTGGATCACAACAACTCAACTATTAATATTACAACATAAAGTCACAAACACTATACAACATTGTAATTGTATAAACCATAAAACACACCCAGTTGTACGCTGGAATGGTTGCAGGAGGGAGCCAAGGGGGACTGTAGATGTGTGTAACCAGCATTTCCAAGTAAACATGCACTTAGGAGGAAACTCATGAATTACCTGTGTACTTCAACACCATGCATGTAATGTAAAATTGTGTTTTGTTCACAGGACATCTTGTTTTTTATATTCCTCAATGGTGATAAGTATTCAGCTACAGTGTCATTAATGCACACAAACTATTCTCTCCTACAATAACACCACTACTACAACAACCATGCATGCGCACCACTATCTAGAGAAGTAAGGGGGAAAAGGCAACTGAATCAAAGATCTAATTATTTGGCAGACGCCAACACATTCAACATACCCAGTAAGACAGTACAGAGCAGGGCAATAAACAGCCAGCTGGTGGACGCTGTCCAGCGCGGGAAGATTGTCTTCAGAAGATTCCAGAAACGACGGAAGAATTTGGCATTGAAGTGAAACCTGAAAGGAATATATCAATGTATTTTTAGATTTGAACAATACAGTAATGATAATGGAAATATACCAATGTACATAATAAAT
Source organism: Oasisia sp. SBJ-2009 (assembly GCA_964017155.1). Taxonomy (NCBI): domain Eukaryota; kingdom Metazoa; phylum Annelida; class Polychaeta; order Sabellida; family Siboglinidae; genus Oasisia; species Oasisia sp. SBJ-2009. The sequence goes on from OZ024857.1 coordinate 15,831,882, forward strand.
TATGGACTAGTCAACATTTAGCATTACAGAATGTAAATGGTACTTATTTAATTACATTCGAGCTTGTGTGTGCATGCATGTATGTGACTGCATGTATGCATGACTGTATGTATACGTATGTACATTCCCAGCAAACAAGGACCCGTGATTTCACCTGTTCCATAAGTGAATTCACAAGTTCAATTGGCTCAATTCACGTGAATTCACCAGATTCTGTTAACAAATTTGGTGTGTCAATACGTGTTTCCGGTGAAATCACGAGTTTTTTCACGTGATGACACGTACCAGTGAATCCGTACCAGTTCTGACCCAGTACGACTCATGTCAAACTGGTTCAAAACTCGTGACAACCGGCAGAACACGTGTATTCACGTGAAAACACGTACTGGTGGAGCGGTACCAATTATGAACCAGTATGACACCTGCCAACTGGTTCGGAAATGGTTCCTTGTTTGCTGGGTTATGTATGTAAACTGAATTCTGAGTGAATTGAGCTTTATTTATTCCGGTCATTTATTTATCGAAGGCCTTTATTTATTAATTGACTATCAAAGTTCTACCAATTGTTAAGGCATTCTGTCCGAATTTATCGAAGGCCTTTATTTATTAATTGACTATCAATGTTCTACCAATTGTTAAGGCATTCTGTCAGAAGCTGGACAATTTTGCTAATTTAATGTTGTTAATGGTAATTATATGATATATCAAGTATTATCATAATATCAACAATATGTAATAATAAATATTTGTTTGAAACATAACCATCCAGGCTTTTGGACAAACGCAATATAAAATTGACAGACATTTTTAGCTTAAATTGTGTCGAAATTTGTTGTTCTACAAAACCAGTCCTAATCGAATGCCTTCCTTCTGCTAGTGGCCTCACTAGAGGATACGTATAGGAGACTGCCTAACTGTGAAAGTCTGCATTCAGTGATTCGGAAACAGAGGTCATTGATCCATGCAGTCCAGCCCCCCCGGTTCTACAGTAGCGTGTGGGTACCGACAGGGTCCCTAATGATCGACCGTTTCATAAATGCAATAAATTTGGTGATTTGGTGTTGACTGTTACTGTACTAACCCCAGCAAACAAGGAACCATTTCTGAACCAGTTGACACGTGTCATACTGGTTCATAATTGGTACCGCTCCACCAGTACGTGTTTTCATGTGTATTCACGTGAATACACGTGTTCTGTCTGTTGTCACGAGTTTGACACGTGTCGTACTGGGTCAGAACTGGTACGGTTTCACTGGTACGTGTCTTCACGTGAATTCACGTGATCTGTCACGTGTTTAACTGGGGAAACTGGTACGGTTCTATCCGTACGAGTATTCACGCGAATTCACGTGTTCATACACGTGTCTAACTGGGGAAACTGGTACGGTTCTAGTGGTACGAGTATTCACGCGAATTCACGTGTTCATACACGTGTCTAACTGGGGAAACTGGTACGGTTCTAGCGGTACGAGTATTCACGCGAATTCACGTGTTCATACACGTGTCTAACTGGGGAAACTGGTACGGTTCTAGCGGTACGAGTATTCACGCGAATTCACGTGTTCATACACGTGTCTAACTGGGGAAACTGGTACGGTTTTAGTGGTACGAGTATTCACGCGAATTCACGTGTTCATACACGTGTCTAACTGGGGAAACTGGTACGGTTCTAGCGGTACGATTATTCACGTCAATTCACGAGTTCATTCACGTGTCTAACTGGGGAAACTGGTACGGTTCTAGCGGAACGAGTATTCACGTTAATTCACGTGTTCATTCACGTGTCTAACTAGGGAAACTGGCACGGTTCTAGCGGTACGAGTATTCACGCGAATTCACGAGTTCATTCACGTGTCTGACTGGGGGAACTGGTACGCTTCTAGCGGTACGAGTATTCACGTTAATTCACGTGTCTGACTGGGGGAACTGGTACGCTTCTAGCGGTACGAGTATTCACGTTAATTCACGTGTTCATTCACGTGTCTAACTGGGGGAACTAGTACGGTTCTAGCGGTACGAATATTCACGTTAATTCACGTGTTCATTCACGTGTGTGACTGCGGAAACTGGTACGGTTCTAGCGGTACGAGTATTCATGTTAATTCACGAGTTCATTCACGTGTCTAACTGGGGAAACTGGTACGGTTCTAGCGGTACGAGTATTCACGTTAATTCACGAGTTCATTCACGAGTCTAACTCGGGAAATTAGTACGGTTCTAGCGGTACGAGTATTCACGCGAATTCACGTGTTCAGTCACGTGTCTAACTGGGGAAACTGGTACGGTTCTAGCGGTACGAGTATTCACGTTAATTCACGAGTTCATTCACGTGTCTAACTCGGGAAATGAGTACGGTTCTAGCGGTACGAGTATTCACGCGAATTCACGTGTTCATTCACGTGTCTAACTGGGGAAAGTGGTACGCTTCTAGCGGTACGAGTATTCACGTGTTTATTCACGTGTGTGACTTAGGAAACTTGTACGGTTCTAGCGGTACGAGTATTCACGTTAATTCACGGGTTCATTCACGTGTCTAACTGGGGCAACTGGTACGCTTCTAGCGGTACGAGTATTCACGCGAATTCACGTGTTCATACACGTGTCTAACTGGGGACATTGGTACGGTTCTAGCGGTACGAGTTTTCACGTTAATTCACGAGTTCATTCACGTGTCTAACTGGGGAAACTGGTACGGTTCTAGCGGTACGAGTAACAAAGGTTCGGCAAGCGCATTTTTTTTAAACGAAAGTTGCGGTTTTGGGTTCATTTGCGCATCATATGTACCCCTAGATGATGCTCTTGATAGGTTCAGGATTTTTGAGCCAGACAATCATGTATTGATATGTGCAGGAGAGAGAGAAGACGTGAACAGACAACCGAGGTATCGTTCGCTGCTGCTTAAAAGATGGTTCCAATATCTCTCTTCAACTTCACTGCCATGCTTCTCTGCACGAAAACACGATTACCACAGGGGGACGAAGAGGCTCACAGCTCAGGACGGATATCAGTTGATGAACCAATACAAAATAAAAACTCATAGTGTTCCAGCAACTCATACAACATGTTTAAGGAATAATCACCCCTTTGGGCATTGCCACTGCATATCATGTGTAAAACCAGACACGGAGCAATTAAAGCATTGATCACATTGAATAAAAGGCTTGGTACAGGAATCAATTATAACACTCTTAAACGTCAGCTAACGTCACAATGTGCCACCATCATGCAACAGATAGAGCAAGACATTCCGGAGAACAAAAAATATGTCTCACAATCAACGTATCTTTGCAATGGACAAACTGGATAGATAAAGGAAGACATTAGAAGGCGGTACCTTCAATGCAACAACTGCAATCATTGTCGATAATATCGGCAATGTGACGTCTTGTGAGGATGCCAGACGATTTAAGGATGTGAGTATTCCAATCGTAACATCATGTAGAAGGAAAACACTGTCATTTCTAACACAGCCATTCCGGTGTGTTACATTTCTGCCAGATATAGATCTCACCAACATCTAGATGGTTGGGACGTTAGATATAGTTCAACTGTCAACCTTCCAGTAAGTAATTATTTTAACAATGTTTCGTACCTTCAAACAGATGAACAAACATAACTGTCGTGCTGTTTGTGCCTGGTTTGCTTCAACTTCTCAACGATAAATAGATTCATGGGGAAATCATTGTTCCTTGTTATGGTTACGAGCGAGACATGATTGTTTACGCACTAGCTATGTAACATAGGCCTAATGATGAAAGTATTGTCATTGTGGATTGTTAATCTGGAAATACATTTATACAAGTTACTCATACACGAGTGCTGTATCAAAGCAATGTACTTCATATATTAAATTTTTGTTAAAACAGTTATTAAATGTACACACAACGAATTTCGTGTTTTTTGATTGGTGGTTCTGTTTTTGGGAGTAGGGTAGGGGAAGGGAATCACGTGTATTTCCGTTCAGCAGTTGTGTATTCTAATATATTATGTTTCCTACATATTAAATACACAGAAGAAACTAATGTACAAATGTAACGCAGGCAAATAATGTAAACAAAGAAATATGTTGCACGCACGCACGCGCACAAGCACGCACGCACGAACACACACACATTAATACTGATAAAATGTATCGAATTATTACTGGTACAAAGCAGCAAAGAAAGGAGAACACAACCCAAGTCCTGCGATGTTGCTCAGTGAGGAAAACTATCATATCACAACAATCTCTCCCTATATGCATTATCCAACTTAGTGGATCGAATGACATGCTCTTGTCATGATTGCAGTGGTAAGTTTATTGCTTTTGCGACTCCTGCTGACATCAATGCGTGCGTTTAATTTGCGTTCTCTCAGGAGGGTGCTTTTCACAGCTGCAGTGGAGGATAATTACCCTCACAAATGGGCAGTGTGTAGATTGTTTCAGGCGTGTGCTGTTCAGTAGTTTAGTTTGACTTTGATTATAAAACAAGTTGCATGTTACAAATCAACCTTCAGCAATTTAAGTGTTTTAGAGAACACAAATTCAATTCACTTTCACCTCTTTGAAATACAGTTTTATGTTATTTAAAGCTGGGCGACCAGCTAGAAAGTTCTACTTCTGTGGCATTACATTACGCTTGGATTAAATTATTTCATGTATACTACACATATAAATCGAATGCCTTTCAGTAGTAATAAGCCATATTATCACAGCAACACATTAAATACACCATATGTACAATATATATACATACATACATACATACATACATACATACATACATACATACATACAACGATCAAAAGACACCTGAAGCTAGGCTACACACAGCGCTATACCACATCTAAAGTGCCCGTATAAGGCGGGTGGCCTCTGGGTAGGGTAACCGTCGATGAATGTAGCATGAAACAAGAAAACATACGAACAGTAAACATCATTTTATTTACGAAGAACAAAGACATCAAGAGTGGTCTGGCGTTATCTGTCAATAGCCTTGCTGCCGACCTGCTGTATCAACTCTCTGAGCCTACAGCGCCATCGGAGAAGGGTAATTTGTGGCCACGGCGCAGTCCAACAACTCGGTGCAATTCTGGCCGGTGGCCGCATTAACCGGGGGTCCGCTAGTTAGGTGTAGTTTTAAATTACAAAACATCAACATTAAAAACAATGTTTACCTGATCTTCTGCATCTGACTTGTAGACAGACATCTGACACGTTCATGTCCTGATTGTGCCAGAGCAGCAGGGGTTCTCATTAGTCACAGTCCACGCAGAGGCATATATGCTGTTTGATAAGTCGACAATGCCAGCTACCCACGGCGGCTGGTGCAATAAACAGGCCCAGTGTGAGACAACTCGGCCCCCTCCTAGAGACAACTCGGCCCGTGTATTTGTATAAGTATCATAGCGAACTATTATTGACATTGGGAAGGGTTTTTAGGAGGAAATTAACCTACCTAAAGAACGGTCAATAAAAAAAGATAGTATGACAAGAGGCCCTAGCTGCATTAGTCAAGACATATCGTCCAAGATAGGCCATGTCGTTATGCAGCAAAGGTTTGGCAGTAAATATAATTTTGTATATCCTTCAAAAATATGAATATATGCAAAACTAATTTAATACCTATCGCAATAATTGTGATGAATATAATTTGTAGATAATTTGGGCGAGTTTAGATGTGTTTATATTTATTAAATGTTTCCAATATATTCTGTGCGCCACTGTAATCCGATTGTCCCGCGGTCCGCCATAGGGCCTACTAAAACACAGCTAAGGGTGTACCTACATAATATTCTCTGAAAATAAGTGTTTTTAAAAACAAATATGAAAAAAACTAATCTTTAGAAGAAACAGTTCGAACACCCAAAGAAATTCCAGTTTGTGAAAATATATTAAATACAATATTAGCATATATTTTGTAAGAAAACTACACCAAAGCCTTTTTCTCGCATAGTTAAATTTGGATTGAACTGTCAATGAACTCCAGGGTCCTTAAATTTAGCCTAGCCTAATGATACCCATGGAGAGGCTTCAGTGATTACATCCCTAGTGACACCATCTGCTAGTCATTTAAGAGCAGGCCAGGAACACTGAAGGTGACCTGTTTCCCTGCCTCTCGACAACATTGACAGTTACAAGGACTTAGAGAGTAGCACAGCTACTCAAGTGGAGAAGGTACGTTTATTTAATCATTTATTTTGTGGTAAACCTTTGTACATTTCTAGCTTAACAAAGATATATTTGTGGCATGAATTTATTATATATATATATATTATATATATATATATATATATATATATATATATATATATATATATATATATATACATATATATGTGTGTGTGTGTGTGTGTGTGTGTGTGTGTGTGTGTGTGTGTGTGTGTGTGTGTGTGTGTGTGTGTGTGTGTGTGTGTGTGTGTGTGTGTGTGTGTGTGTGTGTGTGTGTGTGTGTGTGTGTGTATTATTTGCACAATAACTTTACCATATAAAGTAAAGACAAACCGTTGCCAATTACACAAAGGTAAATTAGAATATATGAGGGTATAGGCAAGTAATCTTAAATCATGTTATAGGATTTATTATTGTGTTTCTATTAAGAACAGGCTCACAGCTCCAGGACATAGATGAGCGGACACCTTTGCGATGGAGGCAAGCTGCACGACCTAATGCAACCCCCGAAGGAATAGCCTTATACATCAGTAATAATAAGTATATTTTTGTTATTTTCTTAAGTATGTAGTCATTTTTATGGAGTCGCGTGTGGCTGAAATCACCTGAAGTTATATAAGGATGTGCCAGGCGCGCGAGGATGATAATATTATGTAGTACGTGCATGCTATTTAATTATAATTTATGTATATGCTATATGTGGACCTGATAATTATGATGGATGATGTTTTGCCTTCTCTTCGTTTAGGTAAATTTTCTGACTGTGCAGCCAGGCACCAGTACGAAAAGCAGGAATATCGTGAGAACGATGTTTGAAAAACTGGCTGTGCTGCAGGTCCTGAATTTATTTAGTGCTCGTGGCCAGTCACGCCGGGTCATCCTGAATGGCGTCACAACGAATAAAACAAAACGATGCTTCGTGTCGCTGACGCTGTACACATGTATAACGAGTGAGTATGCATAGTGTGTTTATATAAACGGATACTGGATCAGGTCATAAGTAAACATTATGCGAATAGAAATACATGGGCTTGAGTGCAATACATAAAATACCATTACAGCAATTATGGGGTACAAATAAAAGAATAAATAAGTGGGTAATACAAATAAATAAATTAAATAAATGAATAAATAAGTCGTGATATTTTCTGAATATGTTATTAAATTAATTATTAAAAATAGGGTATAAATACACTACAAATATCATATGTACAATTATGAGTTTTATCCAATAGTTATAACATTCACATAAATATAAGTTTTGTAAAAACTAATAAAAACCGATAGCAACAATCTCCATGTATGTGCACATTTAATATGGAAATTGTAGGTACAGTTTTCTGTATTGATACATTCTTCACGTGACGTATTTACCCCATACTAAATATCTCCCCAGGGATTCAACGTGTTGCTCAGGGAACTGAACTCTCACACAGCCTGAAATAAAAAATCTTAAATAAATGTGTAAACTATTTCAATGTCCACGCCATGCTCATCAAGATCAGCGGCTCTACAGAATGGTTGGAAGAGTGGTTATATGTGATTCTTGAAGCTCGTGGGTTCTGTCGCGAGTGGAGGAGGTGTATGCACTGTACATATCGGTGGTACGGCGAAATCAGTTTAGAGCTTACTTCAGCTAACTTCATACAAAGCGTAAGAAATCTGTCGAGGGACTTGAACATAGTGGCATGCTTGGGGGGCGGGGGGGGGGGCATTTCAACCACGCCTACGTGTTTAGCATAACATTGAAAGTGATTCTTCCAATCTGTAATGCAACTTTGTTCTTCTGTTATAGGAGTCGGCCGACGGCTCGACATAGCCAGTGGGGATTTGTTCAGAGACACAGCAGAAGTACTGAAGTCTTATTCAAAAAGGAAAGACGTTAAGGTAGATACACAATAGACATCTTAGAGACATAATATGAATTCCTCAATACATGTTTCAGCTATACCTATCTCAAATTTAGCTAATAACCCATAGTTAATCGTATATCAAAAGTGGTGTGTGTGTGCGCGCGCGTGTGTGTAAATGGATATGTGTGTGTATCTTTTTTTATTCTGGGTAAATACAAATAAGCCTTGCTGTGTTAATTCCCAATTGAACATACGCCAGATTTTAATTAAAAATAATTAATTGAAAGTTCACCAAATGGTACGATTTATGGCTAGAATTGTCAAAGAAATGCGTGATTCATCATATCAGACAGAAATTTTAGTTTCCCAAATGACTAAATACATTATTTGAACGTATATGTTACTTGCAGGTGGCAGCGGACTTGCAAGGTGGTGGCGAACTCGACCTAGGCCATGACGTAGTTGTCGACAGTGATGCGAGCGGCGAATAATATGGCTACACCCCTTCTGGACTTCCCCTACTGTTAGTGTAGATGAGAGTTGATGGCAGCCTGGTTGTTAGGTGCATGTTTTAAAGTTATTTGTAGACTATTTTAGTTGGCTAGGCACACTGAGGACGTGATGTTTAACTATTATAAGCTATTCTTTGCTTTAAATAAAAATTGTTGTGTCCAACGAGTTGGTCTGTCTTAATCTATACTAGGTATCAGTTGACTTCTGCGTCGGACCGTGTCTACACACCAAATGTGTTCATAGAATCCTGTGAATTCACGTACGACAATCGGGTGAATACACGTACAGAAACACGTGATTTTAGTGACGTAATCACGTGTCGATACACCAAATGTGTTCATAGAATCCCGTGAATTCACGTACGACAATCAGGTGAATACACGTACAGAAAACACGTGATTCTCACGAATGGAAAAACTCGTGATTTCACGAGCAGTAAACACGTGTCGACACACCAAATTTGTCGACAGAATCCCGTGAATTCACGTACGGCAATCAGGTGAATACACGTGCAGAAAACACGTGTTTTTCACGAATGGAAAAACTCGTGATTTCACGAGCAGTAAACACGTGTCGACACACCAAATTTGTCGACAGAATCCCGTGAATTCACGTACGGCAATCAGGTGAATACACGTGCAGAAAACACGTGTTTTTCACGAATGGAAAAACTCGTGATTTCACGAGCAGTAAACACGTGTCGACACACCAAATTTGTCGACAGAATCCCGTGAATTCACGTACGGCAATCAGGTGAATACACGTGCAGAAAACACGTGTTTTTCACGAATGGAAAAACTCGTGATTTCACGAGCGGTAAACACGTGTCGACACACCAAATTTGTCGACAGAATCCCGTGAATTCACGTACCGAAAACACGTGAATTGAACCAGTTGAACTCGTGAATTCACTTACTGAACACGTGAAATCACGGGTCGTTGTTTGCTGGGACGTTATTGTATATATGTGTAAACAAAAACGCGAACTGATGTCATGGGCGAATAAAATCATTGTTGACACATATCATAACTCAAGTCTACGTGCTGAATGGTTGATCATTAGGGACCCCCTGTGACCTATTGGGTGAGAAGGTAATCACTGCTGGAATTTTGTCACCAAATTGTATCAAACTATTTTTTTGTGTTTGTAGAAATCGTCAATGAATATGCATGCTTTGAATAGAGAATAATTTAAATTGCGTAACTTTACATCAAAGGCGAATAAAACGCGGAAAACTACGCAAAAACGGTCGATCATAACATAGGTACCCCGACACTATACCGACTGCAGTCATTATCTTTTCTGCGTGTCAGACTGTCAGTTACAATTAATCTGTGCCATATGCTTACATATTGGCCTACATATTTAGCAGTTGTTTACATCAGTTTAGGACACACGCTGTGACCATTGACATTGTTGATGACAACGTCATGAACTCACTCACTCACTCAGTGCGAGTCTCAAACTTCAAAGGGAAAGCCCTCAAGTTCAACATTGAGTACAAGACAGGTCATGTGATGTGAACTGGATTGCGATTTACGTAATACTGCAATTAACGGTTTAATACAAACTTATCGGTTTCACCTTTCGTGATCGTCTTGTATGTTGCCGGGCAAGTTCTCCATAGCCGTACTCATCGTTGACACTGGCATCGTACTGTCACTGGCAAACTCGTAGCCTACGAGCGCTCGTGCCAGATCGTACGCTACACACGGAGAGTCCTACACAGTACGACTACGTAACTAGTGTCTAGTCTTGCCTCTTGGTTCCTTCTTACGAAATACGACGAATTTCCCCAGTCGATACAACGTTCAACAGCAGGTCAATCAAGATCAATCTAAATGCACACATTTAGGAAGACCATCAGTTTTACTGGCGCACGAGGCAGTCTGTACTGACAATCTGGGAACGGAATACAGGCAACCCTTGACTTTGCACCAACTACCGTCCGTTGTGCAACGGCAACGCGAAATGACAGCCGCATCGTTTGATGCCCGGGGTATAGCAGGCCCCCGCGAGATGGCGCCACCTTCTGTAGTATATTCTCCCTCACCCTCTCCCATCGCCGCATCGGTGTACTTCGATCGTCACTTTCCGTTTCATTCGCCTTTGTGTTTATTAGTTTTGTCATGTACACTGACATGTCGAAGAATCGGACCAAATTATGAACTAGATACGTAGGCGGATAGAGACGCTACACAGACCATATCAGATTATAACTGACTAAACACAACATCGGCAGTGGACGAGAACAGCGTTGACAACTGGCACGCCACCTGGTGAATTTTAGTAACTCGATTTAGCACTTGCTTCGCCTTCGATACTTGTAATCTTATGGCCGAAAACGCGCAGTCAATTTATATTGTTAAGTAAGTCGACATTGCACACATCCTACACAGCTTTACGGCAATTTTGCTACTGCACGACTGCATTCATTGTGATATAGCCAAGAGTATGAGCGATATCTGAGTGTTTTCTATTTGTTGATCTAATTTTTAAATAATCGGATTTTTCGTTTCTGGTAGCTAGCTTCCCTTTGGCTTTGCTTTGGCTTTAGCCTTCACAGATAGCTCGGCTATCCGTAAGTTGTTTCGGACCATGGTCCACGCTGATGCCGAATGATAGTTCGGTCTTCCCAAGTGAACCGTCAGCTCAGACTTGCCAAGTGTTCAACACTTGAACAGTTGGGAACAAACCGTAGTCATGGGCATGCATGGCTGACATGCAGCGACAGAGTCTGGTCAGAGACCACAAATTATTAGTAAAAACCATAATCTTTATCACGTAAACCACTAAATAACCATCATAATAAAAAACTTTGTATAAGTATGAAAGCGTAAAATCTGCACATAATGACGATAGTGGATATAAGCCAGCTCGGAATTTCACTGCCGCAAGGCATCGTCAATCGGGTATCCCGCCATTCAACCTATAAACATCTCGCATGTGCCTGTTTAAAAGATACAGAAGACTGAGAAATTCAAGTTTATTGTTGTAATTATTTCTTGTATTCCATAATTATTTTGCGCTTTTCGTGATTGCCTTCAATAAGGGCGGCAATCACGAAATTAATTTCCATCATACAATGTATCTAATACTCTCATAATTAATGCATTACACTCTACATTGGTTACGTCCTGATTATATATAATATTCAAATGGACCATATTCAAATAGCTTTGTGCATAACAATAATGAATAGTATGCTGTTTCATCGCAGAAATAACAGGAGATGGCCACGTTGTCAAAGACTGTTTATACCAAGCGATTGCTCTCTCACCCAAGGAATACACATATAGTTGGAACTCCGAATTGACCTTATTACTGAAAGAAGAAAGAAGCACCTCAATTGTTCACTCAAACTATTTAAAAAAATATGTTTCATTCTGTCATCAGAGAGCACTGCCCACAAATTGTGTACAACCTATGCGAAGATGAGGACGACCACTATATCTGCCACGTGATATCCACTACCATATTAGGATGTCATCAGGGCAGCAGTCATGTGACGAGGCTGAATTGGCAGCCTCGGACTGGGAAGTGGCGACTGTGCTTGCGACTGGCTCTGGCAGTGGTCTCGACCCAGGCGGTATTTCTACAGGCAGCAGGTCCACATCAATATCTCGGGTACGATGCATGCAGTTTATCAATGTGTGTCTTGTGTGCGTGCATGTGTGCACGCGTGCGTGAGCAACTGAGCATGCGTGAACATTGTGTGTGTGTGTGTGTGTGTGTGTGTGTGTGTGTGTGTGTGTGTGTGTGTGCGTGCAAGATTAATTACCATTTTCTACACAAGTACAAGCAACATTAGGTGTTATTATACGGTAAGTAATCTGCTAACTGAAGAACATGAAGCTCGTTGTTGTTCATTTCCATGAATGCATTAGATCTGTGTTTTTATAGTAATTACTGTATCCTGGAGAATGCTCAATATAGTCAATAATATGTCATTTATCAGTGTTACTTATGTAAATTTGAAAGTTATAAATATCAGTTAAAAGATGCACAGAATACATAAAAAAAACTAAGAAATGTGTTTCTCCTGTTTGGTTTGAATGTTAAACTGAATTTATATTACTTCAGCAGTCGACTGCACTGACAAATGTCTCCAGAGGAAACACAGCAACTGTCACACCAAAGAATTTAATTGGTAAGTTGATGTTATTATAGTCAAATTGTTTTCTATTGTTGCAGCACCTGTCTACAGCCAATAATTCTTCCATTATCTCTCTCTGAGCTTCATCCCATCTATGACCGTAATTTTATATACCGGTAACAGTTAAGTTGTATTTCTTGTTATTTTGAAGAGTATGGTGTTCACCAGATGGCAGCACAAGGTGAACTTTGGCAGTTGCAGCAACAAATACAAGGTGAGATTTTTCTTGACAAATATCCAAAGTTACCCACCCATAGGGCAACAAACACACACTAAGGACTGATGGTAGAAAGTCTACGATATATAATATTTTGAGATTTATGAAGTATTAAAAAATAACTTTGAGGTAATTGACATCAGTTCCCTTACTACCTGACAATGAACTACAGACTTGTAACATCACGATGATCACGTCTAGACTGTTGTAAATTTGTAACACTTTGCTCAGTGAATTGCAAAAGACCTCAGTTAATATGTTACAATTATGTGCAAACCACTGAGGCATGGATTATTACAAGAAAGTCACGATACAGCCACAAAACATCAGTCTTAAGACATCTACATTGGTTACCTGTTGATTATTCGGTGCAATTCTAAATCCTTACCCGCACATATAAAGCCACTGTCTACATACTTTATTTTATTGTGTACATATATTATTACTATGTGATTTAAATATTGTTTTTATGCAACCTCCTCAGTGCAAAGTGTATTTCCACTCAATGCACAATAAAGTTATTATTAGTATTATAGAATAACTAAATCTATAGTATGCTGAAGATTCACCCTATTCCCATCAGCATTAACATTGTTTTACTTACAGTTACCTGTGATAATGCCCAACTTTTGTGACTTTTTCAGGGGGGAGTTCTGTTGACGAGCGAGATGACCGAGGCTTGACCCCCCTCATGTGGGCGTGTACGTACAACCAGAGTCACATGGTCACATTCCTACTTGACAATGGCGCCAACTACAACGCTGCAGGCTTCAAAGGCGAGACGTCGCTGATGCAGGCCTGTTCAGCCGGCCACCACCAGGTGGCCACACTGCTACTTAATCGAGGTTGCAATGTCAACACTGTCGATTATGTAAGTTTATATCTGTAGTGCAGTTGGGCTAAATTATTGATATCGTCCACACAAGTTGCTTTGTAAAGTAGTGGTGATATACAGGACTGTCATGCCATCAATAAATGGCAGCTAAACACAAGAAGCATTCCAACATTCCATTGTATAGTTTGTAGAAATTGAGGTCCTAAATGTTTACCTGTGTGACAAAAAGATAAGGTTAAATTTTTGTAAAGGTCAAAGTTTGCGGGAAATTTAATTTAGCAGATACCATGCTGCCTAGTCACAATTGACATGTACAGTCAGCATGTCAATATAAAATAATAAACACCTACAGGAGTAAATAAAAATGGTCCACTTTAGCTGGGACACCTTGTTGCTGCAGCATTGTATGTGGAGCGGTGGTCGCGCGGTAGAGTGCCGGACTATCAATCGAGGGGACGGTGATTCAATCCCACCTACCGGTGTTTGAAACTTAGGCAGTTTCGTTCGCCCCACATTTGGCTGTGTCTTTCGTAAGAGACCCTAAATGCCGATGGTCACTTCCAGGGGAAGTAAAAGATCCCATATGGGGTAAATGTATAACCTGTTGTGGACTCACTAATTCTATAGAGAAGGATAACTCCTGCATTAGCCCAAATTTAGGCTGTTTGGAGGTAAACCATTCACCTTCACCTATCCCGTAGTCTGGTGGACCGTTGGGGCGCCACAGATGACCTTGCAACCAGCTCCCTCCATTCCTCTCGCCTCTCAGCTTTTCTCATGGCGGCGTACAGGATCATGCCCGTCCATTCTGGGATGTTGTCCTCCCATCTCTTCTTCTGTCTGCCTCTTCTTCTCCCTCCTTGCACTGTGCCCTGCACGATTGTCTTGGCAAGCCTTGTAGATCTTGTTACGTGGCCGTACCATTTCAGTTTGTGTCTCTTAACTGTTGTCAGGAGGTCTTCGTGGGGCCCAATGGCTTGCCGAGTACTGTTTCGCACCTCCTCATTGGAGATGTGGTCTCTGTAGGTAATGCCGAGGAGCTTTCTGAGGGATCTCATCTCCATGGCCCATATCCTTCTCTCTGTGTCTGCTGTTAATGTCCAAGACTCACAAGCGTATAGGAATATGGACATGACTAGGGAGCGCATCAGTCTGAACTTTGAGCTAAGCGCTATATTCCTGTCATTCCAGATGCGCAAGTTTGTAATATTCCTGCCACCAATGCTGACTATCCTTCATGGTCATTCAGTGCGTCAGTCATAATTCTCTCCAAGAAGATGTTGAAGAGGGTGGGGGAGAGCACACACCCTTGTCTTACTCCGACTGTGGTTCTGAACCAGTCCCCTATGCTGTTGTCAAGGTAGACTGCGCTGGTGGCCTTGTCATAGAGGTTCTGTATCCTTCTGATCAGGTTGGCGTTGATGTTGTAGTGTCTCATGCTGGCCCATAGTGCTGCATGCCATACCCTGTCAAATGCCTTCTTGAAGTCAATGAAGACATGGTAGAGGTCTTGTTGGTGTTGAAGGTACTTCTCGCACAGTATCCTAAGGTTGAAGATCTGCTCCGTTGTGCTGCGTCGTGTTCTGAAGCCTGCTTGTTAAACCACGTAAGACCTAAAACCTGCTGATACTGCAATATTGACCTGTTTGTGCTTGGCTGGTGTTACAGAACGGTAACACAGCCCTGCTGTTTGCCATCTCCGGCAGTCACCCTCGATGCACACAACTGTTGCTTGAGCATGGCGCGGACCTGATGGCCCGCAACACCAGGGGGCACTCTCCGGCCGAACTCGCACTCAGGATGTCCAACAGGGAAGGTAGGTGCCTTATGTACCTTGTTGCACCAGCATTGTGTTTAAATCATTGTCAACAGCTGTGTCAGTGTGACATGTTTGGTAATAATACTATCAGAAATACTCATCCTTCCAGAAGGGATAACTTGGTAGTTCGCAAGATCAAAAACCATGCAGGCAACTCCCTAGAAGTTGCACCGATTGAAATAATTATATTCCCCTCTAAAATATTTGTTTGATGTCAATATTCAGAATAAAATAGGATCAGTGCTATCATTATATTACTATGGTAACTTTTGAGCATTGGACCACTTACTCTTAATCAACATGTAAAGTATCTCGGAAAGCACAGTAGATAATTGTTTTTACGTTTGATAATTGTTGCCTCTCTAAAAGGCCTTTCTCCTACCTGACAGAATTGAATGGTAATTTCCCTGTGGCGTCACTGCTGTGGCGTCACTGCTGTGGCGTCACTTCAGTACTCTTGGGTTGTTCCAAAGATGTACTGATTATGGATATTTAAAATATGTGTGTGTTACAATGTATTTTATGTGCCTCTGAGCGGAAATATTTTCCCGGATATACAGCGCTTTACAAATAAATATTATTATGTACGCCAGAGCTTCATAAACCCTTTTGATTCACACCAGTTTATGTTGCTATTGATCTTTTCAGTGCAACACGTAATTGAGAAGCACATGTTGAGTCTACTGGAACCAACGTGACTACAGGAATAACATGACTAGAGAACAACCTACTATAAACCATGTCAAGTCTTCGGATGACTCCCAAGATAACATCCTAGCAGACCAGGGGCTGTTGTTTACGCCTGGTCTCATGGCATATCAACTTACAAAACATGGATTTGTAAATCCACTCCCCACCCAAAATACCAACATTCAAATGTGAGGAATATATGACTGGTTTATGCTGTACTGGACAGTGTGTGAATAGTTGGGACAGGTAATTATGGTAATTTCCTGGAGTCACATGGCATGGCTGCCTGGTTCCTTCGCTGAAGACTGATAGACAGCCGGGGCAAACTATGACTGGTTCGGCTCATTTTTGCACTGAGTGAGATGTACCACAAGCGGCTTGAGACGATGAATAGAGGGATATATCATGCATGGAACAGCCAAGTATCAGCAACCGATTTCAGACATGTCAGAAGATTGACTTGTCAAGGTTTGACATTCCCTGAAGTTGTGTTACACTGGCATGCATGAATCGACCATTACAGTTGGTGAAGATCTATGTAACATCCGTCCACAGAATGTCTGTTATGTTTTACCTTCAGTTCCATGCTCATTTGTATGTAAATTCATTAATAAAATATAACTTTAATAACAACTTCTGGTTATTATATATTACCTACTGGATATTAATCGAGTTTGAAAACAGACAAGTAATAACAGATTGCTGCTTGGTTTGCATTTCTTTAATTACAGTTTCATCGTATACTATGTCACATTACACTTCAGTCAGAAATGCTGGACCCAAACGTGTGATCATTATGTACAAACAAACTGGAAATAAGTCGCAAGAGGGTCTCGCTCAGCAAAACAATCAAAACACTGGGTGTCATACGGACGGAAAATGTTTAACTCTGTAAATACTTTTTTTAGTTGACAAAGTGGGGTAAACTTTATAGTTAGCAGTCAGTTGACCTTTAAGGCATATCTAAATTGTTCGTGATTATTACTCTTCATGCCAGAATTCCACAGTGTTTGCAGTCATGTTAAATTTATGACATAAGTGTTGATGGAAAATAATTTGTAAAAGGCATAACTTTTTGACTATCATGAAACAAGACACTTGCCTACCACTGAAGTAAAATATTACACCTGGATAATCATGAATTTCAGCATGTTTTTCATTACCGCTGCCCTGAAATCCCCCCCCCCCCCGATTCCCACCTAAATAGTACGACAGAACCCCAGAGCAGGCACATGAACACACAATATAGTCGTTTCCAATGACATTTAAATGCTATCTACAAAATAGCTACAGGTGCATATATATCTTAGGAATCGCCACATATCACAAACCATATTACCACCTTTCCTCTATTCTCCGTCAACAATGATGCATCCCTTGAGATTTCAATCAATGTCGGTCAAACTTGTGAAACTAGACACGTTTATGGTACAAGCATGTGTAAATAACACACCATGGACTGATACTGATTTCTGCAACATGAGCAGACATTGCAAAAGAGACATCTACGTCTCTTCAAAAATAGACCATCCGTAAATGCCACACGTCCTTGTTCAGGCTTTGGGAAAGTACAACGTTAAATCACGTTGTAGATGCGCCATCAAATGCATGTTAGTTGAGGATTTTGTGAGCTGACATGATCATGTGTCAGTCAATCATATGTCGACAGTAACTCCACATGCAATGTTCTATTTCTCGCTGTAAACAGCGCAAGATGACAGATATCATCGTCTGTCATGTTCCCTATGTCTGCGTCGCTCCCGTGACCCTCCATCGTTTCGGCGACGATGCTCCCTTGACTCATCACGCGGGGATCTGGGAGCTCGATGCTCCCTCGATTCATCACGTGGGGATCTGGGAGCTCGCTTCTCCCTCGATTCATCACGTGGGGATCTGGGAGCTCGCTTCTCCCTCGATTCATCACGCGGGGATCTGGGAGCTCGATGCTCCCTCGATTCATCACGTGGGGATCTGGGAGCTCGATGCTCCCTCGATTCATCACGCGGGGATCTGGGAGCTCGATGCTCCCTCGATTCATCACGTGGGGATCTGGGAGCTCGCTTCTCCCTCGATTCATCACGCTGGGATATGGGAGCTCGATGCTCCCTCGATTCATCACGCGGGGATCTGGGAGCTCGATGCTCCCTCGATTCATCACGTGGGGATCTGATAGCTCGCTTCCGTCTCTGTTCATCCCTCTCCGAGTCATCATCCATCGGCTCCTCCCTTCTCTCCATCCGTACATTCCTTCTGTCCTCTATTACCCTTTCTCTGCCCATCTTCTTGTCCCGTTTATGTTTCCCCAACCTCTCCGCCTCGTTCCGTTCATCGCGTCTATGTTTTCCCACCTTTTCCCTGTCCATGGATTCTTCCCTCCTGTCCTCCACCCCCCTTCCGTCCTCCACCCCCCTTCCCTTCTCCACACGTTCATCCCTCTGTTTGCGTCCACTTTCCTTGTTCGTCCGTTCACCGTTTCTATCCGTGCGTTCGTCCCGTCTTCGATGAGGCTGTTCTCCCGCTTCCCGACGAGCCAAGTTAGCTTTTTCATGGCGATCTTTCTTCGCAAGATGCCTCTTGTGGTTGCTGCCGTGACGAGCTGGTGACGCTGCTGATGACGATGATGACGAAGATGAGTCATCAGAATCTGAAAGTGCAACAGCATCACGTAAAAATTCTAGTAAAAACATGTACAGGAAATTATTCACGTTCCACTCTGTATTGTATGTATCAGCATTATAAAGTAAGAACAGGAAAATATACCAGAATTAACACGACTTTGGTAAACAAATGCAAGAACTAAATGCTTGCAATAACAAATATAACGCATTAATTGATTGTCCTTCCAAGTGCTGTGCTGAACTTCATATACAAATTCCAACCTGCCACGATGACACCAACGTGTGGACAATTATAACCTTACAAATACATGATGATAATGATGCATTTTTGTAATATTATCTTACATTAGCTACTTATAAACAAATAGTAAAATTTATTTTAACAAATTGATGTACTGAAATAAATCGATTCATTAAAAAAAGATGAACAAGTTATTCAAAATTTTAAATATGACATTTCACGAGGTGTCTGTGTGAAGTGACGTGTCTAGCATTGACCAATGACCAGTGTGGTCATCTTACCCGAGTCAGACGAGGATGAGGATGATTCGGAGGAGGACTCGCTGCTGGAGCTGCTGCTGTCACTGGAGGAGCCTGACTCGGAGTTGCTGGAGTCTGAGCCCTCAGACTCCACCTCCGGGGGCTTCTCTAGCGTTGGCTTCGGCATCGTCTTCAGGTGGGCCCGCAACTCATCCCTGTGGCAGACAGTCAAGTCAATCATGCCGTTTGTACCTCATGATAAAGTGTTATTTGCCATTTTCAACATGCAGGTACATGTCCAATTTTTTATATATGTTCTTTAAAATAAACACATTATATTTAAAAATAATTAGGTTAAACTACTAAATAAATATATCTAAAATGTCTTTTAAAATGGCAAATTATCTATTTAAAAATTATTATGTTAAGCTGATATCAGGGAGGGGAAAGTGAATCGGGGAGGGGAAGTGATCGGGGAGGATGGGGGGTACAATACTCACTACGATTATAAGCATTGTCAATACGAATGTCATTGTGTCATGTGAATATCTACCACAAATTTCGTCTTTGGGGGACTGTTATTAATGGTTATTGTATTGTAATAAATAAATATTATAACATGTCTAAAATGTCATTTAAGAAAATGTAATTAATAAAAAATTATTATGTCAATTGTTTCACAATGAGAGAATATTCGAGATTTGTACGTCATTATGTGTGAAATGCTGGATGTGTAGTAATAATAAAGGCCGACTAACATCTGGCAATGGAGGAATCCAACATCCAAAAGGAATATAAGGAACCGTCTAGTTCTGGTATAGAAGCATCGGTATCTATTCCATTCCACTCATCATTGGCACCACTGAAGTGTTCATTTCCTCTATTATAAACACTCACTCTGTGGAACTCACTCCCCGTCTGCATTAAATTAGAAGGAAACACAATTTTTATTTCACTGTCACCTAAAAATCTATATTTCTAAAACTCCCGATCATCCTTAGTTTTGAACTATTCAGTGCACCTGTTGGTGGCTTTCACATTGTGAGTCATCACAAGCAGCGTAATCCTTTGGTTTTGTTGTGTCACTGAAATTGATTTTTGAGGATATGAGCACACAAGAACCTTGCTATCATCACAGGCTGAGCTGCTGTCACTTACGTGAGTCCACCGAGACCGATGGATGTGAAGAAGTTGATGGCAAAGCGAGTGTCACGTGGGTTGTCACGCGGCATCAGACCCTCAAAGAACGGCTGCAGAGTTCTGTATGGTAGCAAAAGACATTTCCATGATTACCTTAAATTTGTTGATCAAACTAATAGAAAATTGGTCTGTGGCTTATATACATCATCCTACAAAAGTCAAGATATTTATTGAAAACATAGAAACTGTTTTTCGTCAAATTTATCTTGTTTGTTAACTCAAAGTATATTTATAAATTTGCATTAAAAGTATTTTTCACATTTGCTGCTTATTTATACAAAGCTGTGTGTTGACCGATAAACACGTGATAACTCACGGATCCTTCAGTCGGTCATTGAGTTTAGCCAGGCCAAGATACTCGGACAACTCCTGGAAGAGGATCTTGATGAAGATACGACTTGACGATGTTGTATCGTCTTCATTCAACCGAATTATCTTCAGCACCTGTGAAGGGAAACAACAACATGAGTAGAACTCTTGTCACGGGCATATGATATCACATTTTCTTTTCAATTTTAAATAAGATAAATAAGTTATTTTATTAACATTAATTGGTTAATTAGTTTGGTTAATAAATAAAAATATATCCCTTTTCAAGTTAACTATTTCTAGCGACCTATGCTGAAGCTACAGCCTGTATAAAGTAACTTAAAATGATTTCCCTAAACCAATCTTTACATTTAATGAACCCCTCTGATGAAACAACAAGATGAGAACATAAACAACATAGTGCATAATTTACTTAGTGCTCTCTCTGCTGTGTGGTGTTTTGTATCTTACACTCAAAGTACACACGCACGCACGCACGCACGCACGCACACACACACGCATGAACGCATACACACGCACGCACGCATGCACGCACACACACACACACATACACACACACACACACACATTTAAAAGATATAAATTTATAACTAAAGCAAAACAGGTGTCACATAGAAAAATGATGTAAATTTGACATTATTTATTTAAAATATTCTGCATGGAGCCTACGAAACGGTCATAAAACAAAGAAGTCTGTTGTTGTCACTGACCTCCCACAAGATGGCGTCGGTGTAGAGGAGATGGGCAAAGAACTTGGCCACGTTCCTCAGTTTGTTGGTCTCCAGCTGGTGGACGGTGTCGTACTGTTCCTGGAACATCTGCTGGAAGGGCAGCACGTACTTCTTCTCCAGCATACAGAACCGCTGTGAACAAAAACATACTGGAATTGGATGCGGGGAATTCTCACTGGGACACCAGACCATCCTTGGCTACGATCTTAGTAGTAGCTACGTAACTTATATTACATATAAATGTAGTAAAAATTCAGTATATGTATATAAGTATATATATAGTTATGTAACTGTATAATTAGTTAATTAATCAATAGTATGTGATTACAATAATACCTTTGTAATGAGATCGACATAGCTGTTCCAAATATCTCTTTTTAGCAATGTTATAACTGGTTTTATGATGTTACAACAGCATAATAGTAATCTATGATATCTACACTAACTAAATTCACCAATATCTGAAAATATACCTTTCCATTTAAAAATACCCATTCTCACACTTTGATGCTGAATTGCCGGCTTCGGAAATCCCGACTTATACCTGATTTTGGTGTGTCGGGTCACATGTGTGGTATAATAACTAAAGTATAAAATAATGATAACATTAAAGTGAGTTTAAAATAACGTGTTTTAAGGCGAGATTTAAATGTGTCAATGCACTAGAGTTATCACAGTCCATCTCACCTGTGCTAGAAGACCAAAGAACTTCTCATATGTTCTCTGCTGGGCGCAGCAGTCGAGGATCATGTTGCACAGTTCCACCTCCTGGCCTGGCTTAAACTCCAGCTTCAGCAGTTTGTGGGCACATTCCTCAAAGTCAAGACTGCTGTGTATCGTCAAGTAGATAGTTCGTCTGAGCGCCACCAGGTTTGTCTCCGTCGTGTCGACAATTGTGTGCTTGTTGTGCTCTGGCAGTGTCAAAACAAACCAGTGAGTCCAGTAACCTTCTAACCCTCTTTATCCTGACAAAATTAAGGAGATCATTCGGGCAGGTATCTACGTAAATTTCATCGTAATGTAAGTGATTCTACTGGTTTCTGAGTTGCTGTTATCACAAAAACGGATATCATCAGATCACTTTCTGTAATGGTTTATGTTATCACAACATTGTTGACTTAGTATTCAGGCCAGCAAGCTTGTCTATTTGTGAATCTGACGTGATCTGACTTTTCCTTAAACTATGATTACTCCCTTCCCCAAGTCCTTACCTTCCTCCTCCTCTTCCTCGTCGCTGCTACTCCCAGATCCCCCCGAGCCGCTCCCACCTCCATCCGAGTCAGAACTGTCCTCCTCCAAAATATCTGAAATTGTGCAAACATCGCAATAATCACATCTGTATACACCAACTATATATGTGAATTTATTTTCCAGATGTCTTTTATAAAGACAAGACTACAATTATTTTATTTTCACTTGTTTTAATATTACATTTAATGTGGATTTATATCATTAACATTATTACTCCTTACAACTATGCAATGGAATGTGTTTGAAATGCACAAAAATTATGTTGAAAACATATCATGATACTATAAAGAAATGTACTGAAACTCAAGTCCATATGTCACATGCCTAGCTTCTGTGTCTGAACTGACCTCTTTTGAGCACTTTGTATTTATCCTCATTTTCCTGGTACTCTGGATCCACCTTGAACACATCTACAATAAAAACAGATCATCATAGAAAACCATAATCAAATTAGGCCTAGCATTTAATATACACATGTACCATTATATTAATGCAACCACACAGCTCAAACCATATATGACAATAAATTGTACTAAAAACTAATGTTATTCTAGAAAAATTTATTCAACCAACCAATTATCAAATACTGACATACATGTATGTTTTCAGACGAACTAAACACATAACATGTGTTTACAATAATCACTGACCAGTGCCAACAGGATTTCACAACAGTAATCCATCTGCAACATTCTGTTATAATTATCAAACCAAAATATATTACTATTTAGCAGGCAGCACAAAAACAACGTTGGGATAATATCCACTGGATATTTAATATGTTGCTATGTTCTAACAGAAGTATCATAATATTCTCAGAACAGCCCAATATTATCTATATCGATACTTCAGGAACATCTAGATAATAGTCAGTTAATGTCTGCAAAAATGTGTGCTTTGGGCCAGCCAACATTTATGACTTGTAACAATTATCTGCTTCTACCAGGAGATTCCTGTCATTGGTGATATCAGGTGTATCATTACACAGTGACATTCCAAACTGACAGACCTAGGGTGGGCTCACTGAGCACACTTACTAAGGATGTCCTCTGGGTCGGCTGCATCCTCCAGAGTCATCATGTGTGTGAACTGGTCCTCTTCCTCCACCAAGTCTAGGTCCTCTATCACTGCTGGGTGGGCCTAAACATATTACCAACACAAGACACTGTCACACCAATCATACCTCAACAATTGTAGAAACATTACCAGAGGACAATATCCTTGCTAGCACATATCTAGTCTCATTTAACCGACTGACTCTGACTCTCTCTCTGACTCTCTCTCTCTCTCTCTCTCACTCTTCTCTCTCTCTCTCTCTCTCTCTCTCTCACTCTTCTCTCTCTCTCACTCGCTCTGCCTCCCTCCCTCGCTCGTCAGAAACCGTCCATTTAATTCCTTCATTCAATATTATGTGCCCAGGGATGGAGCTACTCACTTTGAAGCCATCTTTCCTGATGGCAAACATCACTTCAATCATGTACTGAGTGCGCTGTTCAATCTGACCCTCATGTAGGATGGTTCGTAGTCGGTTGAAGATGGCTGCAAAACACTTCCAGTTACTATGTAGACAGATTCTTATGTGATACATTCAGTGGGTCATTTCGTATGTGACCCTGTTACCATAATTATAATATCTGTGATCAAGATTAAAATACCAACTTGAAGCTCATATCATTAATATATTTACAAGCTATAACAATGTAATTTGGGTGAACTATGAAAATGTAATGAAATCAGAACTACTCCATTGCAATTGTACAACACTGGTGTTAAAACAGCAAACCATAATTCATGTTACTAGGCAAATAATTACACAAATGACAAATTGACCACTGTTCTTGAATAATGATCATCAGAACATTTCCATTAGCAAACGCAACTAAAATCAGTAACAACAAATAACTGTACGAGAGTCAAGACATAGAACAAAATCACTGTGTAGCCCTTGCCATCACCTACCATGGACCCCCTTTGGGGTGACTTCGCAGAGTTTGTGCCCACACTCCTTGAGGAAGCCAATGGAAACCTCAACGGAATCATCAGTCGGGTTCTCCAGAAGTAATGTCAACACCTCTAGGGCCAGGATCTCATGTGCCTAAAGAGTCAAAAACAACATGGCTAAATTATTTATTAGGTATCGATGGCGAAATATTTATGCACACGCTAATGGCAAACAAATATTACAATCTATAGGTGGGTTAAATAATGATTTCACAATCAGATACACTGAATTATGGCCATGCTATCTTTTTACATCACTCACTTAGACTTATTTATCCAATTTAATGTATAACACAATCAACATACATATAAATAAAAACAAAATGGTCAGGTAGAGTCCCATAAAGAAGCTGAGTGTGTCACTAACATGGGAGCCACCTCTGCTATATATTAAACAAATATGTGAAAATAATATGTTTACAATTAAGAATACAAATATTAGCAATAGTAGTAACAAAACATTACGTTTACTGGTACACTCAAGCTTATGCACATATAGGCATGCACAATATGTACACATATGCACGCCTATAATTTTGTACTTAAGTATCATTAAGTATCATCAACAGGCACCTGAAACAATGATACCATTGCAATCTGCATTCTACTGCAATCATACTCAACAACTGTCGGAGAAGCCAAAACAGTCAGACCATGGCCTGTAGACATGTCTGATTAAGTGAGCAACTCGCCACCATCTTGTCTTATTATGTGAGCTGCTCCGCCACAATCTCATACAATTCCAGCCACATGCAATTCTCAAACACAATTTTTTATAATTACTGCCGAGTCCCAAACACCTACCACTTGTTGGTTGACGAGGTGTGCAATGAAGCGTAACGATGTGAGACACAGCTGTTTGTCGTTTCGCTTGAAGCCCTTACGGAACTGGATCACCAGCCGCTTCAGAATCAACTCGCCATTCTGTGGAAACTGCACGAAGAGAAAGAGACAGTCATGTTACTTAATAACTCAACTAACTGGTCAGTGATACACCATATACAGTTGCAAATTACTGGACAAGTTCTTACTTATGCTTCACAATGTTTCTTCTTTGTCTGCTTTGAAGAGGACAGAGATATGGACAACACCAGACTTATTTCAGTGTTGAGGACGAGACGAAGATGACACCAGACTAAGTTCAGTGTTGAGAACAGAGATGAGGATGACACTGGACTAACTTTAGTGTTGACGATTTACTTGTTAGTGTTGAGGACAGAGACGATAGTGACACCTGACTTACTTTAGTGCTGAGCACAGAGATGAGAATAACACAGGACTTACCTTTGTGTTGAGGACAGCGACCAGGGCTGCGTAGACATGTGTGAAGGTGGGGGATGACGCCTGGGCCTGGATGATGCAGCGGGCCAGCCAGCCTCTGCAACAACAGCTCTCTGTCACCACCACACTCAGTCTGACTGACACTTCAAACTGACCACATCACTACTTCACTTACTATGTTTTATGTGTTAAATATTTACTGCCACTACAAGCAGAATTTGATAAGTTATGATTACAGAAGTCTGAAGAGCACATTGGCTCAGGGGTGGAGCTTTGGACTTTCGACTAAGAGAACCCCGGTTAGAATCCTGTGTTGCGGTGTTAAAACTTTGGGCAAGTTTTTTCACTCTACATTGCTCCAGTTCACTCAGCTGTATAAATGAGTACCTGGCTATAGACAGTGGTGGATATGTGTACAAGGAGCCTTCGCACATTAATTATAGCATGTGGCTGGATGCTTCCCAGAGAATTTGAGATGGTATTTGATTGAACAGGTCTGTGTCAAGTGTGAGCAGTCCTAAGGACTAGATACTGCGCTATATAAAAACCTTGCATTTACCTTTTACTTTACATGTACGTAACCATTTGAGAATGACCAGGTGCTCATTACACAAATATACCAGAGGCAGTACAGATTGTATGTCCTGTTTTATTCCATTTTAACAAAAACCTGATAGTGCTTACAAAAAACAGACCATCAAAATCAATATATTTTCAAAATACATCAAAAATGTATATCCTTAGTTATCCTATCTGCGATGGACAAATTTGTTTCGGTCAGAACATGTAAAATAGGATAGATCAAGAGGATTAGAACACAAGATTTCAATTACATTATTTACCATGTGAATATTCCAGTCGTGAATATACATTTTATTTATTTACTAATGGTTCCACCTACAACTGTGGCGCGCGTGAGCACAAACCTGCCGCGGACGATGTTTTCTTGGAAGAGTTCCCGCACTATGTGTGCAATGTTTGCGACGTTGATCTTATTCACGAGACCCATAATGCTCTTCTTGAGAGCCTCCCAGGAGATCCTCTGATACTCGGCACTTGTCTTATCCTCAATCTGTTGCTGCATCATGCGTAGTCGTGCTGGGGGGATGTACGCCCCGCCCGTACGTGTCATGATGCTGCCGTCGTCTGCCTTCTTTGCCCTCTTGGCAGCCAGGAAGCTGGCCATGTCGTCGGGGTCGTCCCCACCCTCTTTCCTGTCTGTTCCGTTCCTGTCATCGTCTCCGTGTGCAGAAGGCGAACGTCTTCGCTTCCTGATACATTACAGTACAAACAACATTAGTGTCACTGAGATGTATGCTTGTTGATGTGTACATGCAATGTCATATGTGTCTATGGAAAACCAAAACTTAAAGCACATAAATTATTTAAAATACATACATTGCATTATGCATACATTGTAATACAAAATATTCCATCTAAATAATTAAGCTCTATGTAGACTGAGAATATACTGTATATAGAGAGAAGAGGTAAGGAAAGACTGAGAGAAACTTTAAAACAGAAAGAAAGCAGTAGAAGACAAACATGAAGGAGAAGAAACAGCATATAGAGATATTTCAAAGAGACAGGTATGAATATTGAGTGAAAAAAGATTACAGAAAATTAGATAGAGGGATAAACCTTAGGAAGAGGAAGCCCAGCATGGGTTACTACTACTAGGTAGATCCCATCCAAACAATTCACTATTTCTTCATCAATACTGTTAATTTAACTTAATTAGTATACATTCACACACACGGAGTGACACACCCACGCATGCACATACACACCTATATACACACCAAGTAATCTAGTATATACTGAGTGGCCTACCTGGAAGAGTTATCTCTGTTTTCCTTCTCTTCGTCTTCCTCATAACTCCGGCGTCCCCGTGAATCACCGTTCTCCCTCCTTCCTCTGTACCGTCGATCATCATCATCTCTCCTCCAGCCTCGGTCATCATCATCGTATCTCCCCCGATTATAATCCCTTCTCCTGTCCCTATCATCGTCATTGTTCCGCCGGTCATCCGCTGGCCGGAATCGCCCGGTATACTGACCATAACGACCACCACCGTCTTCATTATCACCATCGTCATCATCAGCAGGCCTGAATCGACCACGGTATACGCCATCACCACCGCCCCGCCCAAAACCCCCCCTATCATTGTAACCGCCACGGTTTCGCCCATATCGCTGCGAGTCTCGTCGGTCATAGTTCCGGTCATTCCAAGAGCGCCGTCGGTCATCTCTATTATATTGGACATCACCATTATAATTCCGTTGACGTTCGCGACTGTCCCGTTCTCCACTCAATGATCTGTCGGAGCTACGATCTTGTTCTTTATCGTGTCTGTTCACATCACCAATTCTCTCCTTTATATGTCTCGCTGACCTGTCATTGCGACCGCGTCTTCGGTTGTCTCGTTTGCGATCCGCGCCACTATCCACATCGCTGCCGTCGTACCTCACTAGCCCCACCTTGCGGCCAGCATCGTCACTGCCTCGCTCGTTGTCAAACTTCTTTCTGCGTGACCTCTGTTCTTCATCTTCCTCGGATGCAGAGGGAGAGCGGTCGCGGTGAGCTGGCTCAGGACTTAACTCCCCCGATTCAGATCCTGAGTTGCCACTACTTGAGCGATCCTCTCCAGAAGACCTCCTTCGTTTTGTTCTTGTGGATGGCGACCGTCGGTCACTGTCTGAAGAACTGTTTACAATGGTCAGATATCACATTAAATTATAAAGCATGTGTTTTCTTCATTTGTCACACAAGTAAAGTTAAATGGCTAATGTTACAGTGGTTTTTGAGACTGGCATATTTTCAATAAAATTATATTAAACATTAGAAATTTTACATGCTGATGACTTACACCAAGGAAAGTGGCAAGACTTAATCAGACTGAATGACATATGAACACAAAAAATTACAGGAATTTTGGCAACATTTCAAGCCAAAAATATGGATTTCAACCCAAAACGTGAGGTATATGTTTTACACATCACTTCCATTTTCCAAACCTAAAACTTTAAATATAAATTCATTCAGCTGTGCAAATGGTCAAAGGCAATGGATATATTTTCTGAATAACCAACTTTATTGTATGTAACTGAAACTGTTCATCCAATGGAACAGAATAGTATTTTCCACTTTTAAACAGTATATATGAACATTAAAACAATCAACCACTTCCAGTAACACAACTACGAGATAAGTAGTCACTACATACCTAGGGGAACGTGATGGCGAGTGTGGTACCACTTTCTGAAAGAAAACATTATAAAGTATAAGTGCAAACCATATTTAGCAGTATCATCCAAATGGTCACAAACATAGTTGATTAGTCAAGTCAGTTCAAAAATTATGAAAGCAACTTTGAAGTTGATTTGGTTGCTTTGATTTAGACCTGCACATATATGTCCTAGACATTGTGAAAACACATTCAATAATCAATAGTAACCATAATACTTCGTTGCCTGTAGTAAGCATCCGATTGATTTATAGAGTACTATATTCACATATATGTTCACATTTAAACTAACAACCCTTAAAAATACAATACATGTTTTAGATGATTAACCATCAATAAAAATAATAAATAATGTTTATTTTTATTCTGCACTGATTTCTCAATCGGCAATAACCTTGTGCTTATAAAGTTTCTATACAAGTT
Organism: Oasisia sp. SBJ-2009; assembly: GCA_964017155.1. Lineage (NCBI taxonomy): Eukaryota > Metazoa > Annelida > Polychaeta > Sabellida > Siboglinidae > Oasisia > Oasisia sp. SBJ-2009. Next base: position 15,861,679 of record OZ024857.1, read on the forward strand.
GTGTCTTTGGTAATCGTAACTGAGTGAAAGGTGTTCATGGGGAGCGGTGTTCGTGCGGTAGAGGGCTGAACTATCAATCAAGGGGACGATGGTTCAATCCCACCTGCCGCCGTTTCATAATTTTTTGCAATTTTGTTCACCAAACATTGCCTGTGTCTTTCAGAATAGACACTAACAGCCGGTGGTCCCTTCTATCTGGTGTCTATGCCAGGGGATGTAAAGGATCCCACACAGGGGGCAAATGTGTAACCTATAGTGGACTCACTAATTCTAGAGGAGAAGGACAACTCTGAAAACCAATGATAATAACGGTCAGCTACTTGGTCGATGGTCATTAATAGAAGAAGAAGATGGGGCTGGCCAACCTTAGTCGTGACGGCACTCTTGAGTGTCCTCCGTCCCCGGTCACTGTCACTGCTGCTGTCACTGCCGCTGTCACTCTCGTAAGAGTCATGGCGCTGCCTATAAAGAGACAAACAAATAACTACAAGTTGTACAATATGCCATCCTGAGAGAAAGCTGGAGATCTCCCCACCGGATACCCTCCCCACCAAGGCCATCGCCTGCGACGCCGTGGTCATGTCCAATAAACATAGGTCTAGGACATAAAACAACTAAGTATATCATAGCACATAGTACTAAGTACACCAATGCGATGCGCTGCTTGGCAGCCAAAGTGTACTAAAATGCTTAAGAATATCACAAATTTACAAAACTCATAAGTCGCAACAAAAAAACAGAATACACGAAAAACCGGTCAGCTTCAGGAACGTGGGTGCGGTTGATGTTCAAGCCACAAAACAGATATCTTTATAAACATTTGGAAAACAGTAACATTCATTGATGCATACCTAACTGACATTACAATGTATGTCGTGATTCATGCGACGATTACTTATGAAGATAACTACACACAACAATTGAAAAGATTAACTTCAACGCTAAAACGTATCGGAAGGACGCACAGACTTCCAATGCAAGCTGCAGTGTGACGCAATGTGTCTTTCGCACGTGTCTCCCTCCAGAATCATACACTGTGCACTGTACGTGAACGATATCGGAAATACTATAATATATATACACTGTTCCACTCAGCCTGCTCTCTGTCTGTCGGTCGCGTGCCTGCGTGTCTGCTTGCTTCCCTGAGTCTGCGTGCGTGCGCGCCTGTCTGCGTGCGTGCGCGCCTGTCTGCGTGCGTGCGCGCCTGTCTGCGTGCGTTCCCGCCTGTCTGCGTGCGTGCGCGCCTGTCTGCGTGCGTGCGCGCCAGTCTGCGTGCGTGCGCGCCTGTCTGCTTGTTTGCTTTTGCGCAAGTGTATATATATATATATATATATATATATATATATATATATATATATATATATATATATATATATATATGTATATATATGTATATATATATATATATGTATATATATATGTATATATATGTATATATATGTATATATATATATATATATATATATATATGTGTGTGTGTGTGTGTGTGTGTGTGTGTGTGTGTGTGTGTGTGTGTGTGTGTGTGTGTGTGTGTGTGTGTATGTATATATAATATATGTGTGTGTAGACGTGTTTGTGTGGGCATGCAGGTACTGAGCCAACATTGTCTCCGTATGGGGGACCAGCATATGACCGGCACGGTACGTACTGAATATATTGGACCAGTCGTGGTTTTTGTTTCGAGTCAGTCCTTTTTTGTACAATCCAACATTTTAACAATTAATTCAGACGACCCACCATGCGCACTGGCGTGATGTGTCCCCAGGACATTTTGACAGTAACAGATAGGCCTAGCTACAGATACAGATCGATACAGATACAGATTGTATATTGTCTAAATTGGACCGCAAGGTAGAGAAACGTCTTTCAAACATTTATGTTGCAGTCTTAAAGAATCTCCTGCAAAACAGTTTTAACTGTTATAATCTTGGAATAATAGCAACAACTTCCACTACGTCATGCTGAAAAGTTTTTCACTTGTAATGCTTCGTAGCAGGAAAGTATATTAATATAAACAGAAAACTAGCTGACAGCGGTCTATAGGCTGCATGTCACACCGATAAACATATCAATGATAATATGTATATATACATACCTTCCATGGATAGTCCAGGCTCTGCCATATAGGCCCGTAAAATTGTTGAGGTAAACGCAGTTTTTCTTTTGATTTGTATTCTACATACCATGCCTTTCAACAATCCAGGAAGTGCTTTTTGAAAATCCGTGGCATAAAGTCACTGCAGCGTGAAATCCAAAATGGCCGCCGCTGACCAGGTTTTCATCTATAACTTTGGATCTAGAAGGGCTAGATAGGCAAACTTGGTATCAATTCCGCGTTAAATTGACATTTCCGACACGCTTGACCTATCCATTTTACGATTTGAAGCCATATTTGATGATAAATCCAACATGGCCGCTCATCCATGACGACTGCATGTCGACTGCAGAAACACAATAAGCCGTAACTTTCGATCGAAATGAGCTCGAAACTGGATTTCATCTCCCTCTCGGTGGTTAGGACGATCCCCAATCAAATAAATTTCCTTTCATGACCTTTCGAGTTGACTATATAGGTCAAAGGTCAAGTTAATGGATTAAAATCAACATTTTAAAATCATATCTGGTCACAAAACAGGATATAACTGACAAGAGCTAGAGGTCGTATCTCAGTTGCTATCATCATAGTTCTGCTAAGATAAAGTCAAATTGATGAGATTATATTAACCTTTAAAGGTTGTAAGCGCTATTTCAAGGTCAAAGGGTCGCTCTTCCCTTCATGAAGCCCGCTATACTGCGCAGTTGATTTACTTGATGATTTGTGTTGGTCTTCTCTATGTGCCCCATGGAGGTTTACGTCCACGTGATGGCATTTATCACCATTGCATATGTTCTTTTGATGTGTGGGGAGCTCCCGCCAGCCCTCCTAAACCCTGTGACAGATTATACCATTGCGAGAAACGTTCCAATGTTCGCATGCAGCTGTCTCAGACGGTGATGCCCGTGTTCTGAGATGATGACGTGTTTCACTCGGTTGCAGATATTCTGAGTCAGACACGTTGGTGGTGGAAATCTATGGCATGTTTGGAGTGTTTCACTAGGCGGAAGATTTACCACGATGCATTGGTTGCTACATCAGTGGTAGTGACCTGGACGATGCCATATTCGAAGCAGAGCTCTTCGTGATCGTGAAGCAAGTCCTGATTTCAATTCTCACAGGAAGTCACTACTAAAGTTCAATGCAAATCACGCTGATGATTTTCAAGGTGACTTATATTTTCAGTTGAGAGGTTTCGTCCTCGCCAACGACACTCAACTCATTGATGATCTAATACACCTGCAGGTGCTTATGGGCGGGAAGAATGCCGAAGAAGCACGTTCCACAGGTCTTTTCACTTATACAGCCCTTGCTTATCAAGTACACCTTTCCCGATTGAGTATCAAGTCAAATTTGATATGGCTGCATTCAACATAAACATCAAGAAAATGTTCAACCTATTTACGTATATCACCATCTCAGATTGGGAGAGATGGTGGTGGCAATTACATGTATCCTGCATGCCAATTTTTTTGCAGTAACTATTCAGGAGTTCGATGGAGTCAATTGCTAGGAGGTCGTTCTACTATATGAAAACTCAGTTGTTAGAGGCGAAAGACTCAACAGCCTATATGTGTACTGCAAGACCGGAATGACAGCTTCAACTATGTCGAATTAGATATAAGGTTGGAGCAGTCCATCCAGCGGGCATCAAAGAGACAGGGAGGCATCGTCGGGCCAGACACGAATATTCGCAATTGTGGTGGAGTTTGAGCTGATCACCAATACGATCCTGCTCATACAGAACAACTGCCGTAAGCTCACAAATGAGCGGATGATGGAACATCATGAGACCATCATATTCCATGAACTCAGGTGCATCAAGGCAGTTATTTTTGATGCCAATGTCTCCCGTCTTCTTGACATTGTGCGAGCTGTAGCAAATCCCTTCATTATCAAAGCCTCGGCGTCAGATTGCATAACTTCGCTACCGAACATTTAATCAATGATGAAATAATGGATGTGTTTGCGAATGGAGAGAAGATACAGACGAGAGAGCTGGTTTTTTAGACAAAGAAGATTGCAGTAACAATACATAGGTGTAACCTGCCGAAGTGTGATACTGTCGGTAATTGACACAAAATCTAATAGAGCATCCTAAACTACCATATACCTAAACTGCTCGGATCTGTCGATCGGGACATTGAGATCGCCCGGGTGCGTGGAATAACTCTCGCGGAAGTCTTCTCGCATGACGACCACCTCCTCACCAGCCACCTGTTTGATGGCGACTTTACCTCTGTCACATGTGGCTCATCGATGATGTTGGTGTTGTGATTGAATATAATTATAACGTAGTTCTGTAGTGTCTGACGACACACAATACAACTACTGGAGACCTAGCTCACGAACGGTTGAAACAGTGACCCTGCTGGAATTTGTGCCAAAGGTTTGGCAATACTCCAACCTATCATGCTTCGACCATTTCAGTCGAGTTGTAAACAAAGTCCTATCGGTCGGATAGTTGTATTTTCATCTTACGAAACCCTCCAGGTTATTTGTGATAGCTACATTGATGAGTCGTCGTGTTAGCAATATAGCCTCAGGATAGTTCTATCCCGGATGAGTCCACAACGCAGATCTAGAAATGTTGGGTATCATCGGAGAAAAAAGAATCAGTTGCTGCAACGTATTCAGAAAATAGTGGTTGGTCAGTCTTTCTGTAGTATCCGTTGTTTTGAGTGTCATTGTAGTACGTTCCAGCTCCCCTCCACAGTACAGAGTCAACAGAGCCAATAGTGATTCAAGAACCTGCAAAATTATTGAAAGATGCAGATGAAAGGATCGTGCCTCATGCCGTCTGGGCATTCCAATATGGCTGCCAACGTTTAGTCGTTATGTTAAATGACACAGACACAGTCATGCGCCTACTGCACTTCACCCACACGCTAGTCCGTGATAATCTGAAAAACCTCTAGGTCGAGTTTGGGACAAGTGAGAAGAATGAGCGCCTTCCCCTACATCGCGAGTGGGCGAGCATCGGTGCATTGTTCTGGAGAAGGTTCACGCATTCACTGGAAAAGATATCACCAGCAGAATTGGCACCAATCATGCAGCGATGCAATGCAAACCCATTGTCTATCTGACTGAGTTTGACGATAGAGCAGAGCTAACGGAAACGGTGAAAGAATACCTCTTACTGGGTTGGGTGGGTGCAAGATCTAAGCCATAGGCAATGACGTTTGATCAATTGCATCTCAAGGTCCACGCCAGTGTCCCTGCTCCCAATGCCATTACCAAAATGCCCCCGCATCGAGTGTTGTACGTAGACACGTCACCAGAGTATTATATTGTTTTTCAAGGGGTTATAGCCAGTGAAGGAAGAGTGGGTGGGAAAGTGACGGAGACACCCTCAAACCGTTGACATGTCATAGCTCCTTGCCTACTAATATGCTATCCATATGCAAATGTGGTAATGTGCATTGCCCGTGCAGAAAAATTGTGGTGAGGTGTGTCATTTATTGCCACAATCACAAGTTCGAAATTGTCCGAATCGACGTTAGCTAAATGTGGGATGAAAAGGTTGTTGTACGTGTACATGCTAGCTAGATATACAGTACATTACAGGTGCTTATTGTTATAAATTACTTGAAAGGTTACAATAGTTTTTGTTTGTCATAATATGTTAAAATAAAAAATGTGACCAATGTCAGATATCATGAATTGACCATCACTTTCAATTCTTGGTTTTTTATATTTAAAAGAGGTCACGATTTATGCATATGTTTAGGCACATTTGACCTTTGATCTTGGCATAGCACTTAGTTGTAACTTCACCAAGTTAATACTCTCGTCTATTTGAATTTATCTCAGCAGAACTATGATGATATCAACTGAGGAAAGACCTCTACTTCATGTATATGCCAGTTATATCACGCTTCGTGACCAGATATGGTTTAAAATGTTGATTTTAACCCATTAACTTTACCTTTGACCTATATGATCAACCTGAAAGGTCATGAAATAATATGTATTTGATTGAGGATTATCACAATCATCGAGAGGGACATAAAATCCAGTTTCTAGCTTATTTCGATCAAGAGTTATGGCTTATTGTGTTTCTGCAGTCGACAGTCGTCATGGATGAGCGGCCAAGTTGGATTTAGCAACAAATATAGCATCAAATCGTAAAATGAATAGGTCAGGCGTGTCAGGAATGTCAATTTTAGGCTGAATTGATACCAAGTTTGGCTATCTAGCCCTTCTAGATCCAAAGTTATAGATGAAAACCTGGTCAGCGGCGGCCATTTTGGATTTCACGCTGCAGTGACCTTATGCCACGGATTTTCAAAAAGCACCTCCTGGATTGTTGAAAGACATGGTATGAAGAATACAAATCAAAAGAAAAACTGCGTTTACCTCAATTTTTTTTTGGTCGAGCCAGGACTAGAAGCACCGTACTCAAAAGTATCTGTCACTGTCATGCAGTTACACGTACAGGCTGAACTTATAATTAACTCAATAATTGTATTATCCAGCTGAGCGACCGGACCGTCAATTCCACTAGAACACTAACGAAAGTGGGATCTCCCTGCCATATATATCTTGTCAGAACATAATAGGCTACTATTTATTGTTCAGTCACCAAACACTTAATTGTACATAACATGACAATCTTCCGATGTTGTGGACAATTTCTTATGACTATCGCGGGTCTCACGGGGGAACAGGCAACAGTCCTCAGCTAGGCCATACTTGGCCCACGGACCCGACCCGACTGACATACAGTCCTTTTCCAATTGGGCGTCCAATTGTGTAATATGGTTCCATTATAAACATTTATTTATCTATTTTCTTTTCATTCCGTGTATGTGCGATTGTACATACGGTAGAATATTCCTCTGTACATAGGTCGATCACCATAACAATGTAAAGAAGAAAAAACATAGCCAGATCTACAGACATAGGGGGAAGGCCGGATAAAGTGAGCCCCTTAAGCGCCATTAATCGACCTTCATTTGACATTTATGTAAAAAAGCAGGTAATTTTTCCTACACTACATAGCTATATATCTTAACTAAGTATAGACGTCTATGCACGGTTTAGTTACTCTATCTTGATAAATATAATACTTCAGGCGTGTTTTAAAAATATACCCATTTTATTAATTTTCAAAATGTGGAGGCTTCAGTGGGCCCCACAATTCTACGCAATGCGGTGAAAATTTCGCGCATAAACTCGCCGCGCTCATACCCGGCACACGCACAGTGTGCTCACTGGCCACACTCCCCGCACTGCACCCATGCAGCTATCACCATTTCTGCTGCTGGAATACAATTCCGAACAATACAGATAAGGCATAGCCTAACGTCACTGTTTTCCTTCTGTCTTTTTTCTTTGTCGTTTTCTCGGGATATTTAGTGCCCTCTTTTTTTGGAACCAGTTGGCTGTAGGCACGTTAATATATATATATATATATATATATATATATATATATATATATATATATATATATATATATATATATATATATATATATATATATATATATATATATATATATATATATATATATATATATATATACAGGGGCGTCGATCCGGTTTTAAATGTGGAGGGGACGGGGACAATTTTATATATACATATATGTATGTATATATATATATATGACTGAAATACCCATAACTATTTTTTTTTAATATAAAACATAATTAATTGTTGGTCTGGTGCTAATTCTAAACTAAAAAAGCCTTTTTGTTATGCTATTTACAATAATTATGTTGGCAACATATATTTGAAGAGGGGCCACGGCCCACCCCAATCACTGAACATTGGGGGGGGGGAGACTTAATTGGACCCAACACTGCTTGCCTGATTCATAGAGTGACAATGTCAACGGCGCTCCCCCGAATCGTCTCTGCCTAATAAACTTTTATTATGCTTCAAACATCATTAAGGTTCTTAAGTTGTGCACCTGTTACATTGCAGCTAATCCAGTTTTAGAGCAATTTTCTGACCACGCGTCGGGGGCGAAAAGAGCATTTCACAGTTACTGCCAAGTGCTAAAATTGTGTAAATACATTACAGCCCGTACTGCAGATTACTCCAGTGACTTGGGTTTGGCCACGTGATGAGCAATTGACCAATGGTCGTGCTATTAAATAGAGCCTTTATAGTTTTCGCGCGAAATGCGGCTTCTGTGCTCATAAATGATCGAGCAAATAAGTAGAGTGGGGTGATCTGAAATAAATAGGTCTTTATACGATTATTTCAAAAGCTGCAACAAATCCAAGCATTGCACGAAACTGAATGAGGTGAGAACATGTTGTTTCGTATCTTTTCTCGTAAAATCCACAAGAGAAATATGAATTTCCAGATTTTTTTTGACGACACTCACAGGCTCAGCTGTCGGTCGATACAAGCTAGAGTTTGTGTGATGGCATGTGCCGTGGCGGGAATTATAGACAATGTCAGTGGTTATCATAATAAACATCATTGTGTCACAATGGAAATAATTATTGCTGGTTTTATGTGTTATCGTTAGAATCCTGTTTATCTATGTCGATTGTGATTTTGTGATAATTTGAAAGCATGGCCAAGGATAAAATTTGTCCGACTGTTTGACGTTTCGTCGTTTGGTTTGGACTTGGTCAAGATATAATAAGCCTCAAGTGTTTACTGTCCCTAAGCCTAAGACGCATTAAAGTTACTCACTCTAAGTGAATGAACCGAGGTTTCACTTGAGTACTGTATAACTCACTGGTACTGACCTTCATAAAAATATACAACAAAAGTATACCAACAAACAAAAATATGACTGCAATATTGCCAATAAAACAACTGAAATCTAGCCTCTAGGACTAGGACTTATTTTATAAAATGAATTATTTATAATAATTGTTTCTGTTTGCTTCTTTAGATTTAACTATTTTATGGGAATATCAAACTTTGGTTAATAATGATTAATATTTCGGACTTTAGTTTACAGCAAATATGTTATGCCATATTACTAGCTTATGGTTATGCTGGGATATGTCTGTTTATTAATATTGTCTTAAATTACTAATTAATACAACACTTACATAGTTAATTTTAGAGGATAATTTCACAGAATGCAACATCATTTAATTTTTTTACAGGGAATTATAAAAGATGGATGAGAAAATGCAAAATGTTCCTTGATAACATTAAATGATGCAATAGAAACTGGGAAACCAATATTAATTTATTTCTACTGAAGATATTATGTTACATTTTAATTTGTTTTTATTTATATATTGTCATTACATATGTTTGTCCTTTGCGTTTGTAGCTCTGCTGCAAGATGGCCAGTACACAGAGACAGACTGTTTTGGACTTTGCTGTTCGCAAGAGCAGTCGCACGCGCTCAAAACCAGAGCCATTTCAGCTGTGCACAGATGAGTGTTGGACACCAAAAAAAAGCACCAAGGATGTTTTGTCACAAACTCCTAAATCAAGGTCATCTAAAAGACGAAGAGAGCCTGGTAACATTTTGAATCAATCTGTAAATTTATTATGACATAATTATCTCCTCCCATCTGGTGGAGGAAAGTGTCGCTTTAAATAGTGTCCTTTATTTGTTTCTATTATTGTTAGTGGCTACTGTGTATTTGTCACAACATTTTATATTTGTTTTTAGAGAGCACAGATTGTTCTCCATTCAAAAGGCGAGCAGCAGACAACATCAGTTTGTCATCCCGAAAAGTTGTTCCTAAACCCGAGAGAATTCCCCTGTCGCCGCGGAAGGAATTCACCAACGTACAGACCTCTTCGACCTTCACCACGCTGAAAACGCCCCAAAAAGACATCACGAAACTTGACTCTTTCACCCCACGCAGTTGCCTAGCGATTAGCCCAGCCCGAGCGCGGGCGCTGCATTTCTCTCCTGTGCGAGACGAGAATGTTTTCTCCCCAAAGAAGTCAACCCCCAAGAGGGCCCTTGCACTGACATCGCCCCTGCGCAGGTGTCCGTATGGGACTGTGTCTCCCTCTGCCAAGGGCTGTCGCTCCCCGAGGAAGAAGTTGGACTGGGGCGATTCTGTGGGGAAGTCTGGTCATCGTTCCCCTGCGAAGTACGGACGGCAACATGGTGAGTACATGATGCTGGACTAGATGTATTTGACAATGTACAGTTGAAGCAGTGTACATAGTTGAAATTACATAAAATGTACATAATCACATGGTGTCTACCTGTGAGCATGTCAATGGAGAATGACTGCAATAGAAAACTTGAAATGGGACAGTGATATGAATTTATTCAGTCTGTTGCTGGAGAAGAAACAGTAAATATTATACATATTCATACACACATTTACATATGAAAGACGCTGAAGAATAAAATGTTTAATAAAACAAAAACAAAAAATGTACAGTGATGGGCTAGTAAGTAAAACTTTGGGTATATTGTGTATATTGGTTAAAAGAGAGACATTAGAGTGCAGTGGTTGAGAAATGAACTCAAATGTGTTCATGTGAATATAGCTTGGGTATATGCACTCTGTGCTTAGATCCATAAGTTAATGTATCCCGTGTGATATGAATTACTCTGCATCCAATGCCAGATTAATTGTAAGATTTTATTTCTACCCAGTAATCCAAATGATATTGGAATTCCAGTGTAAGTTTAACAGGCCAGAATTATATGACATTCTTTGCAGCTCTATCTAAACAATTGTGTATATTATCTCATCTGCCACTAATGAACTGTGGACATTTGACAGAATTTAATGAGCTGTTGAAACACCCCTAAACTGTGAGAAACCCAGGTTTCCCCTGAATGGGATGTGTTCCCAGCTGGAGGCAGCTTTCTGCTAATTGACCAGGTTGTGTGGGATGAAAGTAAACCCTGACCCCCCACTCGCAGCTGGGGGCAGTAGACCATTGAAGTTCACAGACCTAATTGGTATCAGATGGGTTCACAACAATGGCAGTGTCTTTCCCTTTGTTCTATATAGCCTGAGGGCAGTGGGAAAGTTGTCACATTGCATCTAGAGCAATTATACTGACACCAGACACCATTCAGTTTTAGGGTTAGTCAGTCTGGTTGAATTGGCAGCAATCAACACCTTTGTTTTAAATCAACTTTGGTTGATCGGACAACTATGTTTAGTTTTCTTAAATATTACATGTTTATCCTTTTTAAATAATATTTTAAAGAGAGCGAGGTGGTCTCTAAATCTATAGTTTACTCTCAATGAGATTTCTGGGTTGTGACAACTGCCATGCACAGATTAACGTTACATATATGAATAATCAAATATTTTTGTAAAGAGAAAAAACAAAAGAGAAACATTGTTTTTATTAGGTTCCAGCAGTGTTCATCAGGCTTTACTAACGTTTTTACCCGGAAATCAGAAAGAAAACATTTAAATCTGTATATATATATATATTATTATATGTGTGTTTATATATGTGTGTACTACTATTACTGCATACATACTTTCATAACACAATTGTCAATATAATAGCCTTAATATTCAAAATAATGTGATACTTTTCATCCATTACATTTTGGAAGTTCCTTTTCTACAATCAGGAACTATACCCTCCACGTTATATAGAACCCTCCGATGAGACATGATCCGGATGCCCCATAAACACCCCTAGTTTACCCCTCCCTCCCCCTGTGTGTTGTAGGCGTGTGTTATCAGCGAGCGAAGCAAGCACTTCACACTGCGCTGCCAGAGAGGATTGTGGGTCGTGAGAGTGAGAGCGAGCAGGTGAATGCGTTCCTAGAGAAGCATCTGGCGGGGAGGCGGCCGGGCAGTCTGTACGTGTCGGGGGCGCCGGGCACAGGCAAGACAGCCGTGTTGTCCGAGATCATCAAAGTCTACAAGGTAACTTGTGCAGACATGTTTAGGAGGGGTTTCAACCGATCTTGAAAGGTGGAAAATGACAAGAGAGTACCACAGGGTCCGTACGGGGCCTTGAAAGTCTTGAATTTGATAAAATAGTCTTGAAAAGTCTTGAATTTAATTGCATGGTTTTGACTTGATTGTCGTGACGAATTAACAGAACTAGGCCAGTGGCAGTCAAGTGGAAGGGAAAGTCGACACACAAAATAACTTGCATGCTCATTGGGCAATCAGCATTTCATCATGGTTCGCCATTTTGTTCTTAGTCGAGTAAAATAAGTTGGTCGAGTGAGATGCGATTAATTTGGATTTATGTTTTCAAATGTTAATTTAGTGCGATGAAAAGTACAGATATCGTTAAAACAGTCTTGAATTTATTTTTCAAATAGCCTTGAATTTAAAATGTCCAGATGTGTAATGATCCTTGTAGTAAATAATTCTTCTAAATATTACTGCTGAGTACGGTTTATTTGCTGTTGTAAATTTTATGTATTGAAATGATCCACCATATATAAGACGGATCTCTGAAAAGAAAAATTTGAATGGTTTTGTTTGGTGACTAGTTATCACTGACAGATTCACATAATCTTATTTCCAGAAGTAACTTCCCAATACTCAATAGACTATTGCAATGTATTTGTCAACTTTCCATGTTATTTTAGACATAAACCACTGGTCACCTCTCCATGCAACATTCTTTTTATATTGAAATGTTTCATGATATATAAATGACATAACCACCCTTCAATATTGATTTCTCCCTTGGGTATTTGATGAGGGTGGTTTCGGTTGCCGTCATAGCTTAATGTAGAGATCCGTCATTAGGACGGGTAAAAACGAATATGGACGGGCAGAAATATGGGTGGATGGGTAAAAAAATGAAGGAGCCAAAAAGATCTTCCAAAACCATAGATATTGTTAGTTATGCGTTGAAAGTGAGTGTAAATGGTGTCATATGTGTGTTTGTAGCCCATTTCAGGTCATCAGACACATTTGAAAGTTTGTAAACTGGGTTAACAGTTAACATTCATGTGTCCACCAAAACATGTGTGGCTGGCAATAATTTTATCCTGCATAAAGCCCTGGTTGCCATGTAGCTACAACACTCCGCTGTGTTACCAGGAGAGTCGACTGTGTCAGGTGATCTCGGCCAACTGCATGAGTCTGCAGAACGCACAGGCCATCTACAACAAGGTGCTGAGTGACCTGAGGAAGAGAGACGTCTGTCTGCCGGCGAGACAGGCGGCCCAGCAACTGGAGGCCAGTCTCTCCTCCTGCAAGTCCATGGTGTACGTATTGTGCTGGGGTCACTGTCTGATGCCTCTCAGTGGTCTATTGACTGCGGCAGGATTGTGTAAAATTTGTATATAAATTGCATTCCCATTGCTGGACATTTCTCAGGATAGTTCTTTTCCACATCAAAAGTTTAAATTTTTCATATACAATGATGTCATGTATCATTAGTACTGAGGAAATCGACATGTAACTTATCTCCAGGTAAAATAAACATCTCTATCTGGAGATGAACAATTACATTTTTTAATTCCCATATTTTTTATAAGACAAGTGCACCTCAATTTATGGCAATTGTTTTATACTTTATGGTCACCTAGGCAACACAGCAAGTAATAATTTAGGTCATTCAACAGCAGTTCCGAATTATGTTCATATACAGTTAATTATAAATGTGAAATTACTCCCCTTAATACAATTAATTCTATTCAGGACATGTTCTCACAGTGCCAAGGATGGCCATGATATTGATGTTCCAATTTGTACTTTGTCAGTCTGTTCTATGTGTTGGATGTTACCGTTGATGATCATATAACACTGCATAAACTAGAGCAGGGGATCCTAAAACTATTCCTTCTAAACTGACCTACCTACGTCTGTCTGTTTAGGAAGGATCCACTTATTTCAACATTGCAGCTTGTACTTTTTCTGTGCTTAAATAGTAGTTTGTGGTTAACCTTGAGTTATGTGTAGCGCGTTTACCTTGACATCTGCCACTTCAAAACATTTATATATTTTGATACATAAATCCAGCCTCTGGTTGCCCTATGTCGTTGACGTGTCTAGTTGTCCCTGTGTGACCTGGTGTTATGTTTCTCAGGCTGCTGGTGCTGGATGAGATAGATCAACTCGACTCTAAGAACCAGGAAGTCCTCTACACCATGTTTGAGTGGCCTTCACTTCCCCACTCCAAGCTCGTGCTCGTCGGTGAGTTCACTCAGTTTGAATAGTTTTGTACGTAGCACATATCGTGCGCCATCTGTATCAGCTCTTCTGTATCTCTGGCATATTCCTGACTAAAATCCCATTTTACCATCAACCAATGAAAAATGAAATTGCTCATGAGGAGTGTGGTCGGCTTTCAGGTACAGTATATGATGTAATTTTGGGTGATTTCAACCACATGCTGCTTGTGTTACATGTTTATTATGTGAATAGGTCGTTATATTAGCAGGGTCCGTACGGGGCCTTGAAAGTCTTGAAAAGCCTTGAATTTAATTGGACCAAATTCAAGGCCTTGAAATCCTTGAATTTTATAAAGTAGTCTTGAAAAGTCTTGAATTTAGTCTTGACTCAATTGTCATGACAAACTAACAGATGTAGGCCAGTGGCAGTTGGAAGGGAAAGCTGACGCACAAAAATAACTCGCTGTTCATAGTCGAGTAAAAGAAACTGTTCGAGTGTGATGCGATTCATTGCAATGATGTTTTCAATGTTAATTTACTGCAATTAAAAGTACAGACATTAAAACAGTCTTGAATTAATTTTTCTAATAGCCTTGAATAGCCTTGAATTTCAAATGTCCAGATGTGTACGGACCCTGTATTAGGATTACCACCAGTCGTTTATGCATCTTCAATTTGGGGCAGCTATTTATGATTAACAAAGTAGCGACTAGCAGTCAATTGTATAGGTTAATCCCAATGTTTTTAGAGATGATCAGCCGGGGTACATTGGTCCAGTGCAATGACCACTGGCTTGCAAGGAGGTGCTAGCTGTCACATGGTTGTAACTAGGTTATTTTTGTTGCAAAATATTACTGTTTTACAATCATAATGTTGACACATGCTTGCCTGCTTTTGTACAGGAATGAATTTTTTGGACCTTTAAACACTTAGCAATCCATAATTTTATCTACACAGTGAACAGATTGTGTTCGTATTTGACATATTTATCTTGATAATACTTTGTCAGATGAAGCCACCATTAACGACACCACACTAACGGGGATCGTCTATTGTTGCAGGGATTGCGAATGCGCTGGATCTGACAGATCGGATCCTGCCGCGTCTCCAGGCGAGACCCAACTGTAGGCCACAACTCCTTCACTTCTCTCCCTACTCACGAGACCAGATCGTCCGCATCCTTGAGGACAGGCTGGAGACTGTGAGTACAGCTGTACAGTTGGTCAATTGACCATTGCAATACAGTGACTAGAGGACATGAAGTTACATTAGCAAAGCAGCAGCGTAGACTAGTTTTTAGAAAGTTCTCATTTTCAGAAAGATCAGTAAATGATTGGGATAGATTATCTGCTGTTCGTCTTAGGTGCCAGCAGTGTTCATATGTAAAAAAATGGACATATACCTCAGAAGATAGATGAGTTGGACGTTTGATAAGAGTGATTCCTTGTCCACGTGCCATCTGGAGTTAATTCTCTAGGTGGCAATTTTGTTAAATCTTTAACCTTTTATTCCTCTGAAGAAATCATTATCATATTTTTTCATGTTTGTCACATTTTCTAGTAAATCAGTAATATTATCATTACGTACAGAAGACACTGGCTTGCTAGTTTCCCTGTTAGAAACATGAATGGAACGTATTCTGCAGCGTTGAATGAATTTAAATGAATTTGTATCTTATGGATCCTGACGAAAACATTTCACTTTGTAGGTTGTCGTCAACGGAGAGAACGTGATGGAGCCAAGTGCGATTCAGTTCTGTGCCCGCAAGGTGGCAGCACTGGCTGGAGACATGCGGAAAGCGCTTGACGTGTGCCGAAGTGCAGTGGAAATGGTCGAGGCAGATGTGCGACGAAAACAGGGTATGTATAAATTATTCAGACAATTCATGGAGATTTGATGTTAGATGTTGTAAAATAGGGAATCACAAGGAATCACTCTCTGTATAAAGGGGCTTGTGGTTATAATAATAATAATAGTTTTATTTCACTCTCGGCAATCATACAGATTGAAATAGGTACATAAAACATGCAACGTATATTTGTAAAAATTTGCTGAAATAATATATAATTTAAGACATTAGCATAAATATAAAATTAATTAAAATGTAGAGAATATATGCTATGTATTTATAAACCTAATTTAAATAATTTCAGATATTAAAACATATTTTCTCTGATTATTTGACTATAAACTTATTAAAAAATAAAAATAAATAAGAATAAATTAAGGCTTTACAATATTTTACACATATCCATATCAGCATGCGCGAATGTTTGTTAAGAGTCACTGTGAATTCTTGTGGTTGAACAAGTTATGGTTTGTTTTATGTGGAGTTGTTTTGTTTTCATGTCAATGTTAGAACGTACCCTATACAAACCCTTAAACCCAACATGGATACTTCCTGGGGATTCTAGATAAAACCCTTAAAAGTTCAACTGAAACATCAAGGTTAACATACTAGAGTCATTATAGCTATGTTTATCTTGATTGTTGAATTTGTGATTGTAGCCATGATGAGTCCCAGCAAACGCACAGCAACTCCGAAGGTAGGAGTTGCACACATCATGAAGATAGTCAACCGGACGTACGGCAGTGTTGCACAGACCGGCCACCAGCAAACGTTTCCACTCCAGCAGAAACTTGCGGTCTGCACCCTTCTACTGATGCTGCGCACCGGCAAAACCAAGGAGGTTGCTGTCGGAAAGGTAAACATATTCATGTAGTCCCTGATGTGTAATGCGCATAGATCTAGGCATATATGCGATTAAAAAAATATTCAACAATTTCTTTTTCCAAAAGTACTTATTTTTTTTTATTCAAACTACACCATCGCACAATTTGGCATATCATTTACTAGAATAAATAATAAAATGAGACATACAATATTAATTTTTTTCGTGGGACTTGAGACAAAATGACACCTATGTGAAATTGATTTTCTGGTTGGCATGGTTATGGAAATTGCATATAACCTAGTGGTTAACCTTCTTTTTATATAAACATTATACCGTGCAAATTTGGCAAAAATACATTGAGTAGTTGTTGAGATATGAAGTATAGGTTTAACCCATTTCATGAGGAGCCTGTGTCCACAGAAAAATCTGTATCTTTGTATCTAAGTATTTAGACATCGTGTGTGATTACTTACAGTTGCATGGAGACAGTGAAGATACTAATTTATTTCAAACTCTATACAAGGATTTTGTCTGTTTCACTTACACAAGTTCAATCGAGTTACTGAAAGGAACATTTTGCTAGAATGAGTGGCTTTGGATTTTTGGTGTAGCAAAATTCTTGCTGGATTTCATTATGGTTTATGCTGAAAGTTATTGTTTCAATGGGATCTGTGGTGACATGTCATTACTGTGATAATTCGTAATCGTATCGGTAATAAAATGTAATGTTTTACATCTTGTAATACATATGTACGAGTGCCACATCATGTCCTGTTCATTACAACCGGCTGTACGTCATCTTGCAGCTGCATGACAGTTACTGCAAGGTGTGCAAGGCACAGAATGTCGTCTCTCTGGACCAGTCCGAGTTCTCGTCTATGTGCGACCTCATCGAAGCACGCAGCATCATTGGCTTAAAGAAGGCCAAGGATGCAAGAATGGTGAAGGTAGGTTTCAAGGCATGATCACCGTAAACTTTAAAAGTTACAAGTAATTTGTAACAGTGTTTGTTTCTGGTTAAATGCTCTCAACATTTAGGGAAGTAGGGTTAGATGTGCATATTTCTGGGAAAGGACGATGTCTGTTATTAATTTTGCTTGCTGATAATGGATTGCAAAAAATCTATCATTTTAAAGAACCATTTGACACTAACAAGCAAGATCACAAATATTAATCGGAAATGCTTTGTATGGTTATGGAAATAAATTGTGACTGAATACTTTATTATATAATTTGTCGCTGGAGTTACAAGCTCTGCTAAAATTAACGCTGCTAAACAGTGTAATTGTTTCCCGCCAGGTGTCTCTCAAGTTGGACGAACAAGAGCTTGATTTCGCCCTACAGGATAAAACCCTCATGTCTGCTATCTTGTCTCGGGGTCTGCCGAAATGAAGTCCTGCACAACATCATATCACCTTGATCTCATCTCGGACAAACTAATGTACAAGTTATCTTGTCCAGTCTGTTGTTACAATGCATTTAATAATTGTTGATTTTATTTAAATTGTCTGTAGATAGATGTATAGATGAACTAGTAAGTAATGTTTTAACACCAATGCACAACATGTTGCATTGCTATTTTGCTGCCAGAGAATTGCATTTAAATTTTGCTCGGTTGCCGAATTAATTATAAAAAACTAATGTCTACATTTATGTCGGTGCTTCTAGTATCCATGGTAACTGTCGGCTAGATGAAATATGTGCACTTCATGGATGTGTTTTACAACTGATTGTAGTAGTTTTAGACAGATGTGTATAGCGTAATAATGTCCACATTACGTTTCTGGACAGGAAACAGCTAGACATGATTTGACAAATGTATGAATGTGTATTTAGCTTTTCTATTACTTGCATGAAATTACCATACTTTATTTAAGCCACTGTTTTTAAATTTACTACCAATATGTGTTCAGTCGTCCATGGTAGTCTTTTATTGTGTGGTGTCTTGTGATTCACAAAATCATCAATTTTTGTTGCATGTACGGATCAGGGAGAATACGAGAGGGTATCAATGATTTGGTACAGCTACTCGTCTTAATTGTGTGGTGTTAATGTCACCATTTTAACTGTATAGTTACATGTAAATGTTTGACATGATTCAGCTACTTTCAGCATTACCTAACTGCTAGTTTGCGAGTCCATTTTTAGGATTGGTATTTTCTAGGATTGAAGTACTTATTAGGCAATTATACTGTTAACAGTGGTCTCTCAAGCTAGTAACTGTTGTATGCCAAAAAAGTAGCTAGATTTTATTTAAGAGACAAATGTTATTCTGACTAGTCAAAGTGATAACTGAGAACTGCTCAAGATGTTGTTTCATAACAACACATTTATCTTTGTGGAAAACAATTGTGCCTGATTGTCTTCAACACTACGACTGTACTTGGGCATATATAACTAAAAATGTGTATTATATTCCAAAGTATGTTTATTATAACTGTCAATGTGTCACCTAATTCACATTTTACTTGCTGTACTGTGGTTGTTACATTGCATCAATAAATATGTGTAATTCATGTCATCTCTATCATTTAATGTTACCATTAAATTAATGTGTTGTGTACATAACATCAATTCATAATACAATTTTAATGATGGGATCATTGACATTACATACACAAGAGATTAATTATGCTGATTTTATAGCACACATACTTATTTGTTTGATTCCACAGGATTTACTGACGTGTCCATTACCCACTCCTACGTATCTCCTTCATCAGATCAGATATACCACATGATTGAATGTATTGCAAGATTCCCCTTCTGTTACATTCAAACACGTGTGTGTAAAACTGTGTAAATGTGTTAGGTTATTGTCTATCCAACCCTACACAAACAAAAGTATAATGCAAAAATACAAAGTACATTTTATACCACATTCATGTATATCACTTGTATACCACTTACAATACACTATGAAAAAGCTGACTGTACAACTAATTGTATACGTGAAATTGTGAACTTACAAAACTGATTACACATTTATACAAATATGGCACGAGTGAAAAAATGCAATGTAACAAATTGTTACACATACAAGTGAACATGCAGTACAACGTGGCACATGTGTAGCATCAGGCAGTTAGCTTTCTTTTTGAACAATGACTTTGTACAACTTCTAGAATCGAATGGCTACAGTGTGAGCCAATATTCACTGATATTCCCCGAGTGAAATGCTACTGGTTTGAATTCACGGCGATCCAGTGACCATTTTTACAACATCAGTGATTGTGTTAAAAATGGATAGTAACAATCTTTCTTTATTTAAAGACTGAAATAATTTTTGCTATTATCTGAATAAAATATACAGTAAACTGTCCTGCTATTCAAATAATGTTTAGCCCTATCCATTACCTGGTTCAGGGTCCAATATTTCGTTACATGTTTTCTTTACTGTTTGAGAAAGATGAAAACAACGAATAAGTTTCTTCAAACGCCAACATAGTGACTTGACCTTGAAATGCATGATCTGACCTTGAAATGCATGCCATGACTGGCGACATCAGGAATTATTGAATCTGTGATCAAAAGACATCCCAGAGAATACAAAGACAGATTTACCAATATACATCACATATTTTAAAACTATTTACAATTATGGTGAACATTAACCTAAATGGGATCATTTTGTTCTAGATGCACAGTGACTGGCACCATTGCTGTCAGCATTCACACGTCTCAGTACGCTGACCTGTCAGCATTCACCCGTCTCAGTATGCTGACTGTATCTGCAGCGTGTGACTGTTGCGTAGAGTCGACCCAGTGTCTCCGCTGGAGCTCGCTCGACTGCGTGACTTCCTGGCTGGAGGAGGGTAGAGCTCCCCGGTGGAGCCGTGGTGGCTGGGAGACCTGACAGGGTACAGGGACGGGTCGCTCTCCTTGATCTCAGTCGCCCGCTTGTACAGCTTAGCTGCCGTCTCGTACTCCCCCTACAAGCACAGATCATTCACCCTCGTACTCCCCCTACAAGCACAGATCATTCACCCTCGTACTCCCCCTACAAGCACAGATCTTTCACCCTCGTACTCCCCCTACAAGCACAGATCATTCACCCTCGTACTCCCCCTACAAGCACAGATCATTCACCCTCGTACTCCCCCACAAGCACAGATCATTCACCCTCGTACTCCCCCACAAGCACAGATCATTCACCCTCGTACTCCCCCACAAGCACAGATCATTCACCCTCGTACTCCCCCACAAACACAGATCATTCACCCTCGTACTCCCCCTACAAGCACAGATCATTCACCCTCGTACACCCCCTACAAGCACAGATCATTCACCCTCATACACCCCCTACAAGCACAGATCATTCACCCTCGTACTCCCCCACAAGCACAGATCATTCACCCTCGTACTCCCCCACAAGCACAGATCATTCACCCTCGTACTCCCCCTACAAGCACAGATCATTCACCCTCGTACTCCCCCACAAGCACAGATCATTCACCCTCGTACACCCCCTACAAGCACAGATCATTCACCCTCGTACTCCCCCACAAGCACAGATCATTCACCCTCGTACTCCCCCACAAGCACAGATCATTCACCCTCGTACTCCCCCTTCAAGCATAGATCATTCACCCTCGTAGTCCCCCTACAAGCACAGATCATTCACCCTCGTACTCCCCCTTCAAGCACAGATCATTCACCCTTGTACTCTGCCTACAAACACAGATCATTCACCCTCGTACTCCCCCACAAGCACAGATCATTCACCCTCGTACTCCCCCACAAGCACAGATCATTCACCCTCGTACTCCCCCTTCAAGCATAGATCATTCACCCTCGTAGTCCCCCTACAAGCACAGATCATTCACCCTCGTACTCCCCCTTCAAGCACAGATCATTCACCCTCGTACTCCCCCTACAAGCACAGACCATTCACCCTCGTACTCCCCCTACAAGCACAGATCATTCCCCCTCGTACTCCCCCTACAAGCACAGATCATTCCCCCTGTCTTATCATAATTTACCAACATTTTGGTTGTCACAAAGTTTTAGTAATAAATAATAATATATTTTCACCGTCTAATCATTTTATTGACATTTTCGTTGTCACAACGTTTTACGAATAAATAATAATATATTTTCACCCTGTCTAATCATAGTTTACTGACATTTTGGTTATCAATTTTTTTAATAATAAATAATATATTTTATTTGATATAGTGCCACATCCAGTATTGTTCATGATGGTTCACACAATATTTTAAATATATAAAAACGGAATAATTGGAATAAATAATTAATAAATAATGTGAATATGTACATCAATTAAAATATCAGTATTAATAAAAATATTGAACAAAACAGAATTATAAATAAATAGTAAATGAATAGAAATGTTAATGGTTTGTTATCAAATTACATAATACTAATAATAAGCAATCAAAATTGTAATGTAGTCTTTGGTACCAATAACAAAATGTTTAACGGCACAATTAGACTAAGACTAATTTCATACTCACTCATACGTTGGTTCTTAACGTGCTAGGCTTTTTATGATTTAAAAAATAAAATATTTGTTTCTGAGACAGACAAACAGACCTGGTCGTATTTAAGGAGGGCGAGGTTTCTGAGGGTTTCTGCGACGCGGGGGTGATTGGGCCCCAGGGTGTCCTCGTAGATCTTCTGGGCTCGCTCGTACAGGGGCAGGGCCAGGGTGTGGTTACCCTGCAACATGGGGGTGTGTTAGGAAGGAAGTACTGAATGATACAAATGATATGTAGTAAAATGACACAGTTCTGTAGTTCAGTAAATAAATAAATATCTATATTACATAAATATATATTACATTAAAAAAATGAAGATGACTGAGATTTTCTGGACATTGCTATCGACAAAATGGCATCTAGGACGATCTTGTGGCAACTGGCTCATGGAACAGTCAAGAGAGGAAGACCAGTAGCAGTACACTCAGACTGCTTGAAGGAAGATGTAGGCTTAGAAACTGAACACCTCAAGTCAGCAGTGGTAGACTGAGGGATATAGAAATGGGTGGTTGAAGCCAGAAATGTTAGACCCCAGTGACCGATATATGAGTGAGTGAGTGAGTGAGTGAGTGAGTGAGTGAGTGAGTGAGTGAGTGAGTGAGTGAGTGAGTGAGTGTCATATTACATACTCACGTCAGCGAACCATGAAATCACTTACTCATGCATAGTCTCACACATATACATAGCTTTTTTACACACACATAAAATGTTTTAGTCAAACTCGCTCATGCATTGTACACTTACTGTCACTCATGTTAAGTCATACTCACTCTTACAGTCTCATTCTCATTCACATTCACTCATACTGTCACACAAACTCATGTGGTCACTAAACTCATGCAGTGACATCTGATGACATGTAATGACCGACGGTCAAGCACAGCGCTACACGTACCTGCTGAGAGTGCAGGACGGCGAGATTGACCAGTACCGTGGCCACGGCAGGGTGGTTCGCCCCAAACGACCTCTCACGAATATCCACCATTTCCATATACAGAACCTTTGCCTTGTCCAGCTTGCCCTAGAGGAAAGGTAGTGGGTTTACTAGTGACCAACACACCATGAACAGGAGAACACACGGCAGTACCACTATTCGTCACCTTTAGAAAACTTGACAGTGGTTGTCCAGTTTTAGTGCAGGGAGATAGGACAAACATTCCTTGGTCAATATTTTGCAATAAATAAACAGTTGTGTTTTTGGTAATTTTGGTTGATGCAATATCTTCAGATAAATACATGTCAGCAATATATAGCTGGAGTACTGACTGCTAAATCTTGGGACAGAGTTGTTTTTATTTGGGCTCGGATCTACAGAAATAAATTGTATTTTCTTTGTGAAACAAAAGCCTCATACATCATTCATAGGAGGACAGACAACCCCTGAAAATGGGGTGCCATCGATGCCAAACATTTAGGAGAGTTAGTATAGAAACATCTGCAGGATACATATATATTCATACATCCATATGCTAACTCAGTTATATGTTAGTTTCCACACAAAAAATCCTCCCGTCTAGCAGGGTGTTTGTAGAGCTGTTCTGTCTGATCATCACTCACCATCTTCTTGTACATCATAGCAAGGTTCTTGACAATGCTGCCAACATTTCGATGCTCTGCCGGGAAGTGCTGGAGAGAGAAACCCATGACTGACACGCTTCAATTGGCATTTCATGCATCAGTGAACTCAACTTAAATCTTACCATTAAAACGAACCAAAGTTGCTTCTGGAATAGCAATTAACAGAGGGAAAATAAATACGTTTACTATAAATTAGATGATGTGTCAAAAAAGGTGGCAATGATGTAACAATAAATAATATTCAGACTACAATTATGCCTCTGTTAGAGACAGTTTTTTATATTATAATCTCCAAAGATATTTCACATCACTCAAAAGGTAATTTGCAGATATTTGATTTTTATACGATTTGTTTGTATTGTAGAGTTACCCCAAATTTACTTTTTTGCATTAAATTTCTCGTTTTTAACAATCTGTTACATTTAAAAAAACATGTCTAATATGTACTATATTTTATTTCTTGTACATGACATCTTGAGTAGTATGATGAATATCCTTATTAGAAAAATAAATGAATGGAACGGAATTGAACTTGAACTGATAACTGTTTAACGTGAGGTGAATGAGAGGACAAACAATGCCACCTTGCGCCTGATCTCCAGGGCCTGCTCATAGAGAGGCTCGGCCTTGTCGTACTGGCGGCAGTCGTTGTACAGCCCCGCCAGGTTACTCAGGGACTGGGCGTAGTCGGGGTGGTCAGTGCCCACGAGAGACTCCCGCATCTCTAGTGACCGCTTGATGAATGACTCAGCAGTACTGGTGGGAGAGAGAACAGACACTAGAACACACACGCACACACGCACACGATGGGTGACAGTGGACAAATATATGATGTACTGGCAAACCGGTACTATACACAACTCACATGTACTCAGTGACAAGATAGGATTGTTTAACATGCCTTTGCAAAATGGGAACTCAATACATGACATACAGAAATCATAACTGTCTCTGTCTGATTATCATAATAATAACAAAGTGTATTATCTGTGGCAGCCATAGTGGCTGAAAAATACAATAAGAACATTATAACTGATAAAACAATTCATTAAAGTAAAACTAGATATGTGACCCCGGCTGACCAAATGAGTGATAAGTCGGGATTTGACATTTGGCGTGAGTGCCATCTAAAGCCAGATGGAATGATTTTGGTGATTTTTAGGTTATCAATAAATTGATAGCATCTGTTTTAACACTTCCAGCCATCCCACACTATTTATGCAAAATAAAAAGTGTATTTCAATGCAATTTAATGCGAGCCCATCTGATTAACTAGCACAAAATGAAAAACTTTAATGGCGGTTTTCTACAATTTTACTTTTTGACCCCTACCATACCTAATGTGACATAACTTCCCCAATTTTTGTAGTAGTCATCATTTTTGAAACACTGTAAAGTTACATATAAGTAAAAAAGTATGTCACCATATTTCCTACTTATCATTCATTTGGTCAGCCGGTCATATAAATTATCTAAAGAGTGAACAGCTCCCACTTTATAAACACACAGTTGCCTTACCATTGTTAGGAATTTGAAATATTCGTATAATGGGCGAACTTTGTCTTTCGTAACTGATTTTGCTTTCATAACTGTTTTTGCTTTTGCAGGACAAATTCCATTGAATGATAAGGTTACACCTAAATTTATAATGGAAGTGCAAAACTGCAACGGCAATGTATTACAACTGGCCATGTCATAATGGACCGCTGCAAAGAAATCAGGAGAAACAGGTAGAAAGAAAACAAGATAATGTGTGGATGTAACGAAGGGGAAGGACATTGTGAATGTGCATCCCAGACATGTCAGTCATGTGACCTGAGAATACGTACTCGATGCTGCTCTGTAGGTAGTAGAGGACACCGATCTCGTTGAGAGTGCGAGCGAGGTCGAGAGAGTCGGCCGCCATGGCCAGCTCCTCCAGTTGAAGGGTGCGCTTGCGCAGAGGGTCAGCCACCCTCAGGTGGGACTGGGGGCACAGGTCAAGGTCATATGAGGTCATATAACTGTGTAAAGTAAAGCAGTTCGACCTCCCCCCTTCCACAAGTTGCTCTATGACAAGTGTATGTTGTTTACTAGTTTCAACTGAAAGTAAAATGTTGAAGGTAAGGAATCAGACTAACAGTTTGCCTACTGAGACAGTGCTACAGTGCTGCACTGTCTGTCATGTGAGGTTATGGAATATTAGAAATACTTAAAGAGGGACTTACCAGTGTGACTCGAGTACTTGAGGAAGGACTTACCGGTGTGACTAGAGGAAGTACTGGAGGATGGACTTATTGGCATGACTCGAGGATGTACTTTAGGAGAGACTTACTCATGTGACTCAAGGGAGTACATGAGGAGGGACTTACTGGTATGACTCGAGGAGTTATTTGAGGAGGGACTTACCAGTGAAACTTGAGGAAGTACCCGAGTGAGGAGGGACTTACTGGTGAAACTTGAGGAAGTACCCGAGTGAGGAGGGACTTACTGGTGAAACTTGAGGAAGTACCCGAGTGAGGAGGGACTTACTGGTGAAACTTGAGGAAGTACCCGAGTGAGGAGAGACTTACTGGTGAAACTCGAGGAGTTATTTGAGGAGGGACTTACCGGTGTGACTCGAGGTAGCCGACACTTTCGACGGATTGACGAGGCACGCTTGTGCAGTGGCTCAGCCAACTCCAGTCTGACAGAACAGAAACAGTCACGATTGTTAGATGAGTAATCATGAGGTATCACCATCCCTGCACCGAGATGTAGATTGAGCATAAAAAGGTTGACCAACAGTCAAGCTCGTCTCACTTAACCAACTCTCACTCAGATGCATAACCTCGCCAAGAAGACAGTGTGGTGACCCAGCTTTTGAATGTTATCCGTGTGAGGGGATAAAAGTGTTGCCACCTCACAGAGTCTGGGTAATCGAAGCTAATCGTGTCATGATTCCTCCTTCATAACCAACTGCAAATTTGTATTTCTGTTTATATTTGTGTGAATATAAATTTAGTGTTGAATACTTTTAATAGTACAGCATTATCTTATAAAACTATATCTTTATTTTAGTTTTATTTCGTAGTTGGCGTGACAGCCAATCAGCATCTCTACCCTATTCTGGAGTACGGCCGCCCTGGTGGCAACATTGGGAGAGCATTATTATCCCAGGCAGACGTGAGGGGCTAAAAGTGCTCCACCCTCACGGAGCCTGGGTGATTGAGGCCACAGTGCACATAGTCACAAGTGCACGGTAGAGGACTGGACTGTCAATCGAGGGGACAATGGTTCAATCCCACCTGCCGTGATTTTGAAACTTAGGCAATTTCGTTCACCCCACATTTGACTGTGTCTTTTGGAAGACACACTAAAAGCTGGTGGTCCTTTCTATCTATCTATGCTAGGGGAAGTAAAAGATCCCACACAGGGGGTAAATGTGTAACCAGTAGTGGACTCACTAATTCTAGAGAGATGGATAACTCCTGCGTTAGCCCAGGTTTGGGCTGTAAGACCTAAGATATCGGATACCCACTTTCCCTGCTTCTGGTAGACAATGGCGAGTGCGTCCATCTCCTTGGCGGCCATGCAGTGGTCAGGCCCAAAGGCCCCGTCATAGATCTCCCAGGCCTGCTTGTACAGGGCCTCGGCGACAGAGAACTTGGCCTGCTGTGCGTGTAGGCCCGCCAGCTGGTGCAGACTCTGGGCCACGCTCGGATGATCCGGATCAAGGGCTGTCTCCCGGATCTCTAGGGCCCGCTGGAGTGGGGTTAGAGCCTGGAGCACACGGAGGGAGGTCACAGGAGGGCATTGAGGTCACACTAGGGTACTGTAGTCACAGGAGGGCATTGTGAGGGCATTGTAGTTACAGGAGGGCATTGTGAAGGCATTGTAGTCACAGGAGGGCATTGTGAGGGCATTGTAGTCACAGGAGGGCATTGTGAGGGAATTGTAGTCACAGGAAGGCATTGTAGTCACAGGAGGGCATTGTGAGGGCATTGTAGTCACAGGAGGGCATTGTGAGGGAATTGTAGTCACAGGAGGGCATTGTGAGGGCATTGTAGTCACAGGAGGGCATTGTGAGGGCATTGTAGTCACAGGAAGGCATTGTAGTCACAGGAAGGTACTGTAGTCACAGGAAGGCATTGTAGTCACACTAGGGTACTGTAGTGACAGGAGGGCATTGTGAGGGCATTGTGGTCACAGGAGGGCATTGTAGTCACACTGGGGTACTGTAGTCACAGGAGGGCATTGTAGTCACAGGAAGGCATTGGGGTCACAGGAGGGCATTGTAGTCACAGGAGGGCATTGTGGTCACAGGAGGGCATTGTAGTCACACTGGGGTACTGTAGTCACAGGAGGGCATTGTAGTCACAGGAAGGCATTGGGGTCACAGGAGGGCATTGTAGTCACACTGGGGTACTGTAGTCACAGGAGGGCATTGTAGTCACAGGAAGGCATTGGGGTCACAGGAGGGCATTGTAGTCACAGGAGGGCATTGTAGTCACAGGAAGGCATTGGGGTCACAGGAAGGCATTGTAGTCACAGGAGGGCATTGGAGTCACAGGAAGGCATTGGAGTCACAGGAAGGCATTGGAGTCACAGGAGGGCATTGTAGTCACAAGAGAGTATTGTGGTCACAGGAGGGCACCAAGGTCAAAAGAAGTAACTGGGGTCACAAAGGGGCACTGGGGTCAACATAAACTGGGGTCAGAGGTTGTTAAGTCACCAAAGCCACAAGATATTACACTTTTAGGTAACAGGATGTTGCTGTAGTAACACAAAGTTACTGAAATTCAGGGAAGTTTGAGAGGTCACAGAAAGTAACAATACATCACACAGGTGAGAAGACGCCATGATACTGCCAATGGTTATCCTGGCGTATCATGCTGATATGTCACAATCACTAGTTATAATCCTCAGCCAAACAGAGAGACACAAATTAACTTGTATAAGCTGAATGAATATATTTTTTTTAAATAGAGATAGAAATTTACATTACTACGGTGGTACTACACCACTGCAAACATGACATTCTACAAAAGCAGCCACACGGATGTCGTGGCGTTTGTCCCAGTAGTGCGGACAACATCTGTGTACCTCATTGAGGAGGGCGAGGTCTCGCAGGAACCTGCCGACAGCCTCGTAGACGTCAGCAATGCGAGGTAGTGTGATGAAGGAGGATGTCTGGTCTATCACTGACAACAGAAGCTTCATTCGTTACTGTTACTATATTATATACAATGTGTGATGACGGTTCATGTCAGGCGACCAATTCACTAAGAAAAAAGGGCTCTTAAGGACAATTCATCCTAATACAAAATCCGTTAGTAAATCAATAATTTATTTCTCAAAATGCACAGATACATTGCTGTATTGCGGAGAACACTATTTCCATGACACACCAGCGACAATATCGTGCTGGGGCTTCATGGTGTTGACCGTTTTCAGGTGTTCAAGATCAATGTTAAAGATCAAAATTGATTTTAAGGTGCACAATCTGTTTAAGAGCTCTTAACAGCATTAGTGAAATAGTCCCCAGGTCTCTCACAGACAACAGAAACACCAGTCACTACTTCCCTTACATTCAATGTGTGATCAAAACATGTTCAGTGTTGCCAGAGCCTGTTGTCTGACCCAGTGACACAATGACACAATGACACAAGCAACAGGTAGCTGTATTCCTCTTGAACATGTCTTGTACATCAACACATATGGTGTAGGCTCAAGAAGGGAGGACGGGAGGGAGAGAGGGGTGTACAGGAAGAGGGAAGGAGAAGGAAGGAAGAAAAGGTTTGAGAGAAAAATGGATGGGGTAAGAGACAGAGGGAAGGATAGAAGGGAGGAGAAGGGAAATATGGAGAGAAAATGGAGAGAGAGTGGGAGGGTGTGATAGAGGGAGCAAGACAGGGATGAAAAGGAACCGAAGGAGAGAAAAAGTGATGGTGGCAGAGAGGGAAGCAAGGATAGAGGGAGAGGGGGAGAGAGAGAGGGAGAGGGGAAGAGAGAGAGAGAGGGAAAAGAGAGAGAGAGGGGGGGAAGAGGCAAAGGATGGAGAGAAAAGATGATGGAGGGAAAGAAAAGTGTTGAAGAGATTAAAGGTTGAGAACGGGAGACAGAGTGAGAAAGGGAGGGGAGACCATGGGATGGAGTAAGCTTTGGGAGGGGATAGAACATGAGGGTCGGAGAGAAAGTCAAGGAGATATGGAGGAGTGGAAGGTGTCTGTCAGACGTACTTCCTTCCATCTTCTTCGTGGCAGTGACGTATGCGTGCGCCATTGTGTTCTTGTCGACCCCCAGGAACTGCCAGTAGCCAATCAGCTCAGCACACCGCCCCCTGCAGGCAGAAATCGGAAACAACTGAACATAAAATGTGACAAACTCAGCATAGCTGGACAGTGTCACGCAATGCCATCATGTGCACGTTGGTTGACAAACACGTTTTAATTGTATTAAAATTGACTGAAAACCAACGGTGTTGACAGAAAATGTAGTTCACAATTTTTAATTTGCTAAAATCATTAAGGATGTGAGAAAAATATCAACCAATCAGTACTGCTGCAATCTGTATTCTGCGGCAATTACCTTACATTGCGACTTACAGTAGTATTACAACTAATCAAATGTAACCGTTGACCTATTCAGTTACTTGTACTACCATGCCACCAGCAAGTACGACTGCATCTGCATGCAATTTGCAAAGGTGCAACCTGATGTAAATTTGTTTCACGAATGAAGAACATTCTGTAGAGCTCTAAGACCTATTGCAAGACGACTACGTACCTTCCGTAGAGCTGGACAAATATACAGAGGTTGAGGAGGTTGTCGTGAAGAGCTTCTTTCTCTCCCAACTGTCGGTTCAGCCAGGGAAGTTCATCTGCCACCCGGTAACTCACCTCCCCTGGTCTAAGGCACATGGACAGTCAGATGACGTCAGACCACAATAACTGTTCACCATTCCCCAATGAAACAGTTCCCAACTGAGTGAGTTTAAATGAGACTTAGAAACATTATATCGTACATATAATAATTTTTAACCACACATGCATGCGCAATCTGTATGCACAACCCCCCCACACATATACTTTTTATAACAATCTCTGTGTGTAAAATAATGCACGTTTTTTGTATTCGTTTGGGAAAAAACAACATATCTGCTAAAAAAACATTTCGCTCATCACATGACAGGTCACATGACCAGACGTACCTGTTAAATCGTGAGAAGTAGTCCCTGAGGAAGTTCTGTGTGTTGCGCAGCATCACGCCATCGTCAGCGAAGTACTTGCGCTGAATGGCCTGCCACACCTGCATAAAGCCATAGTGGGACAGTTGGGTGATCACGTACAAAATCACATCCGCACTGGGCACAACGATCACTCATGTCGCAGATTATCTTACTTCAAGGTCTTACTTCAAGACTGGTCAATAATTGCCCAAAATTGTCTCGGATTTATACAAAATTCCAAAACGTACAAAATCTGGACCTGGTTCAATTTTATTATGTATTAATTAACCATTTTTATTGCTGAATTTGAAATGTTGCGGGAGGAATCAGTTTGTATACATAGCAACAAACCATTTTCCAATATGAGGTTTCGGGTCTAACTGGTAACAATATAGTCATGTGAATCACGCAATATGTCACCATACCCGGTAGAATTATTCAAAGTTTCTCTTCACAAATTTCAGTGACAACTCATCAGTTTTGATAAACATTCTACCTTATAACACTGGTTAATTATGGTTTATATCATATAACTTTATAACTTTACAATAAACACGAATGAACTACCAAATGTACAAAAAGGCACAACTGAGTTTACTCGGTCGCGGTCCACTGACCTGTTCGTGGGCGAAGACAAGAAGGCCGGAGCGGTAGACGAGGACGAAGTGGTCAAGTAACACAGTCTCAAGAGGCACCCAGAAGTTGTGGGTCATTGTGGGAATGAGGTCAAACAACTCCGTCTCACTGAGACCGTTGCGTGACGCGTACACGTACTTCAACACCTGAGGACGACGCAGAAGTTAGATACTCTTTCTACATTGTACACAAATAAGGATTGAAATAATAAAAAGTTCCCTACGTCGAGTTGAAGAGGGAACCACAACGACAGTTCTAATAAAACACTGTGAATAATTTGGTGCTTTATGAGATTTTTTATGTAGCTCGATGATGTCAGGGAATGACAGATTTGACAGAACCCATAAAGTGATGAAGGCAACCGATTTCTAGCATGGTTTGAATAAGTCCTTATGAATACGAGTGAAAAGGTTCTTCAGACATGACTGTTTAAATACGTAATATGTTACTCATTTCACTGTAAAATAAATAAATACTTGTCATTATATGACATGTATTTCCATATTTAATAAGACTTCTAGCTCTAGAGATGTGGTTTACATGCACCATAAATCAATCACTCACCTTCTGACTGTGACTGTGACAGCTCACAGTGGTGCTAAATATGCACCCTGGAAATGGTTACTAAGTTGGTTTTTGACAACAGATAAATTTAGCAAAATACACATATTGCGATGCTTGTTAAATGTAACATATTGTGAGTAAAGTATGACGAATCTTTGCTGAATCAGTATGGGATTGGTGAGTACCTTCTTGAGTGTTCCCTTGGTGTCTGGCGTCTCATACTCGTGTCTCAGACAGTCAATGATGGCCATGAACAGCTGCACCGCATCAGCACACTCAAGGAAGCTGGACAGATGCTGCTCCACCAACTCATCCGAGGAACATCTGTGGACAGGGCAGGGATACAGGGACCAGGTAGGGAGCAGGGATAGAGGGACCAGGTAGGAGGCAGGGATACAGGGACCAGGTAGGGAGCAGGGATACAGGGACCAGGTAGGGAGCAGGGATAGAGGGACCAGGTAGGAGGCAGGGATAGAGGGACCAGGTAGGGAGCAGGGATACAGGGAGCAGGTAGGGAGCAGGGATAGAGGGACCAGGTAGGGAGCAGGGATAGAGGGACCAGGTAGGGAGCAGGGATACAGGGAGCAGGTAGGGAGCAGGGATAGAGGGACCAGGTAGGGAGCAGGGATACAGGGACCAGGTAGGGAGCAGGGATACAGGGACCAGGTAGGGAGCAGGGATACAGGGACCAGGTAGGAGGCAGGGATAGAAGGACCAGGTAGGGAGCAGGGATACAGGGACCAGGTAGGGAGCAGGGATAGAGGGACCAGGTAGGGAGCAGGGATAGAGGGACCAGGTAGGAGGCAGGGATACAGGGACCAGGTAGGGAGCAGGGATAGAGGGACCAGGTAGGGAGCAGGGATAGAGGGACCAGGTAGGGAGCAGGGATACAGGGAGCAGGGATACAGGGACCAGGTAGGGAGCAGGGATACAGGGACCAGGTAGGGAGCAGGGATACAGGGACCACGTAGGGAGCAGGGATACAGGGACCAGGTAGGGAGCAGGGTTACAGGGACCAGGTAGGAGGTAGGGATACAGGGACCAGGTAGGGAGCAGGGACCAGGTAGGAGGCAGGGATACAGGGACCAGGTAGGGAGCAGGGATACAGGGACCAGGTAGGGACCAGGGATAGAGGGACCAGGTAGGAGGCAGGGATACAGGGACCAGGTAGGGAGCAGGGATACAGGGACCAGGTAGGGAGCAGGGATACAGGGACCAGGTAGGGAGCAGGGATACAGGGACCAGGTAGGAGGCAGGGATACAGGGACCAGGTAGGGAGCAGGGTTACAGGGACCAGGTAGGAGGTAGGGATACAGGGACCAGGTAGGGAGCAGGGATACAGGGACCAGGTAGGAGGCAGTGATACAGGGACCAGGTAGGGAGCAGGGATACAGGGACCAGGTAGGGACCAGGGATAGAGGGACCAGGTAGGGAGCAGGGATACAGGGACCAGGGATAGAGGGACCAGGTAGGAGGCAGGGATACAGGGACCAGGTAGGGAGCAGGGATACAGGGACCAGGTAGGGAGCAGGGATACAGGGACCAGGGATAGAGGGACCAGGTAGGAGGCAGGGATACAGGGACCAGGTAGGGAGCAGGGATACAGGGACCAGGTAGGGACCAGGGATACAGGGACCAGGTAGGAGGCAGGGATACAGGGACCAGGTAGGGAGCAGGGATACAGGGACCAGGTAGGGACCAGGGATAGAGGGACCAGGTAGGAGGCAGGGATACAGGGACCAGGTAGGGAGCAGGGATACAGGGACCAGGTAGGGAGCAGGGATACAGGGACCAGGTAGGAGGCAGGGATACAGGGACCAGGTAGGGAGCAGGGATAGAGGGACCAGGTAGGGAGCAGGGATAGAGGGACCAGGTAGGGAGCAGGGATACAGGGAGCAGGGATACAGGGACCAGGTAGGGAGCAGGGATACAGGGACCAGGTAGGGAGCAGGGATACAGGGACCAGGTAGGGAGCAGGGATACAGGGACCAGGTAGGGAGCAGGGATACAGGGACCAGGTAGGGAGCAGGGATACAGGGACCAGGTAGGGAGCAGGGATACAGGGACCAGGTAGGAGGCAGGGATACAGGGACCAGGTAGAAGGCAGGGATACAGGGACCAGGTAGGGAGCAGGGATAGAGGGACCAGGTAGGGAGCAGGGATACAGGGACCAGGTAGGGAGCAGGGATACAGGGACCAGGTAGGGAGCAGGGATACAGGGACCAGGTAGGGAGCAGGGATACAGGGACCAGGTAGGGGGCAGGGATACAGGGACCAGGTAGGGAGCAGGGATACAGGGACCAGGTAGGGAGCAGGGATACAGGGACCAGGTAGGGAGCAGGGATACAGGGACCAGGTAGGGAGCAGGGATACAGGGACCAGGTAGGGAGCAGGGATAGAGGGACCAGGTAGGGAGCAGGGATAGAGGGACCAGGTAGGGAGCAGGGATACAGGGACCAGGTAGGGAGCAGGAATACAGGGACCATGTAGGGAGCAGGGATACAGGGACCAGGTAGGGAGCATGGATACAGGGACCAGGTAGGGAGCAGGGATAGAGGGACCAGGTAGGGAGCAGGGATACAGGGACCAGGTAGGGAGCAGGGATAGAGGGACCAGGTAGGGAGCAGGGATACAGGGACCAGGTAGGGAGCAGGGATAGAGGGACCAGGTAGGGAGCAGGGATACAGGGACCATGTAGGGAGCAGGGATACAGGGACCAGGTAGGGAGCAGGGATACAGGGACCAGGTAGGAGGCAGGGATACAGGGACCAGGTAGGAAGCAGGGATACAGGGACCAGGTAGGAGGCAGGGATACAGGGACCAGGTAGGGAGCATGGATACAGGGACCAGGTAGGGAGCAGGGATACAGGGACCAGGTAGGGAGCAGGGATAGAGGGACCAGGTAGGGAGCAGGGATAGAGGGACCAGGTAGGGAGCAGGGATACAGGGACCAGGTAGGAGGCAGGGATACAGGGACCAGGTAGGAGGCAGGGATAGAGGGACCAGGTAGGGAGCAGGGATACAGGGACCAGGTAGGGAGCAGGGATAGAGGGACCAGGCAGGGAGCAGGGATAGAGGGACCAGGCAGGGAGCAGGGATACAGGGACCAGGTAGGGAGCAGGGATACAGGGACCAGGTAGGGAGCAGGGATAGAGGGACCAGGTAGGGAGCAGGGATAGAGGGACCAGGTAGGAGGCAGGGATAGAGGGACCAGGTAGGGAGCAGGGATACAGGGACCAGGTAGGGAGCAGGGATAGAGGGACCAGGTAGGGAGCAGGGATAGAGGGACCAGGTAGGGAGCAGGGATACAGGGAGCAGGTAGGGAGCAGGGATAGAGGGACCAGGTAGGGAGCAGGGATAGAGGGACCAGGTAGGGAGCAGGGATACAGGGACCAGGTAGGGAGCAGGGATAGAGGGACCAGGCAGGGAGCAGGGATAGAGGGACCAGGCAGGGAGCAGGGATACAGGGACCAGGTAGGGAACAGGGATACAGGGACCAGGTAGGGAGCAGGGATAGAGGGACCAGGTAGGGAGCAGGGATAGAGGGACCAGGTAGGAGGCAGGGATAGAGGGACCAGGTAGGGAGCAGGGATACAGGGACCAGGTAGGGAGCAGGGATAGAGGGACCAGGTAGGGAGCAGGGATACAGGGAGCAGGTAGGGAGCAGGGATAGAGGGACCAGGTAGGGAGCAGGGATACAGGGACCAGGTAGGGCGCAGGGATACAGGGACCAGGTAGGGAGCAGGGATACAGGGACCAGGTAGGGAGCAGGGATACAGGGACCAGGTAGGGAGCAGGGATACAGGGACCAGGTAGGGAGCAGGGATACAGGGACCAGGTAGGGAGCAGGGATACAGGGACCAGGTAGGAGGCAGGGATACAGGGACCAGGTAGGGGGCAGGGATACAGGGACCAGGTAGGGAGCAGGGATACAGGGACCAGGTAGGGAGCAGGGATACAGGGACCAGGTAGGGAGCAGGGATACAGGGACCAGGTAGGGAGCAGGGATACAGGGACCAGGTAGGGAGCAGGGATAGAAGGACCAGGTAGGGAGCAGGGATAGAGGGACCAGGTAGGGAGCAGGGATACAGGGACCAGGTAGGGAGCAGGGATACAGGGACCAGGTAGGAGGCAGGGATACAGGGACCAGGTAGGAGGCAGGGATACAGGGACCAGGTAGGGAGCAGGGATACAGGGACCAGGTAGGGAGCAGGGATACAGGGACCAGGTAGGGAGCAGGGATAGAGGGACCAGGTAGCGAGCAGGGATACAGGGACCAGGTAGGAGGCAGGGATACAGGGACCAAGTAGGGAGCAGGGATACAGGGACCAGGTAGGGAGCAGGGATAGAGGGACCAGGTAGGGAGCAGGGATAGAGGGACCAGGTAGGAGGCAGGGATAGAGGGACCAGGTAGGAGGCAGGGATACAGGGACCAGGTAGGGGGCAGGGATACAGGGACCAGGTAGGGAGCAGGGATACAGGGACCAGGTAGGGAGCAGGGATACAGGGACCAGGTAGGGAGCAGGGATACAGGGAGCAGGGATACAGGGACCAGGTAGGGAGCAGGGATACAGGGACCAGGTAGGGAGCCATGTGATGTCAAGATTGTTTGCTGTAGAGCATAATGGCTCAGGGGTAGAGCTTCGGACTCACGACTATGAGAACATGGATTCGAATCCTATGCTACAGTGTTAAAACCTTGGGCAAGTCTTTTTACTCTACATTGCTCCCGTTCACTCAGCTATATAAATAATTACCTGGCTATAGACAGTGGTGGATACATGTACGAGCAGCCTTCATGCATTAATTGTAGCATATGGTAGCATTAATTGTAGCATATGCTTCCCAGAGAAGCCGAGATGGTGTCTGAGTGAACAGGTCTGTCAGGGAAGTAAAGTGTAAAGCGCTTTGAACGGTCCCGAGGACTGGATACTGCGCTATATAAGAACTTACCTTTTTACTATTATTGTACATTGTTGAAAGACTCAACAATGCCAACTTTGGCTATGTGTGAAACTACCGTGAGACAACATTGACTAAACGTTACACACAACACTAGGAGAAACAATCTGACAACATATGTTGCAAAAAATTAACTTACTCTGGAGCAATAAAGATAATTTGGTTGTAGATCTGCCACCTACAACCAAATTATCCCGCCGAAACCTGAGCCAACACACGTGACACCAGTACGTGACCAAGACCTGTAAGCGACAGGTCGAAATGTTGTACGTTTTTAAAAATGTTGCTCCAATGTAAGTTAATTTCTTACAACATAACCATATCTTGGAGCCATGAACAATGTATTCAATAATTTGACAAGTCTCACATACCTGGCGATGTCGTTGGCAAGTAGAACGACATAGATGGGTGAGCAGTTGCACTCGTCACAGTGGTCAAGGATGCTGTGCTCCTGGACGGTGGTCAGTGTCTTGCCGAGACTGGCCAGCTCTGCCCGCAGCAGCTCCATGCGACTCTTACTGGTCAGGTCCTCTATCTCCAGGGTCTGCCACGACCTGGGCACGGGAGGATTTTATAATAAATAAATAAATAATAATAAAATATGATATTTACAATACACTACAATACTACTGTATCAAGAAGCAAATATGTTTAACATTAAAATGTGCAGTAATAATGATTTTATCATTATTATCCATCCTTCAGCCATCATTTCAAAACAGTATATAACAATGTCTGAACACTCTTTTGTCAACAGTGTTTAATAGGGTGGCAAACTTTTTTGTAGCAGGTTCACACACACTCACATAAACTGACACACACATGTATGCACACACACATGCGCACTCACTCACACATACGCATGCACACATGCATGCACATATCCATGCACGCACAGACACACATACAGACACACGCACACACACACACCATGTTGTTGTTGCTTACTTCCATGACTGGGGACACTTGTCTTCCTGGACTGTCACAATCACCCTTGAGTCAACTGGCAGGGGGTCGAGTAACCATGACAACTCAGACTCGCCATTCTATAAAACACATTACATACATGAAAAAAAAATATTTCACTTAAATTTCAACTGTCAAAAACAAAACCTTAAATTGCACATAAAGCTGTTGTGTTCGAAGTTAATACTGGAAAGTAAATTTTCATTTAAAAATGGTTATCTAACTATACTGAGTAAGAAGACAGGCTGGCGTCAGAGCACAGCTGTTGCAATCTAAAGTTGTCTTTCAAAGTACAATAACAACAAATAAATAAATAATTTGATGTTTATTCAAATCAAAAGTATATGCAATTATGGGAAAATAATGCAAACAATATTAACACTGCCCTTACTTGCAACCGATCGATGGAGTCTAGGACAAGGATGACACCACCATTTGTCTTTGATGAGACCTTTTCCAGCCACTTGGGAAACTCATCGACCAATCGTAAGGGGTCACAGGTCAAGGCCGGGGGAGAGGTCACTTGCTGCATCAACTGAACCAGAAAACAGATTATTTACTCAGAATTAATTATGATATGTTCCAGAAAACACGTCACCTGTGAGAAATGAACACCTCACCTGTGAGATACGAACACCTCACCTGTGAGACATGAACACCTCACCTGTGAGACATGAACACCTCACCTGTGAGACACGAACACCTCACCTGTGAGACACGAACACCTCACCTGTGAGACATGAACACCTCACCTGTGAGAAACGAACATCTCACCTGTGAGACACGAACACCTCACCTGTGAGACATGAACACCTCACCTGTGAGACACGAACACCTCACCTGTGAGACACGAACACCTCACCTGTGAGACATGAACACCTCACCTGTGAGACACAAACACCTCACCTGTGAGACATGAACACCTCACCTGCGAGCCATGAACACCTCACATGTGAGACATGAACACCTCACCTGTGAGACATAAACACTTCACCTGTGAGACACGAACACCTCACCTGTGAGACGTGAACACCTCACCTGTGAGACACAAACACCTCACCTGTGAGACATGAACACCTCACCTGTGAGACACGAACACCTCACCTGTGACATGAACACCTCACCTGTGAGACACGAACACCTCACCTGTGAGACACGAACACCTCACCTGTGAGACGTGAACACCTCACCTGTGAGACATAAACACCTCACCTGTGAGACATGAACACCTCACCTGCAAGACACGAACACCTCACCTGTGACATGAACACCTCACCTGTGAGACACGAACACCTCACCTGGGAGACGTGAACACCTCACCTGTGAGACACAAACACCTCACCTGTGAGACACGAACACCTCACCTGTGAGACACAAACACCTCACCTGTGAGACATGAACACCTCACCTGTGAGACACGAACACCTCACCTGTGAGACATAAACACTTCACCTGTGAGACGTGAACACCTCACCTGTGAGACACAAACACCTCACCTGTGAGACACGAACACCTCACCTGTGAGACACGAACATCTCACCTGTGAGACATGAACACCTCAAATGTGAGACACGAACACCTCACCTGTGAGACATGAACACCTCACCTGCGAGACATGAACACCTCACCTGTGAGACATGAACACCTCACCTGTGCGGTGAGTCGACGTAACATGATTGTGGAGTTGGCGCTACATGATGTCGGGCCGCCGACAAAGTGGCTAAGAATGAGAGTAGCGGGCGTCTTCTGCTGCTGTAGCTCCATCCTGAAAACAGGTCACGTGACAGTCACATTATCATGTCACATGATTTAATGCATCAGTTATTTTTCAAATTCTAAACGAATGCAGTTTTATTTGTGTATACATAACTTTTATTGTATTATAGAAGACTCATGTGAACCCTATTGAACAGAGCCGTACTCTGGAGACCAGTGTTTAAATAAATCTTCATTATTCTTAGAATAGACTGTCATCTGGCATAGGGGAGCGGTGGTCGTGCAGTAGAGCGCCGGGCTGTCAATCGAGGGGACGGTGGTTCAATCCCACCTACCACTGTTTTGAAACTTAGGCAAGTTTGTTCACCCCACATTTGCCTGTCTTTCGGAAGAGACATTAAAAAGCCGGTGGTCCCTTCTATCTGGTGTCTATGCCAGGGGGGTAAATGTGTAACTGTGTGACTCCTTTAATTTCTTCATAAGACTATATACATCATAATAATTTATTTTAAATCACAACAGGTTTGTAGAATAACTTTATTAACGTTATAATATAATTTTTTTTTTACATTAGCTGCTTTAAGAGAGCACACACACCACCCGAAGCTTCAATTGGACTTTTAATGCCCGGAAAGGCCCCAGTCCAGTATATGGAAGAAGAAGAACCTGTAGTGGATTCACTAATTCTAGAGAAGGACAACTCCTGCGTTAGCCCAGGTTTGGGCTGTTTGGAGGAAACCGCCTGAGAAGTTAGAACTGAGACACATGACTGCTGGACTTACCACTTGGCCAGGAGGAGAGACCGGCCTGAGCCGGCGGGTCCAGTGATGAGTAGAGGCGGGAGTGGACCGGGGGCTGCCACATGCGCATTGAGACGCTCGTAGTACTGCACAGACAACACACACAGAGGAACTGTCACTGGTCAATGGCACTGACCACAACTCGCAAACACACAGCTGTCAATCACCGATCGAGTCAGTGTCGTGTTTCTGTCATATGGGAACCATGGTTACAACATAGAAGTATTCAACTGTAACAGGACTAGTGCAATGAACGTCCAGTCTGAACTTTCACACGCCGCTTGAAAATGCACAGCTAGCTATTTCCCATTCTAGTGACAATGGAACTGTAGTGGTGTACATCACAACAGTATGTACTAGGCTTGTCACCGTCCTCATGGAAAAATGTGAGTCGGACTGCTGTTCCCATTATAAATGATGCAATATTTATCCCATAAAAATACGGAATATTCCAAATGGACAGGTGGCATCCCAAGTCTGACTCATGATTATTACTGAAACAAGTCCTTTTTATAAGAATCTTCTCAGTTACAGTGATTTAAATCCAACGCCCACGTGTAATAAACGTGCAACTTCAGTGTGCAACCAAACCATACTTACAACACCACACCAGAAACAGCAGGCATGGAATTCACAATTACAAATGTTTCACGAATGAGTAGTTACCTTCTCGAAACCGAGTTCGCATGTGGAGCGTAACGCCTGTGTCATCGCTTCCAACTGCTCGTGGTCGTGGTGCGCATCCCACAATCCACCACCGCAGAGTATCTCGGGACTGTCGAGTTGACAGATGTTGTCTGGTATTTCTACCTGTTGCTTCTGGTCGAGACCCAGCTCCTTCAAGACATCAAAACAGTAGTTACGTCTCATATACGATATTGTGTACAAGCTTGGAGGCCATATCGCAAGGAGGACATCGATATGGTAGAAAGGGTACAAAGGCGAGCAATCAAATGATATCGTGATATTAGTTACGAAATGCATCTAAGAGTGGCTTAACAATACCAGCGACCATTAGACTGAGAGGAGATCAGATAGAAGTGTCTAAAATATTGAATGGTTATGAAAATATTGATAGAAATATTTGTTCTAGGTCAAGGAAGATAGACGGGCTAGAGGACATAGTTACATTAGCAAAGGAGCAGTGTAGACTAGAACAATAATTGAACAGAGTAGATTATCCGCTGATTGTGTGGGTGCTTGTGGTGTTAATATGTTTAAAAATATCTCAGAAGTGCGGGGTACACATAGATAGTTTGGACACTGGGTAAGTCACAGAGATTCCTTCTCCATCTGTCATTTAGATTGAATTCTCTAGGTGGCAATCTTGTTAAAATCATTACGTAAACACGTCAACCAGTAGACACAGCCCAACAGACACTTGCAGAGGAACATTCCATCTTGAGACGTCTGGAGAGATTATCAACACATATCAGCACACCGTTACTTTATATTGGTGAATTCATTTACTATTTAAGTGCCACAGACCTCAGATGCTGTGATCATTGAATACTGTCAGATTTGTAACCATCATTCATCTTATTTGTGTGTGATTTAGGAATGCATAATATAATTTACATATTTTTACCTTTGATTACCCTGCAGAACATTAACCTGCAGTACATTAACCCGTAGGACATCAGATGCCAGAAGTCCCTACACAATAGTTTCATGGATTCACCCGCATTTACAGTTTCTACACTTTTCTCTACTGGAAATCAACATACCACTTTGATGATTTTCTCGAGTTCTGTCTGAACCATCTCAGCGCCCTCTTCTGGGTCGGAGCTGTACTCAAGCAGCTTGATGCTGCGTCGTTCTCGTACCCGGCGCCTCAGTGCCTCTGTCTCAGAAGGCACTGTTTGTCTGCCCAAAACCACAGACAACTGTATACTAGACAACTATAACTCAATAGCTTACCATAATATAACTAATAGACATCACCAGCGAGTACAACGTAGCTAATTATAGCTAACAACAATAACTAAACGTAGATATTTATAACTAATACCAGCAAATAAGAAGTAGCTAATTACAGCTGATGAAACAGACAACTCACATTACACTTAAGCAATGAGCACTTGTATTCTATATCACCATTACAGCGAAGTTACATTATCTGCTTTTTAAACTATGTTAAACTTTACAGTTCGTAAAATATGCACATAGATGTCATGTCCTATGGTAGTTCAATCATTGTCAGGTGTTATTTAGTTTCTGTACCTGGAATTCTTCAAGCAGATAATGACCGATTTCTCACACTGGTCATTTAAGCATCCGAGGTCAAACTCTGTCTCTGTAAAGCTACATGAGAAATCAAGTTTTAGTAACAATCAGTAATAGTAATAACACTACATGGTCATAAAACATTACACATAAAAAAGTTAACAGTTGATCAAATTAATAAGTGTTTTGTTATGTTTGTGTATGTACTCTTCTGGGCATTTGTTTTGATACTGTACATACTGTTTATCAGTTTTTACATCATTAAAAGGAAAACAAAATTAATTTCAGGTGAAATTTCCTGAACTTTATATTCCAGCACATTTTTTATCGATTTCAGCAATTTGTTTCCTTCATAAAACTGCTCCTTATGCTACAAATGTACACACAGAAATTCTCAGTGATACATGTAATATTGGCCATAAACTATTGGTTACTGCAAATTGACAATAAAAATACAAATGCTGCATTTCAAGAAAAACGGCAAGAGTGAGTTATGAAGTACAAAACTTGACTTGTTCATTAATCATATTTTATACATTTATATGTTACAAATGTTGTATGTATGCGCCTCTGAGCAGAAACATTTTCTGGATATACGGCGCTTTATAAATAAAAATTATTATTATTATTATTATTAAAATATTGACTTATATTTGAGCATAATCAGAACAATGTTAAATACACCTGTGTAGAAGAGTTTAATTTAGAATTACCAACAGATGGCGCCATCACCCACCTGTCCACCTGGTGGCCAAGAAATGCAACAAACATGGAGCACTGTTCAAGTCGGCGACGGCAGGCCGCCAGCACATGTTCAGGCGCCTAAAAGCACAAAACATTATCAACAATAACGTGAACACAATTATC
Organism: Oasisia sp. SBJ-2009; assembly: GCA_964017155.1. Lineage (NCBI taxonomy): Eukaryota > Metazoa > Annelida > Polychaeta > Sabellida > Siboglinidae > Oasisia > Oasisia sp. SBJ-2009. The sequence goes on from OZ024857.1 coordinate 15,905,467, forward strand.
GTGTTTGTCCCGTTATGCTTGTATCACCTAAAGCCAAGAACAAGAAGAACAAGACTATTTTAGACCCCAGTATAATCAACATCAAATACTAATATAATATATATATATATATATATAATTATATATATATATATATAATTTCATGTAGAAACACAATACATGTGGTACATAATGTACTAAGTGGGTCAGTGACTCGCTATCACAGAAGTCACAAAGACAATTATTCAACAAATTGATACCAAAAGATGTACGATGTGCAGAAGAAGAAAACCAATAACCATACACCCTACTTTTTAATCAATGATCTCTGATTTTGCCATGCAATCCAACTTGTAATTTCCTATGCACCAATGACAAGATTCTCCGAAGACAGAAGATGGACTATTCCCATGATGACTGCTGAACACTGCCAAATTAAAATGCAGACAAGTACAGATAAACCAAATAACAAAATCAGAAACGGCTGAAACCATTAGTCTCAGACAGCCTCTAAACTTAGTTACTTCAACTTACCTGGGCATCTTTGCCACGACTTCCTGCTGCTGTGTTTTGGGGCATGAAGGTCGCAATCAGAAAGCAACCTTCTGTCACACAAAGTTTCTGCAAATCTGGCACAAACTTCTGAAATCATAGAGAGAATTCAGAAGCGAGTGTGATTATACATCATTGCTTTTCATTTTGCATGTTGAAAATGGCAAATAAAGCTTTAGTATTATTTATTATTATGTATTATTATTTCAAGCCCCCAAATTTCAGGGGTTCACCGAAAGATACATAATGCATTTAAGCCTTTACTTTACTACAACTACCCCTCAATTACCTTTTCTACAAACGGTCAAGTAACAAATGCCCCTTGTTACAAAAACTCCATCTGCTGCGGTAGCGCGCGCGCGCGCGCGCACACACACACACACACACACACACACACACACACACACACACACACACACACACACACACACACACACACACACAATCAACCGCAATGATGTCATCTACCCTCAAACACTATATGACATGTATTCAACCATTAACCTCAACACACACTATGAACGTACACCCTAACTACATATTACAACACAACAATCCAGCTTTTTACTTACGACATACATCACAATATAGTGCAATGTTTCAATTTTATATAACAGGTATCATATTTTATTCCCATTTAACAGAAAGAAAACAAAAATTATGAATGGTGACTCTGATGAACTGTTAGGCTTAATAAATCAACTTGTTTGTCATCTTAGATGTAGACAGTTTGTGTAGCTTAAAACAACTGTAGAAAACAAACCTAACATTGCAAACATCTAATACAAATATTAAAAAAAATCTGTCTTCTCTATAATGCTGTACAAGAAAACCATGATATCAACCCAAGGGCCTGACTGCATGCTTTCTGACTGAATCATGATGACAATCACAATGACAGAGAGTCATTAACAAACCACAAAGTCATCCTTATTGGATACATTACAATTTCGCAAGTACTTCATATCAAATACATATGTCACTTTATGAATGAAACCAGTCCACCCATCATTTGGATGGGTAGAACCTGTTGTGGACAGACAGGTAGACGTATCACTGGACGGGTAAACAATGAAGGAGCAAAATAAGTCTTCAAAATTCATAGCTAATGTCAATTACACCTTGAAAATGGGTGTCACACATGTGTTTATTTCAGATAATAACACATCTCAATTTAATTAGTAAATGATTTACCTATCAAGAAACCTTTATCTTTTTTCCGTATATTTCGGTCGTCTCTCATAGCCTTCTTCAGCGGAAATTCAGCCCACTGAAGAAGGCTGGGACAGAAGCCAAACAATACAGAAAAAAGCCAAAGGTTTCTTGAGAGGTAGGTAAATGATTCACTATAATTAACAATGAACGAAGAAACTGGATCAATACATCTCAACTTGTTTATATGTATGAGTTAATATCCACATGTCAACAACAAAAATGTGACCAGCAAAAATGTCGTCCTGCATAAAATAAAACCTTGTCACTGTGTGATGTGATGTGATGTGATGTGATGTGATGTGATGTGATGTGATGTGATGTGATGTGATGTGATGTGATGTGATGTGATGTGATGTGATGTGATGTCACCACTGACCTCTATGAATATGTTGGCCTCGGTGTGGACATCTCGGGGGGCGCTGATGTAGACGTGGATGACGTTCACCTGTTGGGTGTCCAAGGGGGTGTATGACTGGGCCAGACTCGCGGCCACCGCCGTCCAATCATCTGGACACACAAGGCTTACTTACTTCACACAAACACATGGAAACAGACCTTCACAAGTCAGGTATTAACAGAGGTCATGACACTGCTGACATTTATGGACTTTCTCTCTTCTATGATTTACTTCCTTACTTCAATTTATTATGACATGCTATATGTGTGTAGCACCTTTGAACAAGTATTTTACTTAGATACACGACACGTAATTAATGCTTATATATTATTATTACAGTAAAACAATGCTATTTATTTATACTATTGAAAGTCAAATTTATAAACCATCCCAGTGGACTCGCTAGATCACATTTTATCAGCAAAATTGATGGAAATGTGGGTGCGCATATACACGCAGAGATCACTATTTTATAATATATCAGTACCATATTTCTGGAATATAATTATAAGCTCAGAGGCATATAAAAATACGACATTGTTAAAATATAAATACACAAATTATTAGTCAAGTTTACACAGTAAGGTAAAATATTATGTAAAAAGGAAATGTTTAGGCCTAAATACCATAGTAAAATAATAATAATAAATTACACTACCAACATTAATATCCTAAATTTATGGTCCTTTGTCCTAGTAATTAACTTCATCAGTCATGTAACTATGATAATATGCACCTCATTTCAACTCCAGAATATTATCAAATATTACATTAGTATCATCAGTATCGCAATCCAGCTGTGTAATCAGGGATCGCAGACACGTAACAAATGGAGCATTTCAGGAAGAAATTTTGCCTAAACAAGGAAGAAATCTTTTCTTATACATATATTGCGCAAGGATGCTATCTGATCTATAGATCTACTCATCATAAAATATATACATGTATAAGCAGACGTTTGTAAATATATAACATTAACATTTAAATGACTAGATGCTTAGTAATTAAGATACAAACTTCTAACATGTTAAAAAACAAAAATATAAAAATTATTATATAATTTAAATAATTATAACAATAAATAAAATAAATATCTTAAATTAAATAAGTTAATCAATTTACTAAGTTAATTAATTAATTCATAATATATATATATATGCTTGTGTCATACACAAGGGTTCCTCATAGGAAGTAAGACAACTTAAACATGTTAGTTTTAAGGACAGTCGTGAATCTATTTAGAGTTGCATTTTCCCACGAAACCCTCTTCAAATGCTTCCGAAAGAACACACACGACAGACAGCGTCTCTCTACCTCCTATCTGGGTGACCTTGTGAAGGTTGGGAGAGGGTGTGTCCTACTCACAGGGTTAGATCTATGGCCCTACTGCCCCAACAACACTCAACATGTCAACTTAAAATGGTCTCATTACCAGGAACCCTTCTTTCAATCCAGGGGTGGGCTGGAATTCACTGAATCAATTGTACCATGTCCCACTTTGCTGTACTTTATCCCACTTTGCTGTACTGATTACGAGAATGGGTCCAGTTGTATGCAACTTTAACGAGCTATTCCAAATTTCTTGCGATTAGTGTCACCTGGAATTTATTATTTGACTGAATGTTTTGTGTATAATTTGAAAGTTTTGTAATGGAAACATACAAACTGCAAATAATACTTTGGACTTATTAAATAAAATTTGAGGGGCAGTATACCATTAACATAATAAATGAGAAATAACTTACATTTATTGTGCATACATCTGCATTCCATTCCACCAATTTAAGTCAAAACAGACTACCTCCAGGGTAGGTTAAAATTGGTAGTTTCACAACAGTAGCAAGAATGGCATACAGTGAAATATTACACCCAATCTCCAATTGACCTTTAGTCTTGCAATTATATAATTTAAATAAAGAACAGTGAAAATCATATAAAAGACAATTAATTTTTCACAAATACTAATTTTGTACTGTGCAAGAGTTTGTCTGACTTTTTATTCCTGGCCAACAACTTATCAGATTAGGAACTAACCTATGTTGCATAAGTTAAAAATCCTAAACACATGCAATGTATGATATTAGTATACATTAAACATTTGCTAAAGGAAACTCTGCATTCATGTGTAAAGAGAAAAAACCTGTGACATTTTATTGTTGTCAGTTATGTAATATCTTCCTTGATGAAATACTTTATTCATAAATTGTTCTCAACATTAAAAACAAAACAGTGGCGCGGTCTGCTTGTTTGACAAGGGTCATGACATGGCCACTAGAGGGGGCCACCTGAAGCAACGGCATAGCAGATTGACTGATTAATTAAACTGATGGCTGACATCAATAATCTAACACCTTCCTAGAAACTCTTCAATCATTAATTGCCTTCAAGAGCAATGTAAACAATGGCACGCTCTGTCTCCAAAACAATATTGACACAAGCGGCCACCTGCATAGCTGTAATTAGAAATAAAAACTTGATAATAAGATACAATTGTGTCAATAATTATTTACCATGTTCCTAGAAAAAACTACATGAGTTACTTTTCACAAGATGATAATAAACAATGGCACACGCTGCCCTTTAACACGGGTTTCTTAGTGGCCATACGAGTGTGCCACTTGTGTAAAGGGTACAGACGTCTTACCCTGGGAAAGACATATTTCGATGAAATTTTAATATTCCGTTACCAATCACTACCTGGTAGTACTATGTAGACCAGATGGCAGGAACACAGGTGTTGCCACTAATACAGGTGTCACAATGACAGGGTGCCTGCAAGTGGCCCTGGCAATATCCATAGGCACCCTGTGAGGGCCTAGCTTCTAGGCAGCTTGAATCACTTAAAACTCAATTAAAAACAATATATAGGTTAAAGGACAAAAAACGCAACTGTTTCGTGGCATACACCTAATAGAGTTAATATAAAGAAACAATTTCCACATATACTCAATTTTTTTATGCCAGCGGTTTACCAGAAAAATATTTTTGAACACCCAGCCATCTAAATACTATGCGCTACTCCAGCTTAGACGAAGAATGACGTCACGACGGTGAGACCCTCTCCACGCAGATTCCCTGCATGGGGTTTGGCTGTTGTCTTGAAATGGCTGCAACTCGGCAACGCGCGTAACATGCTGATGACGGTAAATATAAAGTTGTCTATTATTGTTATCGCTGAAATCATCCTATCAACTGATGATACATGTCTGCTTCAAAGCGTTTCTCCTCAAAATGGACCGAGCAAAGTGAACTGTACTTGGACTGGAGGGATTCCAAACAGTACACCCGCAAACGTAAATCCATTGCTTCAATACTACCGGTTGTTTCAACTATTATTGCAACCGTATGCTGAACAGCAAGGCATAATTCCTAAAGTTTACCATAGATTTAACCACAGATTTAGATACAGGTCTATAAGCAGCTGCTAGATGTCACGCCAACTGAACGAACTGTCGAAGACTCGAAGTTGTTGAACCTTAACAACGTCGCAGGAAGCTGACCGGCTTCAGCAGAGACATAGAATGCCGCGCGCTGAATGGCCAAGCCAAGTTAACCCTTCACTGATGGCGGCGTCTAGACCATCGTGGATTTTGTTAGAATTTGAGACTTTAAAGTCACATTCTGAGTAAACCGCTGATGTTAAAAAATTTAGTATATGTGGAAATTGTTACTTTGTATATAAACTCTATTAGGTGTATGACGCAAAACCGTTGCGTTTTTTGTCCTTTAAAGGAAATAGTGTAACTGTAATAACTGTTATTATAAATACCAACATAAAGTAATGACATTGTAACTGATCTGCTATGTTTCTTTAATGAATCTGATGTTCATATTTAGATTATTTCATCAAATGATGCACATATCAAACACCACCTGACTTACAAATGGAGAATGTAACACAACACAAACAGCATTGACACTCCAAACCAGCAAAACCAAACGTGTTTGCAAACATTTCAAACATGTTAAACTGAACAAAAATAGTTTCCTCCATTAAATAAAGTAATAGGGCCCGTAAGTGTGTCACGATAAATGGCGTGACTCCGCGCGATTGGAGCTCATTGGGGTCTAAGCGAGACAATTGGAGACTGGTCACAAGAATAATACACAATAAAATAGTTTACGGGATTTGCATTTTACATTGCTGTACATTGTGGTTTCGATAAGCACTTATATCTGACAAGTTGTCTAAATTCGCATAATCATAACACATATGTACGTTTGCCCCAAACAGGTTGTACTACGCGAAAAATGGCACTTTTCATTCATTATTAGTCAAAATCGCCAAACGCAAGTACTTGCCGCTATTGTCATGGCAACCACCATTATAATCGATTAAAATTCATGATTTCCGTGATCATTGTCACCGGCAAAGTGTTCCACTGCTTCTGCTTGTAATAATCCTTCGGACAGTATAACTGAAATAGTTAAACTGGAACAGTTTGATTATTACAACCAAAAACAAAACGAAGTCCTATACGTTGACCTGGAGAATATGGACTTCCTGCCCCCAAGTGGCCTCAGCCTAATTTTCGCGCGCGAGACTTGCCCGCCCTATGGTAAAAGCTTCAACTAATAATAATAATAAGGTAACTTATTTTGGCCCAAAATCCTTGAAAACCAAATTTAGAGGTGCCTCAGAACACAAGGGTTGGCCAATTCCAAACTTACTAAGCAGTATTAACTAAAGTTGTCACCAGATGAATGAACACTCTAGGAAGCTTGAGTGTTACATTACAATAGTAGTATATTAGATTGTAATTCAGTTGATCTCAGCCACGATTTTCAGACATCCTAAAAATCTGCTAATTTTAATTTTGGAGTAAAATAATTTTGGGCATTTCTATACATAACATTTTCTTTGTGTCTTTCTAATCATATATACTGGTATAGCGATTATTTGCTGGTAAAGGAAGTAATGCAAATATTAAAAACATTCCATAACTCAAAACAATAAAACAAAAGGCCATGAGAGGGAGCCACCTGTGAAAGGAGTTTTATACAAATACACCTGTACATCATTTAACATGTTCCTAGGAAGAACTCTTCATTTATTAACTGTTAAAGTAAACAGTGGCACGCTTCACCGCTGTAAGCAGGTGTCACTGACGAAGTGGCCACAAGGAGTTGAGGCATCTGTGTACAGGAACCATTAAACTTGACAATGACATAAGCTGATGTCATTTAAATTCCTGTTAGTAATGTAGCCCAGATCACAGTTAAAGGTATTTAAGGTAGTTGTTATATTAGTCTATTGGCCCACTTGTTACAAGGTGCCACAAGGACCCATGGGCCGGTTTCATTAACGTTCTTAGGAGCTCATATCTCGATTTCCTCCTATAAATTTGATATCACTCAACTCAACTGTGAGTGAAACAAAAAACTACATTTCACCAACAATTCACCTGAGAAAGAATGGCAGAATCACTCCAAGAAATGCTAATTTCCAATGACCCGTTTATTTGTGTGTAGTGGTTCTATGGTTTGCGATGGTCTAGGTTGCTGTGGGTAATCAGCTTTGCTAATCAGTTTCTTATTTTCATTTGGTTATTCTAATCAAATCTAAAAAAAGAAATATACTGACTGCACATTCAACTAAAATATACACACTGATTTTGCAAGATTATTTGTATTTCTTTACATTTCCTACTAAAAACAATTCGCTGATTAAGTTGGGAAAGTAAAGTAGATTGCTTGTTGTTTTCTTCACTAGAGCAGTGATAAACATACTGAAGCTGTCAGCCAAAAATACATATCCTACATGTGTATGTTTAGTATATTTAACACCTGCCAGGCAAAGCTCTCCAGTTGTTTGTTGTTCTCAAGAGTCAAGTAAACACTGACACGCTTAGCCTTTTCACCAAGGGTCATTCACCAAATGGTCACAAGAGGGGGCCACCTGCATAATGGATAAACAAATTGACAGATTTACCCAGAAGTCAATTATTTAACACGTTCCTAGAAAGTCTTCAATTCCCAATTGTTTTTAAAATGTAAGTAAACAGTGGCACGGTCTACCTGTTGTAACATGGAGACATGGAGTCATTCTTGAAGTGGCCACACGAGGGGGCCACCTGAGAAAACGGAAGGTAAAACTAGATACCCCATTTTGACAAATATTGATGTAATGTATATTCCAAGTAGTACTATGCAGATCAGTTCACAGGGACATCTTATGGCATTTTATAGTATTATTAGCAAACACAGTATGTGCACACTATGCCTCTCATGGTGACTACAAACTACATGTGTTTTATAAAGGAAACCTGCGAATTCCAGGTAAAAATATAAGTTCTTAAATCTATGATCTCGATGCCTGCACAAAGCACTTAACACCTCACGTCCTAGCAAATATGTTCATTTGCCTGAATCAGAAGTCCCCATTAAAATATTTGATTTTCAAACAGCCTCAACCAGATCTCACCCTTAAACATTCACCCTCAGGGTAGCCTGAATCTGAACTCAGACATCATAGAGCATTGCTGCAGTAATAAAACATACACTAACAAAGTATATATCTTGTAGATAATACAGGTACGTTGTATATGTCAAGTTAATGGGAAGTTACTGTTGCACAATGGATGTTTAATGCTGCTTTAATGGGATATGTTGTTGTATGACAATAGCTTAAAGGTTCGTGGTTCTGTGTCTACACAATACATTCATTATGTTAACTTACATCACTGTAAACAACACTGCTTATTAATTTTTATGTACTTCTGAACTGGCTTTCTGAAGATTTAAGATAAGAAGGGTTGAATGATCTTGTAATGTTCACATTTGTAGACATATATAATTCTGAACATACGTCAGTGTGTTTATATTGACATGCAATGGGTTCCAGAGCAAAATGTGATAAACACAATTTATTTCTGAATTTTCCCCAAATCAGAATGAAACATTTCTTTAAACACGTTGTACTGGAATATTATGCAATGATGATGATGATTAACTGCTCCTGTGACATAAACAGTCTGTGGACATCTTTATGTCACATTCAGTCCCCAAAATGTCTTCCATCCTTCCAATCTTTTTTACTAGTTGTCTCTGGGTCTTAATGTCATTTCCCAACTTCAGCCTGATGTCTGTCTCTCTGATGTCTGAGTGCAGTTGGTAATGTAATGCACACAAAAATAAATGCAATAACCCCCCATTAAAAACGTGCAAAAAAGAGTGTTTGTTTTCTAAACACAATATGTGCCATCCAACTGTTTTACAAAACACAACTGGCATTGCCGTGCCGCACACTGCTATGAGGAGTGGCAGTGTGCCCTGTATGTTTTTTTCTTGGTTTTGGAAACAAAATAACTTTATATCACGTTTTGTACAAATCTTTACTTGCATATATTTAAGATAATCTACCACTCTGTAAGTTTTTTGTTTCATTCAAATTTGAAGATGAAACATAAAAGTGACTTTGCACAAAAACAAAGAAAATGGATACATTGTGCTACCCTTCATATTGAGATGTGACTGAGGCTGACCAAGTATAAACTACACAGCCAACAGACAACGACTAGAATAAACAGGGTGCCTCAAATACTTAACTAATGTTAACTGATTCCGGTACATAACTGTCGTCCAGACACTTCTACTCTTGGCCAAGTGTACACAAGCACGTGCTACGTTTCTTCACGTGAACGTTTCATGTCACGCTGCAGCCTCACAATTTCCAGGAGTCAGTTGTATATTCTGAATACCAGACTGGAATACTGTATTAGCCCTGAAGGACACTTTACAGATGTGTAGCGTTATAGTGATTTGGCAAGTGTAAAATAGCATGACGACACGTAGAGTACACAAGGCGTAGGATGTACTACAGAGTGACACTATGTCAACATGTGAAGTAGGGTCCGAGAGAATCGGAAGTAGCCAATCGTTGAGCGATAGTCTATATTCAGGCAGTCATTCACAAGACCGTGTACCTTTCTGGACTCATCTTCCAGAGGCTTTAAAGGGTGTGTCAAAGGAACACCCCAAGTTCAGTGAAAGTTTGCAGGATTTCTCTTCACTAATATAATGGGTTTTTTCCAGTTGGTACCTTTGCAAATACAAACATGTTTGTTGTTGTTGCAAGATTACTCAATACCTTCCACAGTGTTCAAGTTAAAACATTACTCGAGTGTTCATTTTGAAAAGTTGAGTAAAGACATTTTGCGTAAAGACATTTTGCAGCTTACAATGTTGTTTTGTAGTCTACTGTTGCTATAGTGAACTTTAAAAGCACACTTTCTCTGTAGCTGCATTGGGGATTAACTCCCCAGTGCCCATTACTTTAAATCTGAAACTATTGCTCCCATCAGTAAAATATACCAACACACATTTCTAAAACTTCAACCCTAAATTCTTTCTCACTTTCTGATTATGATGTGTAATTAGATTCATTTGAACTTTCAAAGCCAACTTGAAAACACATCTTTTTAAGGCCGCATTTGTAAATTACTTGTAGGGTATTTTATTATGATTTTTTTAAACTGTAATTATAGTTTTGCAATTTTGTGTACTTACTTTATTATTAAGTTATTAATAAATTTTATTATTATTTTATTTTATCTATTTATTGCTGATAAGTTTAGCATATGAACTAGGACTTTCAGAAGCTTTATTTAATTATCTATTTACGTGTTAGTTTAACTGATTATGAATATTTTAAATATGTATGTGTTACAATGTATTTTATGCGCCTCCGAGCGGAATTTGTTCCGGATATATGGCGCTTTACAAATAAACATTATTATTATTATTATTAATTCTCACAGTTATGTTTCCAGCATATCTTGTATCTCTGAACTGATCTTCCAGGGGACTTACACACTGTAGTAGTTCACTGTTATCACTACCATCACATTACCTTTGTTGACATTGATGTAGGGTCCATCCATCTCCAGCAGACTATGGGCAAACTCGGGTCCGCGGAACATGGGCGTGTGGAGCTGTGTCGTGCTGCCCATGGACGGCTCACTCTCCAAGGCCGTCCACCAGTTGCCAGGGTGACCGCTGCCTAGCAATGATAAAAAACAGCACAGAAATTAAATCTGCTCCTCGACTTTATTTTGAACTTGTGTCACTATAGATCTATTATATATATATATATATATATATATATATATATATATATATATATATATATATATATATACACACACATACACTGTATATATATAAATATATAATGAAAATTCTAATCAATGTAGTATGAACTATGATTTACTTGTTCGTCTTGGCAAACTTTTGATAGTTTTGATGAAATCATAGGGAAAACTAAACAAAAATCAATTCAGCCAAACTGAGACTGTGCAGAAGATGGTGCAGCATGCCGATTGCAATCTCACTGCGGTGATTTATTTTCACAAGTTAACCAAATAAAAAAATTAAAAAATTATGAAAAGGTATTCTGTTTTACTAATCTGACATGTTAGTTCACACAGAAACGTTTATGTATCTTTACCAAACTAGTTTATGATGTACAATTGTTCACAGAGCCATGCATCTTTCGTGCTATTGTTCCACGCCATGTAGTTACCATACATGTGACAATAAATTAATATCAGATGTACGGTAACTACATGGCTTGGAACAATGGTAATGATTAAATCGCTTGCATGCAATTAGAAACATTCTTTCAGACTTTACAAAGTTCACATTGACGCCTACCAACTGGCAGCTCCAGCCTCGACGTGGAGTCGTCGTCAAGGAAACCAATGCCACTCTTGGTGAGTGTGTTCTCAAACTCTCTGTGTGCCTTCAACAAGTTCTGTAGTTCGCTCTCTTTGGTTTCTCGGAAGATCTATACAAATCAGAAATATGTCCTCCCATATTCATTCATAATTTCAGAAATTTTTATTATTTCCATATACCTTGACAACTGCAGCCTCTAAATTATTTTATCACTTAACTAATACCAATTTGTTTGGCAACACTGCTAACTACAGTACTGTACATGGCAATTTTAATCATGATATTTCCTTACGAGCTACTTATTTAACCCAAACGGGGATCAAGTTTCTGCATCTTCAAAAACTTCCTAAAATTTAACAGCTGGTTGGATTTCCTAATAAGCCATTTATCTTAGTGAAGCGATACTACACGACTGTAGATGACATGTCATGCAGAAGGTGACAGGACATAGTAATAATAATCTGACATTTTCTGTGCCATAAATCTGGCAATTACATATTATCATTCAGAGGCTCATTACAGCACTATAAAGATTTCCTTTCAAAAGTTAAAATAGAAATGCATTTGTAAAATACATTTATCAGTATAAATTGATCTACATAAATAATTAACACAAGTCATAATAGTAATAAAATATGAATAAATATGATTTAATTATACAAGTTAAAACTAAATAAATAAATAAATAATAAATAAATAAATAATAAATAAATAAATAGATAAATAAATAAATAATAATAACTAACTAAATAATAAATAAATAGATAAATAAATAGATAAATAAATAATAAATAAATAAAAAATAAATAATAAATAAATAATAAATAAATAACTAAATAAATAAATAAATAAACAGATAGATAGATAAATAAATAATAAAGTAGTCACCTTGAACTGGCGCTGGATCTTGTCGCGGTCACTCTCGAATGCGGCGGCCCTGACCACGGCCTGGTGTTCAGCCTTGAGGGCGGCGTCTCTCTCCTCCAGCCTCTTCCCACACATCTTCTGCATCGTCTGCAGCTCCGCCCGCAGTCGTCTGTTCTCCGTCTCGAACTTCAGCACCTTCTTCTCCATGTTGGCGAGCTCGTTCTCCTTGTTCAACCGATACATCTCGAAGTCGCGGCGGATCTTCTCAACCTCCGGATTCTCAAGGTCGACCGAGAGCGCGGATCTGAGACTTCCGCCTTTCGGTTTGCCGATTGATTTGACGGAGCGAAGGCCGAGACGGCCGCGGGGTTTGACTTCGACCGGAATGCTCTTGACGACCCCATCACTGCTCTCGTATTCATACACCCCAAGGACGTCATCTTCGTCATTGTGACGGAGGAGTGATCCGCCTGTACCCATGGTGATGACCTTTCACCTGGTGCTCACTGATATTGATATTGTCATGCTAAAAACAGTCATGAAGTTCCGCCACAGAATGTCGTGTTCTGAAGACTCCTCGGCCGTCATGATAGCTGTCAATCATAGGATCCCATCAATGACAGGTGTCAATCAAAGCATCATCTGGAAAAAAATGTACACAATGTTATAAATTTCAAAGAACTTGTGGTTTTAATCCACTGTTATCTTCACAGCCTTTTTTCTTATTTATTATAGTTATTTATTTTTATTATTAATCTTATTTAAATGTTTACTATTATTGTAGTTTTAGTGAAGTAATATGTAAAGTGCTATGAATGCTATATGCATCGTACAAAATAAGGATTATTATCAAATTTGTTATCCATGATTTGTGCAAACAAGAAATTAGAGAAGACATCTGGTACAACTATTGAAGTTAAATATGATTATCTGGTATGCTAATGGTGATGTTATACAAACCTTCTCACTAAGCCATACGCCTGAGAAAGTTTACATCTTCAGTGTCTGACAACAGCATCACCACTGCATGACATATTTATAAGAACATATATTTGTTTTTGTTTTTAATTATGTAAACAAATTGTCAGTGTCTTCATCAGTTAGCCACCCTACCGTAACATATTCTGATGAAATGTTGCCATCTGCCAGCCACCAGGCTGTGAAACATACCTAAGCCACAATAAAATAGTGCCTAGGCCACCAACTGTTTCATATGTCATAGTTTATGAATGTAAAATATGGAATTTATCACAATTCCTCCATTTGAAGCAAATCCATATTATAACTGTATGCCACCATATTCTTCCCAAATTCCATACAGTGTGTGAGAAATCCATATGAATGGGCATACGACAGATAGTAGCTGTGGACGTTATATCAGACATACTTGGCATTCTGATCACAGATATCTTTCGACTCATATAGACTAGACGAGAAAAGATTATACGCCATAACCTGTATAAAATTAACCAACTTCTTGTAAAATGCATATTGCCCTTGACCCAGTAAAACCCCAAACCCTGACACTGAATCACCTAGTGCCGTAACAGTCACAGATTGAGTACAATAAGAAAGATTGTCACGGTCAAATAATGTTATGAATAGCTTACTCCAGCTGAATGCATAAGAAATATGAAAGGCATCCAATATAATGACACGCACTGAAGGCTATTACATACACTGTTCATCATTGCATTGAAAACACGTCTAGTGGGCAGCTAATATTTTTCAAACAATAAAAACTATATTAATTTTTAAATGAAATTCATTGTTGTAATTAAAACCCTAAGAAGAAAATACTTTATTTATGTTTACAATCATATGGACTAAGCATGAGTGGTTATTATTTGCAGGCAATTAATAGGGTGTCTTGATAATAGGCCAATGGTTACGATATGTATTTTTGCAATATAAAATGACTTACAAAAAAATATGGCAGGCAATATAGTAATCATCTTCAACATATTTATTATTGTATCAAGAATATAATATTAAGAACTGGAAAGAGACAGTTCCTGTACGGTAAACATGCAGAGGCTCATTCAGTTGAATACGGTGCTTGCATTAGGTTCTTTACGGTAAACACCCAGCCAGACTGGTGTATTTTTATATATGTGTATACCACCAGGCTCATATCACTTGTCTGCAAATTTCCAAGAACCTGCTCTTCTACATTCAGCTGTCTCCTCTGGCCAGTTTAGGATAGTTAAACTAGAGAATGCTATGTCTGGGCTGGTGCAGTTTCACTGGCTTCTGTAGAACTGTAGTACATGGCTCTTATAAAGCTGTAGTATGTGACTCCTGTATAGCTGTAGTATGTGGCTCCTGTAGAGCTGTAGTATGTGACTCCTGTATAGCTGTAGTATGTGGCTCCTGCAGAGCTGTAGTATGTGGCTCTTATAGAGCTGTAGTATGAGGCTCCTGTAGAGCTGTAGTATGTGGCTCCTGTAGAGCTGTAGTATGTGGCTCATGTAGAGCTGTAGTATGAGGCTCTTGTAGAGCTGTAGTATGAGGCTCCTGTAGAGCTGTGGTATGTGGCTCCTGTAGAGCTGTAGTATGTGACTCTTATAGAGCTGTAGTATGTGGCTCTTATAGAGCTGTAGTATGTGGCTCCTGTAGAGCTGTAGTATGTGGCTCCTGTAGAGCTGTAGTATGTGGCTCCTGTAGAGCTGTAGTATGTGGCTCCTGTAGAGCTGTAGTATGTGGCTCTTATAGAGCTGCAGTATGTGGCTCCTGAAGAGCTGTAGTATGTGGCTCTTGTAGAGCTGTAGTATGTGGCTCTTATAGAGCTGTAGTATGTGGCTCCTGTAGAGCTGTAGTATGTGGCTCATGTAGAGCTGTAGTATGAGGCTCCTGTAGAGCTGTAGTATGAGGCTCATGTAGAGCTGTAGTATGAGGCTCATGTAGAGCTGTAGTATGTGGCTCATGTAGAGCTGTAGTATGAGGCTCCTGTAGAGCTGTAGTATGAGGCTCATGTAGAGCTGTAGTATGTGGCTCCTGTAGAGCTGTAGTGTGTGGCTCCTGTAGAGTTGTAGTATGTGGCTCCTGTAGAGCTGTAGTATGTGACTTCTGTAGAGCTGTAGTATGTGGCTCTTATAGAGCTGTAGTATGTGGCTCCTGTAGAGCTGTAGTATGTGGCTCATGTAGAGCTGTAGTATGTGGTTCCTGTAGAGCTGTAGTATGTGGTTCCTGTAGAGCTGTAGTATGTGGCTCCTGTAGAGCTGTAGTATGTGGCTCCTGTAGAGCTGTAGTACGTGACAAGCACTCTCATGTAGGTCATGCACTGGTCACCTGCTTCAAACAGAGTTGCTGCATGCACCGAGCACTCTCTGGACACTGGACAGTTTGTCAAAAACTGGTCCAAAGTGTAAAGGCTACTGTAGGCCACAGCAAGTCAAGTCAGCGGCTAACATTATATAACCGATCTGCAAGAGACACAGGATGAAATCAATGGCTATCATGCTGAAGAAACTTGTCTATGGATTGTTATATGAAAATTGGTAATATTTGTATTGTTTCTTCAATTTCTGCTTAATATCACAGTTCCAGTTGTCACTCCTGTTTCAATAGTGACTTAGTTCATCTTGTCACTACGTTGACACATCTTTTTTGTCCAGCATTCCAATTACATTTAACAAGATTCAATCAGATACCCATCCGCAGAGTCAACACACAAGGAAGCCTTTAGATTTACCAAGTGTCCCGATTGTTGTATCTGTGTGTGTCCTGTCCTTTTCAGATGTATATATCAGTTTTGTTTTTAGGTATATTCATGCTGCTAGTACTCGGGTAATCAGCAAATAATCTGTTCCTTTATTCCATAGTTCTCAGTGTTAATGAACACATTCTCATATCTATCTTTTGTCTTCTGAGAGTTCTACATTGAGAATAAAATTATGGCACTACTTTCATAAATCAAAATTATCATAAAAACTTTATTCCGAATTGGTAATGAAAAGCACAAGTTCATATATATATATATATATATATATATATATATATATATATATATATATATATATATATATATATATATATATATATATATATATGTATTAATATATATATATATATATATATATATATATATATGTAATACTATCTATATTTATCTACATATAATTTATATTATATATATATATATATATATATAAGAACTTCAAAATTATCGTAAAAACCTTATTCCGAGTTGCTAATGAAAAGCACTAGTTCATCTATTTACATTATATATATTATATTTAATTTATATAATATATATATATATATATATATTTATATATATATATTATGTAATGTAATGTAATGTTTAGATATCAGAAAGTACACACGCATTCACACTAAGAACTATGGAATAATGGAACAGCATGAATATGTTAATATTTATTATCTGGTTTGACCAACACCTTAGGCTGAATCACCTAATCAGAGAGGTTAAGTTAATGCTGACCAAGTCTGATGTCCAGACTTGATTAGTGTCCTGGTTATTGGCCTCTCTGTTTGACACACATCTGAGTGATCTTTCCTACGTTTTCTACTGGAAATAGCCAGAATAACCACAGGATCTTCACAAAATTAATTAATAGAATGTCATGCATAAATACAAATAATCGTTATTCCCTCCTTCTCAGATAGTTATTTTGATTGATATTTTCATATTTAAAGGTAATATTATTACATAAAGTCATGCAATCAAATAATCAACATATTTTACCTGAATACTGGAATATTTAGAAAAGTGCTAGGGCACAAAGTGGGTTTAATCTGATATCTTGGTCATGATCTTGATTGTCAAAGTAGACCATATTTCAACAAATTCGCACATAATGTACCCTTTTACAAAGTGCATAACCTGGAGAGCATGCACTAAGTTTGCACTATACAAGTGCATACCCTCAGGCTCTTTGAATAGTCTTTGTGCTACCAGGTGACGTCTGAGAATTTGCAGAAATTACGTTATACAATTGATCATTTGTACAGATCAATCTAACAGTGGAACTGTTTTGTGTTTGTGTTTAATGAACTCAAACAAAGATGTGTAAGAATGCAACCTTCACACTGCAAAAATTACTCATTTCCCCTTATAACAATATACTGAGACTGAGACCAATGTTTTTTTTAGATATGCATCCAATTACACCACATTCAGTATCTTCACATGTAGTAATTTTGAGTGAACATTGAACATCACTGCCTCGCTATACCCAAATGCACACTCCTTGTGCGAATAACTCATTTACTATGATGGTCATTCGATTTGAGCAAAATGAATGGCATGATGCTGCATAAAATGGCTGAAAATGTTTAATCAGAGCTATTGGATAGGAGCTTGAGCACTCCCCCCTGTGGAACCAATTCTGACATGGTTTTCCGGGGGCCGAGGTTATAAAACTGTACTCAGTACTCCGTGCTCAAATTCCATGCTCAAGCCTTGCTTTCACACCGTGCTCAATGCTCAACGTAGGTCACCAAACTTTCTGAGTACGGTTTCGTACTCAGACTTGAGCACGGAACGTCCAAATCCTGAGTATGCTCAAGACCATGCTCAACGCCGTACTCAAGCAAACAAAGATGGCAGCTCACGCAGAAATTGGTCAATTTCATAGTCAAAGTTCGTTGTTTTTGACAAGATCTGCAGTCCGATTTCAGCGTCCGAGTCGCTTACGAGGTGTTGTCGATCCATTTGAAGAGGTGGTGTAACAAGAATGATTTGACAGGCACTGTGTTGTGCCTAAAACAGTGGTGTTTACTGAACATTTGCAAACTTAAGCGGCAGACGACGACAGTACGATACAGTGTTGCAATATTATGTTTTGGTGGCAGTTTTTCGGTGATGGGACCATTCGTTTACTGCTTGGCGACACAAGCTCACGGCCAATTGCCAGAAGAAATTTCCCCCAAGCTGTGTGTTGTCGTTGGACGAGTAATGAAGTACAGTCGTGGACATTTAGCCATACCGATGGGACATATGTACTATTCTGACCTTCTCGAAATAAACAAGAACAACATGAACGAAGGACACTTTTAAATGCTCTAGTTAATAAAAAGAATAAGAATGTAAATATTATTATACTCCTTTTAAAAAGAACAAATAAAATCACTGCAGAAATACTATTGTAAATGTTTTAAATATTTTCAAATATAGGTCAAACACAAGCCAACAAAAATCCCAAATGCCCCAATAATTTTAACCATTAACTGAAAGAAAGCATAGAAGGGTCCTTAAACCTGTTACTGTTAAGATATGTTGGCCTTAATAAACATTGCTAAATGTAAAAAGATCATGATGATATTATGTTGCTATTGATGTATGCCTAATTAAGATGGTAATGCCATATGTCAATATTCTAAAATATCTTGAACACATTCAACAAATGCCTTCAAAATGGAGATTTTTCGAGTAACGTGGAAATTGTGCGGGTAATCTCCATATTAAACAAAAATGTATGTTGCACAAGAATTCTCTCTAACTACGAGCGAGTGTCTGTTTTACCTCAGTTCTCAAAAATACTAGCAATTATATTCATAATTGATTAATGTATTTCTTGAATGTTAAAAACTATAATGGGCAGTATGGATTTAGAAAAGAAACACTCAACTGTAATAGTAATATTAGAAATGGTTGAGGTATTAACAACAACAACAACTACTAACTCATGATCCTCAATAGAAATGTTTACATATTTAAAAAATAAAGCATTTAACACTGTTGGCAACATAATTTTGTTACAGACACTAGAACATTGTGCATTAGAATTGTAGTATAAACTTCGATACATAACCAACTGAATATAAAAAAAACACTATGTATCTATGAATGACACAAATTCAACTTACCAAAATATAACATGTGGTACCACAAGGTTTCAACTTGGTCCAATTTTATTTAGCCTATATTTTATAACGTCTAAAGTATCAACTGTTATGACACATATAATATTTGCTGATGGCACCAATCTCACAATTTGCATTAATGGAAATAATATCGAAACCTTTTATACTACAGATTGTACTGTCAGGTTGGAATGATCATAGTAAGAAGATCAAAAGTAAATATTCATGTATTATATTGTCTGTACTCATCATGCCTAAAATTTGCTTCATTACTGCTATGAAGTGTGGGGGAAATACATATGAGAACAAGATACCACCGTTATATATGTTACAGAAAAAGACAATGACTATATGTAAACATGAAGGGTAATTGTCACAAACAACACCTATCATTAGTTATTAGCTGTGTGTGTATGATATGAATGATTTAAACAGTGTGGTGTTTATGTTATAGTTAACGACAATTTGCTTCCAGATCATATATGTTAACTTACTTTGAGATAGTATGTGATAGTCACAATCATAATACATGCAACATAAATATTAATTACAAAATAAATTATAGTGGAATTAGTATTATGAGCTTTAAGGTGTGAAATCAGGTACAGTCAGACCTGTAGATTGGGTTATCAGTTTAAAAAACATTTAACAAGAATTCTTATATAAAAATATGAAAGGTACTAATAACAATGATCAATTTGTTTATTGTTTATAATATAAAGTATAGGATGGTGTATTACTGTATCAAAATACATAGCAAAGAGTGTGTAATTTTCTAGTCAACATTGTGTTTATGTAATACTTGAAATTAGTTTAGAAACCTATACAAAAATACAAATAATAAGTATTTCGTGTTTTGCATTTCCTTTCAACACGCCTATAGATTGTGTTTCTTATGGAATATATACACAGCAAATAGATGCTGTGTCTAGATTCATGTTTATGTGTTACTTATGAATTACCTTGTACATTACACGCACATTGTATGTCATTGTTTGTTGAATACATTCAATTCAGTGTCTACATTCACAATTACATGACAGAATTGCACTACGGCTACGCTATGCCACATCTGGCACGGTTGCATAGTGTCATAGACCTCTCAAATCAGTGAATTCCTCCGAGTAGATAACAATTCTAAATCGCTTTGAGCTGTCTTGATAACTTGACGCAGCACTATGAGAGGTTTTAGTTACTTAAGGCAAAAGTGTTACACATGTATTCGAACACGGATTCCTGTCAAATGACCCTTTGAACTAGTCTAAGGCATTGCAAATAATAATTCATCTATGATTCGATGTGGTGTGATAAATTTCGGCCGCTCCCTTACAAGTACTTTGTCAAAATATGAGACTTGTTACAGTGTAACATATTTATATTTCAGTAGTATAAATAACATTTGCGCTATCTTAGCATTGGAAAATTACGATTGATTTATTGCATACAATATAAGCTGTAATACAAGCACGGATTCTAAGATATTTATTTATTTATTTATTATAAACACCGACTACAGCGTGGCAAATGCAGGCTAATTCTGGTTTATGTACTATTTAATCTTTTGATTGTGTGTATAATTGCTGTTCCGTTGTTCACTGCGAAGTAGGTTCCGTGACCATGCAAAAGATATTCTGTCGATATTCCCTTCGTTTTTCACCAAATATAACCATATGTCACAACTGCGAAAGTCTTCGTCCATCATCGGTTTATAGTCGGAAGTTGATATTGTTTATAAATAGTTGCAAGTTTGTTATCTTCGTTAACCAGAGAGTTCCGTCTGGCCGCTGCGTAATTGAATAAAACTGGGTCATCGCGTCAAACGAGCTCCCTCTTCAGCTTGCCGTTGAGCATATGCTCAAGGCGGCGTACTCAGTTGAGTACGTACTCAAGACGTTTTATAACCACCGTGAGCACGCATTCTCAGCTGAGCATGAGATCTGAGTCTGAGCACGGAGTTGAGCATGAGCACCGAGTACGGCTTTATAACCTCGGGCCCTGGGGGGCTTTGTGGCAATTTTGCATCCATCTTGAAACATGTGGTTTTCTAGGCTCTCATGCTGCTAAGTGATACGTGGGTTTTAATAAATGGCTTTGCAACAGCAAGAAGATCAATCGTTAGTATATTAAAAAATGAAGAAGAAAAAGAATTTGTATTTTGTGCTCTTCGTATTTTGTGTACCTACAGTTCTTGGCAAATATGAAAATACACCAAATACGAAATATGTCAATTTTAAACCCCTGTCCCTGTGCCAACTCAAACATGATCAATGGCATATCACAAAACAACCAGCTTAAGAGATGTTAGGGCATCATCAAATGAGATAATGCGGATCGTACATGCACATATTGCATTGCAACAGAGCGGTGGGGTGGTGCTTCAGGTCGGACATGAAATAACAATACACCTTAGAAATTAAATATTTCTTATGTCATCGTAGACAAAATACTCTCCTCTATAACTGTGTTGCTCAGTGTCCTGCAATATACCCAGGGCTGTTTGTTTGCCTTATATAGTTCAGACAGCTGCAGGTATATAGCAGGATTAAAGCATTTGTGAAGCTTAAACAGCAGTAACTCAACAGATCAATAAAGCTGCTAGGTACAGGCAGCAACAAACTTGTAGATTACATTATCTTTACGATGAAATTAAAAAGCACTACATTTTGCTTTTGCAATTTCAGATATAACCTGAAATATCAACCTGCACAGCTGATGTTTTTCTCAAAACATATTTTTTTCAACATTCCTTCAAATTGTTGTATCTGTGGAAGTAATAAGATGCGGACAGCATCCTCATTCTATCTTACAATATACAATGATACACAATGTCATGTTTAGATTTTAAAAAAACAGCTGACTGCATGAAAACCAGAGCCAACACTGAATACCACAGCTAACAGGGTAAAAATCACAGTTGACAGGATGAAAACCACAGTTGACACTTGACAGGGTGAAAACCACAGCTGACGAGTGAAAACCACAACTGACAGAGTGAAAACCATAGCTGACAGAGTGTAAAGCCACAGCTGCCAGAGTGAAAAACCACAGCTGACACGGTGAAAACCACAGCTGACACGGTGAAAACCACAGCTGACACGGTGAAAACCACAGCTGACAGTGTGAAAACCACAGCTGACAGGGTGAAAACCACAGCTAGCAGAATTAATACCACAGCTGACAGAGTGAAAACCACAGCTGCAGACTGACTACAACAGTTAACTGATGCTGGCTCACTGGTAGTATAACATGTGGACATATATGGACAACAATTCTGCACATAGCTGCAGCCTGGCTGACGTTTTGTTTCCCACGAAATTATAAGTGGTTTTTGACATAACAGGCTTGCAAGGGACAAAGTGTATCACACTTTATGCCGGTTTGCATAGTTTTATTTATGGACCCACCCGTTTACCTAGTTGGAATAGTATTCTGTCTGGCAAAAAGACTAATATTTTGTTAATTTTAAAGAGAAAATTACCACAACCACACATAAAATATACAGATTATTTTATCTGTGTGAAGTCTTACACACTTAACACAGAAAATTCAAACCTGCAGGTCTTCAACAAACCCACCTGCAAGACTGTCCACATGACCTCACAAAATTCACACTTTTTTTCTGACTGTGTCTATACATTGTATCAGAAGAAATGTTTGTTTACCAGCCACTGTGGCCTCAGTGTCATCCCAGGCCTTGTTGACACTAATCAATCACCCACAGTCAGCTGCGGAGTAGGCAAACCAACTTTTTTTGGAAGTTATTTACTATCCGTTAAAACATTTGAAGGAAAAACAAGTACATGAATTAATTAATTTATTTATTAAAGAATGTCGTTAAAATAAGCAAATATTAATCAATAAATTTAATAAGAAACCACTGTCAGTCATTATGTTCATTCTTCTAATAAAAGATTTTCCGCAATTATTTCCATATATGCCTGTATAAGTAATGTGAGTACTTGCGTAAATGTTTATTGACTTCTGTAGCACCACATTTATGCAATTATATTATGATGTATAATACAATAAATGGCATAGTAGAAACTAGAAAGCTAAAATAAAAGAAACCTTCAACATAAATCTTGAAATAAAAATAAAACTATCAAATCAATAATTCAAGTATGAAGATCGGATATTGCTTATACAATTATCTAACAAGTGTAAAACTATTTAAACTGGAAAATTAATACCTGGGGTAGTTACTTATTACACTCTGCTAACATATGGATTCTTCAGTTTGCTCTTAAAACACTGTCACAGTTACATTTTTGGGTATGTAATGTATGTTTGGGAGTATTTGGGTACGTTTGGGTGTGTTTGGATATGTTTGGGTGTGTTTGGGCATGTTTGGGTGTGCTTGGGTATGTTTAGGAATATTTGGGTATGTTTGGGTGTGTTTGGGTATGTTTGGGTGTGTGTTGGGTATGTTTGGGTAGAGAGTTCCACATTTTGGTGTAGCAACTGTTAGCTCATTCTGCAATTTCAGTCCATAATAGATAGCTCCCAGAGTCAAAATGTCCAACATATATTCCAGTTCATGGCCATAAATGTATCAACTGATATTATTGTGATCATCTACATTAGTATATATCTAGTACTCAGGTACAACAGTACTGGTACTTACCATAGCCTAACAGACAGATGTCTTTGAATACCTGTCCTGTGTCATTTTGGCATAGCCAAACCTGGGTGGGCCTGGGTGGCTTCCGGACATTTATCACAGGATATATTAGATCCATACCTCTGGTTACATAATGAGAATTTCCATGTATTTTCAAATTCCTTTATTTTCCATAAAACTTCACTTGTATATACTACTGGGTAAACAAGGTGAGAAACTTATTGTGAACTCTGGAAATGTTACCTGAATTCATCAAGAAATAAACTGCTAGCCTTTGACTTCTTGGGCAAAAAACACAACAACGACTTTAATTAAAATGCAGGGAAATTTAACATAAGTGTTTGTATTATGTGTGGACACTGATGCATTTGCGATAATGAAGCAAACTCATTTACACATGGATTAACATGCTTAAATTGATGTTGTAATCATGATTGGGCTGTTTAATCGGATCAAGTGATGACTAAACAATGGAAGGATTGTTTCTTGGGTCAACAAAATTTAATACCCTCCCTCATGAAAGTTATGAATGTGCATAAAGATAGATTTTGTACTTTGATAATGATAAAACAGTCTGGGTGAGTTAATATGCAAATTAGGTGAGGTTTACAACCTTCATGGTTGAGATGATGCCACTGTGTTCTATGGCACAATAAACCATGTGTTAAGTTCAACAACTAAAGTACGGGGAACATAAAAACTAGGCCAACTGACACTAAAAGGTAGGAATGTGATTTAATTTGTTTTTAGACAGATTAGATCTGTGCGTGTCTGGTTCTATGTGACTTTTAAATGGCATGTGCTAAAAAGTTTACATCCATGACGTAAGTCCGAATGCATCATCACATCGACGTCAACATGCTTATACATAATAACGCCCCCTGTATATATACATCATACCACCTCCACCCTCACCCTGTATATATACATCATACTACCCCCACCCTCACCCTGTATAGTGTATATATACATCATACCACAAGTCACCCTTCTCTCCCTCGCATTGGCACAGGCGTATCCACTATCCACCCATCCCCTGAAACCAATCCCGCTGGTACATCGGCACACGACAGCTTAACAAAGGGACCTCAGGAGTTTTTTCCCCACCTCTCACCTGCTCCCAATCCCCCCTCCTCCAGCTACATCTCCCATCCCCTCTCATCATCCCAAATATCCTGCATCTGTGCAGCGTAACCTGACCGGCACAAGGTCGTTATGACATTTCAACCGCCAGCAGCAGAGACTGAGTGAAGCTGCAGTGGATTCCGACAGCGGCCAAGTGCACTCAGGCTGGATAAGAGCTGCACTCTCACCGATCCATTTATCCGTGGTGACACCAGTACTGCTGTCATCATACCGACGACAGCCATGGACGACGCCACGCACCTCACACAAGTAAGTGACGCGCTTTAATATAAACAGTTAGTATTGATCCATCTGTGATATTTGTAAAAATTGCCGATGTCTGGGTAAAAAGGCAATGGCGCTGGCTAGACAGATTGTGAAAGGCTGTGGTTGGATCGACACGAGAATGACCTGATACACAGGCACACGTGCCACAGACCATGTGTGTGGTGTGTCTGGCTGCTAGGTAACAGGCGGTGTCAGATATCAACAAAATGACAGTCTAGCCTGTTTTTAATTTTATTCTTTACGGCTATAGAACATAATCTATTTGAATGACTATTTTACAAATCACAGACACAAGCAGTGAAATAGACAATGCAGTCTTGCAATTCCTGTTGCTTGAGCTGGCTGCAATTATTATTAATTAACAGTGTAGATTATTTTGTTTGAAAAGAAAGCAATGTCTTTACATTGACATTGTTCTATTGTGTCTTTGCCTATGCTACGTTAATATTCTATATTGTGGCTTTACAATCATAAGACTGTCCACAATAACTTGGTTACATCATAAAAATTACTCAATAAAAGTTACGAAATTTATGCAAAAAATCCCCAGCCATATCACAGCATAAGAGGGAACTTTGAGACAAAGATTACATAAACATCTTTGTTTTACTAGTGTCCTCCTCACAGCAAAGCCAAAGTACACATTCCACATGGCTCAGTCCAAGTCCAAGGCGTAAAACTTGAGTAATCTTCATTCAGCTATTTATTCATTCATGAAACAAGATCAAAATCTAGAAAGGAATTAAATTTGATGAAGAAAATGAGCATCAATAACTTAACCATAATTAAGCTTGGCCAACATTAACCAGCGGTTGATTATAAAAAAGTCAGTTATAAATAATTTTTTTTCATGATATTTAATATGTGTCATAATTATATACAGCTGTACCCACATTTTTTACTGTGTGTGTGTGTGTGTGTGTGTGTGTGAGCACGCGTGCGTGCACGTGTGCGCGTGTGCGCGTGTGCGCGTGTGCGCGTGTGCGCGTGTGTGCGTGCATATGGGTATGGATATACCACGGACTAATATATGCACATACGCATATATGCATCCGTGGATATACAGCCTGTATGTGTGTGGATATGTGTGTATGTGTGTGGATGTGTGTGTGTGTGTGTATGTGTATGTGTATGTGTATGTGTATGTGTATGTGTATGTGTATGTGAATGTGTGTGTGGATGTTTATACACACATATATTTGCACATGAACGCATGCACACATACACTCTTTAACCTGGTAAAAAGATGTTACCTAAGAGTGAAAACTGAACTGTACCCTTAGATATAATTCTGTGACTGTGCCACAACTGGCATACACATGGATACAGGGATGTACACTAGCATGTCTGCCTGTGTATCTGTGCTAAAAGCCCATTCTGTAGCAACAAGCAGACATTGAACCTGATATGATCCCACATAAGTGTAGTGCATGATGCTTTGTTGAAGCCATCGTAGAGACAGCTTCTCCAGCAGAATCAGCTCACTTAGATACATTATCTATGCGTTCTCAAGGCCTTGTAGTGACAGATTCTCTATAGCATGTAGATAGCAAACAAATTAATATAGGGCATCATCAGGACACTGGTGTTAGTGACGTGACAAAATCGAATGGATGTATTATGTTTATCTAATATGCCAACTTAGTTTAGCTATTCATAAAACTGTTTTTTTTTAAATATATTTAAACTATTCTTTTTAGTTTTCTATGTTTTAGAATGAACACATGCATTACAAACATACACCAACAGTGCCAAATCCCACTGCAGATATCAGTTATGATAGGCAATATGTTAATGTGGGTGTCTGTTAATAACATCTCCATCTGTAACAATTGAGAAAGTTTCACTGTCTTGTGTTTGTGCATGTACATTACGGCGTGCATACATACTTGACATATATATATATATATATATATATATACATGTATGTGTGTGTCATTAAAATATAACGTCATCTTATGAGCAGCCTTGAACTGTAATGTGTGTTAATGCATGCACAGTTCAAAAGGCACTATTAAATTATAAATATTAGAATAGAACATCACACTTATCAGGTTATTTATGTGCTGGAGGTCCTCACCACAATAATCTAATATATCTGTGTACACTTAGGCTAAATGGTCTTCCCCCTTGACCATTTCTACCTCTGTCATTCTTACACAAAAGCTGGTGTATAAGCTGTAGACCCCCTCACTCCACCCTTCAGAAGCTGTGCTCACTACAGTCGTAACTCAGTGGCTGAACAGGTGGCAACGTGACAGTCGAGTATCAAATGTCTTCTCTTTTTGTGTCATGAGAACGTGATATATCACGAGTCACGTGTGAATATCAATACTACACAGACCTCTATTCATGTGGCTGAATACTGTCTAATTTTATAGGTTACTGGGAAGTTATTATCAGTTACAGTACATCCGATACGCCCACACATGTACGCACGTACACACGTGCTTACACAAACACATACACAGAGGACAGCCAATATATCTACTCTTTGAATACACAGTTTTTATGCAAACAAAGCACATAACTATCATCTCTCGTCTCCATAATGTCTAATCTCTGAATTATTCTGACTTATTTATATTATATGACGTTGCAGAAAACTTTATGATGGTAGGATGACCTTCGTATGAGTGCAAAATTACATCATATTTTAGACCTCACGTTTCATAAACATTTCGAAGAATCCTTTTTTGAGAAAAATAAAAACAACTTCCTTAATTTTGAGACTAACCCTTACCAGGCTATGAAAACAAAGGTGACTACACAATCGGCAATACAGCAAAACCCAGTGGGGAGGTAGGGGTTAACAATGTATCACACACCTAAACAGCCAGGGCACCAGCAGCATTTTTATGTTTCATGGAAATGCATGTGTCAGCAGGCTCACACATCTATCAGCATAACTGTGACCCAGATGTGGGTATAATTATAGCAGCTAGCAAATGCATCTGCATCGATAAGACATCCATTATCTTGGAAAAATCCTGTCACAGACCCATATAACAAAAGTGAAGGTGATGCCAGCCTCACAATAGGAAGCTGAAAGTAAAGTTTGGCACGCTATGACCCGACTGGCTGAGCCACCTGAGAGCTCCCTGACACCAGACAGTGCGTAATGACCCAGCACAGTGGCAGTAGTTTTTTTTTTACTTGTTTTGATGCGAGTCAAGTTGTCTTGCCTCAGCTGCTGTGTGGATCATCATGACATGTGTACAGGGCTCTACCCTGTCATGGTTTACTGGCTGAAATCTCACCTCAAACGCTTGCTTATTTATGTACACATTATTATATGCATTTAATCCGTGTTACCGCAGAAGAAATGTAACCAGCTATCAGGGATTATGTAATAATTATTGACAACTAGTGCTGGCAAAACTATAGCGTTTCGTTTGTGTGATGTACTCTGAGTGTCTGTTAAAAGCAGTTAATAAATTCGAATTGATCATGCTCAAAAAACGTTAGGTATAGTGAATGTAGAGTGTTGGGTTAACTGTTGTTGGACAGTTGCCAACATCAATCATATTTCCATGCTGCCATTGTAACTACCACAACTGCACATTGGTCCATGTTCTATTTCAAATTGTACATTTATTACTTTTCCTCAGCTAGAGATTGTTTAGTCATCATGGTAGGTTCATTTAATAACCTTAATGGACAATACCAGTAGCACAATGGTGCTTTGATAGTATTCTTGGTACTGACGGTTATCTGTAATGTTCAGTAAGGAAAAGAAGTTTATTTGTGACCCAGAAAGAAACGATAATACAATGATACAATAAATGAATATGCACATATGCATTTTCACAAATATAATAATACAAACATATATTAATAATAATACAAGTATACAAAATATTGTTTATTTTAACCCAGTATTGTAATTAATATAAACTTAATTTTTTAATGGGGTATATTCATAGCTTTAAGCAGAGACCTGTCCACCCGTCATTTGGATGGGTAAAGCCCACAGTGGAGGGTTAGAAATATGGGTGGACAGGTAACAAATGAAAGAGCAAAAACATAATTATAAAATAAGTCTTTCAAAATCAGATATTGTTAATAATGCCTTGAAAATGGGTGTGTATTTGTAGTTTATTTAATGTCATAAAGAACATCAACTGGCTTGTATGTACATGAGTAACCATTCTCATGCCTACCAAAGAAAATGGGGCTGGCAATTTTTTTATCTTGCATAAGCCCCTGGGTATGTTTCATGCAAGTAGATTTGCAGGAAACAAATTGCTCACACGTTCTGGTCAACTGGTGGTTAGATGTCTTTTGTTGAATGATTTACATTTACATTACATTGTGCAACACATATGAGATAACCTATTCTCACTGATTATATCATATGCCTGTATTACAACACATGGGAACACTACCCAGATAAATCATGCTCATCCCCGAATGGAAGTCAAATGATGAAGTGCAAAGCATATTTTATCATTTCTAAAAACCTGGATACAGTTCTAAATAAAGCTTTACCTTTTATGTCCTGGATGTGGGCATTTAGCCAATGCCCAAACCATGATTACCATCACATTATATAATTTGAATTACATAATGCTAACTCTGTGATTTTACCATCATGCTATAGCAGTTTAACAGTTGGACCAATGTTTACAATTGGTGTCACACAATTACTAATGTCACTGTTCCTAACAAGTAATTTTCAAAAATAAAATGTACCAATTACCCATTTTCAAAAATAAAATATATTGTCAAAGTGCCAATTACCTCATGTCATGTACAACACCCTGAGGGGGGGCTTACAACTATGTGGAATGTGCAGTCTGTCATTGACAAGGTTGTATGTTATGCACTCAGTCAGAAAGAGCCGCTGAATGACCACAATACAACCCTGCAAGTCTTGGTCATGCGTGGCCGCACTTCCATCTGTGCTGCATTGCATAATATTGGAAGAGCATTTTTATGTAGTTATTATACATATATACTATACAGATATAATCGAGGTATCCATAACATTAACACTTCTGCTATTGTCTTATCAATAACGTTAAGCATAATTACTCACACAAGACAAAACACAAAATGCTATCAAATAGGACCTTTAATTCCTACTGCTCTAAACACTGCAGGAAGATGTAATTTCCCCTACACAGACCTAGTGGAATAGTCTGCCCTAAGAAATGATATAGTGAGACCAACCCTCACATTCCCCATATTATTTCCATATCCCTTTACCTAATTCAATCACACTACTACATTTCTTCTCCTTCCTGTTTTTTTATATCATATATATTTAAAATAAACTTTCTTAAAAAGCTGTCAATGCAAAACAGCACCCAAAAACCAAGCCTATAGACATAAGATGAATGGATTTCTCAGAAAGTTGGCAAATACAATATATGTACCAGGTACTCAGTTTGATTAACTTAATACCGTTGCGGGCCCTGATATTATCATATCATAGGTCACGTTACGCGTGATACTAATCCAATCAGAAATACATTTTTACAGACTCTTGCAAGGGAGCAATTACATGTCAGTGTTAACTAAATATTCTTATAATTCTTTAATATATAACCAGGATATAACTTTTGTCAAATCACTACTCCAACAACATTTAAGTAATAAATATTCCAAAACCAGGTCACCACACAACTTATCGGGTCATTATCAGAGGGGCAATGGGTCACTGGTGTGGGGATTGACCACGGTGCTGATGTACCACATAGATAGCGTCGACACGAGGGTAACTGGGTTTCTAGTGGCGAACGCGCCTATGTAGGTCTGTATGTGCGCTCAGGCGGCAACTGGGGTAGGGTCATGCAGAAAGGCACGTGCTGTGTGCATGTGAGAAAGAGTCTTCCCGCATTCGCAACCAGCCAGGCAGATCGTACAACGTAACACTAGCCGTGGACACTCTCACGGTGACAGTGACACAGCCTCGTAGAGCACAGGTGAACACACAGACTCGCGACCATGGCGAGTGTCAAAAGCACGCATCTAAGCACCGTGTTCGGGTCCCTCGGGTTTGCCGGGGATCTGGAAGTGTCCCGGCTCGAGGATGACGAATGGAGGAGGGAGAGACTGGGAAGCCGGGCAAGTAAGAGGAGCATGGAGGAATGGCGGGAACGACTGGGAAGTCGGGCAAGTAAGAGGAGCATGGAGGAGTGGAGGGAGCGACTGGGAAGTCGGGCTAGCAACCAGGAGTGGAGGGAGAGGCTCGGGAGTCGGGCCAGCAAATGCGGAGGAGCTATTGCGGAGGCTGCGGCACCCTTCAAGTCTGACTCACTCGTCTCTATGAAGGTAACAGCAGACGGACAACACTCACTTTGATTTAAACAATATGTTACCTTCAGATATATATATATATATATATATATATATATAGTAAATATATATATATATTCATATATATATATATTCATATATATATATATATACTTTATATATATATATATATATATATATATATAAATTCTCATAACTCACACATTACCTTCTTATCAGCAATATCATTACCTTGATTATCACTATCCTGCAAGTTACATATAGTTATTCTGATATCACAACTATGTTCTTCTAACGTACCTGTAGATATCATCTTTCCCCTGTAGTATCTCCCTAGTTGTGTTCATATAGAATAATCCACTATCCACACACTAATCCACGACTAGAAACGTCTTAGATTCACAGTTCCAGGTCATTCTACCAGTGCCTCTAGTAGACACTCATTCTTAATCGCTGCGTCAGTGCCACTGATGGCACTGTGATCAGTATCTCTAACCACACTTCAAACACAGTTTTTAACAAGTCATGTGATTGCCAAATAATGACGTAAACTCTCGTTTTATACATTTTCAATGCATTTTAGTACAATAACCTGCTACAATGGCTGGAACCGGTTTCTGATTTTCTACACCATAGCACTGTAAATATAACAGGCCACCAGTGTAACTAGAACCAAACATTGCGAGCCAGGCATACACAATCACACACATTCAATGCAATAAGGCTCTCCTTTTGAAAGTTCACTGATGCAACTTTGCAATCTGGAAAGCTGCATGAATAATGCATAAATGCAGTGTATTTATTCACACCGTGAAGCTTCGGTTAAAAAGGCCGTTGTTGCCACAAAAACAGGCTCTAAATCGTAAAAACAGGTAGCATGAAAAAATCAAATCACACAGCTGTGAGAGAGGAGGTAATAGGGACCATTCAACAACTACATATCACAGGAGAGATGTCATGTGTACGGCAGTACCGTACCTTTCGCCAACCATAACTATGGTTTAACCCTTCTGAATTTAAAATGTTTTCCTATGCGTGTTCCAAGTCGTTGCAGCAAGGGAACAAACTCACCAAGATATGGGCGAATTTAACCTTTTTGTAGTTCATTTGCTGACACAGCAAGTTGTGCTGATTTTAAAGATAACTAGCTTCTGCCATGAATGCATTCAGTACACTGATTACACTGACCAGTTCTACAAGTAACGTGGATAACACATGACACCGTGTCTAGGAGGGTTTGAAACTTAACATAGAATGCTATGTAAACAAACTCTGTCAGTTACTGTGTTAAGACAATCCTCAATTCAAAATCATTGAATATGAAAAATATATCTAGTCAGTCAGATTCTTTTGGGTGCTCAAGTTCAAAGGGTTAATGCAATTTTTATTTGTTGTTGTTCAACATTCTACTTTTACAAATGTTAAATGTCATGCTAACAAATACACCAGTAAAAAAGATGGTTGGTGAAATGCTCATTCGACCAGAAGTTGGCAAACTGCCTATTGGTGAAATGGTCTGGATTTGTGAATCTGGGATAATCAAGTGCAAATGGCGTAAGACCACATTAGCATTTTCCATTGGCGACCATTATAACGTTTCCTTCATTTCCTATTAATCTTGATCAGCTCTCTTATTGACAATTTCACAGCATATTTACCCTCCATAGACAGAAGTTAAGTGAAACATTCGTGAACTTTTAATACCTCAGGCTCCCACAAAGTTCATTCAAACCTTACACCCCTCCATTTCTGCTTGAACCACCCACGGATTGCCCCTGATTACATCACCAAGCAAAATGACAAATGTATTAATACGCAGAAATGCACCGAATGACAGCTGTCGTAATTTGACAGCTCTGATGTCACGCTGCACAAAAATGTCATTTATAATCACTCCACACTACATATGTGCTCACAGAAATTCAGACAACGTGCATAATGCTGCTTTTATAGGGTACTCTGCGGTCGGGGAATGGCGGACGTGCACCTTTTGGTGGTCTTACGCCAAATGGATCAGGGGCAGTGAACAGTGGGTGGCATTATTAGTGAATAACAGCTGGCGTTATTAGTGAATAACGGGTGAAATTATTAAATATGGTGGTAGGTGTTTAGTATGGCTGATGGTTGTTGTATAAAAGTAATTTTTTTTAAATATTAAAATGCAATGAGGTTAATAATAAAGCAGAAAGGTAACTCAAATCAAAAATGCATAAGTTTTAGTATTACACACAGGCATGTCTAACAGTTATATAAGCTTAAAGACGCCATTTACCTCGAGAGTAGCTTGATTTTCATTTCCAAATATTCCGGCCATTGATCAGTACACTGAAACAAACATATACAATATATTAATTACATGAACAAACATTAATATTCATGTATACAGGTATTGCATGTCAAATCGCATTTAAATAAGCTTGAAGCAGTCTGCATTTAAAATGTTGCACAGCGAGAATGTTCAAGTTGAAAAGTAATCATGCAAACATTAAACAGCACTTGCGAAGCAAAAGCCCATTACAGCCTAACAGCCAGTTCCTGGAATTGCTGATCAAACAAACATACATGTCATCTGGTTTCAATAATAAAGACAATTCATAACAAGTGGTGGCAAATTTTTTTTTTATTGATTCACTATGAATTTCCATTAGTGTCAATATTTTAATTCATCACAGTTTGGACATTTAGGCTGAAAAACAACGTTTTGCCATTCATTCGATTTGTTTGCCATTCATGTTGGTTGAACTATTCAATTTATTATGAAAATAATAATACAATAATCATAGAGTTACAGATTGATGACTTCAATGTTTGTACGAGTAAATTAATATTAATGTACAATTTGCAACTTGTAAATTATATATATATATATATATATGCTATGTATATATATATATATATATATATATACATAGCATATATATATATATATATATATATATATATATATACATAGCATATATATATATATATATATATATATATATATATACAGTGTATACACATAAATAATATATATTATACTAGGTGTGTATATATATATATATATATATATATACAATGTATGTACATATATATATATAATATAAATATATGTAAATGTATATAAATATATATATACATATATTATGTATATGCAAAGTACTTATATATATAATTATATATGTATATGTATATATAAACACGAGTATGTAACATAACTAATGTGCATCTGACACTACGACACACGATGAATACAAGTACCCAGTGACAATGTGCACTCCACAAATCATAAGGGTAAAATTTATAGTGGCATCATGACTGAGAGGTGAGCACTCAATAGCAGACAGCATGACACCTGGCTGGGTGTTCTGTGGTCACAGTGACCTCTCTAAGGTACTGGTCACCTTAACCCTCCATCCCCTCCACCTATGACACCTCTCTACTCTAGCAGTCTTTGTCACGTACACATTAGACCCCACTTGATCAGGCAGGGTTGTTTTTTATGAGATTCAAATTAACCTGAAGTGTTCTGCCGTGTGGAGTCACACCTTGACATCTTGTGAGTGTCACTGTGCCAGTGGGTGGTTGACATGTACACTTTGTTTGGTTCTTATCTCAATTTACTGGCAAAGATCAGTAATCACTATGATGTAATACATTAGGGCACCATGTATGAAAATATATCTGCCATTCACGCAATGAACTAACGGGGCCACTACGTGTGAATAGTTTCATTATACCTGTAGATTAAAATAATTTTAACTTTTTCATGTTTCACAATAAATCAAAAAATGTTGTTAGGTACATTGTCAGATCTTGGAATATATGACAGAAGAAAAAAACAAATTTGGTAGTTAATTAAATAAAGCGATCAATTATTTACATCAAGGCCAGCTGAAAACCTGGGCAAAAACAGTGGTTGGTCTCTAGAATGATCCCAACAAATCTGTCAATGTGGATTTTATCATTTCTACTTAAACTATTATGAATTAATAAGTATCATTACTTGATTCATTAACTTAACAAATAAATATTTAAGTTTGAAACAACTCATCTTTCAAAATAAATTGAACTCATAGCTATGTTGATAATAAAATAATGGGTTATTTCCTAGGTGTGAATATGATAGAAATACAGTTTTACAAATAATTTCAAACAACATTTGAAGGTAAAGACAGTAACTATGTAATTACAAACCCATTCAGTATCTTTAGGTACTTCAAAACATTTTAAAATGGATGCTGAGTAACACTGCGATATGCTATTCTGAAACTGAACACATGGCGCCATCTGTTGCTCTGAGTTTGTGAAATTATAGTGCATTTTGGATGTGAATTTTTCTTTTGGAGGCTACCGTATTTGTTCAGCAAATCAGCAAAAAGCAGATAACAGTGACACAATAAATCAGTGAAGTGGAGTGATATGAAACTACAATGCATCAAAACAGTAACGACAGTCAATAAAATTCTCAAACAAATAACGTGATACTATTTCTATGCCACAGAGGGCGCTACCAAACTGATTCTGCTTCCTCATTCAAATGTTTGGGTACGTCACGCTTGGATGGTTAGATTACAGGTGTTTACAGGTGTGCCACTGTGGATGGTGGTCAAAGGAACGTGTGAAGCAGCACGTGCCAGACTGACCAGTCACTAGACTGACCAGTTGTACCACGTTAAAGCCAGAACCCAGCACGTGTGCTAGGATGGCGACTGTAAACCATACCGCGATGAAAGCGTGTGTAATTTGGACACCAGATGGGCAGAAAGTAAGGAAACGTGACTGACATGTACAACACGTATTACTCATACATATGAATGTGGAAATAATAAATGTAAACAGTGATATTTTCCCAATGCCATAATTGCCAGGGTGTTTGGTAGCAGCACAAAAACTGCTGCAATGTTAAGTGTTATTTTATATCGTACAAACAAAATGCCAGCGGCTTGTCTGAGCAGTAGGGGTGCTAGAACAAGTTACAGGAAGTGAATACGATACCTATATATAGCCCAAACTGAGTTTACTACAACTTGTAGTACAAGCACACTGACACACAGTAGGATAACAATCCCAACTAGAAGTAGTCAGCTGCCTTGCTACGATACCAGTTTCCTAATAACCCAACCAATTTGGTTGATGTAACAATGGATGTGGCACACAGAAACCATGTATAATGTGTCAAGTCTGACACAATAAACCACTACACTCCAGAACTTGCTATTTACTGACGTGCAAATTGTAGATTTGGACCAGGATTTGGAAGGTGGGGGGGGGGGTTGGCTGCTGAAGAGTTTTAACTCTCTGGTTCTATGGGGTTGGACCTCAAAAAACGAGGGGAGGGTGTCGTTGAAAATCTGAAGTGAAAATAATCTAGATTTGATTCTTTTCTTGATCCAGAGAAATCTGGAATGATTCCCAGGAATAAAAACTGTTTTTGGTGGAGGCAACTACGGGGGTAGTCTTACATAAAAGACAAATTAAATATGTACACAAAAAGGATTAGGCCTACCTATGATAAACATGGGTGCCTTGATATATATATGTTACACCTCGAACACTATTAAACATAACATTACCAAATAATTTGTACTGTATGTAAATATGTCCGTACTGTTAACATTGTACGCTAAGCAGACATAAAGCCAAACTGTGGTTGTTGCCAAAATATTTTGTATTGTTCCCACACAGCTAGGACACAGCAGGCACTACAAACATATCAAGTAGTGCCCTCTTGTGTAGCATTGAATAACTACACCACAGCTTCAATGTACTGTAGGTGGCAGCACTGTCACATCTAGGCATTCTAGGCACACACCCAGCTGATCACAGGCCTATCAATTCAGATAAATCACTCACTGTACTCATGAATTCTTGGATGTGCATTAAGCACAAATATAAATTATTGTTCAACCTTCTACTAAAACATATGGATCTATCATAATTACTCACAACTGACCCACATAAAAAACATTACATTTGAGCGTGATTTATTTACCTTAGTCGGATGGTTTTGGTAATTAATCACAATTAAGCAAAACCATGGCACCTTCTATTCATGTTGCTTACACATTCACAAGACCACGTTGGCTGATATTATTACCACAGGGCGGAGATGACGCCAGTTGTAAGTGGTTTATGCTGTTCTCAATCTATAGTACTCTCATACACTGTGTCAATAGACAAGTTACTTGAGCGTCCTGTGTCAAGCTATCTGTGCACCGTACAGGAAGTTATCTGAGCACCCTATGTCAAGACAAAGTACTTTACAATGATACTGAACTCAGTTAGCAACGAAAGTTTCAAAGTGACTCCTGAATTTACTGTAACGTCAGGTGTTTTTACTCTTAGCTACTTTTAGTTACACAAACCACATGAAAGACTTTCTGCACAAACAACTGACTTACTTAATCCTGTTGATGTGGGATCACACGTACGGCCGACGTCAACGGACGTCACGGTTGCACAAACAGCGTTGCACAGACAACACAACAACAGACAAATCTTTCTATTTACTGACGTGCAATAACATGTATGGAAACTGTCCAATCTACCTTCTGTTCTACGTAAGTCAAAGTGAACCAATTATATCTCACACATAAAACTTCTTCAGAAATGTTCTCCTAATGCAATTGTAAACATCAACACTGCTTATTATATTTCCTACCATATGTTATGTCACTTCCACAAATTAACCATTAACTAGACCATGTCCAGGGTGAGTATCCTATGAAAAGGCTGTAGCACACACACACACAACAATCCTTACACATCATTATTTGCTGCATGAGATGCGAATACTGCCATATTCCCCCATAAAAACTGCACATGCTCTGTACAAGACAAACTAATAGGCAGAAATAAATAAAATATACATAAACATACCTAATTATATATCTATAAACTTGTGACTTTCTCCTGTGACTTTATTTCCTACAAACTCATACTATCACATACTCTGTCCACATAAACCATTGCACCAGATTTCACACAACGTTTACTATTTCTTTGTAGAACCAACAAAACATTAACATAACATAAACATGTTAAAATCCACCATCGTTAACTATCTAGACCCTTCAGCCTTTCATTCAGTTCTTGGTCTTGCTCTGGCCAGATGCCAGTGACTAGACTGGTTTGTTAAGTTGACAAGCCGAGTGGACAAAGCAAAGGTGGCTGTGTTCTTCACCCACGTGCCGAGGTCCTCGTTTACGTTCAACCACTTTTGACCATGCACGTACTAGCCCAAAAACAGACTCTGTGGAGTAAACCTACTTCAGACTTTGGCATGGAATAATATCATGGCTCAAACGGCCGCATAAGATATCAACATTTGTATTGTTTGCCAATATCTACACATACCTAAAAACCCAGCTCAATACCAACTTGTTATATTTACCAGTTAACACTATTCTACATACAAATCTTGAGTGGAAATTATATTTACGTCCAGTGTTGTAATTACTGTCACCTTCAATTTAGACATGTCAGTGGTATAAACACTCAACAAATAATTCCTACTTGTGAAATCAATTCGCGTAAGTGCGATGTTATTCACAACCTTTGACCACTACCCTATAAAGACAAACTTCACGTTTATTACAAGCATTTATACTGCGACA
The DNA here is from genome assembly GCA_964017155.1 of Oasisia sp. SBJ-2009. NCBI lineage: Eukaryota > Metazoa > Annelida > Polychaeta > Sabellida > Siboglinidae > Oasisia > Oasisia sp. SBJ-2009. Next base: position 15,944,882 of record OZ024857.1, read on the forward strand.
CCGCACAAGATGGCCGGCCAGATGTTGTTCTGTTATGCTAAAACCACTCATACACGACACAAACAATCCCTTCAGTAAACACCACAGACGACCAAACTCACTTATATTTCATTATGAAACATACGCACCTGTATTGCATTTTGGTGGATAAATAAAAAGGCAAACCCTAACAAATCCTCACTTAAATTGTCAAATATAACAGTGAGTTGAGTTAGACGCAATGTAATTATTATATAAAGCTGTAAATTAACCTGTTCTGACAGGCTTGTCTTGGCCAGGGCCAACAACATAAAGAAGTTTGGTTTTATAACAGTACAAGGCCTAGTAAGGACTGCAACTACTAGTTAGCAGCCAATGCATTCCGATATAAATTAGGCAATCCTTTAACAAAGACACACAAGTTACCGGACAAGCAAAGATAAATATGTTTACACATATATTAGTACAACTATGCATTTAGGCATGTCTACGCATATTGACAGGTGCGTGTGAAATTATTGTAAATGTTTTCGATGACACTTGACACGTGTATCTGGTGTTTCAAGTCGCTAAGCTGAACCGAGTCTGAGTCATTCAGACGCCTCAGAACAAACATGCAGCTTTATTAAAACTTCACATTAAAATGCTAATTTCAAAGAAAAACTCTTGATGAAATAAAAATAAAATTATTTGTGTGTGTTACTATGTAAGCACAGCTGTGACCAGGCACACCACCGGAGCCACCACACTGAATACTCGTTGCATCAGCTGCGTCCTAAGTTTGATTTCCTCAAATTTCTGTAAGTTTTTTGGGTGTGCGTTTGATGAATGGCCTCCTAAAGAGAGCGTAAGTGGATCGGTCGAAAACATTCTAAGAAGTAAGGACCATTTAAACACTTGTTTAATTGGGACTGAGTGTGATCTTCATATCAACTTACCAAGTAGTAATCAAATAATCCAGCGCCTCTCAGAGCTCAAGATCTGAACAAACACACTTAACAAATTCGGTTATAAATCGAAGGACTTACTGAAATGTAGTCATTCAGACATTTGTCGCCTCGGATGATGTACACAGTGACAAACCTAGAACAGCCCAGCAGTTAGGCTTCACTGTGGTGAGTTGAATATCAATTTGTAACATTTTGTGTTAATGGTAAAGTTACAAATAATTATTGAGTTCAGTTTATCAAAATTAAATACTGTATTAATTAATTATTGAGTGTGCTCGTTAAACCATGGCTGTAGGCAGTGTAATTAAATGAAAAACAAATTATGAAACTACATCTATGCAAAAATATTTCATTCTAACCTAGACAGAAATTTAATTAAAAAGGTAGTTTCATTTTCATGTATTCAAAGTACTAAAAGTTCTTTCACAATGTTGTTTTAACTGTAATGCCATATTAGTAATTTTTTATTTATTTGTATTTATTTTGTTTTATTTATTAGTATTTACATATATGTGGATGCCAGAGATGTCCCATTGAAAATCATGCTTTAACAACACGTGACATGGTCACCTACATTATAGGCTTGGGCAAGGATTTTTCACTCAAATTAACCATATTGATGCATGACTTACACATAGAAATATTAACCGGTGTGGAATACAATTTATATGCATAAGAACGTCATTATGTTATCTCTTTGTATACGAAATTTCGTTCTTGTTCCTAAAATATAACGCGTTCAGTAGCATTTTAAAACTACCCCCTACTCAACAAAAATCGGCCTGTTGCGACACGCTGCCTGTGCTAAGATGCTATGCTTGTTACGCTAGCGCGAGCGCCTCATCGCGTTTACCACCAGGCTGACAATTTAAGCGTAAAATAGGCTTTCTTCTCAAACGTTGCGCCGCGTCAATTTTTGACCAATTCAATCAGAATAAAGCTTATTTTGAAGAAAAATTATTGCTCTATCGATTGGTGATACACACTACGCTGAACTAATAAGAAATCGTCCGCTAAAACACAATTAAACATGACAACTTATGTCATGGTCGTATTTCGTGAGCAACGTCGTCGTTCCGCATCATATCGCGTAGTGTGTGGTACCATTCGATCCGGCATGAAATTTGCTATCCAGTACATATCATTTTATGAATATAACATTTTATTTGTGGGGGCGCACGCGTTTGAAAGCTGGTGGTACTTTTTCCCCGAGTCGCCACACTTCGAGTCTTCAGCAGATCGCCGCACGCATTAGTAGTAAGTAAGTCGCTAATGTCGTATTCCACGCGTATGTTAGCAATTTCTAAACATCACGGCACATAACAGCTACCAATTGTCTCATGGTCAATGTATTGCATTTTATTGATAATTTATAGCGAATAATTCGTCTATTTGCCTGTTGCAAAATCTATGGGTTTGCCCTTGCAACGAAATAGGCTGACCTAGATATCAACATCACGGTGAGCGCCAGGACTAGTCGATCTTTGTTGTGAGGGGTGTCAAGGAAGCTGTCGAAGCTCGCCGTTTACTTGAGAAACGATCTTTATGAACATTAATTTTCTACATGTTGTTTTACTCGTATTATAGATGACAACTATTACAACTGTATTGTCCACACAACAGTAATTGATACGAAATTCGGCATAATGCGCCGCTATTTCAGCTACACCAACGATAAATATACACCGCTGCAATGTCTGCGCCGTTGCGATAAAGCCGACTTTCTACTTGTATTCGCGCAACACATGGATTATTGCATTTACAATGCCTTTGAAATAGTATACAACAATTTTATTTAAAAAAAGCAGAGACAAGAAATAACAATTCTTGGAGACGAATTGATCGACCTAGCGTCGTAATTCCATAACATTATAGTTTTTATATCTTTTTGTGTTAATATTATAATTACGTATGTTGTCAAATCATTTTGAAATTCATTCACCCACATGATGGAATGTATTTCAGAATTTATCAATATTACATATAACAATATTTGTTATTAAACTGATTAGTAGTTCAATTTAACACTAATTATTTTATAAATATATGTTATTATAATCTTATAATACTTTTATTACATTTGGTCATATATGACAAAATATGTAATCAAATAATATATATATATATATATATATATATATATATATATATATATATATATTTAATGGTTTCTAAATTATAGATTAGTTAATTATGTCAACATTTTACACAAAATAGAGAATTTTAGAAGAACTCTTATTTCACGTAAACAACAATTATATGATTTATGTGAAAATCATGCAGTAGATATACATAACAACCTGTGCTAAATTAAAAGTTTGTAACTTTAATATATGTTTGGCTAGAGCATGGCCAAAATATACCTAATTTTCACTGTCATGGCGGCCATATTGGATACCTAATTTGCATAATTTATGCAAAAAATGAGAAATAGCTCAATTCTATTGAAAACTAGTTACATGCCAAATTTGGTTGATCTGTGTTGAAAAGTAAAGATTTTTGGTTGAATCTATACTACCTACCTTGAAATTTTGACATTTTACCCCCGAGGTAATCGGGGAAAAAAGTAAAACATCATATAAAACCCAAACGACATGACATGGCTGAATGAAACTTGTTTTACTATCCGAATATAATATATATCTTTCACAAATTCATATTTTTATCGCTTTTAGTGACTTTTTTCAATTTTGTGCTTGTCTCTTGCCAAGTGTCAATTTGCTAAAATAACATATTCCCACATTTTCACTGGAAATATTAGTCATACCACTCTAATAATTTATGTACATGTTGAGCATGTTGTTGTCCTTGGATGCATGTAATATTGAGTTATTCTAGTGATAAGTAAAAAAGTTGTGTTAAGTCAAAAATGACTTTTTATAATAAATTCCTTGCCCAGGCCTATACATTAAATAAAGATTTTACTACTAAAATTACTACAACTATAGAACAGATTACCACAGCTTATTCTTATTTGACATACGCAGAAAAAGACAAACTCGTCTGTCAACTGTTGTTTTAACTAGGACTTAACAACCTGTCATTGCGGAGTGAAGTTGTCTTTGAACAGGATAAAGTTATTTTGTCACCAAAAATATGCATACCTACCTCACAGTAAACATGATCGCATTGTGGTAAGGACTTGATAAAAGACAAGTCATGACAGGGAATTTTGTAAACATAATATAAATACCTATTTAGAGTTCATAATAAATGTCTTAGCACTTTATATAAGTTAGCTGAAAACCACTGAAAAGGTCATATATACATATTCAATCTATTTGTGCACTTGTTTGCAAAACATGCAGCATTCTGATGAAATAGTTGCTGACACCTTAATTCCCCCCTCTGTGTGATAACAACGATAACAGATCACTATCAGAGTCACCTTGCTATTCTGTAGCACGGCCACAGTAGATAGTGCACTCGTAACCAGCCATGTGGAACACAACATAACCAGCCATGCAGAACAAAACACCTCTTACAGACAGTAATGACAGTGACCATGACAAGGCATACCTAGTTCTTGGTCCTGTCCGTATTTAGGTTCTTATCACCTGACTGGCTGGCCTCGAGATCCTAGTGACTTCTCTCTCCCCTCAGACAATAGCCACCAGGTGCACAGAGCCCGGGGCAACCTGGCACGACTTAACTGACCAGTGGGGTCATCCTAACTGACCATCATGACCCAAACTGGCCATTCTAAATGAACACGATGTACATACAATAAACTGAGGAAATAACGCACTTTGCATAGGGTTACAACAAAGTTATTAAAGCGATATATTTGTTTTATAACCCCTTGCAAATTAACCAATCAACAGGCAATACGACATCACTCACATGTCGCTAGTGCACGTTTTGGCGATTCTATGAATGATCCAGTGATACGGTGCTACTAATCATGTCACCTGCCATGTTACGTTACACACACTGCGTCACTATTCTTCATAACAATTACACACCCATCACGTGATTAGATACACGTTTACGAGCGTGTAGACTCGTTCCTACAGACACACGTGGATACAGGATGAGTGCTCTCAGAGACAAAGTTCTCTTGTCAAGTAGTCGCTAGGTTAAACACATGCCGCAAATCTCTGCATCTGCCATATGATTGGCACACGTGAAAGTATTACATGCCAACTGTGGACTTATTGCAAGGACAGCGATTAAGACAGACAAAAATAAAGGGTCACTCGTGCAGCTGTGCATAACATGTCACAATCATAAACACTCACGTACAAATTATCCGGTGCTATTTTCAATCACGACTGAGTTCAACTCAGAGACTGAAGTGACTCTTTGTCATAAACAGTCGAACATATTCTTTCTGATTGGCTCGGCTACGCATTTACGCAAAGCACTGATACACAAGAAACTAACACGAAAAAACACAAACAATAATGGAAAGTAAATAACACCTTTCATAGTTAGAAATGTAGTAACTGAAATAAAGTAATGACTTTTGCTAGGAATTATAACATATACATTTTACATGTTATATTTACTTAGTTTCAACAATTTTAAAATACATATTTTAATTGTTTCTCAGAACATTTAATCAGGATTGACAACAAACTTCACATCATCCTTAACCTATAATTCTTTCAACTTTCAGCTGCTTACTATTTTCATTGACCAAAGCTCACTGATGTCATTGTTTTGTGTAATTGAATCAATGCACACAAACTGTTTATTTCTATTAAAACAACAGGTCTTTTATAATAATTATTATATTTAGCAGTAATAATAAAAAATACTGTTGTTTTTAATAATTACTTCTGTTACAATTGCATAATGTCTGTTCCATCAATTGTTTATTGGCAATAACACAATCACTTGTTCATGTGATTGTCATTTTTGCTTCAATTCAAATAATATATATACTGTGTGCTATCTGTACATAAATACCATGTCTGCTATAAATTATGTAATAGGTCACTAACATATATATATCCTTAACTGTCATCACTTCATTATATTGAAAAAGTATATGAATTGAAATAAAAATGACAACTTGAATAATATACATACATATATATATATATATATAATGTGAGGATTAGGGAGAGAGCGAGAGAGACGAGAGAGCGAGCAAAAGAGAGAGCGAAAGAGAGATAGCGATAGACAGAGAGAGAGAGAGAGAGAGAGAGAGAGACAGCTAGCGAGAGAGAGAGAGAGAGAGAGAGAGAGAGAGGCAGACAGACAGACAGACAGACACAGACACAGACAGAGACAGAGACAGAGACAGAGACAGAGACAGAGACAGAGACAGAGACAGAGACAGAGACAGAGACAGAGACAGAGCTAGAGACACAGAGCTAGAGAGAGGGAGAGAAAGAGAGAGAGGGGGGGGGAGAGAGCGAGAGCGAAATATTCATGAGAGAGTAGGGTGAGGGAAAGAGTAGTGTGAGGATTAGGAAGAGAGTGAGAGAGACGAGAGAGCCAGCGAGAGAGCTAGCGAGAGAGATAGCGAGAGACAGAGAGAGCTAGCGAGAGAGACAGAGCTAGAGAGAGAGAGAGAGAGACAGACAGACAGACAGAGAGAGAGAGAGAGAGAGAGCGAGGGCGAGTAAGTGAGAGAGAGAGCGAGCAAGAGAGAGAGCTAGTGAGAGAGCGAGAGAGAGAGTATATATAGCATGGCATGTTTACTGCTTGCTATCTCTATGGAAGAGTTAGCTAATTCCAATTCTGTCAAACTGTTTACACTCCAGTCAGTTGAAACATTATGGGTTCGTAATAGGTTAAGTAGGCCAGCTTAAGTAGACCTTGAATAGTCAGAGACCAGCACTCAGCAAATCACGCTAGGCCTTGGTATTTATCGGACCCTCTACATACTCAAGTCACACTTCCAGCGCCATGTTACAGGGCACCTCCCAAGTTTACTCCTCACACCCAATTACTTACATTTTATTTATTTGACATGAAAACCATCAATGAGATATTTAAAAAACAATACTGATATCTTACAGATACACACAAATACAAAGATGTCCTTTTGATCAGCCAAACACAACTTTGTGTACTGTGTTTTCATCTGGTTTCTCTGCTCTCAGTGGTAAACTGTTAACATTTTATAAAATTAAAGAGTAGAACCAAACTTGGCATTGTTTCATTCAGATAGCAATATTACTTTTATGACCATAATCTGTAAGTTAGCAAACAATTTACGTGTTTTATCATTTGATCGCTATTTCATGAATTACAACTTCAACATGTTTTATTAGCTTTTGTTTACAATACAGATAAAATCAACAATTACCACTGAAACTTTTGTTTTATCCTGATTCATTCTTACACTGTACATTACAGGTGTGATCAAAGATTACAACTTTGTTACGATTTACGAGCTCTTGTTAACATCACAAGTATTAAGACCACCAGTGAGAAGTTGTAAAATCTAAGAGTACCTCCAGGGTAATACAGTGAATTAATTAGTTAGTCCATTTTATTTATAAATATTAATTAGTAATTTTATTAAACACATGTCTGTAGTATACACACTGTTCATCATCCAACTATTGGGATATCGTATAATCCTAATAAGCATATTAATCCAAAAAGATCAAAACCCAAAGAAACACTTTCGGCAGGAGATCAGGAGTAATGGTTAATGCTATGATTACTCAAGGATAATTGTTAAATTGACTAAAAAGTATTGTCAACTTCATTGAAGATGACTGCAAACTTGGTCAACTTGCACTGTCAACTTAGGTGAAAGTATTTGTCAACATGGGTGTTTTCTTTTCAGAAGCATTACAGTTTCAACTAACTGTACCCTAAAGTTATTGTTGTTGTTATATTAGAAATGTATTGTGCATGTGAAATGTCACTAATACAATTGAACTTAAAGACAAACTTCAGAATTTGTGAAAACACCTACCTATGTATATACTGTACATAGTTATGCACGCACCATAATGACATAATTAATGACATAACAATGACATAATTAATATTAACCAAGTAAATGTACAGGGCCCTACAAATGTTCGACGGTCACAATACAACAATAACACTTGTGGTGATGTCACACCTACGGTGATGTAACTGCATTCCACATTAGCTAATGTCCACTTCAAAGGACTGGTCAAAGGTCCAGTGTGGTCAAACCCCAAGGCAGCTCAGCAAGCATGGCACTCATCCTGGAGTGTCACTGCTGACTGTACACATTAACTTTCACATACCTATGGCCAGTTTGATGAAATCAGACCTGACTATCCGTTGTCATTCTGCAGTGAGAGTCGGGCAAGTTGCTTGTGCAGTATATGGCTAAATACAGTCTCTTTGAATTTCACTTAAATAAAATAAAAAGTGGATCAGAAAGGATTCTGTAAGTTATCATTGTCTTTGTTATTATTAATATTGGCTTGCTTATTAATTACTGAATTACTGGCACACATTACATATTTTTTTACTATCAATATAATTATGTTGTCTGTATGACAGTAAAAAAAACAATATAATTTGACGGTAATTAATTCAAATAATAAATTATTTCGCTACTGCAATAACTAGCAGCACCAATGCACCTAGGGGGTAGTAATTAATTTTTTCGGTGGTGGGATAAATATGCATGCAGCATTTGCCAGTTAACAACAAAACTTCCGTGTTCTGTTTCAGGCTGATACGAACGACTCGAAGATCGAGGAAGAAGAACCAATGATGCAGAAGTCAGAGACGAACGAGCGAGAGCTCGGCACGAGGGATGCGATCGAGATCAACCGCAAGATCTACTCGCAGGACGAGTTCGACCGGGTGTGTCACTACGACAAGCCGCCGAAGGTGTTCAACGTGAAGGACGAGGTGAAGTCGATGTGCGAGTGCAGCGCCGACTGCTGGAAGCGTACGTTGCTCAGTCGCCTGCCGGTCATCTCCATCATGGCCAACTACAAGTGGAAGCAGTGGCTGTTGTCTGACATCATCGCCGGGATCAGCGTCGGAGTCATCCACATCCCCCAGGGGATGGGGTTCTCCATCCTCGCGTCACTCCCCGCCGTCTACGGCCTCTACTCGTCCATCTTCCCCGTGCTCTTCTACTTCCTGTTTGGCACGTCGCGCCACATCTCCTTCGGCACGATGGCTGTCATCAGTCTCCTCATCGCTAATGTCGTCGATCGCGAAGTCATCCGCTACTCATCAGGGTTGGGCGTCAGCAACACAACAATGAAAATCGTAGGACTGGACACCACCGAGAGCCCTGGGATGGACGCGGGAGGACTAGAGGCACACAACCTTGAGATGTTCAAGGTCGGCGTGGCGTGTGCCGTCTCGCTGATCGCCGGAATCATTCAGATACTCATGGGTTTCCTCAACCTTGGTATCGTGTCGTCATTCATGTCGATGTCGTTCGTCGGCGGCTTCATGACGGGTGCCGCATTCCACATCGCAACCAGTCAAGTTCCATCGCTATTCGGCGTGAAACTCATCAAGATCAGCGGCACTGGCAAGATCCCCCTCACCCTCATCGAACTGCTCAAGAACATCACGAGCGTAAACATTGCCGAGGTACTTCTCGCAGTCCTCTGCATCACCATCCTGATCGTCATGAAGGAGATCATCAATGTCCGCTACGCCAAGTACCTGAAGGCGCCGATCCCCGCCGAGCTAATCGTCGTCACGATCGGCATTGTCCTGTCCTACTTCGCCGATCTGAACAAGAACTTTGACATCAAGATCATCGGTCACATCCCGCCTGGCATCCCTGCACCCGCCGTCCCGCTCCTTGACAACGCACACACCTACATCCCGGACGCCATCGTCATCGCCATCCTCAGCTTCGCGATCTCCATCTCGATGGCGAAGATGTTTGCGAAGAAGCACAACTATCCGATCGACTCGAACCAGGAGTTTATCGCCTACGGGGCGAGTCATGTGATCTGCTCGTTCTTCCACTGTTTCGCCGGTGCACAGGCCCCGCCTCGAAGTCTGGTGCACGACGCGACTGGTGGAAAGACACAGCTCGGCAGCGTCGTTTCGTGTGGCCTCGTCTTCCTCGCATGCACCGTCCTGACACCACTATTTGAACTGCTCCCCAAGTGCGTGCTGGCCTCCGTGATCATCATTGCCCTAGTGCCTCTCTTCAAGTCATTTGTTGACCTCAAGGTGTACTGGTACATCAGTCGCTACGATTTCACAGTGTGGCTCGCCACGTGGGCAACCGTCGTCTTCATCGACGTCACTAGTGGCCTCATCATGGGCATTGGCATCAGCATGTTGACCGTGATCATCCAGAGCCGGATTGCACGCGGATTCCTCCTCGGAACGATGTCTGACGATAAGATCGGACGTGAATCTGGCATCTACCACCGGTGCGACGTCTACAAGTCGATGACGTCGCTCCCCGGCATTCGTATGTTTCACTTCCCGACGTTCCTGTACTTCGCAAACATCGAAAACTTCAAGCAGCAGTTGTTCGAGGCGACAGTTAACCCGGCGAAATTAAGCACAGTTCTCGTTGTCGACAACAACCAGAATGGTGACATTGCCAACCCCGAGATGCAGAAGGAAGCTGAGACCGAAGTCGACGTTGAGAAGATGCCAGATGACGAGATCACCTGCATCATCCTCGACTGCTCGACGATCACGTACGTCGACATCATGGGGCTGTATTTGCTGCGGCAGCTGAAGATTGACTATGAGAGAGTCGGCGTGAACTTTGTGCTGGCCTGCTGCCCCACGATGCTCATCAACAAACTGAAGCGGTGTGGGCTGATTGCAGACAAGGACACTATCATTGACTTCTACCCCACCATCCACGACGCAGTGAAGGCTGCCCAGCTTGGCCCAACTACCACCATTGAATGCATCAAGAGCTGAACACAAGCGCTGTGAGAGTGAAGTAGAGTGTTCTGTTCCACTGAATGTATCAAAACTCTGAGAGAACAGTTAAACACACAGACTGACTTGTAATGTTGACTGTTCTTTGAAAGAATGCTACTTCATAGACTGGGAACACAGACAACCATAGAGAGATACAGTTGGCTGGGTAAAAACAAAATGAACATTTGGCTGATGCTGAATGAACATTCTGGCCAAAAAGAGGTAGAACGAACATTGCGAAAATCAGAATAACTTGGCTGAAAGCCAAATGAACTTGGTTGTACAGAGAGAAATAAACAGTTGGCTAGAGTGTGGCTGAATGTGCAACAGAATGGTAGAACAATAACAATGCTGGAAAGTTGCAGAATGAAAGAACACCCGGCCAGAAAGTGGTCAAATAAACACTGAACTGAAGTAAGATAGAGTGACCACTTGGCAGCAAGGACAAATGACCTCTTGGCCTAAAAGAGGCAGACTGAACACTTCAATTTTGTCCTAGTGAACATTGCCTAGGTAAGAACGTACAACATCAGGCTCAATGGTCACCCTGAGTTATGGCTAAGTATGTCCAACCCAAAATATGACTACCCGGTACATCGGTTTGACAGTCTACTCCTGGTGTTATCTTACGCAATTGTGTATTATGCCGACTGAAAGCAAATATTCTATAAATCAACAAATCTGTGTACATATGTAATTTCCCAACATTTCTTGAATAATTTTTGTTCATCTTACCAACATGTTATTCATTGGTATATGTGTCAAGAATCAGACGCGAAGAAGACCGACATTAAAGCAAGTCTTCAAAATACTCCTTGAGTTACCAATCTACGTACAAACTGAAGGATCTAAATGTTGGGATAATGATTGCATGTACTGGTGTGTCTAAGCTACACCTGCCAAAGAAGTATTGGTGTTACTTATTTGGGATAAACTGTGGTGCTAAACACCATCATGACTTTGTGGCATATGGTGAAACTGAGACGTGTCATCAGTCATAGACTTGGTTCGCGTATTCTGGTGCTTATGGTCATAGATCTGTATATTTATACATTGTAAAGAAATACACGTGATACTAACAGTAGTGCAGCTTTACTGATATCAGTCTGACAATTAACTTCGCATTAGCTTAGTTATATATTTCTTCGTATAGTTTACATTATATATACAGTATATACTGTGTGTAATTGTTTGGTGTAAAAATCATGGGCACATGCAAATGCATGATTACGATAGATGTGTATGAAACAGTGTCAGGAATTTAACCTAACATGAACACTTATGCAGAAATTTGGTCTGCATTTGCAGAAAGAATGCTGCTTAAAAAGCAGAATATTTTGTAATCAACTTTTGCAGTATGATATTGTATATAACCCTGTTGGACTAAAATTTGTAATTTAAATGTAAATTACATTGAAGCAAGCTGCGTTATAATAGGTATGGTACAGAAACATTATTTTTGTTCAGTGTAAAAATCATGGGCACATGCAAAAGAACGGTTATGATGGATGTATATGAAACGGTGTGGGGAAAATATGAAATGACAAGACTTATGCAGAAATGTGGCCTATACCTGGGACTGTATTTGCAGAAAGAATGTTGCTTAAAAAGCAGGATATTTTGTAAACAACTTTTGCTGTATGATATTGTATATAAATACCCAATTATTGGAATAGAAGTTGTCAATTAAGTTGAAGCACGCTGCATTATAACTGGTATGGTACAAATGAACATTAGCCAAGCACTGTCAGCTGCTGAATGTATTGTTGGCTTGTAGTTTCTGTATCAGAAGAGATATATAGACAGTTCATTTGGACTTTGGTATTGCTACTTTTAGACTAGTATGTACATACTTCAATATTATATTTTCAAACATGTCTGCTAAAAATAAAACAATAGTGTTATGCATTTATAACTGATGACAGTACGCATTATAAGTTGCAACTTACCAATGAATGTATTGGAATTATGTTTGCAGAATTATTTTCCCTCTAAGCCACTGGCATTTCTTTGTTGATCATATGGAAATAAATATAGACCATGTCAATGCCTTAAAAATACAGTCACTAATTCAGGTGATGAGTTGTATCATGAAATTAAGAGAAATTAATCAAATTATGATGATGTAACTAAGCATTGGGTTTTTGTAAACAAGATTTATACACATTGTAACAATGTTGTTCTGCCTTTTGTTCACAAATAAAGTGTACATGGGGGATTGTATGTTCTGTCTGGATTCGTCTTAACTGTTGCTGTCTAAAAGGTCCATTAAGATGTCATTGTACATGTAAACAACTCACTGTCACATTCTCTTTCTCTCGGTAGCATTAAATCTGCATTAAACATCCATGCCTTTGTATGTGTTTCCGCTAATGTGGCGTCCATGGACTAGACATGAGCTGAAGACATAAAGAGTAACTAGATTTGGGGTATTCTACCTTGTAATTATTTTGTTTATGTGTTTTGTGTTTATATTTATGTGGCCTGCAAGGTGGCAATTTGTGCGAATAATTGTGAACGACAAAACAGCAAAATGGCCCAATTAATAATCGATAAATCTACAATTTCACACACGCAACACACATATACAAACATGCATGCATGCATGCACACACGCATGCAATTACGCACACACACCTTGTTTGTGACCACTGATCTGAGATACCTACTACATACACTGGAAACAGAAGACATTCGTAATAGAAGGAAATCTGTGGCAGTCTGCATTGAAAGTTTTGAAATTAAAAAAAAAAATATATAAGTCTCGCACGCACGCACGCACGCACGCACGCACGCACGCACGCACGCACACGGAGATTTGTGCGATTTTGAAATTGTGACCTGGTAAGGTACCGACCCCTGGATGAATTACGTAAAAATCTAAATCTATGAAGTATCCCAATGGACCAGCTAGGACACATGCAGAACGTCTGCTCCATGTTATAATTCCCATCAACACAGGAAACACAAAACCTCTCCAGGCAAGGAGATAAAAACAACTGTTGCTTGAATCAATAATATAATATATGCTGCTACGCTCCATGTCAACAAATCCAAAATAAAAAATTCAATAAAATCATAAATTATATATCCCACATTTTGTGCTATGCCACTGAATTTCTTCAAATATGTATATTTTGCTGTGTTTTTTGGATATTCCGAAGTACTACACACACTGGTCATCACAGGGGAACATACATTTGTCTTTAATTAAAATTTGGTTAAAAAATTGAAGCCACCAGAGGCCTGACTGAGTTTTGAGATCACCGCCATCTTCGGTTCGTTTTCACTTTTAGAGTACAGCGTATTTGTATCAATTGTAACCCATACAAGATAATCCACATCAGGGCACATACACTGTACACTACAATCAGATACTATGCATTTAAAGTCAGAAAGAAACGTTGTGTAAGTAATTAATATCACCAACATGTCAATGTACAAAGGAAGAGTTGTAAATGTTACATCCTCTTCATCTGCTTCTTGGGTATATTTCCTTTCACTCCAACCTGTCTTTCCTCTCTGTGCTTCTTTATTCTGCTTTCTCCAGCATGTTGCATCACAGCAACCCAGCTTTGTTGTCAATCTGTGTTCTCGCAGTTTTTATTTTAAGTCTCATGGCTGACACCTAGCAGTACAATAGTAATGTATCTGCCCCCGTCTATGCGTCAGCGAGGCCCAATTCAACAAAGTTGTGTATACAGAGCTGTAGAGTCACTCAGTGCACGGTTGGGTTCAAATACGTCTTTGCATTTGTATTTGAATACAGAAATTTGGTGTATTTGTATTTGAATTGAAAATCACAAAAAGGCATGTATTTGTATTTGATATTTGGTCTGTATTTGAAAAGTATTTGCAAGTACAAAAATACCAACAAAAGGTAAAGCATTGCCTGACATAAACTGGCTCAGGAGTCAAAACAGAATTTTTTTCACGTCTGGGCAACAGTGAAAATTGGCCTATGGTGAAGCTGGTCAAACAATAGCATCAATTAATGAATGGAAAGCCAGTGAAGCTTATCTATAGCCATAAAGGTAGGTATTCACAGGGAATGTGCTTCAAAGAATCCTGGTGTCACCTACTGTGTAAACGTCCTGGGCTCAGACAAAGGAACCCAGGTTTCCTCCAGTGCCTGGGAAGAGCTACCCACTAGTTGGTACAGTAGTACAGATAAGAACAGTCTAGTAAACCTGCCTGCCAATTAGTCTACTGCAGTCAATCAAGCCCAAGAAAAAATTCTACACACATTTGAACTATAACGGAAACACGGGCCAGTATTTGAATTGTATTTGAATAAAAAATGGCAGTGTATTTGTATTGGAAATTTGTATTTTTTTTTTAACTGAAATATGAAAAAGCAATGTATTTGTATTTGAATTTGATTTGGCCAAGTTGTATTTTGATTCCAAAATATGTATTTGAACCCAACCCTGACTCAGTGCAACAAGATTGTACCCAACACCTCGAAAACCAATCCCTCACCAGACTGTGCACTTCATAATGTGGACTTAGCTAACTGTTATTGCTTTTAATTATGCCTCTGATTTTAAACACTGTAGTGTATGGTGGTGTTTCGTGTATGGTACGTTTGGGAAAAAAATTTGATTTTTATACAATTTCTTAGTTCAGCATATTTTCCAATAAAATTTGAACTTTGCATTTGAAAACTTCTGATGTTCTTCTCTCGTTCCTATAGTCTTTGAGGCCAAACAGATAGGCCTGTGTTCACTCCAAGTATTAAATAAATCACTTTTGTAATAAAATCATTATAAATGTCACGTTGAACACTCGTTTTAAAGCTAAGCTATCAACATAAAGTTGAATAATTTATTTTCCTACCTCAGACTCAGTCATACATTTTTTCGATATTCAAACGCAGATAAAGTGAACTTATCACAGAAAATATATCGCATTGTTGGCATTTCTTCTGTGATGAACAACGGTGCCTCATTGTGGAATCAGCATAATGGTGATTCCAGCATAAGATCTAACACAATGACCCAATGTATAAGTTCTGGAGTTAACACAGGATGATTGCAAATCTTTACAAAGGTCGGAAGTTTGACAAATGGAGTTTAGTATAATCCACCATCTTCCTCACAGCTGTCGTGTCGTGAAGAACAAATGTCTTGCAAATGTCTCACAAATGCACAATTTATGGCTAACAAAATAAGTCTTAGTGCTGACGACAGTTTAGACAATTTAGTAACAATCGGACTCCGAAGTTCGGTAACATTTTATTTTTGAAGGTCAGCACAAGACAGGTTAGCCATTAAACACCCACCTATTAAAGACAGGTTAACCATTAAACACCCACCTATTAAAGACAGGTTAACCATTAAACACCCACCTAGAATCTACCCAGATATTGGGGGCATCATCCACCCCCTCATACCGAGCAGAATTTGTCATTAAAATGTAGACCACAAACACACGGATATCCCACACAATACGCTCGCATATTCAAACCACAAGTTTAGTAGACAGCCTGCATGCTATATACAATGTCAAACGAACCCTACCATTAGTATTAACATTACAACAGCAACTTTAACTGAAAACAATGCTGTGTCATTACAACTAATAATACCAACAATTGTATTGAGACTGATCCTACATTTGGAGAAATCATGCGTTAGATGAGAAGTATGAGCACCCATTAGTGTACATTTCTGTCACTGGCAGACAAGACTAAAAAAGTAAGACATTTATTTATTTATATGTCATTGGGTCGAGAACCTTAGCTGACATGTTTATGGGAGTCACCGTTTATGGGCCCACACTAACAGGCGGCCCACGAACGGGTAGACCACATTCACAAAGATGCTGCTGATCAATACGCTCCATGTTTACCATGTTTACCATGATTACGTGCGTTGTTATTGTTGCTGGGTTTTTTCTTTTCATGTTCAGATGTCTTTTAATAAAAACATAGGTGGATTGAGAAGACATCAATGTTTTAACAAACTGAACACATCAGTACAATTAATAACATAATAATTACTGGATTTGTTTATTTTATTTTCACCACACCCCGACACAGCTAAAACATAAGTGAGCAGTGTTTTCTTAATAATACTAGGCTGACCATATGCGAATGACACAATATATATATATATATATATATATATATATATATATATATACACACACACACATATATATATATATATATACCCTATGAATACCATGTTCAAAAGGCCTGTGGATGAACATACTAACAAGTCCACATTTTAATTTAAAAAACATGCAAATAAATAAAATAGCAGTAATCGTTGTCAATTTAAACTCACAACTCAGTCCTTTATAATACTGTAACACCACACGTTCATTAAAACATGTACTACGTCACTACACTAGGCTGACCACAACAATGGCATATAATCTGCTATATAAATGACATATTATATACATATATATATATAATATTACATTTGTTCTATCATTTATACAGCAGACGATATGTCATTATTGTGGTCAGCCTAGTGTAGTGATATATGTAGATGTTTTAATTTTGCGAAGTGTTACAGTATTTTAAAGAAAAACTTATTTGTGAATTAAATTTTACAATAATTATTGTTAATATATTTACTTGCATGTTTTTTGCTAAAATAAAAATGTGGCTGCTGTGTTAAGTTTGTCACTTGTGGGTGAGTTCATGCGCAGGCCTTTTTACATCAGTCATTTAAAGTGATTGAAGAGTTGAATGGTGTTTTCTTTATTTTACAAAAACCCTTTCAAAATAAGTATCTACATTATGAATTTAGCAACTCAGAAATTGTTATTTTCATTTTAGTGCTGTTAGTCATCATCAACACATACATAATGCTGTCATGTCAGACAGTGGTTTGTGTGCTGTTATTTTGTTTAGATGTGGTCCCATAAATAACGTGTCTCGACAGTAAATACCACACATGAAACAACCAATGGTGAATATCATTGATTACATAAGTGTTGTTGTAGTTGTTATTGTTATTTACATAACTACTTTACATAATATACGTGACATTTGTTTACAGGACACAGTTCACAGTATGAACTATATGCACCTTTTTAAATGTGCTGCGGTTAAGAAATACTTTGTACATATTGTCAAGTTCATCAAACTTTGTTGGTGGTAAAGGTAACATTTTATATCATGCAGTATACAAAACCACAGGACTGTTCAAAATGCTTTACAACCAGTAATTGAACACAATCTCAATCTCTCCGGGAAGTATTTAGCCACAAGATGCTGACGTATAATAATAATGGTCATTGTTGTCCAAACTACATTCTGTTTTCAAATGTCTATGGTAGCATGACAGGACAGGGATCCTTCCATTCTTGACCCAGGGATCTTTCCATTCTTGACCCTTCTACAATTATTGGCAGCAACATCCAGATGTAGGCATATCCGTGGATTGTAGCAGAACGTTTTCTTTGTTCACTACTATCAAACAAGTAGCAACTTTTTTTAAAGTGGCACCATATTTAAATCAGTTATACTGGTAATATACATAGTCATGGACACATGATCAGTAAAACAATGCTTAGACCAGTTCCATCCAGGAGAGGGCGCTCACCATCAATTTAAACAATGGCATGGCCCTGAGTGATGTAGCTCTACACATGTACTAGTTCTGATATCACATAATGCCTGGGAATGGCATCACACATTGCTGGTTGTGATTTAGATGGGTTCGTTCCATGTGCAGATGGATGGGTCTGTCTACAGACTGCCACTGTGAGATGGATGGGTCTCGGTCTACAGAATGCCACTGTGAGATGGATGGGTCTCTGTCTACAGACTGAGACTGTGAGATGGATGGGTCTCTGTCTACAGACTTGAGACTGTGAGATGGATGGGTCTCTGTCTACAGACTGAGACTGTAAGATGGATGGGTCTCTGTTTACAGACTGCCACTGTGAGATGGATGGGTCTCTGTCTACAGACTGAGACTGTGAGATGGATGGGTCTCTGTCTACAGACTGAGACTGTGAGATGGATGGGTCTCTGTCTACAGACTGAGACTGAGATGGATGGGTCTCTGTCTACTGACTGAGACTGTGAGATGGATGGGTCTCTGTCTACAGACTGAGACTGTGAGATGGATGGGTCTCTGTCTACAGAGTGCCACTGTGAGATGGATGGGTCTCTGTCTACAGACTGAGACTGTGAGATGGATGGGTCTCTGTCTACAGACTGAGACTATGAGATGGATGGGTCTCTGTCTACTGACTGAGACTGTGAGATGGATGGGTCTCTGTCTACAGACTGAGACTGTGAGATGGATGGGTCTCTGTCTACAGAGTGCCACTGTGAGATGGATGGGTCTCTGTCTACAAACTGCCACTGTGAGATGGATGGGTCTCTGTCTACAGACTGAGACTGTGAGATGGATGGGCCTCTGTCTACAGAGTGCCACTGTGAGATGGATGGGTCTCTGTCTACAGACTGCCACTGTGAGATGGATGGGTCTCTGTGTACAGACTAGGACTGTGAGATGGATGGGTCTCTGTGTACAGACTGAGACTGTGAGATGGATGGGTCTCTGTCTACAGACTGAGAATGTGCAATGGATGGGTCTCTGTCTACAGACTGCCACTGTGCGATGGACGGATCTCTGTCTACAGACTAAGACTGTGAGATGGGTGGACCTCTGTCTACAGACTGAGACTGTGAGATGGGTGGACCTCTGTCTACTGACTGCCACTGTGAGATGGGTGGACCTCTGTCTACTGACTGCCACTGTGAGATGGATGGGTCTTTGCCTACAGGCTAAGATTCTGACTTTGCTGCTTTATGTGTCAATTTGTACACTTGGTATTAATACACCCAGTTGTACTGGCTAACAACAAAATACAACTTAAACACTGACTGTTGACATATTATATAGGCTTGGGCAAGGAATATATTATAAAATGCCATTTTTGACTTAACACAACTTCTTAACTAATTATTAGTATGATAGCTAAAATAACATAATATTACCTGTGTCCAAGGACAACAACACACACTACAAGTACACAAATTGTTACAGAGATGTGAATGATACTTCCAGAGATATTTCATCTTGTAAATGTAGAAATGTGTTATTTTGACAAATTAGCACTTGACAAGAGAAGCATAAAATAGAAAACCCTAACTAAAAGCAATAAAGATATAAACATGTGGAAGATAAACTTGACATTAATGTTGGGCATTAAAACAAGTTTCATTCAAGAATGCCTTTTTATTTATTTTCCCCGATTACCTTACCTCATAAAAGATCCCATAACCTGTTAACAAATACAACTAATATTTATTCCCACACATATGATAACAAATGATTAATAAAACATGGCTTACTCATGTACTGGGGTAGATGCCACCTTCGTTATCTATCAAGTCTAATAATATATCAATAACTGTATATAAAATAGGCTTGGGTGAGGATTGTTCACTCAAATGAACCATATTTCTGCATGGCATATAAGTATTAACTTTTTCTGGAATAAAACTGATAAGAGTAAAAGCGTCATTATGTTGTCTCTTTACACACCAAAACTTGTTCTGATTACTCAAATATTATGCGTTTTGTTGCATTTCAAAACAACCTACAAATCAACAAATTAATAACTGCCCATGATTATGTTATTACGCTAGCACGAGCGCCTCACAGCGCATACCATTGGTTGAAAATCGAAGCATAAAACAGGCTTCTTTCTCAAACGTTGCGTGGTATTAATGTTTGACCAATACAATCAGAAGAAAGTTTATTTAGAAGAAAAATCATTGCTCTGGCAATTGGGGATACACGTCTACGCTGAATTAATAACAAAAAGCCCGCTAAAACACATGTAAATAGAAGCATTTCCATCACGGTTGTCTTTCGATAATAACTTCGTCGTTCAGCATTAGAACATATTAAAAAAGTCATCTATGTCAAAACTAAAATGTCACAGAATTACGTCGACCCTGGCTAGACAATTCATTTCCAAGAGTTATTATTTATTGTCTTTGGTTTAATAAAATAATTGTATATTATTTTCAAGGCATTGTAAATGTAATAATCCATTTGTTTTGCGAAAGCAAGTAGAAAGTCACCTTTATCGCAGCTGTGCAGACATTGCAGTGGCGTACGATTGTTGATGGCCTAGCTGAAATAGCAGTGCATTTTCTTTAAAATACACTTTATTTGGTCAAATTGACACGCCGCGACGTTTGAGAACAATGCTTATTTTACGCTTAAATGTTCACCTTGATGGTGCGCAATGAGGTGCTCGCACTAGCGTAACAACATAGCATCTTAACACAGGCAATGTATCGCCACAGGCAGATTTTTGTTGAGTAGTGGGTCTTTTTGAAATGCTACTGAACGCTTTATATTTGAGTAACAAGAACAACATTTAGCTTATAAAGAGACAACATAATGACGTTTTTATGCATATAAATTTTATTCCACAAACGTTAATACTTCTATGTATAGGTCACGCAGAAATATATGGTTAATTGAGTGAAAAATTCTTGCCCAAGCCTACGTTATATCACCATTACTTACGTAAACTAAGGATTCCTTACCAACATGCCATTTTGAATTATGTGCGTGTCTCGGCTGTGATTAAAGATCATATCATCGAGTGCTCTAACATTAATTTGCCGAGTCCAGTACAGTAAGTACCATTATATAACAAATCATGTTATGTGCAATGTTTAGTCCTAAAAGCAAATATGTTAATTAACAAAGTTGACAAGTTGAACATTTTTGTCAAAAAAAGTGTTAAAATTCAACTGACACCACAGATCTTAATTTACTTGAAATGACCTCACAGAAAGTTCTAGTCAATGTGACAGGACTGTTTTATTGCAGTAATATAACAATTGAAAATGTTACGTCGTATGACATTAACTTTAACAAGTTGTGATCAGGCGACGATGTGAAGTGATGACGTAAAGTGAAGTGATGTACAACAAGCGTTGTTGACACATAAGGGTCTAGGACAAAGAAAAAGTGTTGCAAGACATTTCTCGGCAATAAGAATGATGGGAAGGGAAAAGATCTATGCGATTTGTCACTGTAAAGCTGTCAGCGTTGTACTCCTCTTACGGCTGAGTGGCACGTTTGTCTGCACGGCATTGTGACATCTGTCAATCACTGACATTTGCATGTTTGAGACCATTGTTCAGCCCAAGAAACTAACCTTGTTATAAATCTGCCATAAACGTTGTGTTCGTTTAATGGTTCGCTCGCTACCTGACTGTCAATATGTTATTTTAATTTACCCAAAGAGTGATATCGGAAATCAATGCAGTTCTAACACGACTAATTACCATAACTCTGTGCATATATGTGCTTAGAATAGAAACTATCAAAACATATTACTTAACAGTATTTTGCCAGATTACTCGATAACACAAGTAGTTATCGTGTTTCTTGATCTAGTGTGGTTAATGCACTGTACTGATTGAAGACCGTCACAACAATGAACACAATGAAACAGGAACGAACGCCTCCAAGGACCTTGATTTAGTGATAACACCCTTTTACCCATCAGTGAGGTGATCGTAAACATGTTATTTTTCAGTAAATGTTAATGCATCGGACGGCTTGACCTTTCCATGACGCTAGGGTACATAAGCGGACATTGCACCAAGATGTCATTACTCTCAGACGTACACGGACAATGGAGAACTCACAAAAGACGCCAGAAGACGTCGACCCAACGATCCAGCAAGACAGGTGAGAGTCAATGCAGACATCATGTGCAAAATAACGCAGAGTTTATTTTGCTTTTGTTTGTTTATTTCAGAAAGCAACTGCAGTTTTCACTAACTTTGTTTTATAGTTATTGACTAATTTAAATCATTACAGTGTTCAGTTGTTTCTAAGATCAAAGTAAATTAAGAGAGCATCAGAACTGATAACAGCTTTGTATCATTTATAAATGATTTGGTAAATTGTTTAAGTAACATCTTAATTATATTTATTTACAATATTATTTCAGTGCCTTACATAGGTTACTTAAAAACATAAATGAATTAATAAATTCATGTTAAAACACTTTTGCATCACTTAAATACAGAACAATAAGATGTAATAACATTTGTTGAATTTTTTTTAAAAAGATGTGCGATCCTTGTCCTTTGTAAAAAGCGTTATATAACATTTTTGTGATGACAGATAAGTGTTTTATATTAGTACGCTCGGTAGTAGAAGTAACTTTTGTTTTTAACTAACATTTTAATTATATCAATTTACAATATTATTTCAATACCTTACATAGGTTACTTAAAACATAAATGAATTAACAAATTCATGTTAACATACCTTTGCACCACTTAAATACAGAACAATAAGATTTAATAAAAGTTGTTGAAAAAATAGTTAAAAGATGTGCGATCCTTATGCTTTGTAAAAAAGTTGTATACATTTTTGTGATGAAAATTAATGTCTTTCAAACTAACCAAAGCAACCACATTAATTGCACAGATAAATGTTTTATATTAGTACACTACTAGGAAATTAAGACTAATTTAACTATAGAAATACATAATTAATTTTAGTTTAAAAGTTAAAATAATAATGCAAAATAAATATATAAAAGACGTTGATTCAGTTGTAAAATGTATAACAATTTAATTAATTAATTAACAGTAACAAAAACTGAATAAATTTCAACAAAATGCTTCCATGAATTTAAACAGTGTAAGCAGTAATAAAAAGGTGCGTATTTAGAGATGCCTTAAAAGACCAAAGACAAGAGCAAGAGCATTCACATAAAACATTTGGTATGGCATATTTCGGTTAATGCGAATAAGTATAACTGTAACAATGGATAATTACAGCAATACACTGACTGTTTCAGTAATTACAAATCTATGTACAGTATTTTACATACAAGAAAAAGTAGTTGCCTGATAATGGCTGATGGGACTTCCAAACTTCATTTTAGACAAACTTAAAAAATTGCGTTAGGCTTTAAAGTTTGATAATAATGTTTTGATTATTCAAGACACATTCAAAAGTACGCAAGCTGTAATGTCGTTAAATTGCTTTCTAAGTGACCAGAAAATGTTTACGTTACTTAAAATAAAACACCAATTTTGATGTATACTGATGAAACACATACAACACAACAAAAACATGCATTTGCTTTAAAAGTACAGTTTTGACAGTTTAATTTTAAAGCTCCAGCCACTATTCCACTGCTTCATATGTACAAACCTGACAAAGTAATGTTCAAAGAATCCTAGCTTTTGGCCTATATTTTCAAGACTAGTGAATGTCTTATTTGTGCATCGCGTTTGATTTGTAAATATCGAAAAGGCAGGAAAGTTGTCTCTGGGCATCCTCGACCATTTCCATAATGCTGGGGAGTGTGCGTAGTTGAATTAAACAATTGCAGCAGTTGACTTTGCCAGTCACCACTGCATCAGGGAACAGCGCTAATACCCGGCTTAATTTTAAAACGGATATACAACTGGTAGAAATCCCAATTTTTTCACTCTACATTGCTCCAGTTCACTCAGCTGTATAAATGAGTACCTGGATACAGACAACGATGACTATGTGTACGAGTGGCTGGGTGCTTCCCACAAAAGTTGAGATGGTATTTGATTGAACAGGTCTGCCAGGGAAGTAAAGTGTAAAAGCGCTTTGAGCAGTCCTAAGGACTGGATACTGCACTATTAAAATACTTACCTTTACTTTAAAAAAATTACCTTTATATTTGACATAGCCTCTCGAGTGTTATGCTTACAATGCAATGCCTGTGAATGTGTTGCTGCCGATTTATGGGAATCACATGCGAGCTGACAAACATTGTATGTGACATGTTTAGTTTTAGAGTGCTTCATGCAGAGCACTAAATTTTGCATGTCGTGGCGATCTTTCCTGATCCTATTTTATAATCGTTGTCAAATAAACTACTTGTATCTAAATTTGCAGTCACCTTTTAGTTGCAGCTTGGAGATTATGTCAACCATAAAGTAAATACTGTGATGGAAACGAAATACAAATTAACACTATAGACGGTAGCAGGTGATTAGCCAGACATGCAAAGAAAGAGTACATTTGATTGGCGAGTGGCCAGACATAACAAGAGAGCGCTGCCGATTGGCTCGTGTTCGAGTGGTGACATCGATCGATTGTGTTCATTACTAGAACAAATGCCATCTAGTGAATCATGTTAGTACAGTACCACATTGTTTTCCTAAAATATTACTATAATTCTTTCGTCGTTTTGTCACTATTGTGCGTGATTTTCACTCTTCAAGAACATTCGGTGAAATTCAGGAACATTCCAGTGTGGTCAAAAAAAAAATCAAATTCAAGAACATTACGGCAATCTGTGGCAACCTGGCCCCGACAATCTCTGGTTCTGCCTACGCCACAGCCGCCATGGCACATATTACACACCGGCACCTTGCTGGAAGTCCTTCAAAACAGCTACCAAAGTCAGTCTAACTGCCTGAATTGGTATAATAACTCTATCCATGGCTACTGTAAGGCATTTTGGCGATATGTTGATGTGGAAACTTAAAATAAGTTTGAATTTTCTCATCGAAGCAATACATTTATAACAAAAACAGAGCCAGACCGAGGTCTACTTAACACAATTAGATAACAATTCCCGGATATTCCCAGGCAAGTGCTGGCAAGTTTAAGAGAAGCCTATGTAGCTATTAGTACGCTACATTTTATTTCGTTCAATATTTCTGAACAAAAGGCACTATAGTCTAACTGTCTTTCACACATGCAACTGTTGTGTAATCCACATCACTATCATGGCGAAATCTCATTGCCAGAACTAATTACAACCATTCTCACAACTGCAATTTGTCTAGACTAAAACAAGTGCATTTCTATAGGTGGTTGTGCTATTATTCATATGCACTGAGGTGTTGCTGAACTTTAGGCACACAAAATCTTACACAGTCACATTCTAGGCCTTCATACAGAGATTACACAACAAACTGTCTTTATAGATTTAGTTTTTAAGCTGTCCACTAGGTTGCGCCACTTGCCCACTCCTAGAATGTTATCCAGGTTGCATGTTCAGTTTGTCAAATGTAACTGCCCGCTAAACTATTGTATACCTAGAATACTATAATAGTAGATTTAATTGCATTTCACGTGATATACAATACCCATAGCTCACCCAAAACCAAATACACCTCACTAGTTACATGCAATCTATTTTATTATCTACATTTATATGTAGTGATGATAACAATATTTTTCTGGTTAAAAATTATCAAAAAAAAAAAAAAATTATTATCAAACTTTTCTTCAGTGGAGTTTTACCTGCTTGCTATTGTGGCATCAAGATTTAATCAGATATGATAACAGCATATTAAGTTTAATAACTAAGTATCAAGAATTTGATAATAGCAAATATGGTGCTACATTTTTGTATTAGACAAATACATAAAAATAGCAACATAAAAAAACTTAGGGACAGAAAATATATTTGAATTAAGGTAAAGTCAACACTTACATTCATCCAGCTTTAAAATTAGATGTTTAGGTAGCTAACAAATCTTGAGTCCAAAAGTGGTGACAACATATTCGTGTCATAAATATATGGGACTTATTTATCACCTACAAATTTCAAATTGGTCACTTACCATTAATCTGATGTTTTCTGACTGGAATCCTCCATTTTAAAATTCTAAAAAAAAATAATTAGTACAATAACACATTACTGAATGATTAAGATAAAATAAATATACATATAATTTACTTACAAGTTTGTTGGTGCCTCTTTTGAGAGCATATATGTGCATGTGTTGTGTGTGTGGGGGGGCATGTTGGTGTACATGTATAAGCATACATGTTTGTCAGCATGTGTGTGTGTGTGTGTGTGTGTGTGTGTGTG
Organism: Oasisia sp. SBJ-2009; assembly: GCA_964017155.1. Taxonomy (NCBI): domain Eukaryota; kingdom Metazoa; phylum Annelida; class Polychaeta; order Sabellida; family Siboglinidae; genus Oasisia; species Oasisia sp. SBJ-2009. Next base: position 15,971,479 of record OZ024857.1, read on the forward strand.
TGTGTGTGTGTGTGTGTGTGTGTGTGTGTGTGTGTATGTATGTGTGTGTGGGCACGCATGTGCACGCATGTATGTATGCATATGCCATCACATGTATCATGCTGAAGTATCTTTCCTTATTTTCCAAACACTCAAAATTATTTCATAACACCAATGACTGTCCTAGATGCTATATGAAAATTTTACAATTTTATGGTTTAGTCAATATCATTTGTTTATAAATTCTACACTGATACACCATGAAAACTGGCAGCAGTATGGTGTTTCTTTGTTATTCCTATTAAGTTGGTATCTACTTTGTTGCTGTCACTATCAAAATTACTGTCAACATATGTGTTTGTTTCACAGGATGGAGCCAGCCACAGCTATGAGTGAGCCGTCAGACACAACGATCGAGATCAAACAAAAGGAGCTCAACGTTACATCTGACTACAACCCAGAGAAACCCGTGAATCTGCAGGAACAACCGAAATTCCAGTGTTCATCCATCCAAGGATGCGTGAAGACGTCCGTCAAGAGCCACCTTCCCTTCATCGACATCCTCCTGAACTACAAATGGAGGAGCTGGCTGCTGTCGGACATGGTGGCTGGACTCAGTGTCGGCATTATCCACATCCCCCAAGGGATGGGCTTCTCAATCCTTGCCTCCCTGCCCCCGGTCTACGGCCTGTACAGTTCCTTCTTCCCAGTCCTCGCATACTTCTTCCTGGGAACATCACGTCACATCTCCTTCGGGACCATGGCTGTCATCAGTCTGTTGATCGCTACAGTCGTTGACCGGGAATCTGAGCGTCTAGGCCTGGATGAAGATTTCAGCGGAACAAACACAACTGATCCGTTATCAAGCTACACCAAACTCGACCCCATCGCCACAAAAGTTGGCATTGCCTGTGCCGTCTCATTGCTCGTCGGCATCATTCAGACATTGCTGGGAATCTTCAAACTTGGCGTAGTTGCCTCGTTCATGTCCATGTCTTTTGTCGGTGGTTTCCTCATGGGTGCCGGCTTCCACATTGCAATGAGCCAGCTACCGTTCCTGCTTGGACTTCACATTAAGAAAGTTGATGCTACAGGAAAAATCCCAGTTGTCTTCTTCGAGATTCTGCGTCAACTTCCAGAAGTCCAACCTGCCGAAGTGATCACATCTCTTGTGTGTATAACATTCCTAACCATCATCAAAGAGGTGGTCAACGTGCGCTACCGCAAATACATGTGTATGCCTGTACCTGCCGAGATGATTGTTGTCACTATTGGAATCTTTGTGTCTTACATGGCAAAGCTCGAAGACAATTTTGACATCGCTGTCATTGGAACAATCCCACAAGGCATTCCGATGCCAGAAATGCCGTACATGTCGAATGCACACACGTACATTGTTGACGCCGTCATCATTGCCATCACCAGCTTCATCATATCTGTGTCAATGGCAAAACAGTTCGCAAAGAGACACAACTATGAGATTGATGTGAACCAAGAGTTTGTTGCGTACGGTATCAGTCATACCATTGGCTCCTTCCTGCACTGTTTCGCTGGAGCACAAGCGCCACCACGAACTATCGTTCACGATGCAACTGGCGGAAAGACACAAGTTGCTAGCCTCTTCTCATGTGGACTTGTTTTGTTGGCATGCACTGTGATGGCTCCGCTGTTCGAACTGCTCCCAAAGTGTGTCGTAGCATCTGTAGTTCTTGTTGCTCTCTTCCCTCTCTTCCGAGGCTTCTCTGATCTCAAATTCTTCTGGTCCGTCAATCGCTATGACTTTGCTGTGTGGCTCATCACGTGGGCTGTTGTTGTTTTCGTTGATGTCACCAGTGGACTGATCACAGGCATCGGACTTAGTCTGCTTACAGTGATCATGCAGAGTAAACTGACCCAGGGATACCTACTCTCCAGCACTGATAAATCAACTACCTCTGATGATCTCACCCCACCAAGTGCCTTCGACAAATCACTAGAGAATGGCATTCGCATCTTTCACTTCCCCAACATCCTGTACTTTGCAAACATTGAGAACTTCAAGAAACAACTGTTCAAAGTGACTGTAAACCCACAGAAAATGCCTAAGCTCACAGTCACAGTGAAAGTCGTCCCCAAAGATCTCGGCAAAGTGAACAGCAATCTCCAACATGAACCCCCTCAGTCTGATGCCAACATGGACAATGCAAAAGAAAACTACCATTGCTCACAGGACAAAGATGATAACATCCCTTCTACGCCCTACATCGAAATCATGTGGGGCAACGAAGGAACTGCACAGAAGGTTGCCATCGACCCAAAACAGACTGTCTGCAGTTTGGGCATCAGTGATGACATGAAACCAGACCACTGCATTGTGCAATCTGGCAAGGCTGATGGTGACATTAACTGCATCATCATTGACTGTTCTGCAATGGCCTACATTGATACAGCAGGTCTGTGTCTGCTGAAGCAACTCAAGTCTGACTATGAGGAAGTCGGCATCAACTTTGTGCTGGCGAGCTGCAACAAGGGGCTGCTGACAAAGCTACAGTGGGCGGGCATCATACCAGGTTATTCAAAGGTCATCGCAGTCTACCCCACGATACATGACGCTGTTGTATCGAACGGCGTCATGGAAAATTCTGATTTGGTGGTTTCTTCAAAACTATGATTAAATATGACAATTTGTTATGCCATTGCAAATAAATTCAGCAGTTCCCGAACTGCGTCACTTGTACCCTCAAGGTACATGATACACGATGCTGTTGTATCGAACTGATCTTCCTGCCTGGATGGCTGTTCATGGCCTCTTCAAATACATAACCATGTCATATTCATAACACAAGACTGATCACTGACAGAGTTGAATCAGTGGTGTAGTGAATGATTGACTTAAAATCAGTTACATTTAATAAAACATTCCTGAAACATCCACGCATAGTAATTACCTGGGCTTAAACATACTATACTAAATTGTTCTTATGTTAATTAAAATGCTACATAAATGATACAGGTCTGTATCTGTGTAATCTTTGCTATTCTTCTTGCTGATAAAGTCAATATATTTTGTAATTGTATTCAAATTATATATATATATATATATATATATATTTGTTCTATATATATATATTGTTCTATATATATATATATATATTGTTCTATATATTATATATATATATTGTTCTCTCTAAATTTATATTATATATATATTGTTCTATATATATATATCTATAGTTCTATATATACATAGATATATATATGTATATATATATATATATATATATATATATATAACAAAATGAATGCACATTGTATCTGCTGCTCCTGCATTAAATGTCATACACTGTTGAGAAGCATGGTGAAAATGTCTACTAAGAAAAATGGTAACTGTGTTTATTTCTAACACAAATGAGGTGTGGATATTGTTACCAGTCAATAAACAAATGGCTTATTGTGCTAGCTTGTTGAATGTACGATATGATAAATATAAGTAATATCACTTGCCTAATCATTGATATATGTTTTACATGTGAACAGTTTCAAATACCTTATTGTAACTACAGTTTTGCTTCATTGTATTTTTATTTATTTTTGTGTACATAACCATATGGTATTATCTAATGTGTTAATAGTGTAAGGCTTAAAAACATAACCATTACATGTGTGCTTTCAATTTTAATTATAACATATCAGTACTGTGTTCTGGGAATGTAATATAATGTTTACATGGCAATAAAACATACTCTGTTATTACATATTGCATTTTACAATTTTATTTTTATGAAACATTTCAGTCCAGGTACTGTAAAAGACATTCTTGCATATTTCAGTTATGTACATTTTCCCCTGTTCAAACTTATTTACACCTCTAGCAAAAACGAATGAGCAAAATGTTCTTCTGGGAAATAAAACTCATTAATTTTTGAACAATATAATGAATGTTCTGACCATGTAAGTCGTAACACATCACAATGTTTGGACCTATTTAGGCTATTGTTTCCTTGTAGATCCATATCAGACAATTGGTTGGTTATCCATTGTTACAGAGGTCACTAATAGATCTTGCATAACAGGAATACGTGATCAGAATTTTAGAACATGACAATGGATGATATGTGGTAAAGGCTAAAGCTGGCAAGTTTTGCAAATAACGCGTGACTTCTTGGATTGTAATCATGCGATGGATCTAAGACCAAGTACATCTAATTTAGATGTACTTAGATCCATCGCATGATAGATTAGATTCTAAAGTCTGTATAGAATGTTTTCAGAATTATTAGTTCGGTGAACAATACCATGAGTATAGAATATCATAACTTGGTAGTTACATTGTTTGCTAAATAGGACTTATAGGTGGCCTCTCTGTTTGATTGAAGACAAAACATCACGAGCAATCTGGAGCAATTCGCACTTCTTTTGACTTGAGTTAGCTCCAGCAACAAAGACAAGCATGATTGAAGGTTACAACTTACGAGTGTCTAGGCCTGGTACATACTAGACAGCATTATCCATGTCATGTTGTATACATAGCAGCATTAGCTGCGTGAGACTTCATGACAACAAACAATTACTAGTCACGTACTATATAGTTAGATATCACGTAGCCCGTGGCGTAGCCATTTATAAGAACGCTACAATAAATCAAATTAGCGCGTTGATTGGGTACCGTCACATCCGGTACCATGCCCTAATTTTGCTTGAGACGTTGGGGCGACTTTCTGCGTTTTCAAATGTTATCATTATTAAAATTACACATTGCCGTCTATAATTGGTAGGCCAACAAGTATTATCAGCGTTTCGAAGCTTCTGCTCAGTTGTTACGCAGAACGAATATTCAATCAAGAAACAGCAAGCATATAATGATTATATTCCGATAAATTATACCTCCATGTGACCATGACGATGTCACCATGATTATTTTTTAAATCTCAAAAGTTAACGTTTTTCGTAGGTCGGGAATAGAAACATATACAAATAGTGATTTTGCATAATTAAGAATTAATTCAGTAAGACTTTCGACGGCTGACGTCATTGAAGAATAAATCTCCCACCATGTCATGAGTTCGATCGCACTCAGGCAGACGACATTAATTTGCTTGTGCCAAACTAGGCTTATTCTCACATTAAATATTTTTCTGGGGGCCCAGATCATCGATGTCAATAGTTCTACATCTTATTTAGATCAATGTATAGTCGATACATTGCAATGCATACGAAGCAAAATGCATAAATTGTACTCCACGTAGCGTCGGGGGACCTGCTATGATCGACCGTTTTTGCGTAGTTTTCTGCGTTTTATTCGCCTTTGATGTAAAGTTACGCAATTTAAATTATTCTCTATTCAAAGCATATTCATTGACGATTTCTACAAACACAAACAATATTTTTATACAATTCCTTCTCATCCAATAGGTCACAGGGGGGTCCCTAATGATCGACCGTTCGCGTTCAGCACATAAACTTGAGTAAAGATGTGTCATACAAGATGGATGCGCCCATGACATCAGTTGGCGTGTTTGTTTACACATAATAACGTACATAATTGTATATTATACAATTACGTACGTTAGTACAGTAACAGTCAACACCAAATCACAAAATTTATTGCATTTATGAAACGGTCGATCATTAGGGACCCTGTCGATGAAAGGTACCCACACGCTAAGTATCACGGAATATCCGCGAGTCTTCGGAAAGTCGGAAGGACCGCCCGGTTTCATGGAAATATTTGATGAACCTCAACATTCTAGAGTTAGGGGCCTATTTTCTAAACGATGTGCAATTTAATAACGTATTATGTTCTTCGATTATCGCTACACAAATGGGGTTGAAATGCCACACTACGTCCTAGACCCAGAAATAGGGCCACTTTCCCGGGGCTAGCGTAGTCTGCGTGACTGCGTCGCCATCGGTTCTAATACCCTCCAACTGATGGGAAGCCTGAAGGGCCAGCGGTATATTATAAAACATACACAGTTGGTGATACACCACGGCCTGTAATACTGACACAAAGGGAAATATGCTCGAAATAATCGGTGGTGAGTGAGACACAGGCCTAGTAGTTTATCGTCGACTGTTGTCTGTAATCTAAAACCTGACCGACCGGAGTCACGAGCCTTCTATACTCGGAATCCTCTGACGTGAAAAAGATCTCGACAGATGTATCCGTGGCCTACATCTTGCAATTAGTCTTCAGAGCTGGCGAAGTCCAAGTCCTTTACAAAAAATCGCAAGGAATATTGCGGTTATTGTTGCAAATATAAAATACCCAGCGAGTTCTATTTAATGTTGTATTCAACATGGAAGTGGATACTTTTATAATCTCCGTTGCAAATGCATCAGCTAAAAATGAGTCTGGGGTATTACAGAGTATCAGACGACAGAGTAGTTTTATTATACGTTGTATTCTGTAAAAATTATGTGTAATACGGTTTAAATCATGTAGGGTACCACAAATAAACTGTTTGAATAAACAGACACGTATCCGAAGCAAGGGTAAATACGCGGCTGTTTCAAAGATTATTTATTCTGGTGACATGACATCCATATGTGCATGGCATTTCAAATACCTAGACTTGTGTTTAGACTATACCTACACTTTTTTCTCAGGAATGTCACAAATGTTCTATGTTTTTTTCGCGCCTGACTCACGCTGGCGATAAAAACGCGTACAGCGGTATTGGCGAGTCATGACGTCATAACTGCGTAATGTTATTCCAGTTCAAAGATGAAGATATCCGCGTGCATTTCCCCATACCAATTTGCTTAACAATTGGCACCGTGTAGCTTGGATTAAATGCCTCTCAGTATGCAGTCTTGTTACATGGATCGTTTTTCTACTGAACTGGAGAAATTAGGTATGTTGTAAGGGACGTTAAGACTTACGTCAAAAACTATAGAGTTGTGACGTAGATGCTTGCACTAGGTTGACCTGCTGTGTGTCTTTACAGGCGCCAGATTTGGCTTCTCTGTCGGTTTGTCACTCAGTTCTCAGGTTATTAACTCCAAACAGCCCAATCTTGGGCTAACGCAGGAGTCACTGAGGATGGTCACTGCCAGGGTGCTTGTCGTCCTCAGTGGTTCTTTTACGTCCCAAATTGAGACGGGACCGACATTAACGTGATTCTCCGATTCACGAGAGATACACAGTCTCCAATGTTGAGAGCCAGATTTTTATATCACAACTACCGTAACCGGGGATCTAACCCGTCCCGCCGGCGTCAGAGGCGGATGTGGTAACCACTACTCCACCGCTCTCTAATCACGTAATCAGTCTGAAGGATTGATTCCAGAGCCTGCCGATGGTTAATGCACCGACTACACTGCCGGTGTGAGTTTGCATCAGACTGTGTATGTTGACTGATGTAACACTGTGACAATGTGCGTTGTCCAGGAAGAACGTGATAGTCCTACATACTAAAATAAAATCGACCAGCCATGAACTCTTTTTTGCATCTGCTGATACTGACGCAGCAATTTTCTACGTTTTACTGTCTACACGCATGTAGTACAAAAACAGTTTACGACATTTAATTTTAGACTCTCTTAGTAGTCTATTCATATTTTTCTAAATAAACTACCAGTGACCAATGGCTATACTTCAATAAGCAATAGCCGTAAATTAAATTGTTTCTTTTGCGTTTTGAACACCACACTTTGGAGTACCGCCGGCATGTGACGCCCCAAAATATGTTCGTTTTGAGAAAGGCACCTGTCCCTAACATGCATAATACTCTAAACCGACGCACAACGCTTAGGTTGACGGTGAACATTCATCGCACATCGCGACCACACATGACGTATAAAACACAACACCTTACCGGCCACAATAAAGTCACGAAATTGTGCTATGTATCGTTTTTAGGATCCGCAAAAGATGATATTTTTACAATAATACCTCATTTGTTGAATTATTTGTTTACTGCTAACGCAAAATCATAAAAACGTCATTTTGACTCACGCTGTCTGTTCGGTGTTCCCCATATGGTTAGATATGAAGAGTTACAATAACCCTCTCTCCAAATGTTTTGGGGTCATCGTGTTAATGGTCATTCTTAATCAGCTAAATCACACTGCAATTGCTCTCAGTCACCCAACAAACAGTACAATCAACAAACTACAAGTGATTTTTCGTTAACTTTTTGTTTGCTCAAAAATTCGCAAACCGACATAAGCCATGACAATGTGATAGTTTTACTGCAATTTCTCTTTGTGACGTTATCAATGATTTTTATGTGTCAACATTAACAGCATCCCTAAATACAAATACAAAATTGCTTTACATCAAGTGATATATGCCTATTGTAGAGCACTAACACTGGTGCTAAACTGAAATGCATAATAAACTGATAAAAGAAAAGATGTCCGTGCAACCAACATTAAAATTACAAAGTCGGAGCGGTGCACTAACAATGGTGCTAGACATAATAATAAAAGCCAGTGAATCAGTGGCAGTTTGCCGAACTCAAATGATGCTTACTGTATGCGTGCGCGCGCACATTTAAACGAGGGAGTTTGCACTAAATGTTAAAATGTTTTGTCGTCTGGTCAATCGGCAATCGTATTGAATAGTTGTGCGTCATTGTGACGCCCTGAACTGAAATATGTGCGTCGTAATGTGCATTTTGTGCGCCGTTTACGCACATGTGCGTAATGATGTGCGTACAGGGAAACACTGATATATTGATAGTTAATGTTCGTAAATGCGAGTCAACCCCCGTTTCGCTGTCCTGATCACATACATCCCAGTATTGTAAACGCTTTTGAACGGAGGTCTACTTTGGATTTTAGTGTTAAGTAAATGTATTATTATTCCCAGTACGATGCGTCACATTGCATGGCGAGCTCTGGCTAAAAGAACATGCTAAGACTTGGTCAAAAACAGGGTCTTTGTATCCGATGCTCGCTGTAACCGCCAGTAGACTATACATACGTCAAAGTGCAAACACGAGATCTTTGTCTTGAATCATTGTATCAGCAGCGCCTGAAGGAAGAGCCAGTTTCATCTCTCATGATTCATCCCATCCTGCCCATGACCTATTTGATCCTCTTCCATCTAGTCGCCAGTTCAGATCCATCAAAACCAGGATCAACAGGTTTAGTAGCAGCTTTTTTCTCTAGCCGTAAAGGGCTACTACAGGCCATGCCAAAACAGAAGTGATTCCCCCATCTGTAGTACATACACATTCCGCTTTCTAATGTGTTTGAGTGTGTATACATTATCATAATTTATCATATTATTGTATTCCAATTTTTTTATTATTTATACTAGATCATATCAACAATTATTTATAAATGTTATCAAGAAAAACTTAGATTCAGACCTATTGTGTGTGACTGCTCTTATTAATTTAATTTAAAGTAGTAGTAGATTTTATCATAATTTTTGGTGCATGTGACTGTATTGTCATGCGAACATACTTGTACGAAGACACAACATTACAACGTATTCCAATGTTTTATTGTAACTGCAATGAAAACACACAACAATAAAGCTGATCTTATCTTATAACGAAATTTCAGAGCCGTTCGTTCTGCGCTGATGTTGTTTGTACGAGGAGTCATTTTTTGCGAGCGTCTACGCCACCTGATTACTTAACACTTCAGCGGATTATATAAAACAGCGACAGCGGTAACCGTCCTTCGCCCCCTGTCACTCACCTTGGACGAGGCACGTCACTGCTGGCGTCAGATCCACTAATTAATTATAGCACTATTATTGTGGCTTTAAGGCGGACACGCACGGAAACGTGTTAAGACTTATGCTAATTTTCCGAGAAGCCATCTTCGCGAGGGACACGTCGACCTGACCCTCGGGGTCAACTGGAAGGTATTTAAGCTGGTTTTGAACTAGAAGGCCATCACTCCGGGAATCATACGGGGAAGATGAAGAACTGAGTTAAGACTCAAGGAGAAAAACTGGACATGGCTGTCATCGAAACCAGGTGAGATTTGTGCAAGATTTATGTTGGACGAAGAGTTTCTGATTGGTGCTATAATTGTTTTGACAAGGTAAACCAAAATGTGTATGAACGAAAAAACACAAGATGTGACGATTTCTCTTCGTCATTTCGAAAACTAAATAACCCTAGACCTTACTTTATTTTGTATTAACACCGTGTGTGACTAAGGCGTATTGCTATTTGTAATGCCGCTGCTTTCCTGCATGAACCGAATGTCTATGATCTCGTAACACGGGACGAATCGTCTTAATTCTTCCAAATTATGTAACAAACACTGAGATGTAATACGTAATGTAATGTAATATGTAATATTCTACAACCAAACGAAATTGGCTAACTACTGCAAACAGAACTCAGCTACGCGCGTGGCTGTTACGCGTAGACGCAATGTTTTACTCGGTCCCTGCCACAACAGAGTGTCTTGTCTTGGCTACGGACATTGGGAACAACCGCATTTTACTCATATGTTATTTTCTAAGTTAAATAGTACACTGTCGCTTACATCGCATAAAGATTCATAGTGAACTGCGTGTGTTTGCTGGACGCGCAAAAGGCTCAATTCAGATCACCAAGACATTTCCAACTCCGACGACTTTCCCGTTTCGCGTTCAATAAATGTGCGTAAAAGTTAAACTGAGCACCATAGCCATGCGATTGGAGCATATATTAGAAGACCAAGTGTAATCTACGTACATACACTACGTTTACGTGCGTGTACGAGTGTGTGCGTGCATGCGTGCGTGCGTGTGCTTGGTGACTTGTTCCATCGGTGTACAAGAGTGTTCAGCAATCAATGTGTGTACAAACACCATTCACGCAACTTCAAATACAATGTTGTCATCAGTGCAGCTAAATAAAGCGATCAACATATGCAACATCAATACGACTCAAATTACGCCATAAAATAAATCGAGTATTTTTATCTTACATCTACAACGTAGAAACATTGCCATATTCCATAACGATGTAATCACTAGCTAGATAACAAAACGCCCACATAATATTGAGCTATTTTAGTAATATTACGAAAACAATTACACGTCGGACAATGCTACAGGTCAGACTGTCCGTAGCACAGTAGTATCTGACCGATCTACCGGTCGCAGTGACTTTTAATGCAACAAGTCCCACAAGTCTGCGGGTCACGTTGACTTTATCCAATCTACTGGTCGCACTAACTGTGACGAAGTCTGCAGGTCATGATGACTCTGGTTACGTGGTAAACGCCGGATAAATTGTCCGGCCATGCCGACTCTTGCAGGACAATAATAAAAATCAATCAGGTCGCGCCGACATCTAGTATACTATATCATACACGCGATCTCTGTACACAAAAAATCGTTTGTGTAACGCCAGACGTTGCCATCGAAGCATACAGACTACAATGTAGTTGTCACAAATGTACATTAATTATCACCTGGTTGTCCTTTATAAAAATAACTGTGAACTGTGGGACTGTCAGTTGTATAATGATAATAATAGTATACAGTGAAGTATTTTTACATACTCTAGCGTAACTCAGCAATTTTGTCAACAGTTACTGCATTACAGTTGGTATGACAATTGATCACCAGGTGCCACCACTTGTCCGGACACCCAGTTTTATCACGATATTGATAAAATTAAAACAAATAACTAATTGAATGCAAGTGAAAAATAAAACGAATTACTTGAATATAGTGTCCCATTAGAAGTGTACCAGTGAGTTGTGTAAAGTAAGCTGACTTGAACGATTCAAAAAGGCAAATGGATTTAGCTGTGCCTTTGCGCCTCAAAATAACAGAAAACACGCATGTTTAAGTAGCAAGTGATTTGAGCACGTTTAAAAAGAAAAGGATTGGTACGCATATCTTGCCAGCAAACGAAAACCAGGCCACGCCTGTTTCAGGCGGAATGTGGGGCTGACTGTCTGGTTTATTTTAGTATTTTTGTATGACATTTTAATATATTTCGCAGACAACTAGACAACGAACTATTTTGTTGTCACTTTATGTTCTGCTCATACCATATACGTATATGTCATACCATATACGTCTATGTTACACATTAGAAGAAAGGTACATTTGGAAAAAGACAGTGTTATTCATTATACGTACATACGTCATATCAATTACGTCATATCAATACGTACACATATCAACTACCTTCATTCTGCTGCGTCGTGGCTGACGTCCTCCATTTTGATATCCTGCAACAAAAACACTTAATGACGTAACACATTAGGGCGACATCTCCAAGTTGTTATTTACGTTTTACAATGACGAATACAACGTAATATTACAGTTTAGTGATTGTTATCGATTTGATGCAATAAACGGTTTGTTGTAGCTAAACGTATTGACACATATATCTACAGAATCTGCACTACTTCGATTGGATGAGGCATAGACGCAAACAACTGTATAACATCAACGATATTGTGTAGCTGACTTTACCACCAACGAGTTGCGTTGATTGCAAGACATTACCCCCACGAAGTTGCGTAATTTAAAGGGATACTCCAGTCAGTGAGAGGTTCGCAGTATTAACTTGCATATCTATATTATATTGGTTGTGTAATTGTGCACAAAGATTGTTAATAAACAATTAGTTATAGCTTAATGGTATCAAAACCAGACAGATTCATGGTGCTGCCATCTTGAGACTTATGCGCCAGTGACGTAAGCCAAGTCGTTTACGTCACTGGCGCATTGTTGAACAAGGCAAGGATTGGCGGAATCTTCGCTAATAATTGTCATAGTGACGTAAGCAATCCGCGACGTACTGGATACATCAAATACCATTGGACAGACATAGGATGTTCGAACGTGCATGCGCCTGTGACGTAGACGGTTTAGGTCACTGGCGCAAAAGTCTCGAGATGGCAGCGCCCTGAATCCAACATGGAGTGTTTCTGGTACAAATATACTATAATTAATTGTTTATTAACGATCTTTGTGCACAACCAATATATTATATAGATGTAAGTAAATGCTGTGAATCTCTCACTGACTGGAGTATCCCTTTAATGTGTACATACACGACACGATACATTGACTGTTTCATAATACACCACACTACCCTGTTGTTGCTGTTTGTCTGCTTATAACATTGTGCTTTTCTTGTGCAGAAAGGCGACGGGGATAGATACCAATCAGGCAGACTCGATGATTGAGATCAAACGCAAGGCCTACTCTCAAGAAGAGTTCAACTATTCATTCGACTACAACCCGGAAAAATCACCGAGCCTGCGGGAAAAACTCAAGTCCCAGTGTTCGTGCAGCGGCAAATGCGTGAAGATGTCCGTGAAGAGCCACCTCCCCTTCATTGATATCCTCCTGAATTACGAGTGGAGGAACTGGCTGGTGTCGGACATGGTGGCTGGACTAAGTGTCGGCATTATCCACATCCCCCAAGGGATGGGCTTCTCAATCCTTGCCTCCCTGCCCCCGGTCTACGGCCTGTACAGTTCCTTCTTCCCAGTCCTCGCGTACTTCTTCCTGGGAACATCACGTCACATCTCCTTCGGGACCATGGCTGTCATCAGTCTGTTGATCGCTACAGTCGTTGACCGGGAGTCTGAGCGTCTAGGCATGGATGAAGATTTCAGCGGAACAAACACAACTGATCCGTTATCAAGCTACACCAAACCTGACGCGGTCGCGATAAAAGTTGGCATTGCCTGTGCCGTCTCGTTACTTGTCGGCATCACTCAGACGTTACTGGGAATCTTCAAACTTGGCGCAGTTGCCTCGTTCATGTCCGTATCGTTTGTCGGCGGTTTCCTCGTGGGTGCCGGCTTCCACATTGCAATGAGCCAGCTACCGTTCCTGCTCGGACTTCAGATTAGGAAAGTTGATGCTACAGGAAAAATTCCGGTGGTAGCCGCCGAGATTCTTCGTCGCCTTCCTGAAGTCCAGCCTGCCGAGGTGATCACGTCTCTTGTGTGTATAACATTCTTGATCATCATCAAGGAAATCGTTAACGTGCGTTATCGCAAGTACCTGTGGATGCCTATACCTGCCGAGATGATAGTCGTCACTATTGGAATCTTTGTGTCTTACATTGCGAAGCTCGAAGACAATTTTGGCGTCGCTATCATTGGAACAATCCCTCAAGGCATTCCGATGCCAGAAATGCCGTACATGTCGAACGCACACACGTACATTGTTGACGCCGTCATCATTGCTATTACCAGCTTCATCATATCTGTATCGATGGCAAAACAGTTCGCTAAGAGATACAGCTATGAGATCGACGTGAACCAGGAGTTTGTTGCGTACGGCATCAGTCACACCATTGGCTCCTTCCTGCACTGTTTTGCTGGAGCACAAGCGCCACCACGAACTATCGTTCACGATGCAACTGGCGGAAAGACACAAGTTGCTAGCCTCTTCTCGTGTGGACTTGTTTTGTTGGCATGCACTGTGATGGCTCCACTGTTCGAACTGCTCCCAAAGTGTGTCGTTGCATCTGTAGTTCTTGTTGCTCTCTTCCCTCTCTTCCGAGGCTTCTCCGATCTCAAATTCTTCTGGTCCGTCAATCGCTACGACTTTGCTGTGTGGCTCATCACGTGGGCTGTTGTTGTTTTCGTTGACGTCACCAGTGGACTGATCACAGGCATTGGATTTAGTATGCTGACTGTGATCATTCAGAGTAAACTTGCAAAGGGATACCTACTCGCCAGCGCCGACAAAGCTGCACTGTCAGGAATGTATCTACCAAGTAACCTATACAAGTCACTGCAGCATATTCCTGGCATTCGCGTCTTCCATTTCCCAAACATCCTCTACTTTGCAAACATTGAGAACTTCAAGCAGCAACTATTCGAAGTGACTGTAAATCCAGGAAAAATGTCTAAGCTCACAGTCAAAGTCGTCCCAAAAGAGCGGCCCAACGTAAGTAGCGAACTCCAACGGGAAAGTGCTCAGAATGAAAGCAATATGGACAATGCGCAAGACAACTACCCGTCCTCTAAGGCCATACAACACGATGCTACATCTTCCCCTTACATTGAAATCATGTGGGACAATGACGGGAATTCACAGAAGCTTGCCGTGCATACCCAAGACGGTGTCTGCACCGTGGGCACGAGAGATAACGTCAAATCAAACCACTGCATTGTGCGATCTGCTGACAGTGATGATAACATTCACATCAAATGCATCATCATTGACTGTTCTGCAATGGCCTACATTGATACAGCAGGTCTGTGTCTGCTGAAGCAACTCAAGTCTGACTATGAGGAAGTCGGCATCGACTTTGTGCTGGCGAGCTGCAACAAGGGGCTGCTGACAAAACTACAGTTGGCGGGCACCATACCAGGTTACTCACAGGTCATCGCAGTCTACCCTACGATACATGACGCTGTTGTATCTAACCATATCATGGAAAATCCTGACTTGGTGGTTTCTTCAAAACTGTGATCATTATGTTATACTCTGTTACATCATTAAGTCTAATTCAGTGGTTCCCAAACTGGGGTGCACGTTATCCTGGGGTACGGGAGAGATTTTCTGAAGGAAAAGGTTGTGTCATCGTGTATAGGTAGCTGCTTGCATCTTATACAGGTAGCAATTTGCACCAAAGACAGAAGTCTTCCCTTGGAATTCATTAAGGATGACGAGAGCATCTTATGAGAACATTCAAAATATTCTGAGGCCGACGGATTGTCGTGGGATAGTGCCCGGGGTGTATGTGAACAGTGCACCAGCCATATTTAGCCATTATTCACGAGTAAATGAAGGAGGCAATATGTTAAATTAAACACATATACCTCAGTGTGTATTCCATCGACACGCCCTTGCAAACTTCAACATAATGTCTGATCATCTCAAACCAGTGTGTGACGAAGAAATTGTAAAAGGAAACATGGGGCAATTTGTGCATATTCACACACCTGTCGTCAGTGCCAAATGGAATTCCAAATTACATTCCCGGATCTGCGTTTGGAAGATGCAAAACAGCTCTGAGATCCTCTGAAGGGAGTCCTGTGTGGGCTTTAGCCCACACTTTTATGTGAACACTGATTTATTTTCCACGTTGTTCCGCACAAAGGCTGAATTCCTAGCCCAACGCTGCGTCACGGATGATCTCCAAAGCTGTTTGCCCAACATGGATATTTCATCCTTCCAGTTTTTATGAAGTATTTTGTATTATAAATTCCACAGTATAATGTTTACCTTATTAATAAAATGATGCGTTATTTTCAAAGAGTCCATACACTTTTATGTTAAAATTGTGAGAGTACCTTGACGAACGTCTCAAGCTTCATAGGGTGCGCACGAAGAAAATGTACAGGAACCGCTGATAAAATTGATGACACTCAAGAGTCAAGACTCATCAACAGAACTGACATACAGAGGACTATGGGGTGTTGCCAATGGATAGCATTCTAGGTGACCGTCAAACGTAAAATATGGACTCATGACATTCTGAATTCTGTGTAGTCACTGATGCGTGAACTACCCAGATAATAATTCGTCATGGTACGATTTCATATAATCATCTAGTGTGCTGGTAAAACATGTCTTTATATAATAGACATATCTGGGAGATGTTTGCTGGCAAAATGTGACCAATTTGAACATTGTAATTATGTGACCACATATATTGTATGTGTATGTGGATGCAGTAGTGTATTATACTCTAGTATGAACATGTAGTTTTTATGAATTCCAGTAAATAATAAAGGATGTATTTGAAAGTTAATATATACTGTATACATATCAAGTTAATTAAATTGCCACATATAAATATAGCAGGTTTACTTCCAACATATAATCTATATCTCACATGTGTGCTGAACGTGATCTCATACCCTACTGGAATACTATGTGCTTACTGAAACTGTTAATCTAACTACAGTATACTATAGTAGACCATTTATAGTAAATTCAAATAAATTAAATTTTCAAATTGCTTTATCTACCTATAGTGTTGACATTCAAGCTATATAAATGCCTATTCTCCTGAGGTACTCTACTTTTATGCACGAATCTATGCTCCTGTTTAATGTTGACATTCAAGCTATATAAATGCCTATTCTTCTGAGGTACTCTACTTTTATGCACGAATCTATGCTCCTGTTTAAAATGTCATGGCAATATCACAAAGAAAGGCTACCAAAAGCTGACAATGAATCATAAACCACAAGCTACCATCTAAGTTGTACAAACAGCGACTGCATGTTATATCGATCTCGCATATTTTACTATTTACATAAACGAACGTCCAACTGTTGTGCATCCGTCTGTCGTTACGTAAAGGGTAGGTGAACCCATATACAACACCACGCTCCATCAGATTTTATATGATTTTAAAGATGCTGAATACGTGATTTTATTACAAACATTTACATTATCGCTCGGGGAGGGCGTTGCTGTCGTCACGCACCAGCAGTTCGGCCAGGTGTGTTGAATTCCTGGGAGCGACGACCCGTGTCGAAACTAGCTGGTGCATGTTGACACACCGAACCCGCACAGGACAATTCGCATTGTGTCACGCAAGAATGAACATTCGCCATCGCAACAATGACAGGAGTCCCCAGCCATGGGGTTACCCAGTCATGATGGCCGGATTCGTCGTACTCGCAATTCTGCCGATGATTGTGGCGGTCGGCGTCTGGGCGGCACCATCACGTGGACCGTCGGCATCGGCAGCACCGGTTGCTGGCCGTGAACCGTTGACAGAACTCACGCATATCGTCTTTGTGAGGCCATTACTTGGCAATAAAGGGCTCCACATTATCAATGGAAACGTGGTGAACACAAAAACAGCTGGATTCGGATTAAACGGAAAAGGCATACGAATAGCTAGCTGGAACATAAATAATGTCTCTAATAAAATGCATGAATTAAAAAGTGTACTACAAGTTGCTCCACGCCCAATAGATGTTCTTGGCATTTCTGAAACATTTCTCACCCCAAATGATCATGACGCGAGACTTGCGATTGACGGCTTCCATCAACCTGAAAGACTGGATCGTAAAGGGAAGCGCGGTGGTGGACTTCTGGCATATATATCGACAGCGTTCAGTCACGTCCGTCGTCGTGACCTAGAGTGTGACGACATAGAATTGCTGTGGATTGAAGTTATGCCACCAAGATGCGTGTCTTTCCTTGTCGGCTTCATTTATCGACCGCCTGGCAGTACAATTCGAACAGATCGAGAAATCGTATCGAACATTGAAAACGTTCTGTGTCTGACCACGGACGTCTACGTGTTGGGTGATGTCAACATGGATCTGATGAAAGGCACAAACTACACTTTATACAATGACTTGATCATGCTGGGACTCGATCAGCTTATAAGCGAAATTACACGCCCAGAATCGAAATCGTGTATCGACCATGTGTACACCAACAACCTTACAAACGTACTGACATCTTCTGTCGTGTCAATCGGTCTTTCGGATCACTGCCCAGTGACTGTTGTACGCAAACACAACAGGTCTTTTGCGAAGAACGATCCAGTACCGAGATTTTAAACATTTTAATGAACATATCTTTTAGAACTAACAAATGTGCCGTGGTCCCTGATCGACATGATGGACGATGTTGACGAAAAGCTGGACTTATTTGAGCAAATGTATTTATCTGTACTGAACGAGCATGCTCCGATTGTAGTCAAACGTGTTAAAACTGTCAAACAACCCCCCTGGTTTAACGCCGATCTGGCGCAATCCATAGCTGCCCGAGATCGGCTGTTTAACTGTGCGAAAACCTCAACTGACCCTCATGCAATGGCGGTGTATAGACGTGCTAGGAACCGTGTAAATCACGACATTCGGAAAGCAAAGCGAGAGTTCTTCTTAAATTCTCTAGAAACACAATCGCCAAATCCACGCGTAATATGGAATCACATTAAATCATCTTTGGCTACAACTAGTGCGGTTCAACCGAGATTAACCATCCAGAACTTTCAGCCACAACCCCACGCAAAAATGATGGCTGATCAATTTAATGAACACTTCGCTACGATAACATCAACATTTGGTACAACGACAACTGCCGTAATCAGTCAAATTACACAAGATTGAGAACATATATTAGACAAAAGAACCCTGAAAATGTGTCATTTAAATTGCCCAATATAACAACTGAATTTGTTCACAAACAATTGCGAAAGATGTCAGCAACTAAAGCAACAGGATTAGATGGTATCAGCTGTAAGCTGCTTAAACTGAGTGCCGAAATAATTGCACCGCATATAGTGAACATCTGCAATGCCAGCATCAACAGTGCGCACTTTCCGCGACCATGGAAGAAGGCCAGAGTTGTACCACTGTACAAAAGCGGAGACACAAACGACGTCATGAACTATAGACCTATATCTGTATTGCCAATTATGTCTAAACTTCTGGAACGCCACGTGCACAATCACTTGTACATGTACCTCACAGAGTTCAAACTATTGCTAGACGAACAATCCGGTTTCCGAGAGAACCGGTCGTGTGAAACCGTGTTACTTAAGATGACCGACTATTTCCTGAGCAATATTGACCAAGGCAACTTGTGTGGTATGGTGTTAGTCGACCTGAGAAAGGCATTTGATTTGGTTAACCATGAACTGCTTTTACTCAAACTTGACTTGTATGGTTGTCATGGAAACGAACTAGCATGGTTCAGGTCTTATCTTAGCGAACGTTACCAATGTGTGAAGTATGACAGTGTGTTGTCAGACCCTCTATCGGTAACAACGGGTGTTCCACAAGCTCGATACTCGGACCTTTACTTTTTATTATGTTCATGAATGATGCTATTTTAGAAATATCTGAAGCCAGAATTGACATGTATGCCGATGATTCCACAGTCTATGTTGCCGGCAAATGTGTTGCCGATATAAACCGGACTCTAACAACCCATTCGAAACCATTGTATCAATGGATTAATGCAAATCGCATGGTTCTTAACGCCGATAAAACCGAATGCATGCTGTTAGGCACCAGACAGAAACTTCAACGCGCAACTCCAAACTTCTGTGTATATGGCAACAACTCTATAGTGAAACCCATCCAGGTCCATAAATTACTTGGTTTATACATGGACAGTAATCTGACCTGGAACACACACGTAACCAAGCTGTGCGCCAAGTTGTGCAGCCGTTTGTATTTGTTCAATCAGGTGAAACGACTAATGCCACTACATGCTCGGAAACTGTACTTTTCAGGAATGGTTCAACCACTAATTGATTACGGGTGTGTTATATGGGGAAGCTGTGGACACAGTTTGCTGATGAACGTTCATAAGATGATGAAACAATATGCGCGTGTAATTTTGAATGTAAAAGACCGGCGACAGATTTCGACTGTAACACTGTTTCGTACTCTAGGATGGTTGCCAATTGATGTTCGGATACGTTATTTCACTTCCATTGTAATGTATAATGTCATGCATGGGCACGCCCCTGGCTACCTCACTGATCTGTTTGTGTTAAACAACAGTGTGCACAATCATCACACTCGCAGCTGCACAAATATTCATGTGAAGAAATACAACCTGTCCTTAGGCCAGCGCACATTTGCTTACAGGGGTGCGAAACTTTGGGACACGATCCCGGAATGTATAAAAAATGCGAATAGTGTAGACACCTTTAAAACACACTGTTTAAAGTTTCTCGTGAAAGATGTGTACAATTGCATGCATTTCCCGATAGATACGCTTGAGTGATTGTTTGCATTTCGCAGGTAGATTGTTTTGGATTCAAATGAAATGGTAAATTTTTTTTATACAATTGTGCCATCGATCTATTTTATATAAACGTTTTTTTTTATTATAATCAAAGACAATACATTTTCTTTTAAATAATGTTAAATAATATATTAATGTAATTTTTTATAATTATTCTAATATTTTATATTTAATAATATTTTAATAATATGTATTTGTTTATAATTACAGTTTATCTAATTTTATTTTTATCTATTTATTGCTACAGTGGTTATGTTTATATTGTTGTGAACTACATATTTTATCTAAAGCTTTATTGTATGTATGTATATGATGTATGTATGCATGTAAGATGATGGCCCATTGAAAATCACGATATATACCATGTGACATGGCTACCATCAAGAAATAAAGCTTTTACTTACTACTTACTTACTTACTTAGGCCCACTGTCCTAACTACCTTGGCGTAGGTTCAGGCTTTAGCACACGCTTAGCTTGATAATACATACATCACCTTTCTTCTTCTTCCTGTACATACCTAACCTCAACTTGCTGAGGATACAGACGGAAATGTAGTTTGCTATAATAACAGTTTATATGGCGAAGCCCAGGGAAGTGTTTGCATGAACACATGCATATACGTGCACACACTGACACATGCACTGCAGGCATGCAACGTCGCACCCTGTGACACACACACGTGACACGCACGCACATACCACACACGTGCACGCATATTCTGGATGTTTCTTGTCTTTTATGAGTACTGGCCAATACTTCTGATGGGGTTAAATGGTCAGGGTTGGGTGTGCTTGTTGGGTTATTAGTTGTGTATCAAAGCTTGTCTAAATTGGAATATTTACTATAAAATTCTCCATTGCATCTAGTGGGAATTCCAATATTTTATTGTTTGTGGGAAACATGAACAAATGTGTGAGTCACCCTGCTGCAGTTGGAGCTGCTTCGAATTGCCCCAGAAAGTTCGGCCAAACTTGTGACATAACCCAGCCGGGTGTGTCATGCAACCACTCCTACTGCCACTGGCTAGGTGTTAATTGGGCACTTATGTACAAGTCGGACCCACCTCAATGTTGCCATTATAACTGTATTTTTGCCAACATTTGATACTTAATTTTGTTAATTCAATCAATTATAATCATCTTGCACATATTTATATTTTATAAACAGCGCGTCTTAGCAGACTTTTGAGGTCGAAAAGACAGCGCGGTCGGCATAAACAAACTGTTTATCGCTCATTCCATGTGCACAGCGCAGTAACACATGCACCGCTGCGCTTGGGACTGGCACAAATCGCGCTGTCTTTTCGACCTCAAAAGTATGCCAAGACGCGCTGTTTATAAAACATAAATATGTGCAAGATGATTATAATTGATTGAATTAACAAAATCAAATATCAAATGTTGGCAAAAATACAGTTATAATGGCAAAATTTAGGCGGGTCCGACTTGTACATAAGTGCCGTTAATTGCCCTAACTTGGGTGTGATTTGGATTTGGGTGTGTGTCATGCAACTGGCTACTAGCACTGGAGTGGAGAAGGTTTTTGACTGGCAAGGATTGAAGGATAGGTGACCATTCAATGAATGATTCATCCTGATATGGATACCTCCTGATATTGATCAGCCGAACTGAGGACTGACAGTGACAGGCACTAGGCAGTTCTAACTTTTATTCTGAGTCGATACTAAGTCCAATAATAGCATAAGTGTGGTGTTTCAATAATTGTCAACACTGAATTTGACAACAAATCATGTCAAACATAAAATAAATACAAAAAAATTGACTGTCAGTGTCAAGTCAAGTCTCAAGACTATCTATATTTCTGACATGTGTAAGAGCGTAAGGCGACATACTCCTGTACCGACAGTAATGTGCTAAATCACCATAAGCATCACATAAACAAATGTGCTCTTCCTTTTATATATACAAATATGCTATTTAATTACATGCTCACATACTGTAAAAACAAACACAAACCTGAAAAAACTTGAACACTGCTTTGGCGGAAGTACCTTTGAAAGAGTAAAACATCTGGAATATAACGCCATTTCTAAGAACCCGCTATACCATACAAAATGATCGCTAGATGGCGCCAAGTTTGTGAACGCCGATCTAGCAAGTAATCGAGGACCGACTGAGCCTGCAACAAAATACAGACATTATTGATTGACTCCAAGAACATTTGGCAGGGACTGAAGGCCATAGCCAACTACAAGCCGTCTCCCAAGAACACTACGGCTACCGACACTAATCTTCCTGATAAATTGAATGACTTTTATAGCCGGTTTGATAAATTGAACACTACTTCTCCTTCCTCTATCACTCCCTCCTCATCCCTCCCTCCTTTCACAGTTGACGAATCTGTTGTTAGAAGCATGTTTCAACGTCTAAATAGCAGAAAAGCTGCCGGTCCGGATAACATCTCTCCATGTCTACTTAAACTGTGTGCCGACCAGCTGTCGAGTGTATTCACAGACATATTCAATGTGTCTCTTTCGATCCCAATGTAAAATCCCTCATTGCTTCAAAAAGTCAACTATCATTCCTGTTCCCAAGAAATCTACAGCCTCTTGTTTAAACGATTACAGGCCTGTTGCCTTGACTTCTGTAGTCATGAACACACCCGAGCGCTTTGTCCTGCAGTTTCTGAAATCAATTATCGATCCATTGCTTGACCAATTTCAATTTGCATATCGCAACAATAGATCCGTTGACGACGCTGTCGCCATAGGATTGTTTCACGTTCTTAAACATCTCGACAGCCCAAATACTTACGCTAGGATCCTTTTTGTTGATTTTAGCTCTGCTTTTAACACGATTATCCCATCAAAACTTTTCGATAAGATACAGAGTCTCGGTGTTCCTCAATCCATGTGTCTGTGGATCCTCGATTTTCTTTTAAATAGGCCGCAGGTTGCCAAAAATATATTTCTACTAGATCGTATCAATTATTTATCGATGTTATAATGAGCAATTTTTTATTCGGACCTTTTTATGTGATTGTTCTTATTTATTTATTTGATTTAATGTAGTAGTATATTTTAACATCATTGTTTTGTGCATGTGAATGTATTATCATGTGAATGTACTAGTACGACGACCAATATCATTACAGATTCCAATGTTTTATTGTAACTAGAATGTGAACACATGGCAATAAAGCTATCTTATCTTAATGTTAGCAGAGACTAATTAGTGAAATAATTATCATACATTGCTATCGTTCATATTAATCATACAAATTATTTTAAATCAGAAGACGCCATAGACATAGTATGCAACCTATGAGTGTCAAACATTTGAAGACAACGATGTTCATGTAAATAATGGTATGTCAATCTCGAAAACTTAGATAGTACAGACACCCACTATGCGGCGGCTATCTCGCACCATGACCTGCTCATGCATACCGACTGAATCACTCGCTAGGCCACAGCACAATTAGTCGGAGGGTAGTACCTATGCGCGCCTAAGCTAGTATGGGGATAAGCATATGAGCCCAGATGCATTCATTGAAAATATATGAGGACAACATCATGTTTACAACGAGCGAAGAAAAACAAGCACGTTCATAATGTGGGATCAAGCCAAATGATTGGGCGCAAGGGAGTTCATCGCGTCTAGTTCCTATCTGAGATCTAACGGAATTATAACAACTGGTTACATTATGTGGAGTCTAATTTATCTCATGTTTGGCCATACTGTGTGTGTGTGTGTGTGTGTGTGTGTGTGTGTGTGTGCGTGCGTGCGTGCGTGCGTGCGTGCGTGCGTGCGTGTGTTTACCAGAACTGCTTGAAAGGATGTCTACAGTTCCACAAGTCAGTTGCAACACAGAAAGGTACGAACGTATAGAGATATCACTGATCCATCTGGCGGTCAGTCTGGACACATGTAACTTTGCAGGCCCCGCCTTTTGAAAAACCTTGGAGAGCTAAAAATCGCCCTCCTCAAAATGCCCAGTAGAGCTATTGGAGAGCTAAAAATCGCCCTCCTAAAATGGCCCAGGAGAGCTACTGATATTATTGCCGAGCCTTCACCCTGCAATAAAACAGTCATATAGAGTGAGTGCATGCCTAGCCTTCACCCTACAATACAACAGTCACATAGAGTGAGAGCATGCCTAGCCTTCACCCTACAATACAACAGTCACATAGAGTGAGAGCATGCCTAGCCTTTACCCTACAAAACAACAGTCACATAGAGTGAGTGCATGCCTAGCCTTTACCCTACAAAACAACAGTCACATACAGTGAGAGCATGCATAGCCTTCACCCTACAAAATAACAGTCACATAGAGTAAGTGCAGTGTCCAGTGACAGAAGTATACAGTGTGCCGCAGGAAGAA
>OZ024857.1:16003914-16031414 GCA_964017155.1 Oasisia sp. SBJ-2009
AAGATGGACATCCACAGCACCCGAGCCATGCGTGGAGCAAACTGCTGGACCGATCACCAGATGCTGAGATCAAAAGTGGCTTTCAGAATACGACAAAAGCACAACAGGCAAGGGACAAATAAGCCGACCAAGCTCAACACTGCAAAACTAAGTACCATCAGCCATAGGGAGAGTTTTGAGCAGGAGATGGACAGTGCTCTCGCCCACTGGGAGGAGAAGGAAAACTCAACACCAGACGAGGAATGGGCAGCTCTGCAGCAGGTTGTGTACAACACAGCCAAGACATATCTTGGCAAGCCAGAGAGAAAACACCAGGACTGGTTCGACCCCAACGACCAGGAGCTACAGACTCTTATGAGCAGAAGAGACCAAGCCCACCAGAGAGTGTTGCAAACCAGGAGCACTAGATCCACCACTGCAGCATACAAAGATGCCTGCAGACTGCTACAAAAACACACCCGTGCACTGAAGTCGGACTGGTGGGAAAGGAAGGCAGTGGAGCTGCAGAGAGCTGCCGACAGTAACAACATGAAGGGCTTCTACAATGGACTGAAGGAAGTGTGGGGACCCAAAAAGAAGGGACCTGTTCAACTAAAATCAACAGACGGAATGGAAACCTTCTCTGACAGCAAGAGAGTTGTGGCAAGATGGAGTGAACACTTCCAGAAGCTACTCAACGTCCCTGGCGACATAGATCACGAAGCTCTGGACAACATCCCGCAGCGCATTACCAAGACAAGCCTTGATGAAATTCCAACTATGGATGAGATGGCTAGAGCAATCGCCAGCCTGAAAGATGGCAAAGCACCTGGAGGAGATGGAATTCCTGCAGAAGTATGGAAGCATGGAGGAGACAATCTGTTCAGCAGACTGCACCAACTAATCACCAATGCCTGGGAGATGGGTTCTGTACCACAAGCATGGAAGGATGCAAGCATTATAACCATCTACAAGAAAGGTGATCGAACAGACTGTGGGAACTATAGAGGAATCTCTCTTCTTTCCATAGCAGGCAAGATCTTCGCCAGGATCCTCCTCAACAGACTATCTACCCACCTAACACCAGAGGTAGTTCCGGAGACACAATGTGGCTTCAGAGGTAACCGGAGCACCGTGGATATGATATTTTGTCTCCGACAACTACAAGAAAAGTGCATTGAGCAGGACCGACCACTGTACATGGTATTTGTCGACTTCAGTAAGGCGTTCGATACAGTTGGGAGGACCGGACTATGGCAGCTACTGAAGAAGTATGGCTGCCCAGAGAAGTTCACAACAATGATCGAGGCACTACATACCGGAATGATGGCGACTGTTAATGTTGGAGGAGAAGTCTCGGAATCGTTCAGGGTCACAAATGGGGTCAAGCAAGGCTGTGTACTGGCGCCCACGCTCTTTTCCATCTTCCTATCAGCAATGCTCGACAATGCTTTCCGAGACATGGGGGATGGCATCTACATACAGTCCAGACAGAGCGCTGACCTATTCAACGTCGCACACTTCAGAGCGAAGACCAAGACTACACGGATACTGATGAGGGAGCTGCTATTCGCAGATGACAGTGCACTGGTTGCACACTCTGCTGAAGAGATGCAGAAAATAGTGGATGCTTTTTCCAATGCGTCAAAGAAGTTCGGCCTGAAGATTAACATCAAGAAGACCGAGGTGCTGTACCAACCCAACTCTACAAGAACCCGAGAGGAGGATATCATGGTTGATGGAAACAAGTTGAACTCTGTTATGGAATTCACCTACCTCGGAAGCACTATATCAAGTGACGGATGCATTGACGATGAAATACAGAGGAGGATGGCCAAGGCTAGTGCATCTTTCGGCCGACTACGCCAGAGACTCTGGAACAACCACCATGTGTCCATGCGGGTTAAAGGCAAGATATACCGTGCAATTGTGCTGTCCACCCTCCTATACGGAGCCGAGGCCTGGACAGTGTACAGACGACAGGTGAAAAAGTTGCACGCCTTCATGATGCGACATCTGCGTTCGATCATGAGGATAACCTGGATGGACAAAGTGACAAACAAGGAAATACTCGAACGGACAGGGCTGCCATCTATGGAAGATCTTCTGATCAGAAAGAATCTCCGGTGGACTGGACACCTCATGAGGATGTCATCAGACAGGCTACCGAAGCAGGTTCTCTACTCCCAACTGTCTTCTGGTCACAGAAAGAGAGGGCGCCCTCGTCTCCGGTTCAAAGATACCATCAAGAGAAACCTGAAGCTGAGAGACATAAAGATCGACTCCTGGACATCACTCTCACAGCAGAGAGATAAATGGAGAGCAACAGTCAAGTGATGGAAGCAGTCTTTGTCGCTTCGCGACCGACAGCATGATGATGTATGTATGTATGAATGTATGTGTGTATGTGCGTGTGTGCGTATGTGTGTATGTATGTATATATGTATGTATGTTTGTATGTACGTATGTATGTATGTATGTATGTATGTATGTATGTATGTATGTATGTATGTTTATACATATGTATGCAACTTATCGAATAATTCAGCCTGAGCGATAACACTTCACCCGAGAATGCCATCAGGAAAATGAGACTCTGTGTCGCCAGTTTCCATCAGTGGGTGAACATTTAATGACCATAAAACAGAGATTGTCATCATCCATTCGAAATCAATCTTCTTCCCGAAGGTGTAAGAATCGCCAACATTCACGTGTAACCAGTTTTGGGTTACACTCAAGACGCATCTTTTTGCAGATTATTTTGACATTCGACGAATATAGTTAATTAGTCAGCTATTCATCTATTTATTTTTGTTTATTTATTATTTTTATTATTATATATTTTTATTATTTTAATACACTGAATAGTTGTGTGCTTATCTATATTGGTATTTTAAGGGAATACAACTGTTTTTATTAGCAGGAACGATCGCATATTTTATCAAAGTATTATTATTATTTCAATTAAATCGGAATTTCCACTGTAAGGCGCCCAGGGCAATTATTTGGATGGGGTGCTACATAAGAAATAAATTATAATTATTATGTATGTGTATGTACTATGTATGTGTGTATATGTGTTGCGGCAGTGTGTAATTACCCAGCTCCCGTGGGTACAGAAAAGCGCTGCCCGCCTAATCACGGACACACGAGATCGGACATGTAGCGTCTGTGCTACATGATCTGCACTGGCTTCGTGTGAAGTCCTGCAACGTCTAAAAAACACCTATCCCGTAGTCTGGTGGACCGTTGGGGCGTCACACATGACCCGACAATCAGCTCCCTCCATTCAAGCGTCTACACCTAAAATAATCACCTATACATACCATGTGTCAATGGATCGGCCCCGGTCTAGATGAGTGACATTGTAAAGAAGCACCAGCCATATCGCACAGCCAGATCCATAGATGAACCATTCGTTGTGCCTGTTCTAAGGATTGTAACTTATATAATTAGCGGTGTTTTAGCCGGTGGCAATGCTATTATAAAAAAAACCTATACAATATCCTTACCGTCCTGATATTTCTTATAATACGTACTCTGATGTTATTGATATCAGTTATGTTTTGCTTACTTAAGTTCACAAAACAGCGACACAAGTGGCTTGTGATCATTCGTGATCACAAACCAACGTCCATAGAGCTGCTTGTGGAATGTCTTCAATGCAAACATTATTGCGGCTCCCTCATTGTCGAGCTGCGAATAATTTCTTTCTGTAGCGTTGAGTATCCTTGATGCAAATCCAACGGGCCGCTCGGTACCATCCTCCATGGTGTTCGAGAGCACTGCACCAAGTCCATAGTTCGACGCATATCGCATTGCAGCAGTATTAGCTTATTCGGATCATAGAGCGCCAACACTTCCGCTGACATAAGGCTTCCGCTGCAATGGCGCTTGTAGTGTTCTTACACACCGTTCAGCATAGCAGTTTCTACCCTCTAATATATAATGGGACTAACCCAACTCCCGTTAGGGTACATACCCCGTTGGGCCACGCCCACCTAGTTAGTTCTAACGGAGATAGCCATGGTCATGAAACAACCGTGCGTATGCCTGTGGAATAAAACGGATATTATTATCATATCATGGAGTTATCACTCATACCCCAAAAGGGGACGACACAACACGTATGGTCTATTTTCATAGCTGTATGTTGCGCTATTGAATGGTATCAATAATGTCTAACAGAGCGATCGTCTCGTCTTACAGAATTCGAATTTCGGTGGCAATTAGTTACATTTACATTTACTATGCACACATTTGCATGTTTAAGGTTACATTTATGTAATGTTTGACCAGATAAAATAGCACGTGTGCAAATGCGGCCGGCGAAGAGGGGGACAACCTGCATTTTTCGCGGTGACGTTCGAAATTTCTCGGTCATCGGATCTCGACGTCAGAAGACAAGACGGGGGAGGGGGTAGAACATTTGATGCCTGTAAGCGGCGAACTAAAGAATACCCATGGCGGAATATCTAGATGTGGTACTTCAGTTCCAATGCATATGTATGGGATATGTTATTTTAATGAAGACATGGAGAGGATCTAGGGGTACATAGTCAGTCAGTTGAATGCAGCCATGTGCATGACATTAAAAACTCAGTGTCTGAATCTGAATAGGATATATCGCAAGGAGCCAATACTTGGCTACTATATACGACGTCGGGTGTGTGGGCATGTTATTGAGTGTTTGGGGCCCTTCAGCTTTAAAGCGTATATATGGGATATGTTATTTTAATGAAGACATAGGCAAGATTGCAACGATCTAGGGCTACTACTACCCCTCAACACACCATCGATTCGTCTGTGGCTCTATAGTGTAGTTCTATCAATACACACATATATACTAAAAGATGCATAGCCATAATCCAAGTTGTCGTATTTATTATTCTGTGAAGCGTATGCCATTGTTGAAATAGTCGCAAAGAGTTGCAATCGTTGTTCTTTGAACTCAATTTATCCGATGGTTCTCTCACTCCTTCCCCCGAATTATTCTATTGCAACCCGATCTGTTGTTTTCTCGCACTTCATTGGTGCTGAATATAACGAATGGTTAAGGATTCACGGTGAGCTATCATACCGCTTAGTGCGTATATATACATCTCAACGTAGCTTCTTGCGACTGTACAACGCTTCGAATAAAAACATAAGTACACCACTTGATTGCTTTTGACAGTTTTATTACTTAACAAAATGATACATCGAATGACGAAAAAGACACCGTCAACATTCAACCAGTCATTTAGATTAGATATGGAAAATATCTTCTTAAAATGACTGATAGTTGAAGACGGCGGGTAAGCCATGGAAGGAATCTGCAAGCCGGCGAACCTACAACCCCTTTCGGGGAGGAGGAAGTCTGATTTCCCAGTGCTTCAACAGCGAAAGGAGTTTACTCTCCTTCCGACCATGGTTACCGAAAAGAAATTACACAAATCTACGCCTCCTAACACACTAACATTCAACGTCCGATAAGTGTGAATAAAGTCAATATAACGTAAGCTTCGCAGCCGCTTCTTGAAATCGACATGAATCGAATCCGAAGTCTTCCCTTGCGACCGACATTCGCTAAGAAAGCCACTTCGAGTTCCAATCCGATGGCTGTGACGCACGCGTTGTAGAGCTTGTAGGGTCTACTCCACATCTCGATGTCATAGCGACCGTTTTCTACAACAACATTGAAGCAATTTTATTGTAAGGATATCAATAACTGGCAAACAAAGGCGACGAGGAAAAAACGAGGAAACAATTAAGAAAACTTACCTGCCACGGACCCGCTAAGCCTTCGTACACATCAGACGCCCTAATCGTTGTCTCGTTGCTGGGCGGAAACCGAAATCACGTGACCACTAATTATGAAAATCCGCAGTTGCGCAATGCGCAACTTCCTGGCAAATCAGTGACCTTTTACGCATGTGCGAATTCTTACGTTTCCTGTGTGCATACGTTCGCGTGTGCGATCACATATTCCTGTGTGTATTCGTGTTCTTAGAAACACTAGCCTTTTCCCGTTGAAGGTACATTTCTGGGAAACTCTCCGCAAGTGTAAACAACGAAAAAATACGAGTATATACATATATACGAGAGAGTGCGTGTGTATGCAGCGTTCGCGCCTGCAAGTGTGTATGTGAATATTTAGTATGTGAATATTTGAATAAAAACGGTGTGAAACAACTTTTGTTTTAGCCATACGCCGTTTTCTTCATATCCTGAAAATAACTGTTCAGGACGTTTCCTGAAATTGACACAGCATAAATAACACGCACTCGCAAATGTGCCGTGGAAAAATCGTAAAACTAGATCGAACATCAAAAATTATATTCCAAGAAACCACTGTCCATCCTGTTACCCTTTCATTTCTTCAAAAACCAGAGAGTGATTGGTCATGATGATATCACCAATATAAACTGCACATGTATCACTACGCCGAAAAGACACACTGCCATCGGACTTAATTTGACAACTGTGATACCCCACTGGCTGAACAAAACGGTCACTTCTATTCACATGATAAATCAAAACACAACACAACGAAACAACAGTCATCACACACGTTCAAACAACCTGCATACTGCTGTTGCATTTCGGAACTCTTTCGTCGGCACATTAATATCGCCTTAGTCCTGCTCGCTCGTCGTAGCCAATCAGTGGAGTGCAGCCGTAACACCATGTCATGCGTATTAAAAATAACAAATACAACAGTTACCGAAATGAAGGTGTCGACATCATTTTGTTTATTGTCGCGTTTAACGCAAGAGTGGTATGTAGATTTCCTGTTGTTACTAACCGGAGTGAACTTTTAGTTGCAATTCAAACGACAATAAAATAGTTTTTAAACACTCATGATAAAGCACCTGCATCTGTTTACTGAAACAGTACATTGGTTGTCTTCTTCTTCTCTTAATCAGTCAACAACAATGTTTTGGTGATTATGCTGGTTTATGGGGGTTGCAGTAAAGACAGATCGAAGCTGTATTGAGAGTGTGGGCAGGGTGGAATATATGAGGGTGGTAGCCACAAGAAAGTGGGAAAGGGGTGATGGGTCGTGTTTACCGATGGACATGTTACGTGGACTTGAAACAGTCAAGGGACTTGGCTGCCACTATCTCCTGCAGCAGGCTGTTTCATTCGGGTATGGTCCGTGGGAAGACTTACATATGTCTGTATTGTGTCCTTCAGAAGGGGATGTTGCAGCTGTGTGTGTGTGTGTGTGTGTGTGTGTGTGTGTGTGTGTGTGTGTGTGTGTGTGTGTGTGTGTGTGTGTGTGTGTGTGTGTGTGTGTGTGTGTGTGTGTGTGTGTGTGTGTGTGTGTGTGTGTGTGCGTGTTGTTATTCCTATGATTCATGTTTCTGAAGTCTAAGTTTCTTCTGAGGAAGCCGAATGTGTTCTGTGCTTTCTTTGTGATAGTGTCTATGGAAATAATTCTAATTGTCTTATATGTTTATGCCGATGTATTTTGCTGTGCTGACTTTTTGCAGGTTGTGTCCGTATAGGTGGTACGACAGTACATGTTTTTCCTTCGGGTGGCACTCAACGCGTGACATTTCTGTATATGGAAGTTCACAGGCCACTGTTTCTTCTATGTAGTGACGGAATCTTGATATTTTTGGATTTTTTTCTGGTCTTCTTTTTTTGCTTGATGATGTTTCTACAAATGGTGTCAACAGACGGACTTTTGATTAAATGTAAAGGGTAGATCACTGTTGTACAGACGAAAAAACAAGGCCGGTGACTGATCCCTTGGGAATTCCCGGGTCCACAGGCAGGAAGTTTGGTCTCTCTATCCCCTACCACGAGTAAGCTGTGAATCCATGCATTGAGACGAACTCCGATTCCATAACTAAGCAGCTTATGAACTTGAAGGGTACGGTTCACCTTGTCGAAAGCTTTTTCAAAGTCAAGGAATCCTTGATGTGTAAAGTTAAATATTCGGTGTGTGTGTATTATTTCTTTTAAAACGTGAAAGCATCATAGACATAATAATGTATGGCAGTAATTTACAGCAAATCATATTATTTATATAAGTGGTATGATTTGCAGCCAATTCCTTTTATCGTTATTGTGCCAATGACTAAAACTCGAAACTTCATTTACTAGTCGCTCAATCCTTTATACCATTGTCTGCAAGAGTTTGATTTAATATTTTTTTAAACAGGTGTTCATTCAATAGTTAAAGGAACATGCAACCATAGTGTTGAAAATGCGTTAAAATCCCCCCAATTCCCACATACCATTCATGATAGAATATTGTAACACATGTATTTTTTGTTTAATTTTGTAAGAATGTTATACATCATAAAATTAATCTTGAAACGTGCATTTTCACTGACCATGGGCGCTGCCATTGTTGCCCATTTCACGGGGAACTCACGAAGATTAACGCGAGAGAATGCGTGAGTGTGACGTAGGCGGTCCACCACCTCAGCGATATAGGCGTAGCGTAATATGTAAACACTAGCATAACGACATGAATCGAGTTGTTTTATGAGTCTTGTGATAATGAAATGCTTGAATATCAAGCATACGGATGTCAAAAGAAGGCAAGAGAAGAGTCCGTGAAAGGAAAGAGATTTGTCCAAATGGCAATAAATTATCTACGAAGCCCGCCGTCGAAGGGCGAGTCATACAGTGGAAACATTCAATTTCAACCGGAAAATGGTTTGCCAGGACCATGTCACCGTTGATATGGAACACAGGTTGCCGGGATTGGGTGAAAGACGACTGTTGAACGAAGCTACTGTCCCCACTGAATTTGTGCACAGAACGAAAAGTTCGGGGCCGAAGCGAAGGGTCGGTGTTGCACGCGAAGAAGGGTCTCGCAAAAGGGACGACCTTAATGTATGCAAATACTATATATGGGGTACTAGAATATCATTCAATGTATTTCCTTTATTATAATAAATATAAATATATAAATATAAATATAATGATTAGTAAAATATTCATTGCGCGACGGTCGACTGGAATAATTAGTTGGATAAACGATTTGTTTACATATGAAAGTGGGCGATAATAAAAGTTATTAAGCTCCGTCGAACCAACCAAGTCCAAAATGGATTGCGCGATTTCCTTTGTTGCAGTCTCTACTTGAGCATCATTATTCTTTATCCTATTCTTTATGAATGTTTATATTATAAGGGACGGCGGTTTTTTTATAGCTAACGCTCTGTAAGTAATTAAATGGATGAATATATCTCAGACTCAGTGGGTACGTGAAGAATTCGTTATGTTTTGCCCACCCGAGGCGCTAGCGGTGGTGGATCTGTGACGTCATACGACCACAGGCGAAATGTCCAAAATGTCAGCCTCCATGGAGGTTCACTAATTATCCTTAAAAGGTAACAAATCATTTCAGAAAAAAATAACAAAATATGGGATATGATTCAGTGAACATTGTTTAATGGTTTAAGCAATTTTTACTTTTTGGGTTGCATGTTCCTTTAAGTCACTTTCAAATTCACAGATTGTTTGGGACAACGTTCCACAATTAAATGTTATATATAGTATATATTTAATATTAGTAAAGAGTATGATATGTTATTTATACAACAACATTATCTATAGAAAAGTGAATTCAAAGATGTTTTTAAATTAGGTGTCGGTGCGGTTGCGCGTACATTTTCCCGGTCGTTATAAACTTTCCGATTGACGTTTCTGCGCATGCGCGATAAATGTAAAATCATCAATGTGCAGCGAAATGACAAAACGTTTTCGTTAACTCCCCAGAGATGATTACTGTGGAGTTGCTTAAAATGTCGTTCAATATAATAAAATATTACGTTTGTTTAAATACCTTTCACGGATTATGTCGTACTACAGTCACGTGATTTACGCTTGATATCGAAGCATGCCTCAAAACTTGTTTACTTCTTGTTAATTTGCGACAAATAACATAGCTGAGAGGTTATATACATCCTAACAAACAACCCATAATATTTATACCTTAATTGCTTTGTCCTTTCGCTGCACATTGATGATTTTACACTTACCGCGTATGCGCAGATCGAAACGTCAATCAGAACGTTTATAACGCCGGGAAAATGTAAGCTCTACAAATTGATTTTAGGGGTCATAACTGTAAATCCGACAACATACCTGTTTTATTGTATGACACCGATTTGTTTAGTTCCCAAGATGTAGAAGGCCAAGTTCAACAAATGTCTATTGCTAATAAGCTAATAAACAAAACTAACCTTCACGTAGACAATGTGCCCATTGCCCAGATTTGTAAATCCTGGTTGTGGCACACCATGGCGACCTTCCACCGGCTGCTGTACAGTTGTCATAACTCCTACCGCCAAAGGTAAACGGAAACACGCAGTGGGGCGAATCGGCTGAAACGAAATTAAATACAGCATGACTTAAGGGGACGCAACACCGTGAATTTATCATTTTTGACAACATAATTTTTTCTCTGAATTTTCAGTTCTGAAAAATTCATATAATATAATTATCTAACTTTCGATGTGTGTACGATGATACTTTGCATGAATAAGATAAATGCTATAAAAACACGATTTAGCGTGAGCCCTACTATACTGTTTCTTTTGTTTAAGCGCAATGACGCAGCGCCGATCGAAACATCGCTCGGTTTCAATCGCGTGTATCTCTTTTGAACCTCTGTTGACATGCTGCATACCAGCAGACAGCTTCACTATCGCACTGCATCTTGCTACCAGTGGTTTTCGGAGATATTCGCACGGTATTTCTGCATTCACCCGTGGGTGCTGGGCAGGTCGTAACAAGCAACACCCAATTCCCCAGATAACTGGACATCGAATAAGCCCTGCACTTGTTTCACGGCAATGCGGCTTGAATTGTACAAATCTGGCATCGATCAAGGCTGATCACCAAGCTACAGTGTCAGCAGTGACGGCATCAGCAGCGAAACCGTCAGCGGCGACATCGTCAGCGGCGTCACGAGCGACGGCATCAGCGGCGTCAGCGGCGATGGCGTCAGTGGCGACAGTGTCAGCGTCAGTAGCGACGGCATCAGTGGCGTCAGCAGCGAAGGCGTCAGTGACGTCAGAGTCAGCAGCGACGGCATCAGCTGTGTCAGCATCGCTCGGTGTCAGCGGCGAATGCGACAGCGTCAGCAGCGACGGCATCAGCGGCGTCAGCAGCGATGGGCTCAGCGGCGACAGCATCATCAGCGACAACATCAGTGACGTCAGAGTCAGCAGCGACGGCATCAGCGGCGGCAGCATCAGCAGCGACGGCATCAGCGGCGTCAGCATCGATGGCGTCGGCGTCAGCAGCGACGGCGTCAACGGCGACAACATCGCTCGGTGTCAGCGGCGCCAGCGTCAGCGTCAGCAGCGACGGCATCAGCGGTGTCAGCAGCGATGGCGTCAGCAGCGACGGCGTCAGCGGCGACAGCGTCAGCGTCAGCAGCGACGGCATCAGCGGCGTCAGCCGCGATGGCGTCAGCAGCGACGGCATCAGTGGCGATGGCGACGGCATCAGCGGCGGCAGCAGCGGCAATGATAGTGTCAGCAACGACAGCAGAATGTACGATAGAAACACCAGCGGCAACAGTGTTGACACATCCGGCGACAGCAGTAACGGCCGTTGTGACCAGGAAATCAACTTCATTGGCGTTGATCAACAGTCGGGCAGTGCGCAACAAGGCAGAGCTTATTCGGGATTACATCGTCGATCGTGATCTCGATATTGTATGTATAACCGAGAAATGGCTTTCGACTAGTGACACCGCTGTCATAAATGCTATAACTCAAGAGGGGTATAATTTCCGTCACCTTCCGCGTAACGATCGACGGGGCGGCGGAGTTGGCGTGCTGTATAAGTCGTCGTTTCATTTGTGTTCATCGACGCCTTTGCCTGCTATATCATTCGAAGGACTGGAAGTAGTACTGCGCGTTGGCAAAGCGGGATCGAACATATGAATCGTGACAGTATATCGACCTCCTTCGACCGGCCGGAAATCGGTACCATTTCAAACTTTTTTCGAAGAGTTCAGCATTGTGCTAGAAGGTTGCGCCACACACCAGATCGCTTGTGTAATCTTGGGCGATTTCAATGTGCACTACGGTGACAATAGGACTTGTAACACATTCTTCACTGAACTCCTTCTATAGGCTGATTTTAGACAACACGTGAGTCGGAGAGCCGACACATGTTGGTGATCACATCCTCGACCTCGTCATTACACGAAATAGTCAAAATGTATTATCTTCTACATTCGTCGAAACTTTATTAACACAGCACCACGTTAACCGATGCGACTTGGTTGCAGGAAAACCAACACGACCGAGGAGACAATTCAAGTATAGAAAATATGCGAGCATTGACAACACCAAACTAATGTCTGACCTCGAAAACTCGGACCTGTTCAATAACCCCAACAATGGCTTCGACGAACTCTACAACTGTACCATTGCTGGGTTCATTGACTCACACGCACCACTTATCACTCGTGATATCATCATCCGACCGAAGACACCGTGGTACCACAGTGACTTATGAGATGCGAAGTGACTATTCCGACGTGCGGAACGGCGGTGGCGACAGACTCGGTTAGTAGTACACAGAGACACGTACACGAGTTTGCGGGACGCCTACAGAGAGAAGTTAGTGGCTTGTAAGTCTGCCTTTTACTGTGAAAAAATCCACGAGTCTGCTTGTGACGTGAAGGCAATGTATCGAGTAAAAAATGAGATCACCGGACGCAAACAACCACCAGTGCTACCCGAATGCAGTGACTCCCACGAGGATTTGGCGGAACGTTTTCGAGTATATTTCTCCGAAAGGATTATGAATGTCCGAAGTACAATGCATTGTCGTGATGCCCCATGCAGCCAATTGGCAACGATCATCACCACCTTTATACTCTGTCATCATTCACACCTACAACTGCTGGTGCTATCGTTCGACTCGTGAACAAATGCCTTTCGAAATGTTGCGCTCTAGACGACACTGTTGAAAACAAACATCGATATTATTGCACCAGTGCTAGCGGATATCATCAACATGTCATTAGAATTTGTAACTGTACCTGCTGAAATGAAGCATGCGCTGGTCACGCCATTGCTTAAGAAGACAGGTCTGGACGCAAATGACATCAAAAATTACCGCCCTATATCTAATCTCATCTTTGTATAAAAAATGGTAGAGAGACATGTCGCAGCTGACCTTCGGCGCTTCATTGACGAAAACAAACTGCTTGACCCGTTCCAGAGCGCGTATCGTCCACACCGTAGCACCGAAACAGCACTCGTGCGTATTCACGATGACATCATGCAGGCACTTGACCGTAGAAAGGGAGTGATACTCGTCCTCATTGATCTCACTGCCGCCTTTGACACTGTGGACCACGCTATTCTATTCCAGCAAATTAAATCTATCGGCATTTGTGAATCGGCGCTGGCGTGGGTAACATCGTACTTGTCGGACAGAACAGTTTCTATTAAGATTAACGATGCCATCTCTCGCCGACAACAATTGAACTGTGGTATACCTAGGGGATCGGTACTTCGTCCGTTACTGTCTACCATCTGCTGCATGCCACTCACTGCCATAGTTGCTAAACACCACCTGAAATATCATATGTATGCCGATGACACCCAACTCTATGTCGATTTCCCACGTGACCAGCCTTGTAACGCAGACACTGCTACCCGCCAAATCAAGCAATGCACCATAGACATC
Source organism: Oasisia sp. SBJ-2009 (assembly GCA_964017155.1). Classification (NCBI taxonomy): domain Eukaryota; kingdom Metazoa; phylum Annelida; class Polychaeta; order Sabellida; family Siboglinidae; genus Oasisia; species Oasisia sp. SBJ-2009. The sequence goes on from OZ024857.1 coordinate 16,017,562, forward strand.
AAGCGTTGGATGACGAGCCATCAACTACTGCTGAATGAGACGAACACCGAAACGATTGTTTTCTACGCCCCTAACGCCAAAGTCCCACCTGGAATTACTGAATCGACATGTGTGGATGTCGCATAACGCCTCAACCGACCGTAAGAGACATCGGTATTTTTCTCGACAGCGGGATGGACATGACGATGCAAGTTACGCGTACATGTCAGGCGGCCTACTTCCAACTGCATAACATCGCCAAGATACGCCGCTGCCTGACCATTGCTGCATGCAAAACTATAGTTCATGGTCTGGTGACATCGAAAGTAGACTACGGCAATGCTGTGTTATTTGGCATAAATTAGCGATTGCTGCAGAGAGTGAATCCATGAGTTGTTTTGTCACTGTGTAGTTGTAATAATTGTAATAACGTTCATTGGTCCACGGATAATCAGTATATAGAAACTGTCTATTATTTGTAATAATTTTAAAGATTGTTTGGGACAAAGTTCCACAATTTTGTTTTATAATATATATTATTATTATTAATATTAATAAAGAGTATGATATGTTATTTATACAAGAACATTGTCTATAGAAAAGTGAATTCAAAGAGGTTTTTAAATTAGGTGTCGGTACGGTCGCGCTTACATTTTTCCGGTCGTTATAAACTTTCCGATTGACGTTTCTGCGCATGCGCGATAAATGTGAAATTATCAATGTTCAGCGAAATGACAAAGGGTATAAATGCCTGGACTGTTCATTAACTCTCCAGAGATGATTACTGTGGAGTTGCTTAAAATGTCGTTCAATATAATAAAATATTACGTTTGTTTAAATAACTCACGGATTATGGCGTACTACAGTCACGTGATTAACGCTTGCTATCGAAACATGCCTCAAAACTTGTTTACCTCGTGTTAATTTGTGACAACTAATATTGCTGAGAAGTTATATACATCTTAACGAACAACCCGTAATATTTACACCATAATTGCTTTTTCCTTTCGCTGCACATTGATGATTTTACACTTATCGCGCATGCGCAGAAACGTCAATCGGAACGTTAATAACGCCGGGAAAATGTAAGCGCTACATCGGCAATGAAATGAATTTAGGGGTCATAAATGTAAATCCGACAACATACCAGTTTGTTTGTATAACACCGATTTGTTTAGTTCCCAAGATGCAGTAGACCAAGGCCAACACAGGTCTGTTGCTAATTAGCTAATAAACACAACTAACCTTCAAGTAGACCAAATTCCCATTTTTTGTCAACGTCGAAATTTGTGGTTTTCGAACACCATGGCTTCTTTGCATCGCGGCTTGTACACTTGTTATAAGTCTGACCGCGATAGATAAAGGGAAACACGCATTGGGGTACAGGGTCTGAAACGAAATTAAACACAGCATGACCTAATTCAGATTGACGTTTGTCAAAATATAGTCTGATGAACGGTGTGTCGTGAATATTAAAAATACGTCAGTAACATTACTCAGGGTTGCAATGTTTTGTTAATGTTGCATTGATCACACCATTTGATATAATTCAGTCAATCGGTCAATCGGTCAATCGGTCAATCGGTCAATCGGTCAATCGGTCAATCGGTCAATCGGTCAATCGGTCAATCGGTCAATCGGTCAATCGGTCAATCGGTCAATCGGTCAATCGGTCAATCGGTCAATCGGTCAATCGGTCAATCGGTCAATCGGTCAATCGGTCAATCGGTCAATCGGTCAATCGGTCAATCGGTCAATCGGTCAATCGGTCAATCGGTCAATCGGTCAATCGGTCAATCGGTCAATCGGTCAATCGGTCAATCGGTCAATCGGTCAATCGGTCAATCGGTCAATCGGTCAATCGGTCAATCGGTCAATCGGTCAATCGGTCAATCGGTCAATCGGTCAATCGGTCAATCGGTCAATCGGTCAATCGGTCAATCGGTCAATCGGTCAATCGGTCGGTCGGTCGGTCGGTCGGTCGGTCGGTCGGTCGGTCGGTCGGTCGGTCGGTCGGTCGGTCGGTCGGTCGGTCGGTCGGTCGGTCGGTCGGTCGGTCGGTCGGTCGGTCGGTCGGTCGGTCGGTCGGTCGGTCGGTCGGTCGGTGGTCGCTCGCTCGCTCGCTCGCTCGCTCGCTCGCTCGCTCGTTCGGTCGCTCGTTCGGTCGCTCGGTCGGTCGCTCGCTCGGTCGGTCGGTCGCTCGGTCGGTCGGTCGGTCGGTCGGTCGCTCGGTCGGCACCCTATGGTAAACCTGTTCAACTATAAGTGGCTAGGCAATCAGCAGTAAATAATAAAACAATATTAGCACATTGTATCTGTCACGTAATGCAACTGGAGCGGAGGAAGGAAGAATGTTATAACTTATTGTGTCTTTTTTAAACTATACCAAACAGAACTTAACGCAGCGCCCTACGCAGTGTGCCTCTTCTCCTGATAGTTAGGTCCCACGTGGGTGCAACACGGGCTTGTCTATCTACCCAAGCTTGCTGCCTCCCAACCAGGTCAGACGGTTGCTGTGTTCTCATCGAGGACCCTGGCTCAGTCAGCTTCAGTGGACGACGTTGTAGTGCTGCAAGTGGTTGGTTCACTACGCTATGGCAAGTAGGACATATTAATCATCCACCATCCTCCCTCCGACTGTGCGAAGTGCAAGGCCACCGCTACTGTAAGTCACCGGTTCAACAATAGGTTGCTTGGTTTTCGCGTGTGTCCACATGTGTCCACCTGTGTCCGCGTGTGTCCACCTGTGTCCGCGTGTGTTAGCGTGCGTCCGCGTGTGTCCGCGTGTTTCCGTGTGTGTGCACGTGTGTTTGGGTGTGTCCGCGTGTGTCCGCGTTTTGAACGAGTGTGTCCGTGTGTAACCACGTGTGTCTTCGTGTGTTAGTATGTGTCCGCGTATGTCCGCGTGTTACCGTGGTAGTGTTATGGTTGTCCGCTAGATGGAGCTAGCTGTTAAAATAGGTATGTCGCAACATAGGTTTTTACTGTGTCTATCCATAGTCAGTGATTGGTTTTCCGCTAGATGACGCTGTCTAATATAGTGTTAGGATTTTCCGCCAAGTGGGGGTTAGCGTCTAGCGTAGTGAGGTCGGAATCGAAAAGCCATCACGGTGAAACGGTGAAAAGTTGTGAAATGATACAAAGTTGGCCCACCGACTTAGTACAATATGAAAACTTCAAATGTTTATCGCGTCGAAACAGAAAAAATATTCCATTTGCTACAAGTTACAAGATTAACTTAGATAATTTTATGAAAACCCCACCTGTCTATCACAATGAAACGGTGAAACGTTACGAAATGCAACGAGTTTAGCATACACGGACACACGCGAACACTGACGGACACATGCGAACAGTTACGGATATATGCGAACACACGCGAACACTTATGAACAGACAGGGCAACTTGTCGTGTGTGTAAACTTGCAGTGTCTCTGAAATTGTCGCGTCTGAAAAAACCCGTGTCTGTAAACTTGTTGTGTTTGTAAACTTGTCGTGTTTGTAAGTTTTGTTTTGTAAACATAACGTGACTGTAAATTGACTGTTTTGTTTTGCTTTCTAAACTTACGGTGTCTGTTAGCTTGTCGTGTCTGTAAAGTTGCAGTGTCTGTAAACTTGTGTCTGTAAACTTATTGTCGTGTCTGTAAACTTGATGTATTTGTAAGTTTTGCTGTTGTTGTAAACAAAACGTCTCTGTAAACTTACTGTTTGTTTAGTTTTATTTTGTAAACATAACTTGTCTGCAAACATTTTGTTTTGTTTTGTTTTGTTTTGTTTTGTTTTGTTTTGTTTTGTTTTGTTTTGTTTTGTTTTGTTTTGTTTTGTTTTGTTTTGTTTTGTTTTGTTTTGTTTTGTTTTGTTTTGTTTTGTTTTGTTTTGTTTTGTTTTGTTTTGTTTTGTTTTGTTTTGTTTTGTTTTGTTTTGTTTTGTTTTGTTTTGTTTTGTTTTGTTTTGTTTTGTTTTGTTTTGTTTTGTTTTGTTTTGTTTTGTTTTGTTTTGTTTTGTTTTGTTTTGTTTTGTTTTGTTTTGTTTTGTTTTGTTTTGTTTTGTTTTGTTTTGTTTTGTTTTGTTTTGTTTTGTTTTGTTTTGTTTTGTTTTGTTTTGTAAACGTAACGTGTTTTTAAACTTTCTGTTTTGTTTTGTTTTGTAAACATAACGTGTTTGTAAACTTTCTGTTTTGTTTTGTTTTGTAATCACACCGTGTCTGTAAACTTACGGTTTCTGCGAACTTACGACACTTACGACACTTACGGACACACGCAGTCACACACGAACACTTATGGACACATGCGTTAACACGGGGCACACGCTAACACACGCGGACACACGCGGCCATTCGCGGACACACACGAACACACGCGGACACACGCGGTCACACGTGGACACAGGCAGACACACACGGTCACATGTGGACATACGCGGAAACACGCGGGCACGCGCGGTCACACGCGGTCACACGCGAACACACGCGGAAACACGCGGAAACACGCGCACACTCGCGATTTTGAATGCTCAGTACCTGATAATCTATATAGATCGATGGTAGTCCTGGCCTGAGTGATGCAGGCTTTAACCTACAAACATGTTTTTCACATGGACCTTTCCATCTGTAATGTGTTCTGGTGATGACACTTTTCAAACATACATGAAATTCAGAATTATATTGGCATTTGGTTATATACAGATGACACATCGATTAATGGTCTCGCCATATGATCTCATGTATACTGAGCGATAATAGGGAACATATCATATACGGCGTTGAACTCGTCTCAAACTTATAACTAATGTTAACAGTGGGTCAAACCGGTCTCCACTGTATATCTGCTACACCCTTCGACGACATGAAGCACTTAAGATGTGGTGAAAGATGGATCTAAATACCGTATTTCTTAAATAAGGACATAATGGGCTTTGACAGACGCCATCTTTAAACATGGCGCGAATTGTTATGTTATTGAAGGTAACAAATAAAATATTTGAAATCGCTATCCACCATGCTATCCAACAACGTCAATAAAATTGCTCTAGGTGACGTAGTTTTTGAGAAATTGGGACATTTGTATTGACGACCGCCATCTTTACAAATGGCGGAAATAAATGCCACAGGAGCCAAGTAATTGTATATTTGAAATTGGAGTCTCCTGAAACATACATTGGCATACCACAATACTTGCTTTGCATGCCGTATTTATTAAGATACGGGGATATTGAATTTGGCAGCCATTTTGAAAAATGGCTGTCATCACGTTATGCCCAGTTTTTGAAATTTCTACCTAGTAGAATATTAAAGCCATATATATATATTACCCAAATCAACAGTCAAACTTCGATACATCCGAAATGTCTACGGGCCTATATGGCAGGTCCTGGACTATCCTTCATTGCTGCTGTTTGGTGACCGGAAGTCAACGTGATCCGCCAACCGGACTCTGCGCATTATCTACGAACGATGCAGCGGTATTTCAATGAATAATGCCACTTCAAAATGGCAAAACCTGACACGACCAGTAATTAAATATTGGACAATGGACTGTTTACGTCGTGTGACTGCGGTAGACGCCGACGCGACGGCGAGTTCTCGCTAAATTCTTGTTAAGTTATTTCGATTTTCCATCTGACCTTTTAACGATGACATTTCGTGCTTATGTAGTTATTGGAGGGTAACAGGAACTTTGTTAATTCACATACAGTAGGGGCAACGCTACTCACCTGAGACATTTGCTTCAAATTGCAATATATGCCACGGCGGGTTGCAACATTTATGTATCTTCAAAGAGACCTTTTCAAAGTTGACATTTCGTGGGTGTCTGGCCCTATAAGTGTGGCAAGAACGACTGGTGAACCATTTGCATTTGGTGACTGTACTCACTCGAGAGGTTGTCTTCAACTCAGCTGTACGTATACTTCATAATAAGGTGAGTGCGGTTATACTGAGCCTCAGCGTGGTTTGATACACATAGAAAGAGATTCTTATTTATTGTAGATGTGTTCTTGTCCAATATGTCTAAGCTGTTATAAGATACACATGCACAATTTATATCATCCAAGAAAACCAGCTGCCCCCATTCAGACCGACAGCGGATCGCACAGATAATTTCATTCGGTAACTTATATATGGTTGGAGGTTCGTATTGCCAACATTATTTAATTAGTGGAATCTTTTCGAATAGGAGTTCGCAGAAAGGTGTGTGTGTATGCATGTATGTATGTATGTTTGTATTTGCGTATGTGTTTGTGATACTGTGTATGCAAGCGTGTGTGCGATTTTGCTTATTTAGTTTCCCGCATTCACACGTGCGAGTGTGCGCGCGTGCATTAATTCTCTCTTCTTGACTGCAGTCGTGCGCGATGTACCTACGAGTAGCCCTAGCGCTGTGTCTGACCGGCCTCTTGGCAGCGTCGGTCGACCAGGAGACGGACAACGGGGAACAAATTGACACCGTCTTGGATCGGGAGCAACGGAACGTCAGAGCCCACCAAATCTTGAGGCACAGAAGAAGCGGTGAGCAGCTTGATACTAGAGATTACGCTTTGTAAACGTTTTTAAAGACTCACTCGTTCAAAATAATTAAATGCAATTGAAATTACTTGAATCTCAATGGTATGCATGTGTCAAAAAGGAATTACACGTACTAGAGGCAAGGTGATCGAATGTGAACATGAGATAACAGAGTACGTATGTGAATGAATGAATGAATTTGATTTCCAAGTGGAAAAATGCAAACAATGGTACACACAGTACACAGTGATATGTAATATTTACACTTAGATATTACATAGTACTGTGTATTGTGTGTACCATTGTTTGCATTGAAAACGGGGGAGAATAGAAGTGCTAATATTATTTGTGGTATCCCCAACAACAAGTAATCAACTACAGTATTTAGTATAGATTACTGTACATAAAAGTGACACATAGAATACACCATGGTTCAATATTGATCCCAACCAATCTTTATTGTATATAAATAGCATTAGTCAAATGCTTTATTTGTGATATAACGCCAATGTCATTTACTCAGTCACTGATGGAGTCACAGAAATTCAAAATATATACGGACTGCTAATTAAGGTATTACGTTTATCAATACATTTATATGTCCTACAATTTTTTCAAATTATGAAAGCCGAGGTACATAGTTAGTAAACCATTTTCACGCCAGTTTTTATATAGGAATCACTTCGATAACATAACTTTTATTTGTAAATACATAACAATTGAAAGACCTATTATAGTTAGGTGTAACTGGAACTGCAACGTTCGAAATAAAAGTAACCCTGTATATATTGTCAAAGCCCGTTAGAGTTTTCGCTCTAAAGGTGCTGATAACACTTATTATTTCCTTTTCATTTCCCTCCTTCAACCATGTCGTATTTTGATTTTTTTTTAATCAAAAACATGCATTCATATTTTGTAAAGTATTTCGTGCTGTGTTTTGTTTAATATCAGCCGGCGAGTCACACTGCGTCTTTCCCTTCACCTATGGCGGTCGGACGTACGACGCGTGTATAACAAACAATGAAGTCGCGCCTTGGTGTTCTACAACCAATAACTTCGATGATTACAAGAGATGGGGATATTGTCTACGGAATGGTTAGTTGCCTTGGTTACCTTATCGTTACTGCATGTTCAAAATACTACCCAACGATTTTAATATGTATTTCGGTTGCTTATCTAATCTAAATTAACACTGACATAACGTAACTTATTGGGCAATGTTAATCTCTATCATTTTCAACAAAACGTTCACATTAGCCACAGTTGTTTTTCGACAAACGAGCTTCCCACGCTCTGCCTATATCGTTCACACGGCTTATATAATACATAGTGTCGCCGTTATTTAAACTTTCACGATAGTTTGCGCGACAAATTGATAACAGGTTTATAATGGATAGATTGGCTACACTGCTTATTATCGGTAAAGAGTGGTGATTCATTGCTTTATTTATGACATTTTCTTTATTAAAAATCACCAATAAAGGTAAACTTATAATGTTATAAACCTCTCATATTTCTACATGTTTTTCGCCATGCAGTACAAATTGTGCTAACATTCGTACTCCAGAATATTTCTTTGCGGGTCTCCACAATAATAACAGCATATTTTGTATTAATAACTTGCAAATTACATTCTTCTTAATATGACCGAAATGAACATAATATACCCTCTTCAAAGTGAGGCAGTGGCATCGGCAAGTAAACTCTCCTTATTAGCAATGGATTCCAATAGGCCTTGGTTTAACGCATCTTGGCAACTAAGCATCTCGATATCATCTAAAATACAGCTCTGTTGTCGGATTTACAGTTTTGACCTGTAAAATCACTTATCTACTCTTATCAGCGTTAACATTTACATGTATTTATCTGCAAATTTTTCACATATCTCGATTAATATCTTGAGTACGGATCTTGTGGATATAAGCAAAATTATATCGTCTGCGTATCCGATACAATATTTATGGTGGTTGCCCTTGTGGCATCCCACAGGCTTTGTGTCATGCTAATTTATGACTATAGTTCCTTTCGACATTGTGCTCTACATTTAATCTACCTCTAAAGGGGTTGATACGGTTGAACAACGAACATAAGAAAATACAACTTGGAAGACATATGGTCTTCATTTGACCAGCATGAATCACGATATATTTTAAGTATTTCCAAAACTCGGATAGCCTTGACCATTGGGCATCGCCATTGTATGATTAAGATGCATTTGGTTTCAGTCGCTCCTGAATACTCAATGTAAATTGTCGATTGTTTTTCGATTTATTTAATCAATTACGCGAAAACAAGCACTAAGTGTCATATTGATAGGCGTTATATGGATCAACAAATCATTCGTATGTTTTTTCGAAATAACAATGTTGAATTATATTACAACAATTTACAACTAACGAAAAACAACTCTGTCCTCATTTTTGTTTAATATTCATCAAGTAAATTCGTACGCGCTCCGTCAGCCAAATTGACTCTGTTTTATAACAAACTCAAATAAACAAAATGAGTATACGTACAGTCACTTCGGCTTTGGCAAATTGAATCTCTCGATGTACAACCAATGTACTGTTTCAATGAATGGATGCAGATGCCTTATTTAAATATAGGAACTGTACTACAGCTACATTCCTATCGTTTTGGAATTGCAACTAAATATTCGTTCAGATTAGTCACAACAGGAAATCTACATTAAACTCTTTTGATAAATGCGACAATGTCGACATCCCTGATTTCGGTAGCTGTTATATTTTTAATACTCATGATAGTAATTAACGTTCATGTGATGATATTTAACGGCGTCAGTGTGGATTGAGTCGTGTTGTGATTTGTTTAGCTACTACCTTCGATGGGACTGGCGGCGGTTCACCTTGCGTGTTTCCCTTCATCTATCGCGGCGTTGTTTACACCGAGTGTACATCGAGGGGTTCATGGTTACACCTTTACTGGTGCTCCACTACACGAAACTACGACCATGACGGCGACTGGGGATACTGTCAACGAATGGGTTAGTTGCATTTGTTACCTTGCCGGTATTGTATGTTCAAACTACTTCTCAATGAAAGTAATACATATTACGGCTGTTGGAGAACCTTGAGTTTGAAAGTTTCAAAACAGCCAAAACCCATTAAAGTTGCATTTTTTCTACACTGTAAAGATAAATATGTCGTTTACAATATGTCTTTGGATGTCGGAGAAATTATGCTTACTTTGAAAACCGTTATTGCTTAATACAGACACTTGTGATTTGGCGGGCCCACTCGGACAGTTGGTGGATTCGGAAAACATTGGGGTTCAGTATTTTTTAATATTTCAAAAGCCTATATGTGGATTCCAATTTGCGGGATTTCTTGTTTTATATATCGTAGTAAAGAGAATTATGCCGTCGATAAATATGTTGTGGGAAGTCGGAATGTGTCTGCATACTTTCTAAATTATAAGTGTTTGAATTGTTTATAGCTTAACACAAGCTTGCCACAAGTTGGCATTTTTGCTAATCTAGTCGGAAGAGAGGGTACCGTGCAATCCCCGGAAATACACATTTAATCGGTATCACTAGATCGAACAAATACGTAGAAAACGGTTTGCTATGTTAACAAGGCAGCAAAAAGCTCCACGTGTCGTTGTTATGCAAATCAGTGCCGCCATTATTGAGAAATCTATTTGTCTATATATCTCAGCCAGTATTTTTCATCATATATCAGCCAATATATAGCACATAACAGCACAAATAAGGAATATATGTATATATATATATATATATATATATATATATATATATATATATATATATATATATATATATTATTCGAATGGTGGTTGACAGATATAGCTCTATTTGCATTCCCTTTTGCGTATACACACATAAACCACGCATACACACAACAACACACACATGTATATATATATATATATATATATATATATATATATATATATATATATATATATTATGATTTATGGTATTAGTAACTGTGTTGGCGTTTATCTGAAGACATTTAACGACGTCAATGTGAATTGAGTCATGTTGTGTTTTGTTTAGTTTCCACCAGTGGTGGGACTGGCGGCGGTTCACATTGCGTGTTTCCCTTCATCTATGGCGGTAAGAAGTATTACTCGTGTACAAGTGTGGATACAAATTTCCAAGGGGAGCAGTGGTGTTCGACAACCGCAAACTACGACAATGACGGGATGTGGGGCCACTGTCGAAACATAAGTAAGTTGTGATGCGATGCGATGCGATGCGATGCGATGCGATGCGACGCGACGCGACGCGACGCGACGCGACGCGACGCGACGCGACGCGACGCGACGCGACGCGACGCGACGCGACGCGACGCGACACGTAAATATATATATTTATATTTATATAGTATATTTATATAGTGACACGACACGTAATATATGTGACACGACACGTAAATATATGATAGATCACGTCACTTTGATCCTGGCATGTACTCACCACGCGTAAATGGCTGTTACAATTGACATGATACAAAACGACTTTATGAACTCGGGATCAGAAAGTTAGTGACCAAAATGTCTGCTTTTTCGAGCAATCTTCTCAACTAATTATGTAACACAATGAATATACAAACTGTGTGTTATACTACCTTACCGTACAAAATGTCTCAACCAAGCGATGCTATTTTGTATATACCAAAGCACACTTTATACTCAATCTGATTATCAGTTGTGTGAGTTTGTGTGAGTGGATCTCAATCATTCCTTTTAATGTTACTGTTACGTGGCTATGTGCCCATGATTAGCATGACATTTACATCCTTCTTGTAATTCTTTATCATTCTATTAGCCGTTATTTAGTTTCTAACGAGATCTGACAGATCTACTTTTACTTATTTGACTAGCGTAATGTTTTCCAGTGTATGTTTTATACATATGTATTTGTATTGTCTGTAGAAAATAAAAGCAAGTTCCCCATCCTGAGAGGCAGTTGATCACTGTGGTGCATTAGACCGAGACCTCACTGCCTGGGCGATGTCGTATCGATACACATCGGCCACCAACCGGAAGCGACCCTCTACACTGGCGGCTCAATGAAAATTAAAAGACGTCGGCCAGAGCAAGATAAACTGTTGTGTATTCAGTCGTACTCAATAAACCTGTTCAAACCAGCAATTCTCCTACTTGATCATAATCATAGTATATACAACAATCCAAATTGTTTGCATATGTTTTATGACCTCGTGTATACACTGTTATCATATATATGAAAAGATAAGTTGGTTGTAAGTCCACAGCTTTATAAATAAGAATAAGCAAGCCCGTTGCATTATTATGTCCCTTTACATACTGATACTCTCTTAGTGCACAGAAGACAACAAAAACGACATTTGCTTTTTGCTCAGATAAATACTGATTGGACAGCAAGATTCTTGTAACCTCGTGGTGCCACTTCACACATTTTCTAATCATGTTGTGTTTCCTAACACATTGAAACTGTCTGTGTCCATAACAAGACGACAAACACCTTCATTTGTGTTTAGATATAAACGAAAAGACGACACACACCTTAATTCGGTTTTAGAAATATATGTTCAACGAAACAATGAAGGAGTAGCACAATAGTTATCCAGCTGGGTCTCATCACACATGAATACTGCCTAGTAGTACAATTTCTACTGACATTTTAACAATTATTAATTTTAATGTGTCCATAATAGGGATATTTTAATCATGCTATTTTATTATTTTATTTACATGTTTATCAGATTTACTATATATCAAACTGTACATCTGTGGAATGGCAGAAACGAAACAGACTATAATTAAATCGGGTCTGCAACGCTGGAATGGATATTATAATAACATAAAATTAATCTTGTATAAATGTATTATAACCTGCGTATTATGTTCTACGCATATCTACCTTTACGAATGATATTTCATGTAGTTCTATGGATATAATACTAGAATGCTACACGTCAGCTAACTAGTCCGTCGGCAAGTGTAAAGGAAGAAATATGTTTTGCTATAATCTTGACAAACGGTTGTTAAGATCATCTAAATAGTATTTAGAATTTAAAACCCTTGTTGCCATTTTTCTATTGGTTCCCATAATGATTTAACGGCCAATTAAAAAATGGCTGCCACATTTTATTTCCCCGTACGTTAATAACTGTTTCTTTTGAAGAAATAATTGTGGTGTGTGGGGATGTCTTATGGGAAAAGGATTTCAAACATACCATGTCACAATATCTCAAAAACTACGTCACATTGAGCAGTGACGTTGATGATATTTGATAGGTTGGTGGATAGCGATATACACCAATTTACACTTGAACTTCAGCTATCCGCTATTGAAGCAAATGGCATCAGGCAAAGCCATTTGTCCATGTATTGAGAAATCCTTACTCCCCTGTTCCCGCGCCTATTTTGTGAGGACACTCGTTGATTTTACAATCAGACTCCTTCATTGCTGTTGTTTGGTGACCGGAAGTCAACGTGATCCGCCAACCGGACTCTGTGCATTGTCTACCAACTATGCAGCGGTATTTCGATGAATAATGCCATTTCAAAATGGCAAAACCTGACACAACCAATAATAAAGTAATGGACAATGGACTGTTTACGTCGTGTGACTGCAGTAGACGCCGACGCGACGGCGAGTTCTTGTTGAATTGATTTCCTTTTCCACCTGACCTTTCAAACGGTGACATTTCATGGGTCTCTGACTGCATAAGGGTAACAGAAACTGTTGATAAAACACTTACAGTAGTGGCAACTCTACTCGCTCAACATTGGTGTTAAGTTGTAATAGATCCCGACGCCCGCAGTGTGTTCTAATCTTTACGTATTTTACAACTGACCTTTTTAAAGTTGACATTTCATGGGTGCACGGCTCTATACGTGTGGCAAAACGACTGGCGAGTCACTTACAATGCTGGTGACTTTACTCATTCGAGACGTTGTCTTCAACTCGGCAGTTCGTATGCCTCATAAGAAGGTGAGTGCGATTACACAGGGCCACAGCATGGTTTGATACACATATAAAGGGTTTCGTATTTATCTTACATGTTTTCGTGTCCACCAAGCGTGTCCAAGTTGTTATAAGAGACACGCACAATTAATTCCATCCGAGAAAACCAGCTGTCCCCATTTAGTATGTCAGCGGATCCCGATCCCAAAAAAGTAGCATAGCCGGTAATTTCTTATGGTAACTTTTGCATAGTTGGACTAGTATCGCTAACATAGTTAATGGAGTCTTTTCAAATATAGGAGGTCGAAGTGTGTGTGTGTGTGTGTGTGTGTGTGTGTGTGTGTGTGTGAGTGTGTGAGTGTGTGAGTGTGTGAGTGTGTGAGTGTGTGAGTGTGTGAGTGTGTGAGTGTGTGAGTGTCTGTGTCTGTGTCT
>OZ024857.1:16043914-16061414 GCA_964017155.1 Oasisia sp. SBJ-2009
GACGTCTAGGGTGTTGTCAAGTCTTGTTGGAAACGTGACCATTTGGGATAAGCCAAGCATGGAGAATGTGTCGAGGAAGTGTTCGTTTATTTGTTTTGTGTACTGATGTTTCGTTACTGTGTTTGTTTTCCACTGGATATCCGGGAGGTTTATATCTCCAGTTATCCATAGGGGGCTGTTTGGGAATTTCCTGGCAATGCTGGATATGGCGTCACACAGGTTGAGTAGTCAGAATTGTTATCTGTAGGTCTGTAAATTCCAATTATAAAGTCCAGTCTTTATAGCAATCATGACCCCTCCATAGCCATCAGCCCGATCTTTCCTGAAAGGAGGGACATATCCGGGTGGCATGAATTCACTGCACTTGACGGCAGGCTTGAGCTATGTTTCACATGCAACTATGACGTAAGGTTTTGGGTCCTCTACCATGAGCTGAAATTCTAGTTTCTTTGCGCAGATTGACTGCGTATTAACGTTTATTAGGCTAATATTTTGTTTGCTTCGATCCATAATAAAAATACATAAAATTATAAATATATGATTGTATTACGAGTGTAGAAAACAATTAAAGATATTTGTCTTAAAAACAGTAATAAAATGAATTATTAATCTGAGCTAAATTGAATGTGTATTAAAAATTGAAGTAAAAACACTGATAACGGTGTGGAATTCGCTTCCTGCCAGTGTTAAAATCACAAGGTAATATAGTTTCATTCCGCCGACATCTAAAAACCTATCTCTTTAATGCTGCCTATCCTCCTTAGCCTCCTAGCTTTTCCATCCATCCGTTGACGACTCACGCATTGCTTTCGATTATGAGATTGATTAATCCCCTGGTTTTGTCGCGCCACTGAGCTTGATTTTCGAGGATATTGGCGCAAAAGAAGTTACTATTATTATTATTATTATTATAAAAAATATATATGTATATAATAAATAAGGTAAACAAATTGGGTCGTGTTAAAAGTTAAGATATGTAAAATCCAGTTATAGTAGAGCGTTCAAGCGGCGTGGGGGTGCAGGGATGACGCTGAGTTGTGCAGGATAAGACGGGCTTTGAGGTCGCAGTTGTAGCGATCTAGGGCGACTCTAGATCATGTAGCTCAGCGTTTGGTAAAAAGCCTGGTTAGTAAAAGTCTGGTTAGTAAAAGTCTGGTTGGATTCGTTGCCAATATTACGTTGATGTGAGATGTGTGGGTACGTGCTTGCTACGCGATTTCGATCGTCTGCGAGGTAATTAGCGTTAAGTATGGTGCGGTCGATGACGTGACGGTCAATATATATATATATATATATATATATATATATATATATATATAGATCTATATATATATATATATATATATATATATATATATATATATATATATATATATACATGATATTAGTAACGGTTTTTGTGTTTTTCTTAACATATTTAGCTACGCCAATGTGAATTAAGTTGTGTTGTGTTTTGTTTAGTGACCACTGAAGACGGGAATGGTGGCGGGTCGCCTTGCGTGTTTCCCTTCATCTATCTCGGAAAGACGTTTTCAACGTGTATATGTACTTTTCTGAGGTGGTGGTGTTCAACAACCGCAAACTACGACCACGACGGGACGTGGGGCTACTGCACACAGGCAGGTTAGTTGCTTTGGTTACCTTGCTCGTATTGTAAGTTCAATATGCTAACAAACACAAATAATACGTTTTATGGTTGCGTCTCCGATATATATATATATATATATATATATATATATATATATATATATATATATATATATATATATATATATATATACATATACATATATATATATATATATATATATATATATATATATATATATATATATATATATATATATATATATATATATGTATATATATATATATCTATATATATATAGTGACATCAGTATAAACCTGCTGAGCATGACACCCATTCACTATATGTAGGTCACAACGGTCAACCGCTACATGTAGCGCACGAACAATATATTGAGAAACTCAACATCAGTAGCATTTTACTGCCATTGTTATCATGAAGTATGTGTATCTTATACTTGTCACGTTGATTTGGCTGATGCCATTGGTTTTATACAAAACCATTCCACGAAATCGGGATAAGAAAGAAAGTGGCCAACATGACTATATAAATAATCGTTTTAACTAACTAAGTAAGACGACGAATATATAAACTGTGTACCTAGTCGTAATAACTTGTCTCAACAAGACGATGGTATGTACCAAAGAACAGCTTGTACTCTATCTGATCACCCAGCTGTGGATAATGTCATACAGTCGCAATCTTTCACTTCTTATTATACTACTATACAGGTACGTATTCATGATTAGCGTGACATTTGTGGAACCTTTGTAATTCTTCATCATTCTATTAGTTATTATGTTGTTATCACCATATCTGCTAGTTCAATATAACTGTTGACAAGTGTATAATTTTCTACAGTGTATGTTTTATTCATATTTATTTGAATTGTCTGTAGACGCTCTCAACACAGTCCCCATCCTGAGAGGTAGATGATCACTGTGATGCATTAGCACTAGCCTGGGTCATGTCGTCCCCACACAAATCGACACCTCATCCACGCTGTGGCTCAATGAATAATAGATGACGTCGGCGAAAGATAGATATACTGTTGTGTTTTCAGTCGTATTCATTAAACCTGTTCAAAACACCAATTCTTGTATTCGATCTTAATCATAGTATTTACAACAATTCAAGTTGATTGCATATGTTTTATAACCTCGCGGTTACACCGTTATCATATATATATATATATATATATATATATATATATATATATATATATATATATATATATATATATATATATATATTCGTATCGCCTGCATACATAACAAGAACATTTATTTGTGACACGGCGCAGCACTCAGCATAGACACAATGTGATAAGAGTCCTTTGCTTTGTAAATATTTGCTCAATGATATAATAAAAAAGCAGCAAGCCAGCTACGATATCACGTCCCTTCAAAAACTGATACTGCCTTAGTGCGCAGGAGACAACAAACAACAATATTTGGTTGAGAATATATTTTCAAAAAAATAATGAACGGACAGCAAGACTGCTGTAACTTTTTGATATGACTCTTCACACACACACTCTTATCACATTGTGTCTATGCTGAGTGCTGCGCCGTGTCACAAATACATTTTCTTGTTATGTATGCAGGCGATACGAATATGTTTATGCAAGATAAACTATGTGTGTGTGTGTGTGTGTGTGTGTGTGTGTGTGTGTGTGTGTGTGTGTGTGTATGTGTGTATATATATATATATATATATATATATATATATATATATATATATATATATATATATATATATATATATATATAAATATATATATATATATATATATATACAATGCTGTAATAAGTACTCCAGAAAAGTGACTAGGTAAAAGTAAAAGTATCCTCCCAAAAAATACTTAAGTAAAGGTACCCCCGAAACAACTACTTAAGTAAAAGTACCTCTCCACAAAATCTACTTAAGTAAAAAGTACAAAATAAGTAGTCGGTCAGTGGCAATATGTATATTATGTGTGTGTATATATATATATATATATATATATATATATATATATATATATATATATATATATATATATATATATATATATATATATATATATGTATATATGTATATATGTTATATATATATATATATACTCATCATCAACGTATATAATATGTAGCGTATATCTGTATTTACACACACACACACACACACATATATATATAATATATATATATATATATATATATATATATATATATATATATATATATATATATATATATATATATATATATGGCTTCCTTGTCTACATTATGCGTACCTTACACATATCATTACTATCATTACTGTATGTGCTCCTTAATGTTCTTTGCTGTATTACTCATGTATGCTTTCTTTTCTTTTACTGTGCCATATCATTTACTGCCTTACACAATAAACATTTTATATGGACTTACTGACATTATGTCGACGAACCTTGAAGTATGAAATTTCGAACCTTGAAGTATGGAATCTTTCTGTAAATGACTGATACTATTATTATAGCCGGGTCCAAACAAACAAGACATTTGATTAATGTACAATCACTCTCCTTTCTCACTTAATACAAGTGAATGCAAATATTTTACCTCTGTTGATTTTTCAAAATATGTCAATCCTGACAATGTATCATCATCACTGTTCTTCATAAATTGCCGTAGTTTGGAGACCCACTGGGCTTATTTACAAGAATGTCTTCTTAATGTGTTGTCAAACGGTCTAAACTTTGACTTCATTGGCCTGATTGAAGTTTTCAAAATTCAAGATGTCGCACATTATAAAATTAACGGTTATCACAATTTATTATTTAATGCGAAATTAGATGCATATAATGGCCACGCAGGAGTAGGATTGTACATAAGTCTACCTAGTCAACATACGTCAACCTACTCTAAGCGAGAATATTTTCAATATTTATCCCTCATGTATTTGAGTCCATATTTTTTGAATTACAAACGAAACGTAAACCAATAATTACGGGTGTAATGTATCGTCCAAATTCTCATCCACGTGGAGATCTTGATTTTCTTTTACAAGGACAGCATTAGATATCCAAGACAAAATATCAGCTGGAAATAAAATAGCGATAGGTGATTTTAATGTAAATTTACTAAATTTTGCAAACCATCAAAAAATACTTTATAGACAACTAGCACAAAGAGTTATTCTCACATAACAAAGCCAACAACGTCTCTCATCTTCAGGTTTCTCTTGATGGTATCTTTGAACCGGAGACGAGGGCGCCCTCTCTTTCTGTGACCAGAAGACAGTTGGGAGTAGAGAACCTGCTTCGGTAGCCTGTCTGATGACATCCTCATGAGGTGTCCAGTCCACCGGAGATTCTTTCTGATCAGAAGATCTTCCATAGATGGCAGCCCTGTCCGTTCGAGTATTTCCTTGTTTGTCACTTTGTCCATCCAGGTTATCCTCATGATCGAACGCAGATGTCGCATCATGAAGGCATGCAACTTTTTCACCTGTCGTCTGTACACTGTCCAGGCCTCGGCTCCGTATAGGAGGGTGGACAGCACAATTGCACGGTATATCTTGCCTTTAACCCGCATGGACACATGGTGGTTGTTCCAGAGTCTCTGGCGTAGTCGGCCGAAAGATGCACTAGCCTTGGCCATCCTCCTCTGTATTTCATCGTCAATGCATCCGTCACTTGATATAGTGCTTCCGAGGTAGGTGAATTCCATAACAGAGTTCAGCTTGTTTCCATCAACCATGATATCCTCCTCTCGGGTTCTTGTAGAGTTGGGTTGGTACAGCACCTCGGTCTTCTTGATGTTAATCTTCAGGCCGAACTTCTTTGACGCATTGGAAAAAGCATCCACTATTTTCTGCATCTCTTCAGCAGAGTGTGCAACCAGTGCACTGTCATCTGCGAATAGCAGCTCCCTCATCAGTATCCGTGTAGTCTTGGTCTTCGCTCTGAAGTGTGCGACGTTGAGTAGGTCAGCGCTCTGCCTGGACTGTATGTAGATGCCATCCCCCATGTCTCGGAAAGCATTGTCGAGCATTGCTGATAGGAAGATGGAAAAGAGCGTGGGCGCCAGTACACAGCCTTGCTTGACCCCATTTGTGACCCTGAACGATTCCGAGACTTCCTCTCCAACATTAACAGTCGCCATCATTCCGGTATGTAGTGCCTCGATCATTGTTGTGAACATCTCTGGGCAGTAGCTGCCATAATCCGGTCCTCCCAACTGTATCGAACGCCTTACTGAAGTCGACAAATACCATGTACAGTGGTCGGTCCTGCTCAATGCACTTTTCTTGTAGTTGTCGGAGACAAAATATCATATCCACGGTGCTCCGGTTACCTCTGAAGCCACATTGTGTCTCCGGAACTACCTCTGGTGTTAGGTGGGTAGATAGTCTGTTGAGGAGGATCCTGGCGAAGATCTTGCCTGCTATGGAAAGAAGAGAGATTCCTCTATAGTTCCCACAGTCTGTTCGATCACCTTTCTTGTAGATGGTTATAATGCTTGCATCCTTCCATGCTTGTGGTACAGAACCCATCTCCCAGGCATTGGTGATTAGTTGGGGCAGTCTCCTGAACAGATTGTCTCCTCCATGCTTCCATACTTCTGCAGGAATTCCATCTCCTCCAGGTGCTTTGCCATCTTTCAGGCTGGCGATTGCTCTAGCCATCTCACCCATAGTTGGAATCTCATCAAGGCTTGTCTTGGTAATGCGCTGCGGGATGTTGTCCAGAGCTTCGTGATCTATGTCGCCAGGGACGTTGAGTAGCTTCTGGAAGTGTTCACTCCATCTTGCCACAACTCTCTTGCTGTCAGAGAAGGTTTCCATTCCGTCTGTTGATTTTAGTTGAACAGGTCCCTTCTTTTTGGGTCCCCACACTTCCTTCAGTCCATTGTAGAAGCCCTTCATGTTGTTACTGTCGGCAGCTCTCTGCAGCTCCACTGCTTTCCTTTCCCACCAGTCCGACTTCAGTGCACGGGTGTGTTTTTGTAGCAGTCTGCAGGCATCTTTGTATGCTGCAGTGGTGGATCTAGTGCTCCTGGTTTGCAACACTGCAGCTTGTTCAACAACACTCTTAAAGACCATTTGTATTCCAACCATACTCATAGCGATGACAGACCATTCTGGAATATTCCATTATAATACGATATACCTCCTATGCCTAAAATAAAATCTAAACAAACATGCCAGCTGAATTGTAAATAGAGAAAAAGTATCAAACTATGTCATTATTACTGGAAAATATAACAATTTCTTTGCTAAAATAGACATCAGCAAACTTGATCATTGTTACGTTCGAAATTATGCCAACTAAATATAATTGATATAGTTCGTCTGTTTCCTATATCGTTTTTGTTATCCAATTGCACACAGTTCTTCATACTGTTACGAAGCGACCACATGGATACTTATAGTTTATAGTGTTAATGTAATAATTGTTTGGCAAAATGTTAAAAGCATCGAAATGGCGATGTATGTTAGAAAACAAAACGATCGTTTGAGAGCTTTTTATATACATGTCTTAGATATATACTGGTATATAGAGGCACTGTGTATCCTACATAAGATAAAAGAATAGTAAACTATTCTGCTCCAGGGAGGGTTAATTTAATACGTAATATTCATGTATGGGTGTAATTTAGTTATCTTACATCTGTAACGTACCTGTTACGAAGATAGCTGTTTCTGGCTAAATAACTCATACGCCATTATAGTTTCTACAAAACATGCAGTAACATAACGATATTTATTTAAGACATCATACAGAAAAATACAAGTGAAATAATTTAACAATTACATATCGTAAATTGTAATGCGTACATCTAAATTACATACAGCATAATTCTTGAATATGTTATTATTAGCGTTACAGCAGAATGAAATATAACGTTATCAAGGCAACTCTTACTAGTTGATCTTTCCGGCAGTAAAAGCAACTTACCGATATACGCAGACGGGCATTTGTGTTTTATTCCTCACGTAGCCGCCACACGGAGACTCTGCAAACCGCACGTTATGTCATTTATATTATTAGTCCTAAAATAGTGACCTGAATACCATGGCTTCATTGATATAACTACGTTTGTTATCCTACTTACGGTAAGTTTCAACAGCTGATACAGTATACGAGAGACTGAAGCACGTGACTGTGGTTTATTCTATATAAGTCCTAATAACTATGTATGGCATAGCCAACTGAGTGCGATAGGTGTAGTGTGGGCATGTTCGATCAAATCGTACAAACTACAGTGTATTTATTGTCAATTACTGTGTGTGTCTATATAATATATCCCTTTGTATGCAAACGAAGCTTATTGACCAACCACATCATGTAATGGCTCACATAGGCGAGTTAATTCAGATGGTGAAAGGATTTCGATACAACAATGAAGGCACTACAAACAAGTAAATATCCTTCAGAATGACAATGCACTGCTCCACGCACAATTAGCAGCAAATGCGACCACTAACCAGAGTGTCACTACTGTATTGCTAAATGCTGAAGACGGAACTAAATTACATCTAACGCCACCAGTCGTCTACAAATCCGCTCCTTTGACTAACTGAGTTCTTCGTGCGGGGTTTCTGATCTGAATAGGCAGTCTAAGTACTCTCTCCGCCGATCCTTCACCTATTCTACGTATGACAATATTTTGGTGATAACCATTTCTCCGCTAGCAATCCCCTTGTTTAAAAAAAAAATTGGTCTCCGCATAGTATATCACATCTACGTATAGAATGTCGCAAAAAGGGGGTAATTTATCTTGCAGTTTAGATGTTTTATGACGGCCAGTTCAACTGATTTGACATGATGAATGTGACGTCCGGTGGATGTCTCTTATGGTTGGGTCAAATATATACAGTTGCTTGTCAGGTTTTGTTTTATTGACATGCCTATATTCGGATACCATAACTATTCTTTTGATGTTTGTTCAACCTTCTAAGATGAAGGAAATATGTCGGACATCAAAAGAACATGATTTTTCAGATACTCCGTATTATTGTTACAACGATTTATACTGCTTTCTGTGTTTTGATTCTTGTCAAAATCTACAGTTTGAAAGCAGTTCCCTACACAACAAAACCAACTCTAGAAAGAGTAATTCATCTAAGCAAGTTATTTATACCACAAATAAAGTCATCCTAAATATGTTCTGGACCACAAACGCAACTGCACACGCATATATGTAAACGAGATAAAACAAATACATTGTCTCACTATACACTGCGAAACTCACTTGCAACAACGGCCGAAACCTCATGAGCCGCAACTTTCCCATTCTAAGCAGGTTCCTTTGTGTCGGGAATACGCAATATACGGAAACGCCATTCTTTGGGGCACACATCCCGCAGTACTTTATGTTCCTAAAACAGTAGCAGTTTATATTTATATAAGCGCACGCGTTTTCGGAACGTTTCTGTTTTGTGTATCGTAATTATTATACGTGTGTACAATAATGTTATCATAATTGATCCAAATACCTATGTCGATCCCACGCCAGTGCTTCACTATAAATTATAAAGGTTTCCAACATCCTAGCGTACTGGTATAATTCTAGCTTTTGTTTTTATCTAGGATTACATGAGGAATATACGAAGAATATAATATAAGAATATACAATTCACAATTTAAAATGTGGATGCATATATACAGGGCTATATCAAAAAAAGGTTAATGGTATATAATAATAGTAATAATAGTAATAATTAGGTCATATTTATTGCGCCCAAATCCTTAGAATTCAAGCTCCGAGGACCATCAAAACAAAAAGGGTTGACCGATCTCATAGTCAATAAACAAATCCTTTGTCATCAGACTGAATGACACGCCAGGGAACTGTGGTGGAGAGACAAGGTTGTAAAGGAATGTATTTAAATGACGGCGGAATTTAGTAATATTTCCAAATGCTTTAACACTAGAAGGAAGCACATTCCAAAGAGTAGGCACATCCACGGCAAAGGTCCTAGTCCCAATACTTTAGGGGCAAAAAGTAAATCAGAACTACATGCTCGACGCTGAACACGTTTTCCTACAGGATCAAGGAAAGTATGTAAATACGATATACGACAAACGTTGTCTATATATATATATATATATATATATATATATATATATATATATATATATATATATATATATATATATATATATATATATATATATATATATATATATATATATATATATATATATATATATATATATATATATATATATATATATGCCAGTCTAAATCTACATAACATTGTAGTATGAGATACTTATTTCAACACAAATTGTGCCTACCTTAGTATTGGCCATAAAATGACATTTGTTGCACTGGTTGCTGCGATATTTGCCGTTAACATGTATTCGTGTACTTTGAGACAAAGTCGTGATATGAGTCATTTCGTTACCTTTGACATTTTGACAATAGGCGAGTTCCTGATATGCAATTTCAAATAAATGCTCAGAACGGTTAACAATTGCATCAGAGAAACTTGCAAGTCACGTACATGATTTATTGATGTATGGAATGGTAATTTATAGACGAATGAAATAATCAAAATGAATGACTGTATACATTGCTGGAAACGTCATAATGATCATGCAGTATGTATTTTCACACACACACACACACACACACACACACACACACACACACACACACACACACACACACACACACACACACACACACACACACACACACACACACACACACACACACACACACACACACACACACACACACACACACACACACACACACACACACGCACGCAAGCACGCACGCACGCGCACGCACGCACGCACGCGCACGCACGCACGCACGCACACACACACACACACACACACACACACACACATACGCGCTCTCGCGCAGAGGCAATGTAATAATTAGCGCGTGCGTAGACGTGGCCACAAAATGTTCAGGAAGTTGCATACTGCGCAGCTGCGGACTCGCAAAATTAATGGTTACGTCATTACGGTTTCCGCCCAACAACGAGTATACGGAGTCGAGGTGGATTCTTGGCAGGTCTGTGTTCATCATTGTTTTGTCGGTTTCTTCTTCGTCGTCTTTATCTGCTCAGTATTGGTACCCCGACTATTACATATCTTCATCGTTTTTGTGGTAAACGGTAAACGGCCACGATGACTTCGAGATGTGAACAACAAGCAATACGAGAAGTCGATCGAATGGGAACTAGAAGAGGCTTTCTTAGCGAACATTAGCTGCAAGGGAAGATACTCAAGGTTGCATTCAAGTTGATGAAGCGGCTGGTAAGCCTAAGGGACTGTGACTTTATTTATAATTATGGGACGTGAAATGTTAAATGTTAAAGTTTGACGAGGTGGAGATCTATGTAATTTATTTTAGGTAACAATGATCGGGAGGAGAGTAAACTACACAAACGCACACGCACACGCACACGCACACGCCCACGCCCACGCCCACGCCCACGCCCACGCCCACGCCCACGCCCACGCCCACGCCCACGCCCACGCCCACGCCCACGCACACGCACACGCACACGCACACGCACACGCACACGCACACGCACACGCACACGCACACGCACACGCACACGCACACGCACACGCACACGCACACGCACACGCACACGCACACGCACACGCACACGCACACGCACACGCACACGCACACGCACACGCACACGCACACGCACACGCACACGCACACGCACACGCACACGCACACGCACACGCACACGCACACGCACACGCACACGCACACGCACACGCACACGCACACGCACACGCACACGCACACGCACACGCACACGCACACGCACACGCACACGCACACGCACACGCACACGCACACGCACACGCACACGCACACGCACACGCACACGCACACGCACACGCACACGCACACGCACACGCACACGCACACGCACACGCACACGCACACGCACACGCACACGCACACGCACACGCACACGCACACGCACACGCACACGCACACGCACACGCACACGCACACGCACACGCACACGCACACGCACACGCACACGCACACGCACACGCACACGCACACGCACACGCACACGCACACGCACACGCACACGCACACGCACACGCACACGCACACGCACACGCACACGCACACGCACACGCACACGCACACGCACACGCACACGCACACGCACACGCACACGCACACGCACACGCACACGCACACGCACACGCACACGCACACGCACACGCACACGCACACGCACACGCACACGCACACGCACACGCACACGCACACGCACACGCACACGCACACGCACACGCACACGCACAAAATCTTCACTAATCCAGCCACACAAACATTCCTAATCACCAACTCACACTGATGTAAGGTTGATGTTTTTTTCTCGAAACGCAATTGATAGTTGCTGGCTTGTATTACTTCTGTGAAGCGTGTCCAACTGTTCTGTTAGCTCATGTAGGCGTATTCTCAGAATATGCCAGCCATAACTAGACAAAATAAACCTTTCCCTGTTATTGTAAAATAGTCGTAAAGTAGTATAAAGTGTATATGTTATAACATAGTGACTGTCGCATTATGTGTTAATTGGTACATAACAATGGTTGCATTCGACATATGTATACTCAAAATATTGCTTTGTCAATCCATTGCATTGACAGTTGTCTCTCAAAAACTTAACCGGACAATGACGGAAGATATAAAGTTAACTTCATGGTAACAAGTGCAGTATAGTGGTAGCGCGCAAGTCACACAATATTTAGATATTTATTCCTGGAAGTGCCATGAGATTACCAACATAAAATTGGTTTATGAGGGTATTGCATATTTTTACAATAACAAACAGATGCAGGTAAAACGGTGATATTCCATGTTTGCTATATTATATGTATATATATATATATATATATATATATATATATATATATATATATATATATATATATATATATATATATATATATATATATATATATATATATATATATATATGTATATATGTATGTATATATATATATATATATATATATATATATATATATATGTTTATATAATATATATATAGTTATATATAGATATATATTTATATATAATATGTATGTATATATATATATATAGATAAATATATATATATATATATATATATATTTATATATATATATGTTTATATAATATATATATAGTTATATATAGATATATATTTATATATATAATATATATGTATATATATATATATATATATAGTTATATATAGATATATATATTTATATATATAATATATATGTATATATATATATATATATATATATATATATAGATAAATATATATATATATATATATATATATATTATATAAACATATATATAATATATATATAGTTATATATATATATATATATATATATATATATATATATATATATATATATAATATATGTATATATAATATAATATATATTATATATATATATATATATATATATATATATATATATATATATATATGTAATGCACTTTATTTATACACTAACATCCAAAGTACAAACTCTGTTCAATAGTGTTCACATTGTAAGAAATAAATATAATATAATAAGTAATAAAGTTTGAATACGTATATCTAAATCAAAAACTAATTAATATATAATTTAAATTATATGCTGGCTGAGCTACTTAAAACATTAAAATCAATTTAAAGGTACAGAGGAACTAGACATTAAAAGCAATTTTAAAACAAAATGTCTTAAGGTGCGCTTTAAATTTTACACACACACACATAGATATATATATATATATACATATATGTGTATTATAAAATATATATGTATATACAATAATTTTTGCAGATGGTTAACATATATTCATAAAGAAATTACAACAAAATAAATATGTTATACAATGAGATAACATTACGTAAAACACAATTATTAGTGTAAAATGAATACAAATTGCTAACAAAAGTGATACAAAGATATCCTAAGTAAAATTCAGATGTATTTATTTATATAAAGTGACACTAAAATTATGACTATTAGGTAAACTAATGAAACGAATGGCATAATGGGAAACAACCCAACGAAAATTGCCTTTGCTATAACTTACTGAAATGGTTGACTTGGTAGATTTAGCTGATGAAAATAGCTAAAGTTATTCCGCTATATAAGTCTGGAGATTTTTGTTTACAAATTCACGCCCATATTCATTTGGTGATAATCGCATTAGTGCTTGAATGTGGCATATTAATATAATATGGGGGTAGTTCGGCAGTGTTCGCAAGTGTATTGTCATCGGACACTTATAAGGAGCAAGCGATTTGTTGTCACTGGTTTGATAAGTACAGCAGTTGTATGGATACTACACACGTTGTCTGTATTTTCTAATAAACGCTGAGTACGAGTTAACAATGCATCACAAAGTTATGGAAGGCACGAACATGATTTATATTGATGTATGGAATGATCAATTATAGAATAATCAAATAAGCCAAACCAAGGACTGTATACATCGATAGAAAAGCCATATTGATGCAAAGAACAATGTACAGTCTATTGCGAAGGATCAACTCAGGAAACGGATAATAAATCCATCAGTGGCCACACTACACACACATTTACATGCACACGCACACGCAACACGCAACACGCAACACACACACACACACACACACACACACACACACACACACACACAGAGGAAATGTAAGAAATCGCGCATGCATAGGCGGGCCAAACATGGCCAGGAAAGAAATGTTTTCGTGCAGCCATTGGGGTATTAAATCTATCCAAATATGACCGATGTAAGTTATTGATACAGCTGCCATTTGGATTGTGATGTCATCACGATAAGTCATTTTCTGTTTCAAACATATAAAGTGACACTAATTGTATGACTAATAGGTAAACCGATGGAATGCCAAGTTTGTAACTATATTGGTGTAATAGCCAATGCAGTAGGAGGGTATATCAATGGTAGTGCGAAATGTGCATATTGTTTGAAACTACAAATATGTGACAACTTTATTTTAAACGAGACGAATACATGACACATCTGATCACAACATTTAACCATGAACCTCCCTGCGTAACGTTGCCTATCTCTCATCTTGTGGAACTCCGTTGCCAGACAAGGGGTTAAAGCCTGCTGCGAAAGAAAACAGTTTTTGTTAAATGATGTTCAACATTAATTCATCACAAACGTCTCATTAAAATAATTTCAAAAACGTTGTTGATACATCAATTAGAATGTAACACCAAAACAGTAACATATGGTCAGAAATTGTCTATTATCAAATATCAGTTAGGCAATTGTAGACAACAGTGTTTCTGAACGTTGTTGCGAAATATAAAAGAGTATTCCAAGAAATACACTGTTGACAAATAATACACACACAAGTTCGCGTTACGTATCGTGTCGCCATATAGAGGTTACGATACGATAACTATTGAGATAGAACATTGATTCAATAGAAGGAACAATAACAGTGAAACACTCGTATTTGTATTGTGAACAGCTAAATCAGACCAGTACTACAAGTTCACTGATTCAAACTCAATGTTTCCAACTTGGCTATGCTTTCAAGTCCGAGCTGTTTCCATATGGTCGACCCAGAGGAAGCACGAATAGATTATGTTTACATAGTTATACACTTACTCTGTGTTATAACTATGTTATCGGTATGTTTAGTATCTCACAAAGGTAGAGTGTAACTTTATTACAATTACATAGCTGATGTTTTACTATATTTTATATATTATGTTGCTTAACTACAAATTACTAATGCAGCCCCGCTAGAAACCATAATTCGTTGTTGATGGATTAACTGAGTTATATTACAAAACTCTAATATATATCGTTGTATCACCAACTTGAATATTTACAAATAAATAAGCACCGTTATTGTCACTAGGAAATAAATATTCATCGTATGTACGGTCTAGGTCTACAGTCAGAAGAACTCATTCATACTGGACGTTTGCTTTGGCAACATTTTTTTTTTTTCAGCGCAATATTGTCTAACGTTAAATATACCCTAATATATTTATATATATATATATATATATATATATATATATATATATATATATATATATATATATATATATATATATATATATATATATATATATATATATATATATATATATATATATATATATATATATATATATATATATATATATAACACAAATATCCATCCCTGACAGTGGCTTAGTCAGATGCGCGCGCGCCCGCACACACACACACACACACATTTAATAAGACTTATAATTATTTTAAGCATGCGATATATTTGGTACATAGACGAACACTTACTTTTGATGCATCGATAATCTCCTTTTCCAGTGGTATGCGTTCCAAGTACCGTGTAACCGCTTTTGCAGAACGGCTTGTTGCTGTACAGTGTAATTAACATCATGTGAAAATATATCAGGCATGAAGGAGTACAAATAAATCAGCAAATTTGAAATTATGTAAATGAAATAGAATTTATTGTCCGTCCATTTGCTATATTGTTGTTTCAGGCTGAAGTACCCATTCGCGGGTACACAAATTATACTAATATTGTGTCAGTTTAAAAACATACAAATATGTGAACATACAAATACTTTATCAATTACATGTTATCAATTCTTTACAACTATATCTAGGTACCATACTTTCCATTCCGGTAATCGTAATAACTTACTCGAAATAACATGCTGTCGTTCGTGCTGCGTTGTTGCCGTAACCGCCGCACGGCCTGTCTGCAAACCAGAGGTTATGGTGTCATTTACATTGCCTGTCCAGTCAAATGTGGCACATCACGGCTTCATTAATTAACATAACTACATTTTACCCTAATTACAAGACAGTTCCAAAACATTACAAACTACACAACAGTTGTCAGTATTATACGGCGATTTATTCATCACTCCTCCTTGAAACGTTACTAAAATTATGTTTTGTGTATAATTAATCAAAATGTAGCTTCATAAGATGAATCTACAGACAGTATTATATTGTGTCGAAACTACATCGATTGCATTACATCACAGTACACATTTGAATTTGATCCATACCTTGCTTCAGGCATGTTCAATTTACCAGTTAGCCAGAGATTCTTTAAGAACACTCCCTGTTGGATCTGACTACGTTGCTTCTAGGTCAACTGAACTATTTGTCACACTACAGCACTAAATGACTTGAGGTTAGTTATTACTGTTACTGCCACTCCACAGACAAACTTGCACATGAAAGTGTTTGCAGGACAAGATGACAGCCAGTGCTGCTTTTCTAGCTAATTTTCGTACCACTTTTCAACAGGTGTTAGCGCTTTTCACCCTTAAGATACTAACATAGCACGTTGACCTACGGGGTCCCATCTACTATTCCCTTTCGGAACTCATCATTGGCGGGATTTGCAGTAAATCCATTTTAGTCGTGCATCTTCTGCACTTGACCCAAATTCAAGTGCAGAAGATGCTACATGCCATTGTGTGGTTGAAATATAACGTTGTCGTTTTTAAATCTGCAAATTGCCCCCATAGTTCAGCGCAATCATCCAACCATGCTAGCGTTACAAATATTTGCTCACCTTTATTCATGCAGAGATGTATATCATGGTAAATCGAAAAGATCAACAGGCCTTTGCTGCAGCACGATTTTGTATAGGTAGCCCCATGTATTCTGCGAAAGTATGATAAATCGTACGATAAACAGCAATCTGCCTGATTTCACTTTTCGTTATAAACTCATGCAACATGCAATGATTAATTATGTTTCCTGAAATCACGTACGTTTTTACATTATACACGCATACATGTCATACTTAATGACCATTACACAAAACATATACAAACGCAAGGAGTGACCAAGTTAGACACTTCACTAGACTCTTGCTAATAGCAGAGCGGTATGCTGTAGGAATAACGAAATGGGTGGGTGTGACATGCTGCGATATCTGGAATAA
>OZ024857.1:16066414-16081414 GCA_964017155.1 Oasisia sp. SBJ-2009
CAATAGCTAAACCATCTGTACCGTCGTTAGTGGAACCTAAATAAAACACAACACAACTCAATTCACATTAGCGTCGCTAAATACATTCACATGAACTTTATCGGATGCTGGTTAATAATACAACAGTTACCCAAATCAGTCAATTATATTGTTTTGTTTTTACTGCTGTGTTGATCGCAACTGTATGCAGAGTATCTTGTTGTAACTATATATATATATATATATATATATATATATATATATATATATATATATATATATATATATGTGTGTGTGTGTGTGTGTGTGTGTGTGTGTGTGTGTGTGTGTGTGTGTGTGTGTGTGTGTGTGTGTGTGTGTGTGTGTGTGTGTGTGTGTGTGTGTGTGTGTGTGTGTGTGTGTGTATCCTACTAGAAAGCAATGAGGCCGTAGCTCGTTTGGTGCAACAATATAAACACTTGACAACAGATATTAAGTGTGTAAAAGGGGCAAATTGTATTACCATATCCTATCCTACATACATGATATATAAAATTCCCAGCACTGCTAATCTATATATATATATATATATATATATATATATATATATATATATATATATATATGTATATATATATGTGTGTAAATATATATATATATATATATATATATATACATATATTTACATATATATATGTAAATATATTCATATATATAATATATATAATATATATAATATATATAATATATATAATATATATATATAATATATATATATATGTGTATATGTGTATATACTATATATAATATATATATGTATATATATATGACCCGGGAAAATGGACACTATCTTTACTTAATGCAAGAAAGAAGAACTACCCTTAGATAGGTCACGCCGCGTCATTTTGCGACCTGACCTGTCACATCCGGTGACCTAGTTCTATTTTAAACAATACTTTGGCTGATGCAGAAATAATTAAATGAAGAGATAATGCATCGAAGAGAACATTACTTCTGCCTAAATGACCTTGTGTATTTTTTTAGCCTTTCTATATTTATTTATTTATAATCTTTTTATTAGTCTGTCTTTATGCACTTTTATATAATATACAGTTAATTTTGTTTTAGTTATACATTTGGGTAATTAGTTTTAAGAACATGTTATCATGTAAATGTACATGTAAAGCGCCCTGAATAGTTTTTAAGCTAGATTTGGCGCTATATAAGTTTATTTTATTTTATTTATTTATTTAGTTGTAGATGGCACTATTTTCTTTAATGACACACAAACATATGAAATTCCGCAGCTGGAATTCCACACGAAGCCTTTTTTGGAATAATCAACCCACATTTTCTCCAACCCCTAGGACGAAATTTGAAAACTCTTAATCTACAAACCCTCCCAATTTTACGTTTTCGCTAAGGATATAGCATGTAATAAACATATAGATTAGTATTAATTGTTATCATTGAAATGTCTTGCTCTATGAAGAAGAGTCGACTGAGTGTGTAAATAATCACTAACTACTGCTCATTTACTGTCCAACTCATTTGCCAGTTCGCGTTTATACATAAGTCCTATTTTCTGATAAGCGAGTCTTTTACATCATCTACCACTAAGCCAGCATCGTAAATTGTCATTGACATATATAATAATAATAATGTACGATTTTAATATAGAACCATAATGATAAAATATAATACTATAGGGAGCGTTATAATAAATCATAATACGAAGTCTAAAGGTCAATAGTTCGAACAAAATAAAGTATTAACATATACAATATTAAGTAAATAACAAACAGTATAACAAAACAAATGATTCTAATATATTATGTTCCATTCAAAGGTAAAGTCTATCGAAGCATAATTATAGAAGCCTGGGCCGTTTGTCAAATTACTTACTGCTCCTCTTATTTCTTTTTAAGACTTGTTTATGGATCTCTTTGACGTTCAGTTGCTCTCCCTGCAAGACGGGGTCAGTTTGTTCACCGTGGTCCAACTCCTTAGCGAGCGATGCAGCCATGAAGCCGGTCAGACACAGCGCTAGGGCAACTCGTAGGTGACACATCGCGCACAACTGTAGTCAACAAGTTGAGATTAATGCGCGCACGCACCGACGCACCGACGCACCGACGCACCGACGCACCGACGCACCGACGCACCGACGCACCGACGCACCGACGCACCGACGCACCGACGCACCGACGCACCGACGCACCGACGCACCGACGCACCGACGCACCGACGCACCGACGCACCGACGCACCGACGCACCGACGCACCGACGCACCGACGCACGGACGCACCCACGCACCCACGCACCCACGCACCCACGCACCCACGCACCCACGCACCCACGCACCCACGCACCCACGCACCCACGCACCCACGCACCCACGCACCCACGCACCCACGCACCCACGCACCCACGCACCCACGCACCCACGCACCCACGCACCCACGCACCGACGCATTCACGCACCCACTCACCCACACAGCCTTCGCATAATTACAGAGAACCGAGTTGAAGCCAAACTGAGTGTAGTTACTTGAACTGTATGTGATACACCAACGGTTCTTTCCCATCTACTCTTATATAGCCTGGAACTCATTAAATGTCAAATCAAATTAAATCAGGTAAATCGGAAGGTAGTTAAAGACCTGGCACCCTTCCATGGGCGTTGATGTTTATCGCAATCAAGCGGGAAGCATATGTTACATCATCTCCTTTCAAACACTGTTGGTCGGTCGTTCGTATTTAAAGGTTGAACTACCAGTCAAAGTGCCGCTGCATCGTTTGGTTTCGATGATAGACAATGCACAGCTTCCAGTTCGAAACCGGAATTATTGCACGCACATAAGCACGTACGCTCGCATGTTGGAATGTAAACACACACACGCACACACGTACACAAGCTTGCACGCACGCATGCACACGATTTTGGACCTTCCTTTTCGGAAACGCCCCGCCAGTAAATAGTGTTGGTGATATAATAAAATAAGTTATGTTATGAAATTACCAATTACGCCATTACACCCGGATGGTGGTCTAAATGCTGATGGATGTAGTTGTGAATGAGTGTGTCTTAAAAAACTTTGACACGATTTTGAGAACGAAAGGCACCTACGACACATATTAACTCTACCACCCCTGTTTGAACAACCACCACACGCTGTGGTACAGACAAATAACACTCACCGATTTCTGGAACACGAAAACGCCGAGTCGTAGCTACTGTCTCATATGGGTAGAGCTTCAAGCACTGATTGATTCAACGACCGCACCCTTATATAGTCAGAAACCGACTAAATGTCAACAGCTAAGACAGAAGAGAGTGGCCGGATATTTAAGTCAAACATGTGAAACAGTCCACTATTTATCTTAGCTACACATTTTTGGTAGGTCACTTATGTGTGTCGTGATAGGTCAGCTTTGTGTTACTTCAGAATGATAAGGTTGCATAATCCATCAAAATACCGCGGGGTTTCAGACAATGCACTGCACTCGGTTGCCGGATCGCCGTGACGTCCGGTTACAAAATAAGGACAGTGACATCCGCCTTAAGCCGGGAACTCACTGAACCGTCGGCCGGCCGATAGCCGGCCGGCCGGCCGACGCCAGAAAAATGAAATCGGCCGGGCGTCGTGGGGACATCGGGCCGTCGTCCGGTTTCGTCATTTTGGAACTCACAGAACCGGCCGTTGTCCGCCCGATGCTACGATTTTTCGAACACACACAGCCGGCGGCCAGCCGGCCGATTTAATAATTTAAGCGCTATTAATTAAAATTAAAATTAGTTAGATTTTTTTTCCTTAGAGGGATTCAATATGCTCGCCCAGGTGACCTATATCCCAAAGTTCATCATGGCGGACTCAGAGGATGAATTCATGCTGATTTATGTTGCTGCAAGTGCCGCTTTTGTGGCAAACAACCCAAAACATCTGCCGGCCGGGCGTCGGGCAGGCGTCGGCCGGCCGGCAATATCAAACATATTTGACACCGCCGGCCGACGTCGTGCGGGCATCGGCTCAACGCACGACGCCCGGTCGATGCCACGATTGTTGGAACTAACATAACCGATGCCCGGCCGATGCCCCACGACGTCCCACGATGACCGGGCGGCCGGCTTAGTGAGTTCCCGGCTTTATAGTCCCAGTTAAGATGAGAAAACTTCGCTAAGGGTTCGTCTTATGAGTATGCAAACAAGTTGTGACTTTGCCGTTGACTGAACTCAAAGAAACAATGGGTGGTGTCAAATTTATACTACAAGTCATCAGGATTTATTCTACATATACAGAAGCGGGTGTGTCTTACGTATACGGCACTGGAACGATTTAAATCATATCGGGAAAGGAATAGGATATGTACATCATTATTGGCCTGATTACATGTAGGGGCGATGACAGAAAAAAGGGGAAGTACCCTGGAATTTCGCAGGAAGCAGACACGTGTACCAAGCACGATCACTGTAGCATACACAATGTAGACGTCTCGTTTTCTCGGAAAAAGGAGACTTCTCATAGTAAGGCGAGAGTGGGTGAGTTTACGTTTGAGTGCGTGACCGTATGTGTGTGCGCGGGCGTGTTTGCGCGGGTGCGCGTTTGTCTGACGGACTGACGGCAAAGGACTGACAGCAAAGGACTGTTTTGACTGACGGCAAAGGCATTTCAATCAAACCAAATGTCAAACGTAAACAACAGATAAATGTCACGATATATTCTCAGAGTACACCAATTTGCCATCGTTTAATACTAATGACAAATATGCAAGTAAATGCAGCAACAAATGTCACATTATGACCAATATTAATGTAAACAATAATTTCTTTGATTCAAGGAAAGTCACACCACAATGGCAAATGGTCCGAGACTGGTGTAGCAAATACAAGTAGGACGCTTGTCATGTACCTTTAGCTTTTCTTAGAATGTAGACTTCTCGCTTTAACGCAGGAAAAAGATTTCTTACAGTACGATGACAGTGGGTGAGTGTATGTTTGAATGCATGCTTGACCCTGCGTGCGCTTATGTGTATGCGCGGGCGTGTTTGCGCGGGTGTGCGTTTGTCTGCGAGCATGCGTGCGTCGCTGTATTTATTTATTCGTTTGGTCGTGGACGGACTGACGGCAAAGGCATATCAATCAAACCAAATGTCAAACGTAAACAACAGATAAATGTCACGACATAGTCTCAAAGTACACCAATTTGCCATTGCTTAATACTAATGACAAATATGCAAATACACGCAGCAACAAATGTCATAATATGTAGAGACTAATATGCTTCTTCTATCCTATCTTTCCAGACGCAGTTCCATCATTTGTTCTCTGTAAATAAACGGATGTACACAAAATAGACGAGTTCTTATCTATGACGGAACTGCGTAGCCTGCAAGATGCCTGAAATCGCCTGCCCCATCGAAGGATGCCCGTACAAAACTCCAGACGTGGAAGGTGTCGTCGCTGCTGCACTGATTACCACCCACGCTACGACTCACATGTCACATGCTGGTGACGGTACCTCGGCCAAGGTCGAGAAAGTCAAGCGCCCCACGATATCGTCTGCTGGAACAAGTGAGGAATGGGCATACTTTACCTCCAGATGGACCGACTATGTCGAAGCCACCCATATCACAGGCAAGGACAAGGTCATCCAGCTCCTCGAGTGTTGTGATGAACAATTGCGCAAGGACCTATCTCGCAATGCCGGAGGCTCACTCACTCACCTTGCCGTAGAAGACGTCCTCAAGGCCATCAAAAGAAAATATCATGGTGGCACGCGTTACACTGCATGACATGCGGCAGGATCACGACGAGCCAGTTCGAGCATTCGGTGCAAGACTCCGCGGACAAGCTGGAGTATGTAAATTCATCATCGAATGTCCACACTGCAAACACGATGTGAACTACACCGAACCAGTCCTCTGTGACAGTGTTACCCGCGGGCTCGCAGACCAGGACATACAACTGGACATAATGGGGGACCGCCACCAGAACATGAAGCTCGAGGAAATATTCCAGTTTGTGGAAGCAAAGGAATCCGGCAAGCGCTCTGCCTCACGGCTCCTTCACGCCCAGACTCAAGGAGCTGAGGCTGCTAGCAGCTCATACAGGCGGCACAAGAAGGAAAGCCTAATCAGCAAACACGACAACGCCGCTGGTTCTATCGAGAAGCCCGACCTATGCACCTACTGTGGCAAGAAAGGACACGGAGCGAGGTCCCACGTGAAACTCCGCCAGAAGGAATGCACTGCCTACGGTCACACCTGTAAACGCTGTGGCAAGAATAATCACTTCGAGCATGTCTGCCTTGCTAGCAAGAGGAACACTTCAAGGTCGGCCAGTGATGAACATGAAGGAGTGGTATTCGATTCTCTCTGCACCGCGTCAGATGAAGTCAGCTTTCCCAAAGTCATCAGCTTGGACCACCACAGTCGTCTATCTGACACATGGACCAGGACACATTCCAAACCACAGCCATTCGCCGATCTGACTGTCAGCACATCGCCGGACGACTACAGCGATCTTGTGTTCAATGTCAACATCAAGCCAAAGTCGGCCATTGTCTCCTGCATGGCTGACACAGGCTGTCAATGTTGTCTCTCTGGCATGAAGACCATCTCGCGCCTCGGAATCGGCACTAACAAACTCATCCCGGTAACACTTAAGATGCATGCTGCCAACAACAAAGGGATCAGAATTCTAGGAGCAGTCATCCTCAGAATCTCAGGCAAGGACAACGATGGGAACACATTGGAGACACGACAGGTCACGTATGTCACCGACAGCTCTGACAAGTTCTTCCTCAGCAGAGAGGCCTGCATCGAGTTGGGCATGATATCCACCACATTCCCGTCTGTGGGCGAGATGGAACGATCCCCAGAAACAATCTCGGCTATCAAGGATAACAATACCGAGAGTGACAGCAGCCTCACGTCAGACTGCGACTGCCTGCGGCGCGAGACGCCTCCACCACTACCCACAACCCTGCCATTCCCAGCTACAACAACCAACCGCGAGAAGCTACGCCAATTCATCCTAGAGACGTACGGCTCGAGCACGTTCAACACATGTGAACACCAGCCTTTGCAAATGATGGACGGACCACCACTGCACCTCGTGATAGACCCAGACGCGAAGCCCGTGGCACATCATACACCAATTCCAGTTCCAATACACTGGCAGGAGGACGTCAAAGCAGAACTCGACCGTGATGTCAAGCTGGGCGTACTCGAACCAGTACCTGTAGGAGAGCCGGTGACATGGTGCCATCGCATGGTTGTATGCGCGAAGAAAAATGGGAAACCTCGGCGGACGGTTGATATGCAACCCCTCAACCAGCATGCAATCAGGGAAACCCACCACACACAGTCACCTTTCCACCAGGCACGGTCAGTACCACCAGGTACACTCAAAACCGTGTTTGACGCATGGAACGGGTACCACAGCGTCCCACTGAAAAGAGAGGACCAGCACCTCACAACATTCATCACACCATGGGGAAGATACAGATACCGCACAACGCCCCAAGGATACATCGCCTCAGGGGATGGCTACTCAAGGCGTTTCGACGAAATCGTATCGGACTTCCCCAACAAGACCAAGTGCATCGATGACACACTACTCTGGTCAGACAATCTGGACGATAGTTTCTTCCAAGCATGCAAATGGCTTGACATATGTGGACGGCACGGAATCACCACCGGCTTCCAAATCACATCAGATAGTGTACAACCATGCAATCGATTCCTGAGAGCCATCATGGAATTCCCTGTTCCGCGTAACATCACCGATATCCGCTCCTGGTTCGGTCTCGCCAACCAGGTGTCATATGCATTCAGCATGACTAACCGTATGCTACCCTTTAGTTCTCTCCTCAAACCTGGCACGTCATTCGAATGGGATGACACAAAGACCCAACTTTTCGAAGAATCCAAGGGAATCATCGTCAATGAGATAAAACAGGGCGTCAAGATATTTGACAAGACCAGACCGACCTGCCACGCGACAGACTGGTCCAAGACTGGCATCGGATTCTGGCTCTTCCAAAAACACTGCTCATGCACAAAAGTTGCTCTGTTCTGCTGCTCCTCGGGATGGAAAATTACACTGGTCGGCAGTCGATTCACTCATGCAGCTGAATCACGCTATGCACCCATAGCAGGGGAAGCTCTAGCCGTTGCCGACGCCCTGGACAAGGCAAGGTATTTCGTCCTGGGATGCAAGGACCTGATCATAGCAGTTGATCACAAACCACTGCTGAACATTTTCGGTGATCGCGCATTGGATGACATCTCGAACAACCGACTCAGGAACCTGAAAGGCGTGAAGAACAAAGCCGCTGATACTGTATCACGACACCCCACAGAAGACACCCAGCCCGAAAGGTTTCATCTTACTGATGACATATCGTCTGCTATTTCTCAACATAAAGAAGACAGTCTGTCAGATTCTGCAGTGAGACATCACTTCCTCGCTGGCATTCGTTGCAACTATGATCACATCACACAAAGTGTTGACACCTCATCAGAAAACGGCATGTTGTCCACAGTCACATGGGACAAGGTACGCCAGGCCACTAGCAGCGATGACAACATGAACCATCTGCTAACATTGATCGAATCAGGTATGCCGATGTCTCGACACGACCTGCCAGTCAAACTACAGGAATATCACCAACATCGAGATAACCTCCATGTTGTCGACGGAGTCATCATCTACCGCAATCGCATCATGATTCCACCCACCCTACGACAGACATGCCTGAACGCCCTTCATGCAGCTCATCAGAGCGTCTCATCGATGATCTCTAGAGCTGAATCATCCATAGTTTGGCCTGGCATCACCCCCGCCATCACATCCCTCAGAACAAACTGTAGCCACTGCAATCGAATGGCACCATCACAGCCCAGCGCCCCTCCGATGCCACTCACCATGCCAGACTACCCGTTCCAGTGCATCTGTGCGGATTACTTCTCGTACAAGGGTGTCAACTACCTCGCCATCGTTGATCGATACTCAAACTGGCCTATTGTGGAGAGGGCCTCTGGAGGTTCCCACGGACTGGTGGATGTCCTCCGTCGCTGCTTTGTCACATATGGCATTCCCGATGAGCTGTCCTCCGACGGAGGACCGGAATTCACTACAAGCCACACTCGAGAATGTCTCAAACAATGGGGAGTCCACCATCGCCTGTCATCAGTCGCGTTCCCTCACAGCAACTGTCGCGCAGAGATAGGAGTAAAGACTGTCAAACGCATGATCACCGACAACACTGCACCCAATGGCGACCTGGATGTCGACCCATTCCAACGTGCTATCCTGCAATACAGAAACTGTCCAGATAGAGACACCAAGTTATCCCCAGCAATGTGTGTCTTTGGTCGGCCCATCAAGGACCTGATTCCTATTCTCCCCGGTAGATAGAGACCACACGAAGCATGGAGAGATACTCTCGCCACTCGTGAAGCTGCTCTGCGCATTCGGCACATGAAATCAGCAGAAAGATGGTCTGAACACACGAAGAAGTTGCCACCACTCATGGTAGGAGGCCATGTGAGAATTCAGAACCAGATCGGCCCTAACTCCCGCAAATGGGATAAAACTGGATTGGTCATCTAAGTCCGCCAGTATGATCAATACATGATACGCGTTGATGGCTCAGGACGAGTGACACTGAGAAACCGACGATTCATCAGGAAATATACTCCCGTCCAAACTCGTGTACCTCGACGTGATATACTGCACGACCTGCGCAATCACATCCCACCACCCGAACATCTTGAACAACCAGACACTGCAACCTCAGGACACGGCGATCCACCAGCAGCTGGACCTGATGGAAAAACACCAACGAGCCCGACAAAGCCTGCATCCGACACATCCGACCCGGCTGCTGACCCACCTGTAACTCTTCCAAGCGTACCAGTGTCCTGAGCCACGCCGAGTAGGTCTACGCCGCCTGCTAGAGAAAGACGCGTCCGTCTGCGTCCTGCATGGCAGACATCAGGAGACTATGACATGTCCAGTGTTGTGTTTGGGGCAGAATAATCCCCATGTTCATCTCGCAAGTTGGGTAGTCCACCCCCCGACACTGTGATTGTGTAACGAAGCATATCAATGTCCATCAGTCACTACTTCTAATCCGACGAGGTGTCTTATCACAATGACTTGGGGGGGGAGATAGAGACTAATATGCTTCTTCTATCCTATCTTTCCAGACGCAGTTCCATCATTTGTTCTCTGTGAATAAACGGATGTACACAACATAGACGAGTTCTTATCTAATATGAACAATACTAATGTAAAAAGAATTCTTTGATTCAAGGAAAGTCACACCACAATGGCAAATGGTCCGAGACTGGTGTAGCAAATACAAGTAAACGCTTGTCATGTAACTGTCGTTTCTCTTAGAATAGCCTCGTATAAATGTAGGGATATTATCCATTGTGTATTGTGTTCTTCTTCGAATATGCCTCTATCAACTATGTTTCAAGTAGTCCTATGAATATACATTTAGAAATCCATATGTATGCTAACTGCATGTGCATTTGGAGATACCTTTCTAGTCTTGGCGTGGGTCAAAGTTAATATTTGTGGGGTTTAATAAACAATTCTTGTAAATTAAGCTCAGATTTGTTAGCGGGCTGAGCCCTGTTTTCCCCAGCCAAATTCCACGATAACTGTCCCTGGCTCCCGAGTTCCCACACTGATGTAATGTTGTCACTTATCGGTTTTATTGTCCGATTTCTACGTCGATACGGTACGAATCGCTACAATGCTCTAAGAAAACATCGGCATGTGTTCCTGTGAAATCACTCTTTGTGATTTCCCCTATACACCAGTATGTACCCACTGTATCTAGGCACACAGAATCAGTATGTTTTGCTATTCAATTATTCTAGAGTCTCTGAGTGGTAATAACTTCTCCACACCTTTAGCTAGTCATTTTCAACATTCCGTTCATTTATCTTCGATAGTTCTATAAATCAACATCTATCATATACGTGGATATGTGTGCAACGATGTAGGGATGCAATGTCAAATATTACAAAGTCTGGTATTGTAAAAGCAAATAATATTGCACATTTTGTTGCATTTTCAGAAACAATTGTAACAGATTTTCCTCAGAAATGGTCGACGTAACCGGCACTCTTAGAGTGTGTGTGTGTGTGTGTGTGTGTGTGTGTGTGTGTGTGTGTGTGTGTGTGTGTGTCTGTGTGTGTGTGTGTGTGTGTGTGTGAGAGAGAGAGAGTGTGTGTGTGTGCGTGCGTGCGTGCGTGCGTGCGTGTGTATGTGTGTATGTATGTGTGTGTGTGTGTGTGTGTGTGTGTGTGTGTGTGTGTGTGTGTGTGTGTGTGTGTGTGTGTGTGTGTGTGTGTGTGTGTGTGTGTGTGTGTGTGTGTGTGTGTGTGTGTGTGTGTGTGTGTGTGTGTGTGTGTGTGTGTGTGTGTGTGAACGCATGGGATTCGTGCGGCAAGCCAGAGTGCAGACGTGAATGCATGCGTGCATGTAAACGTGGATGCATGTGTGTCTGCGTGCGTGCGTTCGTGTGCGTGCGTGCGTGCGTGCGTGTGTGCGTGCATGCGTGCGTGCGTGCGTGCGAGAATACATCTTGCCACCTGGTGTACTCTAGAACAAAAACGGAATATTTAAATAGTAGACGATTGTATAAATTACATTAAATTACATTTCAAATAATTAAATAATTTACAACTCTATGCATGAAAATGGCATTGAACAAAACAGGTAATGATATAACATATTCCCATTACAGAATTGTGTTTACATTAAAATGTTGTGGTATTTTCAATGCCGTTTGATAGAAATGACGTTGATTGACATGTAGCCAAGGCGTGCATTCGAGCAAATTCAATGGGTTTAAAATACACTTTGGCGTCTAGGGCTATCAATATTGTTATTCGTTTTGCCACAAGAACCTTTATTATTAAAAAACACTGCTTTCTGAGTGTTTCTTTGAAACATTTCGGACTATTTCAACCATAGATGATGTCACAGAGAGAAAGCGCGGCTACCACCTCTTAAACATCGTGATGTTATGGCACTCTTATCGAAATATTTTCCATTTAAAGTAATTTTACAACAAAGGTTCTAGTTATCCGTCATATTTCACCGATAATACGGTTTGTAGCTACAGTGTCCATTACCAGTCCATTGTGCGCAAACATCAGCCATATTTTAAATCAATCAAAGAGATGGTTGCTAATAGTTCAACTGCTATGGGGAGATAATGTACAACTATTGTTTCCCACT
This sequence comes from Oasisia sp. SBJ-2009, assembly GCA_964017155.1. Taxonomy (NCBI): domain Eukaryota; kingdom Metazoa; phylum Annelida; class Polychaeta; order Sabellida; family Siboglinidae; genus Oasisia; species Oasisia sp. SBJ-2009. The sequence continues at coordinate 16,078,645 of OZ024857.1, forward strand.
TTTGCTGTACAAGAAAGCAGCAATTGATTGTACAGTATGTTCGCTAATGTGAAATAAGACTCTCAGACAACCAAGGGAAATTCATAAAGAATACTTATTTTAGGCGCTTAATTTAAACTGCGGTCACATTTCAATTCAGTTTAATGGTGTTGTTCAATGTGTAATTCGCAGTTATATTGCAATAATTGATTTGAGGGAAAATACGCAAAACATTCTTCATTCTAACTGTGACTCTGTCGCCGTGTTTTCTCTTTGTGACGTCATCTAAACATAGCGTTTGCCAGATCCAAAACAGTTGTACGAAACATCCACAAACTAGTGTAATTGGATGTTTTAAATTGCATAGCAAAGAGCCTAATAATACGGATAGCCCTTAACGCACACTTGTATTTATACATGTAATAGCGAGTGACAACACTGAATATGATCGAATGTAGTCTCAACTCAAACAATATTATTATTATCACACTAGATGCTCTTGCATGTTTTACGGCGAATTACAACATAACATTTTAGCCAATTTTGACGTTGACTAATTAATCCTCTATATACTCATGAATATCATCTACTACTTTTTCGTGTGCTGTATCGACGACCTATTTGTCCTCTACGGTGCTGTTTCGCTCGCGCACGTATGTATGGCTTTTCGTCTACATATATGCCAAACTGACAGAGATACCTGAATGTAGAGTTTGTAGTTTTATTTAACACGGCACCCTCTGGACGTGCTGTCAACACCGCTGAAAACTGCGGCTGTGACAGAGCCAAAAGAAACAGAACTCTCTGAGACAATAAAAATAACAATACAAACTTTTTGCAAATAATTACAGGTATCACTAATTATCAGGTTCTGTTATGTGTATTAATTATAGGGGAAGGTCTGGTATTGTGAGCCACCAGTAAATATGAGCCACCTCTCAAACTCAGAAATGGTACAACAATCGTTGCCATCTATCGTTTATTTGTAGAGTTAAGGAAGTTAGCGGAGCAGCCCGCCTACATGTGTAAATGTAAGGCGACAATATATTGAAATATGTACGTGAATAACATTTCATAACATTTCTTATGATTCCCGCATGTTGAATTAATGCACATAAATCATATATGTGTAGTTTATATCAATGTAAATTATGTTTTTAATACCAGACAGTTAATATGTTGATCTGCGTAATAGGCAATAATGCAGTCACATCGAGTAAATGTCCCGCCTGTTGCAAAAAAGGGAAGTAATATGCCTTGTGGAAATTTGAGCTACATGAAGTTCAGGTAATATGAGCATATACCAATTGACCATTATGTTTGTACATTTGACACAGTTATAATTCTTCGTGTCTATGTTTGTATGTATGAGATGGTAACTAAAGCTTTAAATAAATATGCTATGGTTGGTAATAAATTCGTTTGGTAATGTTTGGCGTGCATGCTCGCGCAGGTGTGTATGGTTCGATGTACTATATGTGTGCGTGTGCGTGTGCGTGTGCGTGTGCGTGTGCGTGTGCGTGTGCGTGTGCGTGTGCGTGTGCGTGTGCGTGCGTCTGTGCATGCATGCTGCGTGCGTGTGGCTTGCGATATACTTTAGTTATGTGTGGGTGGGTGTATGCGTCTAATACTCTTGCATTAGTGCATCTGTATCCATCTTGGTCACGTATGCTCATATTACCAATGCGGCATGCTCTCGCATTTGTGTGGCGTATTTAAAAAATGGATTCGTGTGAAATCGGTGATTTATGGTGACTAGTGTTCATTACATCGGGACATCGCACGACGACTCATTGTAGCGCTCATTTCGACCTAAAAGCTTACCTCGTAGACATGCTCTAATGCACGGAATGCGATTTTCATTGTGCTGTGCGTGCTCTGCCAAGCACGATAGTACGTGATCACCTAGCCCAGTAAATGTCATCTTTCCGTGGGTGTCGTTACACGACCAGTTTTAAAATCGTATTTAATTTGGCATTAATTAATGTTGAAATAGTCATAAAGAGAAAGTGACCCAATATAAAATGCTCACTCTCTCATATGCCGACTCAAGATTTGCTTGAGGATCTCTCTGACGGACTCTCCCCCCAAGTCAAAGACGATGTCAGTTTGTTCCACGTAGGCGAGCGACACTGCCAACAGGCCGGTCAATCACAGCGCTAGGGCTACTCATAGATACATCGCACACGACTCCAGTCAAGACTACGGGACGAATTCATGGTCGCATGGATGCACGTACGCACGCACACAAACGTTCACGAACGCACGCAGCCACGCACACTCACAGGCTCGTACATCAACACACACACACACACACACACACACACACACACACACACACACACACACACACACACACACACACACACACACACACACACACACACACACACACACACACACACACACACACACACACACACACACACATACATACACACACACCCACATACACAAACACACACACACACACACACACACACACACACACACACACACACACACCTAAACACACCTTAAAACAGGCCTTGACCGAACAGTGCCGGTAGATCTAAAGTTAAAGGACAAACAAAGTTAACTTTTACGTGGCATACACCTAATAGAGTTAATATAAAGTAACAATTTCCACATATACTCAATTTTTTACCAGAATTTTTTTTTTTAACACCCAGCCATCCAAATGCTATGCGCTACCCCATCTTAGACGAAGAATGACGTCACGACGGTGATCGAGGCGCTCTCCACGTAAATTCCCTATATAGGGTTTGGCTGTTGTCATGAAATGGATGCA
>OZ024857.1:16091414-16093914 GCA_964017155.1 Oasisia sp. SBJ-2009
TTCTGTGTTGCTTCTAAGGTTGCACAATCCATCAAAATACCGCGGGGGTTCAGACAATGCACTGCACTCGGTTGCCGGATCACCGTGACGTCCGGTTACCAAGTAAGGGCAGTGGCATCCGCCTTATGGTCCCAGTTAAGATTATAATAATTCGCTGAGGGTTCATCTTATCAGTATGCAAACAAGTTGTGAATTTGCCTTTGACTGAACTCTTACAAGCAATATGTGATGTCGACTGTTATGATTCAAACTTACCCTAGATATCATTAGGAGTTGTTCTGCAGGTATAGCGGCGGATGTTTTTACGCCTACAACATTGATGCGATTCGAATCATATCGGCAGAGCAATAGGAGATGTACATCATTATTGGCCTGATTACAAAATGGAACGACGGCAGGGAAACCGGGAAGTTATCCCGGAATATCGCTGGGAACAGACACATGTACAACGCACGATCACTTTAGCACACATACTGTAGACCTCTTTCACGCAGGCAAAAATAACACTTCTCGTGGTTAGATTATAGTGGGTGGGTGTACGTTGGAGTGTGTGCATGTGTAAGTGTGTGTGCGCGCGGGTGTGTTTGTGTATGCGCGCGGTTATGTGTGTCACGCGTGCGTCGCTGCATTTGTTTCTTCGTTTGTTCTTGGTCGGACTGACGGCAAAGACATTTCAATCAAACCAAATGTTAAACGTAAACAATTGACAAATGTCACGACATTACACCAGCTTGCCATCGGTTAATGCTAACGGAAAACATCGCAGTTACCGCAGCAACAAATGTCACATTATGACTGGGAGATTATGTGAACTTAAAACAAATATTGACAAAATGTAGTATCACCAGTGAGACACAGCAATTCGATGTTGATGTAATCTGGTAGTAACTTGGATCGTGGCAGTCAACTTCACACGTTAGTTGTGACGTTATATCATTAAAGACCTTACGCATGCGGCCGACTAGCAATAAAAGGAGGTGATGTACTGTTTCCTCTCCGTTCGATCGCAGTTGACGCCATCGCCCATAACAGGGTGCGTGACCTTTAGCTATCTTCCAACTGACCTCATTATTGTTGACATTTAATTGGTGTCTGACTATATAAAAGCAGAAAGAACCGTTGGTGTATCACTTAGGTTCTAGTAACTGTACTCACTCGAGAGTTTGACTTCACCTCGGTTCTCCTTAAGCTTTATAAGAAGGTGAGTGTTATTATGCGAAGCAGCAGCGTGGTTTTACACCAAACGTGGGGTTTCTTATTGATCGTGCGTGTCTTGGTGTCTGTTCGTTTTTGAAATTAGAGTTGACAAACGGGTGTGTGTGTGCTTGCTGCGTGCATGCGTCGGTGCGTCGGTGCGTTCGTACACTGCATTTTGTCTCATCTTGTTGACTGCAGTCGTGCGCGATGTATCACCTTCGAGTAGCCATAGCGCTGTGTCTGACCGGCCTCTTGGCAGCGTCGATCGCCCAAGAGACGGACCACGGGGCACAAACTGACACCGTCTTGGAGGGAAAGCAACGGAACGTCGGAGAGCTCCTCAGCAAAATCTTGAGTCGACATAGGAGGTCCGGTAAGTATATTGATATACAGCCCGTACTTCTCTAAACGGCGCATCGTTTCTCACCATAACGGTATATTAAAGGACAACAAATGGCAACGGTTTCGTGGCGTACACCTAATAGAGTTAATATAAAGTAACAATTTACACATATACTGCATTTTTTAACGCGAGCGGTTGACCAAAAAAATATTTTTGAACACCCAGCCAACGAAATACTATGAGCTTCTCCATTTTAGACGAAGAATTACGTCACGAAGGTTCGGCGCTCTCCACAGGTTCCCTGCATATTAGTTATTCATAAATCCGTCTAGAGGCGCTGGGGGCAGTTTAGGCCCGCACCTCGAAAAAAACATCAAAATGATCACCTACGATGACCAAACTTCGCAGGGCGTATCTACTACACCTGAACTACGCGTATGCACTTGTGACGTGATCAAAAAAATTATAATTAATGTCTTAAATCGATCAAGATGTGACTGTAAATACGATCTGACCCCACGGTTTAACGGCAGTAAGATGGTGGCGCCACCTGACGGAGTTCACTGTTGCAGTAGTGACTCGGCGAGGCGTTATTTACTTACACATTTTGATCGATTTCAGGCGTAAATTTTTTTTATCACGTGACAAGTGCATACGCGTAGTACAGGTGTAGTAGATACGCCCTGCGAAGTTTGGTCATCATAGGTGATCATTTTGATGGGTTGTTTTCGAGGTGCGGGCCTAAACTGTAAAAGTACCCGCAATTGTGAATCCAATGTTCAATACTACCGGTTGTTTCAACGGGAAAGAAAAAAACATAGATCAAAATTTCTCACGGAACTATTACTGCAACCGTATGCCGAACAGTAAGGCATAATTACTAAAGTTTATACCATAGATTTGACCACAGATTTAGATACACGTCTAAGCAGCTGCTACATGTCACGCCAACTGAACGAA
>OZ024857.1:16103914-16353914 GCA_964017155.1 Oasisia sp. SBJ-2009
ATGATGACGTTTGATTAAAAACAGGATTAGACGTACGATTAATATCCACACCAGCAAGGCAGCATACGTATTAGCAACAGATGGCATGCATTTACATAATAAATGACATATAAAAATAATATACATCATTCATTGTCTTGACGCGTTGCAGTGAAACTGGTCACATATTATTATCAACGATCTAATTATTTAAGCTTGTGGTCCTTCAATTTCCTTGATATGCCACTGAAAATCTGTCATTATTCCACATGGCTTCAGACTGCTAATTTTAAGGGAGTCGTGCCTTATCACACCCCATCCTCGGTAGTATTATGTGTCTAAAACAAATTATTGAAAGTGTAAAATATAAACATTTGCTAAAATTAAAATATTACTAAAACTAAGCGATATCATCCATAGACACAGACTAACCACAGACCCGAAGTACACATTTCATGTGTTCTTTTTAAAGTAATACCAAACAGCTGGGAAAGAATCCCTTTACTGGTTGTACGGAACCATCTCGTATCTTCATTTCCTAGTTGTTCAGAATCACCTCTTAATGCTTCCTTTTGCACAATAACATGGACTATTTACAACTTTTATTTATTGTTTGAAAAACAAATTGCATACACTATTAAAAATGCTTATTGCAATGCATTTAATTTGTGGATTTTTTTCATAATAATGAATTCACTGACAATTGTAAAAACATTCCAGGTAAATTGCACCTTTTAACGTTCCTGTTGTCATCTTAAAACTTGTCTTGCCATCCTAAGACGTGCAGCTCCACACTTGGAAAGCTGTATCAAATAACATGTGTACACACTTTAAAGATATTGTTAGTTTTCTATTTAAAGCTACGAGTACTTATAAATGAGGTCCATGCATATATATTTTCATGCATATATGTATATATATATATATATATATATATATATATATATATATATATATATATATATATATATATATATATATATATATGGCGTAGTCAGGATTTTGCATACATACATATATTGTTTGTTTGGTTGTCGCAATGCAAATCCTGACTACTCCACAGTGTGTTTACGATGGTCTACTGGAATGGAGAGAACTCTGTTACTGGTCAGTGATTCGGTCGCGCCAGGAAACATAAGCTTTTATGTACTGCTCAGTCTTGTATACACTTCTCATCAAATGATGCATCCAGAATGTGTGTCCGGGTCCACGGTTTACAACCATCATAAAGTAGACGATGTCTAATGTGGTGCAACATGGTGTATATAATATGTGGCCAGTTCGTTATATTTCAAAATGTGCGGAATGTCACCAACGGGAAAGAAATTATGGCAAATGGCATAAGATAATGATTCGTTATTATTTACCTGCCCTGCCTGTTTTCATCAAGTATGCAATGCGTTTTTACAAGACGGGAAACACTCTACTATATGCAATTCGAACAACCGACAGTTTTGACCAACGAAGAGCGATTGTGGAAGTTAACAACAATATAACTGTCGTAAATGCAAAAAAAACTCTTTATTTAATTACGAAATACATTATAGTGAAATCAAAATCAAAGTATCAACATACTGGATGCTACCATTGTGGTACCTACTGTAAATATCAATATGTGGACATATTATGTACTTTGAACATAGCAAGCTATACATCAAATATCAATATTTCCAGAACGTATTCCAGTATGATTACTAGCTGTCATTCCGGGAGAGGAATAGGTAGTTTAATAAACGTTATAGCAATGCCTTAATATACATGTCAGGGGGAAATGTACACTGTAATGTCATTGACTTAGTAGTTACTATGATTTAAAAATGACATAAATAATTGCAATAACATTTTCTATAGCTAAAACAACATCATACATCGTGAAAAATTCTACACATTACAAAACTCTTAAATATGAGAAAATCTGTTTCGTCAAATGTTACGAAATCGCTTTTAGGTATCACAGTTAACCAAGCTGTAACTACACAGGTGACTTATTATAACATGATGAGTTGATGATATATTTGATTTGATATGTTGTTTAGACATAGAGTATATAACCAAACAACTAATATGTTATCAGGTATACAACTTGGTGGTAGACCAAATCAAATATATCATATCCAGCGTCGTTGCTGGTCTTGGAAAGGATCTTGCTTTGTCTGTGGTGTGTCAAATTCAGCAATGATCGGGTTATCCTACAACATTATCCCATGTGTAGTTATAGTTACAATTATATTAAAGTTACGAATAGCACATAATGCACATCTAAATAAACATCTACGTGGGACATTATGATAATGCAGAAATATTTGTTTAATTTGGCAATTAAAAACATCACATTTTTATCCTTTTAAAAGTGACTTGTTTAGTAATCGTGTCGACGTGGTAACTCCTTTACTTTTGCTTAATAAGGTGAACGTTACCAAGACAGGCATGTATGTACTAACTCTCTGGTCATACCGAGCCGAGAACATAAATGACATGTCTAAGTTGTAGATTTAAGGGAAATTAATTTCATAAGGACAATTATATGTTTAGATAATTTTGAGCGAGTCGGAATTTATTTAATGAACCGTTTCGTTGTATTATTACTGTACACAATCACACAGTAACGTTTCATGGTGACTAATGGCTTGTGAAAAGGGGCATTGTTACATGCTTTCACATAGAGAAAATGAGTGAATTCGGTAAAATTCGAAGAATGAAACTTGTCATAAAATATTTAAAATATTCAAAAATAGTCGGGACGTTGCTTACGTGTACATTGGACGGAGCAGAGTCACCTTCATCTGAAGAGATTGGGTTGTCGCACGGAGGGACAAGATAAGTACCCGCAGCAGCAACAACAGCACCAACATCCGGTTGGCAGACAGCACAGCACAAGCAACACCTACAGACAGCAGTTCATTGGAACAACAACGCGAAGTTTATTTGTGACCTCAAAATACTGGCGATGTACTGATACAATAAACACACTGAACATATACACATATACCTTTAATTTAATCCAGTTTTGTAATTAATATAAATAAACTTTCAACGTTTTAAACAGACAAGTGTCAGGGCTCCCAATAAGACTTATTGTCGCTTTCATAGAAGTTACTACAAGTACAACAAATAACCTGTTTAATATAGATTTCTTAACATGTACCTCTTAATTATTTAACCGTGTAAATGAAGAGATGATAATAAGTGTCTTTTATGCATACTGATATAATAAATTGTACACCTGAATAATATTGTTTATGGTTATTTATTAACAATAATATTTATAATATTGGACAACATCGTGCGACAATCAACAGAAGAATCTGGGTTTGGTTTTACCATCATAGAACAGAGAAGTAGGCATTTTCCAAGGAACGAAATCACATATATTGCCGTTGCAGACGATATAAATTTAGATATGAGTAAAATAACCAGGTACTGTAAATGTAAAGAACACAGGAAGAGTTCGACTGGAAATCAATGTGACTAAAACCAAGATAGATCATCTATCATCATCATAAGTATCTACATGAACGCAAGGAGAGCTAACGGCGGAACAATTGATGAAGTGGCTAATTTCCGGTAGGGTAACCTGGGGCAGCCCGGCCCCCCTAAGGGAAAAGTTGTGTATTTTTGTATCCATAACTTGTCGATGCATAATTGTGCAGTAATAGAGTTGAGGTATATATACTTTGTGTATGACACATGTCTCTGAACGATTGAATAACCAAAACGTAAGTTATAACAAGTTTAAAATGTTCTCCAATAAACCCGTTTGCCCCATGCTTGGGGTAAAACGGCCCCGAGCCTATTTACTCTAATATTAGGTTTAATCGTGTTTTATTCATTATGTATTTAACCCGTCATTAACTACTACTATTATTATCACTCATCGTGAGCAGAAATAATCACCAATCCGCATCACCCATCGTGAATTACATTAGACTCATCATTGTTATGTCTGTTTTCTATTGCTTCTTCGACAATACAATACGCTCACATAATACTGATAATATTTGTTGCACGTCTACAGTTTTCCCGCTCTATTGGTCTTACATCCGGAACATCCCGGTTTCCTACCTCTCAGCTCCTGTCTGTATTACTCGACACTACGATCACCTTTGGCATCTGCATCATCACAGGCCTTTAAATCAGTATAGTGTTGAACATATTATACTAACGTAATGGCATGCAGATACTTCGCGGCAGATACAACGACCTAATCATCAATCCAAACCACTCATCATTACTTATAGTATGTCAACAAATTACAGTTGTCATTAAAAGCAATATTCTGCATTATCATTACACTCGTCACTGAAAACACTTATCAGCTTTGGAATTTGCATCATCACAAACCTTAAAATCATTAACATATTGTATTAACGAATGGCTTACAGATACTCTACTGTCTAATCACACTCTGACTCGCAGTTGGGACACACGAAATGCGGGAGCCCTGATGTGCACTCACTGTGAACCCAATTCTTGGGATTTAACCCAGACTTCTCGTGGCCGACTGCAACTGAATGGTTCTCCGCACACCAAACAAGGCCATTCCTCTTCATCGCTGCTTTCGTCCACTTTCTTGCACTTTTGTTTATTTAAATTATTTTGAATGCTATAAATACATTACAGCTTTATTGCGTTTACATACCATATTCGTACTGCATGGCGGGGCAAGACGGCCCCGGGACCGTTTTGCCCCGTTCTGACAGGGCCGTCTTACCCCATACACACCAGTGCCGACTTTTTTCACCTTCACATGTAATCCTTTAATATCGCTCCCATTTCGATGAAAGTCTTTGAAAACGTGTATAGATGCGAGTACATTAGTACCAGTCGCTGTCTAATCATCACACGGTGGACATATTAGCATCGATTTGACCAAGGAGTGATTATTAGATCACAGGGTAGGCCTATACAAACCTTTAAAAAAGGTTTGTGAACTTAGTTTTGGTAGCCTTTGGCCTTGCGGTCGCTAAGAGTATTCGCTAGGTAGCAGCATCATATTCCACTATTCAACGTTGGTTTGTGTTTATTCGTTTGGCAGATAAGACGGGGGGCCGTATTACTCCCAGGGACCGTTTTGGCCCAGGTTACCCTACTTAGGTTCCAGAATTCACTGTACAAGCAAAGACGTTTACCATTGCATTACTGTTACAAGCTAGACCATGTATGAAGGCAAATATAGGAGCATCGCTAACCACTGTAAATATCCACTGCGCGTTGACAGTATATTGCTATAGTAATACCTGGACCGTCCTAAAAATAACTGGGGAAAATAACGGAATTACACGAGAATGTTAAGGAATTGTCTAAATGCCGACAGGAACAATAGGCTTACAGGTAAAGATCTGTACGATTGGAGTGGGGTGTAGAGAAAGTCACAAATAAGATTTGTGTGAGGCGCTTACAAGTAAATGGCCACTGCTGTCGGAACACAGAAGAACCAGCGTCGTCATCTGTCCCGTGGACACCCGCTCATGGCAAGACAAACAGAAGGTAACACACACGAAGCCGATCTGTGAACTTTCCAAAGCTGAAGTGACAGAGAGACAGAGATCCCAGCCTTAATGAATAAACGACACATAAAGAAGCAACTTATCCACCCCCCGACCCCGGCCCGGCCGACGATGATGATAAAGTTGTCTTTATAATTTGCCAGAAAAGCGTCCTTAGCATAAATTGCAAGTCTCGAAGACAATGAGTGTATAACATTTCTCTCACTTTTTCGGGAGTATCGTTTATAACGTTTGGCAAGTAATACCTGAGGCATTTCTTTGCAAATTGATGTTTAGTCATGGCAGTATATATTAGATTTCCTAGTTTTGTTAATGTAATAACATTTAAATATATGTGATGAACTCTTCATGTGTAATGTGCCGTGAACACTTGAACTCATCATTCAAATTTAAATTATTAACATCTCACAAATCGCTGAAAATGCGGCGAAAATAAAATGTTCAACGTCGCGCTAAATTTGACACTGCAATCTCAATCGAAATATATCATACAAGAAATGTGAGCGTAGCGAAAGTTAGAGTATGAAACAGTTGAACTTGTTGAATACAATCCGAGTGTATGTAACACAGCAGCACCGCCACCTGTCGTAGAAGGTAGAGAGGGCGGGAACGCAAGAAGAACGCAGAAGTGATACTTCTCTTAGTGCCTGTAACATATTTTCAGTTTGAGTTTTGTGGGGAGCGGTGGTTGCGCGGTAGAGCGCCGGACTGTCAATCGAGGGGACGGTGGTTCGATCCCACCTACCGCCGTTTCGAAACTTAGGCAATTTCGTTCACCCCACATTTGCCTGTGTCTTTCGGAAGAGACACTAAAGGTGGTCCCTTCTATCTGGTGTCTATGCCAGGGGGAGTAAAAGATCCCACACAGGGGGTAAATATTTAACCGGTAGTCGACTTACTCATTCTAGAGAAGAATTCCTGCGCTAGCCCAAGTTTGGGCTGTTTGGAGGAAACCACCTAAGAACTAAGAGTCAACACTGGAAGACAGTAAACATCTTCAAGGTGAAGTCGGAATTTCACTCACCCATTGCCAAGTGGATATGACATCCGAATCGTCATCGGCGATGACAAAAGAATCGTCATCGCCGTCGTCTCCATTGTTGTCGTCTCTCCCTCCCTCCACGCCCTTGTCTCCTTGACGGGCGCCATCGCTGCCAGAAACGTCAACAGCACCACTTCCGTCACCGCCACCGCCACTACCGTCAACAACACCCACATCGCCGCAACCGCCGCCTCTGGTGTATTCGTCATCTTGTTGTTCGAACATTGTTTTGACCGGTTTGATTCAAAACACTAGTGGACCACATAGGTTCGCCTCCGACGATTGCCCAATGTTTTGTCGGGGTCACTCAGCGTCTTAAGCTGCAGCAGATATACGGTGTAATAGTGAACTCACAATTATTAATAGTGCAATTGCGACGAAAGCACATTTACATATTGAGCCCAATTCACGGGCTTCTACAAACATCAGTTTATGCAGTCCACATTACACTTGTTTTTGCGAAGTCGAACATTAGTTCATATTTTCTGAACATGTGTTTAACCACCCGATAGATGCATAATTAAAGGACAAAGAAAGGCTACGGTTTCGTGTCATACACCTAATAGAGTTTATACAAAGTAACAATTTCCACATACACTCAATTTCTTAACGTCAGCGGTTTACTCAGAATGTACTTTAAAGTCTAAAATTCTAACGAAATCCACGATGGTCTAGACGCCGCCATAGGTGAAGGGTTAACTAACGAATGGAAGAAAGGAACTGAGAGTAGATATGACCAAACGGAAGTCAATAACAAGGAAGATGTCAGGAAGAAAAGATACAGGAAAGAAAGGAACAACAGAGAAAGCGGCAGGGGGGGAAGTCAGCAACCAGGGAGATGCAAAACGGACGAGCTACTCTGAAGCAGTGATCGAGGGTGCATTGAGAACAGAAAGGGTATTTATGGGAGACTCCATTTTGCGCAAGACGGACAGGACGTTAAGCAAAGGAGAAGACGTTGTTGTTTGTCTTCCGGGGGCAAGAATAGAACATGTCACTGAACGGGTAGAGAACGTATTAGGTCATGGCCAGGGAGGATCTATATTAGTACATGTAGGGACGAACAATGCAGACAGGGATGGAACAACCAAGATAGTACAGAGATTTGATAGAGACACTGAAGAAGACAAGAGTAGGACAGATTATTCTCTCTTGAATATTGCTAGTGATGAGGGGAAGGGGAGCAACTTATAGAAACTGCAAGAATATGGCAATTAACGCACTAGTAGAGCAGATGTGTGAAGAAGAAGGAGTTGGATTTGTAGATTTGTGGGGATACTTTGTTGGGAAAGAAGATATGTATATGAGAGATGGCCTCCATCTAAGCGGAAAGGGCGCAGCAGGGTTCTCCGAGAACCTGCTTGAATCTATGGACAGAGGAACAGGTTGCAATTTTTTTAACTAGTTTCGCAGAGAAAGCCAAATACTAGAGACATAGCTAAAGACAGCAAAAAGAAATCAGCAAAGAACAGCCTGGAAAGCCCTACGGCATTTGGTTATAAATGTGTTTGTTTAAATGCAAGGAGCATAGTAAACAAAAGAAATGAACTAAACATTATGTTACAAGATATTGACCCTCACATAATAGGTATAACTGAATCTTGGGCCACCCCCGATATATCAGATGCCGAATTAGGAATGACAGGATATGTAATGTTTAGGAAAGATAGATTAGGAAGAAGGGGAGGCGGAGTTATTTTATATATTAAAGAATCCATCCAGGCTTATGAAATAAAATTTGAAAAAGAAGCAGAATGTGAAGAAGCTGTCTGGTGTAACATAGTTACAGGAAACTCAACATTAACTGTTGGGTTAGTTTATCGTAGTCCAAACATAAGCATAGAAGAGAATGAAAAAATGCACAACGCTATAAAAGAAGTGAGTAAACGGGACTGTATTATTATGGGGGATTTAACCATGGGCATATACAGTGGACATATCTACAGAGTAGTGGGAGAGAGGATCAAGAGTTTTTAAATTTAGTACAAGATAGTTTCCTTTTTCAACATGTGTTGGAACCAACCAGGGACAAGAACGTGTTGGACATAGTTTTGAGCTCACAGAAGGAATTTGTTGATAATGTCAATATATGTGAGCCACTGGGATGTAGTAAGGAAGCTACATCGCCGATACCCTTCTTATCTTCCAAGAAAATCTCGAAAATCGGAACATGGAATGTGAGAACCATGTTCGAAACAAACAAAGCAGCCCAAATAGCAAGGGAACGACGGACCTACAACATCACAGTACTAGGGCTATGTGAAACAAGGTGGACACAGTCAGGGCAAGTCAGACTGAATACGGGAGAAATGATTCTCTATTCGGGGCATGAAGAGGAAGATGCACACCATACAGAAGGCGTGGCACTCATGTTGTCACATGAGGCACAGAATGCTCTCATTAACTGGGAAGCAGCGGGACCAAGGATCATCTATGCCTCGTTCAAAACAAAGAAAGAAAACATCAAGCTCAACATCATTCAGTGTTACGCACCCACAAACGACAAGGACGAAGAAACAAAAGAAGACTTTTACAACAGACTGCAGACATTGTGTGACAAACTGAAGGAGAAGGACATGACAATACTCATGGGAGACTTGAACGCCAAAATCGGATCAGACATCAGCGGGTACGAAGAAGTCATGGGCAGACAGGGACTTGGCAAAATGAATGAAAATGGCGAGATGTTGGCCGACTGTTGTGCATTTAACAATATGATAATCGGAGGCAGCGTGTTCCCGCATCGCAGGATTCACAAGGCAATCTGGGTATCACCGGACCACAGGACAGAAAATCAAATAGACCATATCTGCATAGGACGGAAGTTCAGAAGATCAATGCAGGATGTGAGAGTGCAGAGAGGGGCAGATGCAGCCTCAGACCACCATCTAGTGCTGGCCAGAATGAAGATGAAGCTAAAGAAGAGATAAATCAAGCGAAGCACCAGAACGCAGTACAACGTGGACTTCCTACAGAACAGGGTGACAAAAGAGACCTTCCGACTTACAGTCAGAAACAAATACGAAGCCCTACAAGATATCCTTGATGAAGGAAACATGGACATAGACACACAATGGCAACAGATCAAGGAGATGTGGACCAGCATATGCAGCGAAGTTCTTGGAAAGAAGAAATACCAACAAAAAGACTGGATTTCTGCAGAGACTGTCAACAACGTGCAAGTGAGGAAGGAAAAGAAAGGTGCAGTTAACAACAGCCGAACGAGAGCAGCAAAAGCAGCAGCACAGGAAGAGTATACAGAGGCAAACAGAGCAGTCAAGAACAGCGTAAAAACAGACAAGGCAAACTTCATTGAAGACCTAGCCAAGGAAGCAGAGGATGCATCAGCCCAAGGAAACATGAAACAACTGTATGATGTAACAAGAAAATTAGCAGGAAAGTACAAGAACACAGACAGACCCATCAAAGATAAGAATGGCAATGTACTTACCAGTGATGAAGACCAGTTGAAGAGATGGAGGGAACATTTTGAAGAACTGCTAAACCGGCCACCACCTCAGAACCCTCCAGACATCGCACCAGCGGAAGAAGTACTCCAGATAAACTGCGAAAGACCAAGTAAGGCAGAAATTGAGAAAGCCATTCAGCACATGAAGAGAGGGAAGCTTCCGGCCCAGACAAAATTCCTGCAGAGGCAATCAAGGCTGACATAGAGACCTCCACCGAGATACTGCATGACCTATTCGGGAAGATATGGGAACAAGAAGAAATACCAACAGAATGGAAAGAAGGGTACCTTGTGAAGCTCCCAAAGAAAGGCGATATGCAAGAATGTAAGAACTATAGAGGGATAATGCTCCTACCAGTACCCGGAAAGGTCCTCAACAGAATAATCTTGGACAGACTGAAGACAGGTGTAGATGCCAAGCTCAGAGACCACCAAGCTGGCTTCCGGAAAGACAGATCCTGCACTGACCAAATTGCAACACTGAGAATCATTGTCGAACAATCCATGGAATGGGACTCATCACTGTATATAAACTTCGTTGACTACGAGAAAGCATTTGATAGCCTTGACAGAGACACGCTGTGGAAACTCCTACAGCACTACGGCATACCTGAGAAATGTATATCTCTGATAAGAAGTAGTTATGAAGACATGGCATGCAGGGTCATTCATGCAGGACAACTAACGGACTCCTTCATGGTGAAGACAGGTGTGAGGCAAGGATGTCTTCTGTCACCGTTCCTATTCCTGCTCGCCATAGACTGGATCATGAAAAAGACTACAAAAAATAGAAGAAATGGGATCCAGTGGACACCATGGAGCCAATTGGAGGACCTGGACTTTGCGGATGACCTCGCTCTCCTCTCACACAGCCATAAACAGATGCAGGGAAAAACAGAGCAGCTAAACACAGTGTCAACACAGCTTGGACTCAACATCAACAGAAGCAAGACAAAGACTATGAAAGCCAACACAAAGAACAACAAGCCCATTACATTGAACGGAGAGCCACTGGAAGAGACAGATGCATTCACATACCTGGGCAGTACAATAAACAAAACTGGAGGGACAGAAGAAGACGTCAAAGCAAGAATCCAGAAAGCAAGAGTGGCATTCATCATGTTGAGAAAAATTTGGAGAGCAAAACGAATCAAAATTAACACCAAGCTGAGATTGTTTAACTCAAATGTGAAGGCAGTTTTGCTCTACGGAGCGGAGACATGGCGAACCACACAGAAGACACTAAAGAAAATACAGACCTTCATCAACAAATGCCTGCGCAGAATACTACACTTGAAGTGGACAGACAAGGTACCGAACACCACACTCTGGAAAACAACCAAGCAACTACCCATAGAAAATAAAATAAAGAAGAGAAAATGGAGGTGGATAGGACATACACTAAGGAAACCACCAGAATCAATCACCCGTCAAGCCATCACATGGAACCCCCCAGGGAAGAGAAGAAGAGGTAGGCCACGAAACACCTGGCAGAGAGACACAGAAAAAGATACAAAAGAGATGGGGTACACCTGGAAAGAAATGGAGAAGATGGCCACAGACAGAAAACAGTGGCGTTCCTTAGTCGATGGCCTATGCTCAGAGCGAGCGAAAAGGCATAAGTAAGTAAGTACTGGGATGTAGTGATCATGACCAGATACATTTTATCATCAAAGTAAAAGGAGAACGGAACAGAAAAATAAGGTACAGAAAAAAAATTCACAAAGGAAGATATAAGGACATGAGGGAATATTTAGCGAAGATAGACTGGAATAACACACTGAAGAATAAGACAGCAACAGAATGCTAGAATATCTTAAAAAAAATTGAAATTGACTGCGTCGTTGACAAATTTGTCCCCTTGAAAAAACATGGGGAAAGGTCAAAGAAGAAACACTTATCGAAGGAAGCCATTAGAAAAATCAAGTACAAGCAAATGATGTGGAAGACATATAGACATACTGGAAGTGAAGAAGACTATGTCATTTATAAAGAAGCACTTAATCAAGCTACAGCTGAAATTCGAAATTCGAAGAGAAGCTATGAACAAAAAATAGCTTTCAATATAAAACATGACAGCAAGAGTTTTTATGCGTATGTTCGAAGTAAACAGAAAGTTCAAGATAAGGTCGGGCCACTAGAAGGTAGTGATGGAAACATAATAACGGAGGGATTCTTAATGGCAGAAAACCTAAATGAGTACTTTAATTCGGTGTTTACCAGGGAAGATATTAGTACATTACCAGTACTAGAGACTAAGTTTGAAGGGAGAGAGTGTGACTATTTAGGACAACTAACTGTAACCCCAAAAATGGTAGCTATGAAAATAAGAGATATGAAGGTTAATAAATCACCAGGAGTGGATGGGATTCCTCCCAAATTACTACTGGAAATTGTAGAACAAATCAGCATACCGCTTGCGACGATGTTTAATTTGTCATTAGAGGAGGGAATAGTTCCGTTAGAATGGAAAGAAGCAAACATTATACCATTATTTAAAAAAGGTTCAAGAAAAAAGTCAGAGAACTATAGACCAGTGAGTTTAACATCGGTGATTTGCAAACTATTAGAAAGACTAATTAAAGATCACTTGGTTGATTTTCTTGTTAAAAATAAATTGATAAACACATCTCAACATGGGTTTTTAAAAGCGAGGTCATGCTTAACAAATATGTTATGTTTTTTGGAAGATGTCACAAAGTGGGTAGATGAGGGATCACCAGTAGATATAATCTACTTAGATTTTAAAAAAGCCTTTGACAAAGTGCCACACCAAAGATTACTACTTAAACAAAAGGCCCATGGCAAAGGAAATAGTATGATTAACTGGATAGAAAAATGGCTTATTGATAGAAGACAAAGAGTAGTAGTTGATGGGGAGGTTTCAAATTGGAAATCTGTTTTGAGTGGAGTACCGCAAGGATCAGTATTGGGACCTATTTTATTCTTAATATATATCAATGATTTGGATGATGACATAACAAGCAAGGTGTTGAAGTTTGCGGACGACACAAAAGTGTTTAGGAAAATTAAAAGTGATGCAGATAGACAGCATTTACCAGATGATCTTAATAAGTTGATAGAATGGTCTGAGAAATGGCAAATGCTGTTTAACTTTGGAAAGTGTAAGTGCCTCCACACAGGACATGGGAATGAAAATGCACAATATACAATGGGTGGTGCTGTACTAAATACTACTGTAAAGGAAAAGGACTTAGGGTTAACCATTAGTGCTGACATGGAGGTATGAGAGCAGTGTGGAATTGCAGCAGCGAAGGCAAACCAAATTCTTGGATTAATTAGGCGAAATATAGTGTACAAAGAAAAAGAACTAATAATACCGCTTTATAAAACAATAGTTAGGCCTCATTTAGAATATTGTATACAAGCATGGAGGCCATATCGCAAGAAGGATATTGATATGCTAGAAAGAGTACAAAGGAGAGCAACAAAAATGATACCAAAACTCAGGAATATTACTTATGAAATGCGTCTAAAAGAATGTGGTCTAACAACACTAGAAACCAGAAGATTGAGAGGAGATCAGATTGAGGTTTTTAAAATATTGAATGGGTATGAAAATATTGATAGAAATATTTTTTTCACGGTCAATGAAGAGAGAAGGACTAGAGGACATGGAGTTACATTAGCAAAGAAGCAGTGTAGACTAGATATTAGAAAATTTTCATTTTCTCAAAGAATAGTAAACGAATGGAACAGATTATCAGCTGATTGTGTAGGTGCTAGTAGTGTTAATATATTTAAAAAATAAAATTGACATATACCTAAGACGGGTGGGGTATACTTAGATAGATAGGTTGGACTCTCGATAAGCCAAACGGCTCCCTTGTCCACCTGTCATCTAGAGTTGATTCTCTAGGTGGCAATCTTGTTAAATCTTGTTAAACTTGGCTTGGCCATTCAGCGCGCGGCATTCTATGTCTGACCCTTAACCTGCGACGTTGTTAAGGGTCAACAACTTCGAGTCTTCGACAGTTCGTTCAGTTGGCGTGACATCTAGCAGCTGCTTATAGACGTATATCTAAATCTGTGGTTAAATCTATGGTAAACTTTAGTAATTATGCCTTAGTGTTCGGCATACGGTTGCAATAATAGTTGAAACAACCGGTAGTATTGAAGCAATGGATTCACATTGGTGATTTGCGGGCGTACTGTTTGGAATCCCTCCAGTCCAAGTACAGTTCACTTTGCTCGGTCCATTTTGAGGAGAAATGCTTTGAAGTAGACATGTATCATCAGTTGATGGGATGATTTCAGCGATAACAATAATAGACAACTTTATATTTACCGTCATCAGCATGTTACGCGCGTGGCCGAGTTGCAGCCATTTCATGACAACAGCCAAACCCCATGCAGGGAATCTACGTGGAGAGGGTCTCACCGTCGTAACGTCATTCTTCGTCTAAGATGGAGTTGCTCACAGTATTTTGTGGCTGGGTGTTAAAAAATATTTTTCTGGTAAACAGCTGGCATTAAAACATTGAGTATATGTGGAAATTGTTACTTTATATTAACTCTATTAGGTGTATGCCACGAAACAGTTAACTTTTTGTGTCCTTTAAATCGTGCTGTTTACATATTTTTGTAATATTTTATGACCGTACTCCAATAGTCCCAAAATAGGTGTCCACATGAGGACAACTATTATACGTTGGCTGATCCACATGTTTATTCGCTGTTTCATGTGTTCACGTCAACAATGTGGTTTACTTGTGGGGAGCTTTAATTACCAGATATAGAGTCACCGTCACGCTCTATTTGTTTTACTGAGCCAAGGCGGTCTTTGAGCCAACAAACATACATGATTAATCAGTTACAGGCATGGGTAGTTGTTCGGTCGCTACACAAAACAAAGGTTGAGAAGCGTCTGTCGTTCGATTCCAACTTCTCCAAGTACTTCGAGCACAGGGATAGTGTTCGTTACTACCACCAATAGTCTGTGAGTCACCGCCTCATAGCCCCTAGTTCCATGACTTGTTGTACACTAAATGGCGCATATCACAGTCATGGTCGAATAAACGCAAGGAATAAATTACAGGATTAAAGCTTAGCATAGGATTACAACTGAGCAATTACAAACAGTTCATAATATAATGTGCATGCCTGCATACTGACAGTGTTGTAAGACTGACTTGTACCGTCGACCGCCGTCTTTTTCATTCATGTTTCCTTCTGTTGGACACGCAAAAACGTGTGCCGGGCCGGTGACACACTCACACACTCAACCGTCAGCGCTGATCGAACGTATAATGCAAACGCGAGAGCCACAGTCATTATGAATAGATCATGTTACCGTTCGGATTCACTCATGCGAGTACAGATCACCATTGTTACAATTGGTAACCGCATAGCACACAGTGCGTCGCTACTATAGAGACTATTCACATGTTGAACTATGTGTAAAAACATTATTCAGTCAATCGAGCTTTGTTGTTAGTCGTTACCGATATCCGAATATGTTACAATGGCTATTATACTGTGTGACAACGTTGACATATACGACGGATATTCATACCAGTCCATGACACCCACGACGATGTCCACGGCATCCGCCGCCACCTGGTGGGAAGGTCTCGTCGACAGCCACTGGCATATACACCTGTGTATGACCAACGGGACAGTCCGGGCTACACTACGAACTTGACCTTCTGTTCTCGACAACTGCTGATCGCCTGGTATACACCCGGTTATGGTGCAGCTTTGTCATGGTGAACGTAGGGCAAGAGCTATACTTCCTACCAGCCACGGTGTTGCTGCCTCAAGAGGTTGTCGAGTTCTGTTAATGGAGCCGTAAGAAACGCGCCCAGCCACAACACGCGACATGCGTAGTCCAGGTGTTGTCAGGGATAAACAATGAACCAACGTCACACGGTGACGTCACACGACGACGTTCGTTTGAACGCGAAGACGCTTGCGTCTATGAGTAGCACCAGTTCTTATAGCAGTATCTAGTCCTCGAGACTGCTCAAAGCGCTTTATCCTTTACTTCTCTGGCAGACCTGTTCAATCAAACACCGTCCCAGCTTCTCTGGGAAACATCCAGCCATGCTGCAATATAAGCGCGAAGGTTGCTCGTACTAATATCCACCACTGCATGTCTATATGCAGATATTCATTCACACAACTGAGTGAACTGGAGCAATTTATTGTTTAGTGAAAAACTTGCCCAAGGGATTCAAACCGGAGTTTTCTTAGTCGAGTGCCCGCAGCTTTACCCCTGAGCCACTGCACTCTACAATAAGATCATAAATGTATAACCATAATATAATACAAACAGACAATCCTGTCCTCGCAAGCTATGGGTCATTGCGCTGCGCTACATACCCCTGGCTGGTAATCTCCGCAAAACCGTGGAACTAAGCAGAGTCGAACAATAAAAGTATAATGATTGACTTCGCCAGTCGCTACTGCGTCAGACGTGGGAACAGCGAAAATACCCGCCCCTATTTGAAGAAAGGTACAGGACTGGTGGGAATCCCAATACCCAGTCACGTCATGAATATTAGTGATTGTGTGATTGTAGTATAATGTACTGCACTTAAATATAATGTCTATGTTTTACAAGTTTATATGTTTGTGCTCCATGCACTTAATGGGAAACTGATCGACAAATGATACCGACAGTTCACGGAGAGACAAACAGTGGCGCCACATTACAGATAGTCAATGCCATTGTGCATGACAAAAGGTGGCGCCACCTCACGGCGCAAGGGTAACCGAGGCTGGAAAAGTCGGTTCGGTTCATACAGTTATAGTAGTTATTAATGCGATTGTGCTCTTTTCAGGTGACCACATGCTTGCAAATTATTACCTAGATTACACAAAATAATCAATTATCAAGTTTTTTTAAAGACAATTCAAAGATTGCTTAGCTTAAGTTTGAATTTCGTAGAAAATGAGCATGTAAACAATAGGTGTAACGGGTGTGTAACCTCCATTGTCGCCCGCTTTCGCCTGTAATGGCTGTATTCGTTCGGTAACTATTGAGTGTTTTGCTACAAAAAGAACGTTTTCGTATCCGCTGTTACCGAGTTTAAATAAACACGTTCCATTATGTAAGAACGTTCCTTTCTTGTTATGCTGTAATTGTTGTGATTCTCAAGGTGTCAAACGGCATTCCACAATGATAATCCGTCAAATCAATGACAATGTCAACGATTGGGCCAAATGATCAAATTTACAAGTCAGTGAATGTCAGTGCGTGGATGGGTATCCAAATACCCAGTTATCGTGATTTACAGTATCCACACTAGCGCTGCATTGGCTGGTGTCAAAGCACTTGCTCTGATAACGAATTACGAAGTATCAGTAAATGGCAAAATGCATGAGAAGCTGACTGATAAATGTAGATTGATTCCATATATGACTTTTAAAGGGGCACTATATGGGATTGAACCTTCCACGCGAAACAGCAAAATTTGGCCGACCCACGAGGAGGCAGCACCGTCAGTACCTAAAAATATCTTGTTGAATTTGAATCAAACACAACACTCGCCACTCTTTTCCAATCTATTACAGATGTTTCCACAACTGCACTGTTCAGGATAACTTTTAAAAGCCATGAGTTAAAAAATAGCAACAACAATTAACACGCGGGACGCTTGTCTTGTCAGGTGCCGCAGTTTTGTCCACCGCTCGGCTGCGCAACATCGTTAACGTCAACAAGATATTTTTAGGTACTGACGGTGCTGCCTCTCGCGGGTCGGCCAAATTTTGCCGTTTCGCGTGGAAGGTTCAATCCCATATAGTGCCCCTTTAAGTTTATGTAATGAACTCTTTTTTGAAAAATAAATGTCCCAACAACATTACAAGTTCTGAGTGTTACAAATATTAAAAGATACATTTAACTTTTTTAATATACGTGTGCATGCAAAATGGAAATTTAATGTACTTTGTCCCATACATCTGAAAGCTGTATCACTAAGCTGTGCGTCTACCATGTGTTTTTGTTTTGTATATAGCACACACCTAGTGATGCTACAAGGCACATCCTTTTAGTAAAGGTAACTTGTGGAGCTTTAACCACCCACCAATGGTGTATGGAAAAGGATAAAGAAAACATTAATAATCATTTTGATTATAATAAAATATGTATATATACTGTAATATATGTGTGTTACAATATATACATATATAAATAATCATATTAAATCATATAATTATGGTATTGACGATGATAATCATAGTCATGTGAATGAATAATCCACAATGACTAGTTGACTACAATCCTGCATCTCACGTGTTACCATCCTGAGCAAGTCGCGTCTTCAGAATGTCATTGTTGTTTCATTTTATGAGTTCTTGCCACTGCACTAGAAAATAATGCATGTTTTCCTTGTTGGTGTTGCCAGAGTGCCCTGCTTCCCATGTGATGTGGAAAAGGGTTTTCCTACGGGCCGTGGGCGTGGGCGGCGTTCTCATCCAGTACGGCTGCATTGCTCACTGCACGCTGGAGTTTGTCGGCGATTTTGTAGTGGTCAGTATTAATGAGATAAGCAAAATAGTAACTGCTGATAATGCAGTCACTATAGGACATCTTTTGAAACATGTTCAGTCGCATATATTTAAAATGTTCTATCGCATTAAAAAATTTCAGTCGCATATATTAGAAATGAGTCAAATTTTCTATGTAAAATGAATTCTGGGTACATGCTACAGAGGAAATGCTTACCATGTGTTTATTTTGTTAACCTATATTCGTGTTGTTTCTCGTGCTGTTTAATTGTGCATACTTACTCCATAGTAGTGTGTTTGCTCATGTGTGCTGGTAACTTGTTAAGGCATTAAGTAACAAGACATTGTATTATCGTTTCAACTAGTGCACTGGCCCTTCCATGATGCCTGCCATCAAATCCAACGACATCGTCATCACAGAACACATCAGTGTCGGTCGACGCAACATAGAAGTGTGAGTAGAAATATGTTATGTGTGACAGTCCGATACTGCACAAACAACAAATTGGCTCCAGTCTTTTCTAAGTTCTTTATTGTGGTCTTACTGTTGGACGGAAAAAAACCAACACTGCTCTGGAGACTCCATAATGACTCTCACATTATTCATATGAGATCTGGCTCCTTCCAACATTAAATGTATCCTCCTTGTTTGAAACCCGAGCCAGCCTAGCTCACAGCTGCTGTACCAAGGCTTGGTCAAACAAACGTGATAGGTGTCAAAGAGATAGTTTATCTTATAACGTTAGAGTAGCTGGCTAATCGATGATTATAATTATTTAAATGCAATTATAATCAGCACTTGGTAATTAAATCATCAAAATGAAGTTTCACAAAATAAAGACTATAACAATATCCATCACCACTGGTGCTGCCATATTGTGGTTGGTAGCGACATTAAAATGTAAATTAAGATATGTATCTTCTCTTAATTAGCCTGTCAATGCATATTATAATATAATTATGAATATATGCATGTGTCCAAACTATGGCCGTATTTTTGCCATCAATCATAGTTGTTCATTTCACAATACAGAAACATAATTGATTATAACAACAATTTGTTTTAAAAATGAAAATTAACCTTTATCACAAAACAAATATCTATGAAAAGAACTTTGAAAATGTGTTGGTCGCATAAGTATGTTTTCTATAACAAATGATGTTTACTAACTCTGTTGATGTTTACAGAACACAAGGTAATGTGACATTTGTTGCAGAGGTGATATAGTCGTCGCACGGTCTCCACACAATCCCACACAACACATCTGTAAGAGAGTCCTTGGACTGGAGGGGGATTGGATAGACAACCCTCCCCCTCACTACTCACACAGATATGTAAGTGTGTGGGCAGTAGTGATGTTGATGGCAGTTAACTAGTATAGTATGCTACTCACATTTTGCTAGGGATCACTATTTAGGGCGGTATTATATTTTACGGCATGTGTATCACAAGAACTAAAAACAGCATGTATTCGAGGACAATGTGAACAATAGGTAACATGCGTTCTGTCATCAAAGAAGCAGACCCCCAAAGATGGAGGTTTTCCCCAGACCCCCCAAAATGGAGGTTTCAGAATGTTACTCCAAGTCATGAAAATGTCCCAAACAGTTGAATTACCAGCAGCAACAACTGTCAGTAGCTTGTGTGTGACCCACGTGATGCAATCACAGCCTGGCAACGGCGTTTCATGTTTCCAATGAGTCTCTGGATGGCTGCCATTTCAAGATTGTTCCATTACAAACATTGTGTGATCCTTAGCAAATTTTGAGTAGTATATATACAGTATACTTAGCATTGTATCAAGCCACAACCATGGTTCAGCTGCTGGTCACCAGATGTCACACTTGTTGTATAAAGTGTGCAGTAACATTGTGTCGAGTACATGGAGTTATGTAAGGTCACCCAGGGACTCACACGGACACTGGGCAAAAGTGACCTAAAGTGACATGGTCCGTTCGTGGCTTTTTATTTTTATTGCAAAATCATGTTATGCGTTATAAATTATATCTATTATAGTGTAAAGGCAGTCAAAATATGTTTTCGTGTACCATTTAGGGGTTGAAAATAGATGCAGTAAGGGGTGCATAATTCTGTGTACACATCGACCACGAGGTGTTTTCGAAACCGTTGTAGGCATGGCTAAAAGCCCAGAAGGAAATGCATGATCAAGTGATGCAGTATCACGTGAACACAAGTTGACACCACTAATGCCACACCCAGCCATGTGCACGGCTCCCAGTTGGTAAAGGTCAAAGGGTGGGTGTCACTCGCGCCGATTTGAGTGACAACATCGGGATTCTTATAAACATTCAACGTTTAACATTACGAAGTCGGTTCTGTTTCGATAAAACATTTATTGGTGGTCAGGACGCTACAATAGTTATAACATATACTGATTAACATGATTTTGCAATAAAAATAAAAACCCACGAACTGATCATGTCACTTTAATAGCAGAACTACATACACTTTCCTGTTACAGAAATACTTTTTTGATTGTCCTAGGGTGACGTTTATTGTGAGGGGTAGCAGTGTTACTGAGGTGACTCTAATGCAAAATTCTACTGTATTCTATAATAATCAGTCGATGTGTCGTCAGAGAGGACACTATGATGAGTGTATTAAGAATTTAAGACACCCTAAAAATCTACAATAGTAAATTCTGTACTGTGTCCACTTGGACAGCCATTTCATAATGGGTTGACCCAAATAACGTACAGATAACGCTGAGAAACATCTTGATACAACACGTTACCAGTGGTACTCTTTCAAAAGATGAACTAGGTAATTAAATGTCAAATTTTGGATCTTCTCACAAATGCAAAATTTATCATGAATTTACCTTTAAAGTTGTAACAATGTTCATGTCCTGTAAACAAGTTATGTTGAGTATTGTTTGCCTCGAGTTGATGTATGAAACCTGACCTGTAGATCCCGAAGGGTTACGTGTGGCTCGAAGGTGACAACAAGGACAACTCGACAGACTCAAGGTCGTACGGCCCGGTGCCATACGCCCTGCTCAGGAGTCGTGTCTTCTTCAAGGTACAGTGTAATCATATAATTACGTGTAATATCTTCTTTTAAATTAAAGATTTCTTTTACTGTAAACACAGTTTTCGTGTGATTCACTGCATGTTTTGTGGTTGTGTTCTACATATTCAACACTGATCATTATCTGTCAACTGAAACCTTATGTTTAACAATATTTTATGGTCCTTTATGCAATGTTCCTTTGACATTTTTGTCATTCTATTGATTGATTTTTATTGTCGTTGTTTAAATCACACAACAAACAGTAAATTTCAAAATATGATCACATTACTCAGTTGTATATTAACGAATTAATGTATTGCTTGTTAAGTGTTATTACAAAGTTATTTTGAAGGAATGTTTGTTCTATCTTAGGTGTGGCCAGTTCACGACATTGGCTCAATGAGTCATAACTACGGAAAGGAAAGAAATGACTGAAATAGACTGGATGCTATCTTACTGTACCATAAGTGAACATTAGATTTATATATACATTATATATTTTAACAAAGGTCTCCATATGACTGAGGTAGAATATCACTTTTAGTTTCCTCATTTTCTTCTTGAATTAAAATGCTTCTTGTTCCAAGATCATGCAGGCAAAATAGAGTTATAGAACACAGTTTCTCAAAGAAGATACATTATCCGGTGACAAAGCAATATGCTTATTACATGTACGGTATTTTATATTTTTAGTTTATACACCTGCATTGTGTGCTAACTATATGTGTAGGTTATTAAAAAGTTGACGATGTGGTGGTGTTAAATTAATTTAATGAATTTTACATTTATCAAATATATTAGATTTTGAGAGAAAATTACTTTTCGCACATTGACATTTCCATGTGGAGGTATTATTGTATTTGCAAGCAGATGTTGTTTATTCTTGAAATAAAATATATTTCTATGAGCTAATGTGATTTTATTGTGATGATAGAAAGCATTTATAAAGGTTCTGACAGTCTCCAAGGAAGTCCAAGAAAGAAGTACTGTAGTTAACCAGATGCTGTCACCCTTATTTGCTACTTGGATAACTTCTGCCATATTGCTTATGCCCAAATTGTGAGAAAGTCTGAAGGCGTATCCTTGGTGTGGGGGTCTTTTACTTCCCTTGGCATTGATGCCAGACAGAAGAAACCAATTGCACATACGATGTAAGACCACAATAAGGTGTTCATCCGCCATTACCCAACCAAAGAGTACCCTATAAAAACAGCATTATGCAGGTTGTCTGAATTTCTGTGAGCACATATGTAGTGTGGAGTGAGTAGAAATGATGTTTTTGTGCAGCGTGGCATCAGAACTATCAAATTATGACAGCTATCAGTCAGTGCATTTCTGCCTATTATTACAGTTGTCGTTTTGCTTGGTGATGTAATCAGGGACAATCCGTGGGTGGTTCAAGCAGAAATGGAGGGGTGTAAGGTTTGAAAGAAGTTTGTGGGAGCCTGAGGTATTAAAATAAAAAAATATGGATAAAGAGACGAACAGGTTTACGTGTTGGATAAAAGAAGCCATCTGGATTAGGAAGACGGAACCAACTATGAACAGAGACGAGGGGGGCTACAGACTAAGTCAGGTGTAGGACAGTCTGCTCGCCATGCCATCTAGCGAGCAGTGACCACTGAACATTCAGTTCCTGAAGAAGGCCGCCGATGGTGGTCGAAACGTAGAAGTAAGTAGAACATTACTAGTTGTGTAATTATGAAATTTGCTTGGAATAAAGCCCATCTTGAATACAAGGTTTTTATTCAATAAAAAATGTGTACAAAACTACATACTATAGTTAACCCCACTTTACAGCCACCTCAGTATTAAGGCCAACCTGGAAGAGTGCATTATTTCTATAAGAGAAAAAAAGAATAGGAAATGAGTCGACCCAAGTCTCAAATTATTTTCATTTTATTCTATATACAATATATATTAATACATGAAATACAAACAGACATATATAATACAACTGACAACAGATGATGAAATACATTAATATACATTAATATTTTGCTAGTCATTGGCAATGTGTTTACTTGGAAATGTATTTTCATAGTTTATTTCATATGATAACCAGTCTGTCCTATCTAGAAATAAAACTGTACATATACATAAAGGTGCACAAAAACCAACTTAAGACAACATTAAATTAAAAAGTCTAACCAGAAAGATGACATACAGGCAATGATTAACAACAAATACACAGCAATTTGGATAATTGCCAGTTTCATACGAGACCCCAATTTTATTAATAAAATTGTTGATATAAAAAATAACACATTTTAGTGTTTATTGCTGGACTGCAACCACTGTCAGAAACTTAAAAAAATACAGGCCAATAATTAATATGATGTAAAATGGATTTTACTTTTTTAAAGTGAGGTTCCACTGATCTGTTTTTATTGTTCACACTTTCTGTGTATTGTTAAACTGTCATCTTTTACACCATCTCCAAACTGTCTATTAAATATGATTTTGTTTTGTATGGATGTCATTTTTAAACGACTCGGATATTGTACATACTATTAAATTCGGTGTTACAATGTCCGTAATGCAATCATTCATAACTACTATACATTCCTGTAACACATTTACCAAAAAATAATGTAAATTTCCCTTGTGGTGGCAGCATTTTTACACCGAGAAAGAAGCCAACTTGCAAGACTAAATTAAAATGTGGAAATTGTTATACATTCTGTACTCTTCAGGAAATACTGATTAAGACATTCTATAATTCTTATACTTGATAGCATTGCACAAGCCCTTGACCTTTCAACGTCACCCTTTGTGTCCTCTTAACATGCCATATCGTTACCGACAGCACAGAACTCCAATACAATAACTTTTGAATAAAGTGTTGATTACATTTGTTGGTCTCCATAAATTTTCTGCATGCAAAGTTTTTGCAAACATTGGTACATTGTACTGCATATTTGTTTCCAACCAACAATTATATAGCAGTACCACATACTGCATATTTGTTTCCAACCAACAATTATATAGCAGTACCACATACTGCATATTTGTTTCCAACCAACAATTATATAACAGTACCACATACTGCATATTTGTTTCCAACCAACAATTATATAATAGTACCACATACTGCATATTTGTTTCCAACCAACAATTATATAACAGTACCACATACTGCATATTTGTTTCCAGCCAACAATTGTATAACGCTATAGAGCTGAACTGTACATTTTGTTGTATCTGCACTGGATAACGACTGTCCACTGTCGTAACTATAACTGGACCACCTTCATGTGCCTGGTGCGGCTGTGCAGGCGGTCAGTTAGTCTCTGACCAAGAGTGGCCAGCAAACCATTGATGAGGTCATAACTCTGCAGCTTGGAACTGAACAAGAGTTTAGAGAATGACTCGTTTGACTTGAGGAGGGCTGGCATGCCTTGCAGGAAGAAACCCTCACAGTACGACATCAAACTGACTGCATTGTAGAGCTGAAAGGAAACAGACCAGATGCTTAGTGAGAGCTGTTCACATAGTCGCTACACAGAAACACATGTTCAGTTGTTTTAGCAATGAAACAAGTTACATATAGGCTATTACTTATACAAACAAACTGGAAGTTCAACATTTTGACTTTTGTAAATATTACAGCCTCCTGCGTGATATAGGCTCAGTATTATGATATAACCAAACGGATTTTCATAAAACATGATGCTTTTATTGGTACAAGAGACAGTCCTTGTGGTTTTGAACAAGGCTTTCATGTTGTGAAACAACCAGAATACTGTGGCATGGAATGGAACTTTGGAGACAACTTGATTACTCTTGTCGATATGTCAAACTACAGTTATCACAATGCCCACAGGCCACAGGGCTGTGGTGTGGTGCGGGCAGTAGTAACCAGGGCACTTTGTGCCATCTCTAAGGAGACCACGTACCTTGGCCTGTTTGTAGATGTGAGTGCAGTTGTCAGCGGTCACTTTCCCCGCACACAGCCTCTCACAGTGGTGCTGTAGCCCGTCCAACAGGAAGAAGTTGGCAGCTCCCAGCAGCTGCAGTCACAGACACACACAATGTGTAGGACACAGTGGCTTCACACACACAACATGTACAACACAGTGTCTTAACACACACAACATGTACGACACAGTGGCTTCACACACACAACATGTAGGACACAGTGGCTTCACACACACAACATGTACGACACAGTGTCTTAACACACACAACATGTACGACACAGTGGCTTCACACACACAACATGTAGGACACAGTGGCTTCACACACACACACACACACACACACACACACACACACACACACACACACACACACACACACACACACACACACCACACACACACACACCCACACACACACACACACACACACACACACACACACACACACACCACACCCACCACACCACACCACACACACACACACACACACACACACACACAACATGTAGGACACAGTGTCTTCACACACACACACACACACACACACACACACACACACACACACACACACACACACACACACACACACACACACACACACACACACACACACACACACACACACACACACACACACCCACCACACCACACCACACCACACACACACACACACACACACACACACACACACACACACACACACACAACATGTAGGACACAGTGGCTTCACACACACAACATGTACGACACAGTGGCTTCACCAGTGTTGCAATACTCTTATTATTATTATTCCTGAAGGGAACACTGAAACCATGTTCCCTCTGCTGTGTAATTGGTGACACACCTACAAGACTGTCTGTAGTTCTGGGAACAAGTATAAACATTCACAGCGTTAACAAATCAAACGCATGTGAATGCAGCGGAAGAATGGTCAACCTCCACTAGGACCAATGACCACCTTTGACTGTGCCATCTGTGGTCACCAATGCACTTCGCATAATACATTCATCAAAAGACACACAACAGACTCGGGATGAGATCCATCGTTCAACGTCTCACTTCATTCAGTCTATTATGCTTTTTCCTAAGTTGCTGCCACATCGGAAAAAATACGTTTAAATATTCACTCCAAAAACTCTTGCGTTATTGTCAAGAAATGTAGTTTGGTTTTATTTTTTAAATTGCAAA
Source organism: Oasisia sp. SBJ-2009 (assembly GCA_964017155.1). Lineage (NCBI taxonomy): Eukaryota > Metazoa > Annelida > Polychaeta > Sabellida > Siboglinidae > Oasisia > Oasisia sp. SBJ-2009. Next base: position 16,130,532 of record OZ024857.1, read on the forward strand.
TGCAGAAATTAATAGTATACATTGTTGGTTATTAACACAACTGTGCAATGTATTACACAATCTGGTTATTTGCAAAACTAAATGCACACATCTCATAGCTTCTGTCGGGGTGTTACTACTAGTTCTGATCCTCTAAAAAGTGAGCAATATTTCCTAAATCTAGCCCCATATATGTGTCTAATCATGTGACCATGCTTACCTCGAGTATTTCGTCATGTGACTCTACGTGCACTGTCCACGACCCGCCATTGTACAAGTACTCCATGATGTGCTGCAAACACATTGAGACAATACAGCACTACTGCATTAGTCAAACTTCCACTATCTCGTGCTAAATAACTGTTCTCAGCATTACACTGATTATTTATCAGTTCATTCCACACATTTAAACCTAAAGATGGACAATATAAAAGCAATCTTAGGCAAATGAAAAATTTTCAGCAGTAATTTTCAAATGATGTCCAACTAAATTTCAATAGTAGAAACTATGACTGTCACTGTCTCAACACAAGCACTAGTACATCATTGATCAGTTTGTGTTTGATGAGTTCTAACTTTATAATAATGACAACATATGCAGACTAAATTACTTGTTATAATAACATGATAATATGTAAACTTTAATAGATAACTGAAAGACAACAAGTATCATTATATGTACATGAAAAATTACATGCAAGTTTACCTGAAATATGTGATAGCGCACATCGTTGATTTCAATGACTGGTTGACTGCTCTCTGCAAACTTGTTGGACAACATTGCTCGGAATCTGTTTGACGCATTCACCAGGATGATCTTGTGGGCGTAGAAGATGTGGCCTTCGATCATAAACTGGATGTCTGACAGCTCAGGGTTGTTCACAAACCTTGGGTCTGAAAAATCAGTGGGAAAATGTACGTCAGGTTCCTATGTAAATGACTAATACTACTTATATATTATTGACTTTAATAATGTTGGACCTACAGTATAGATGTTTTGTTAACTTTCCAGTATAGGCTTCCATCGTGTGTCAGCTCTTACAACTAAATTAAGAATTTAAAAGTTATTTGTCTGAATACTAAGATGATGTGTCAAAACTATGGTCGCTAATTTATATTTTGCTACATACGCTTGTTCTAATCAGCATCTGTATGGCTGCAAGCTTAATACAATTATTATTAGTAATGTAATATTTATCGTGGTGTTGATAATTAAAATTGATCCATTAAAACATTAACTTCTACATATTTTACTTGATCCTATTCTCACAAACAAATGGTAGGAGTCTGTCATCCCAACTCTTTTTGTAGATATCAATTCTTTTGTACTACCCAAGTGCTCGTGTGAATTGTTAAGGTAAAGCTGCCTAAAGATAGCGTGTGGATACCTTTCATCGACAGGGTCCCTAATGATCGACCGTTTCATAAATGCAATAAATGGATGCGCCCATGACATCAGTTTGTGTGTTTGTTTACACATATACAATTACGTTAGTACAGTAACAGTCAACACCAAAAATAAAACGCAAACTGATGTCATGGGCGCATCCATTTATTGCATTTATGAAACGGTCAATCATTAAGGACCCTGTCGATGAAAGATACCCATCCCATACGCTACCTATAGAAGTATTGTGTATTGCCAACACAGATTTTGTAATGAATTTGTTCGTTCATTTATTGTGACAAATCAATGCATCTACATTCGTGGAAAGAGTCGTATCTTTTTGTCACTCACCTATCCTGGTGGGGGGGCGCTGTATGGGGGGAGGGATCTCAGGGATGACGTCCTGCCCATAGATGTGACAGAGGAGTTCCACCATCCTGGCAGCCGTCGGCTCCCGCTGGGAACAAACAGGGGAAGGACATGTTAAAACCTGCTTAAAGCGTGACTAATTTTAAAAGCTGACAAGCAGTTATGAGGAACATATACCCATGACAACATACTTAGTGGGTATGTCCAAAGAGAACTATGTTATTGACGTGTGAGTTTTTACTGTATAATGATTTCTGTTTATTTCTTAAGGTTAAAAAAGCATGTAGCTTATATGAAATGTGATTCTATTTCATACAACTAAATTATTGAGGTGTGTGAGTTTTCACTGTATAATAATTTGTGGCACTGTTTGTTTCTTAAGGTTAAAAAAGCATGTAGCTTATATGAAATGTGATTCTATTTTATACAACTAAATTATTGAGATGTGTGAGTTTTCACTGTATAATAATTTGTGGCACTGTTTTTTCTTTAGGTTAAAAAAGCATGTAGCATATATGAAATCTATTTTATACAACCAAATAACTTATCGTAATTGTTTTTTTCTTTTCAAAGTAGATATCAAGCGTTTACATCATAAAATACAGTAAAGAGTCAATGTTTTACAACATGCTAACACATGCTAAGACACAGCTACCCTCAGCACTATTACAATGAATCAGTCATGAGAATAATTTACTGTGTTGATACATAAACCAGACAACATGGAATGTGGCGTTACCTTCTTGCGCTTGAGGATATCAAACAACAGAGGGAGGCAATGACTGACGAACGATGGCCCACAATCAGCCTCCAGGTGGCAGCGCGAGAAGTCCGCCAGCAGACTCAACAGCAGCGACGTTCGCCGCATGTTGTACGCCGCTTCCAAACATCGCCCCCAGGTGTAGCTGTTCCACGGTACACCTGACGGATAATGACCAATTGTAAACATCTTAATCATTGATTATCTAATTAATACACTAGTAAAATAATTGTTAAATATTGCACCAAATAATACACTATTAAAAAAATTGATAGATATGGCACCAAATAAGACAACTGGACCATTTACCAAATCATACTTATCATCAATTGAGAACAACATTTTGAATTAAGTATGTATCATGCTAAGTGTGTATCATGCTAGAGATCTATTTTCAGAAATTATATTGTCGTTATATTTTGTTTCGATACTTGTAAATTCACCAAATCATTGTAACATAAACATAAAGTGTACATAATTAATTGTGAATAATGTAAAAACATATTGTCCATTTAGACGTAGACCCAGAGTTCTGCTGACCTAGATTCTTGAGTTCAAGTGCAATGTTGAGGAAGCCATTTTCTGCAGCTTGGTACATCGACTCCTGCAAGAGAAAAACACAACGATAAGAACACACAAGAAAGCATGAAACATGACCTATGACCTATGCCCAGTCACGTCACCAGCAGGCTCACATGCTACCCAAGTCTGTCTGTTGTGGAAAGAGATGACAATACGTTGCATGCACTGATGATGCTCCGTCGCATCAAGTAGGAAGGAAGAAACAAGCTTGGTACATGCAAATGTCAAAAAGTATGTTGTAGGATGTAAAAAAATATCACATTATTTGTTTTGAACTGCAAAAAATCTTATAATCTACTGATGCTAAAACTGTGTCATAATTTCAATACAGAATGTGGTTAGTACAATTACTGTACCTCAAAAGGTGTAAATGAAGTTATTATTACGTTATCTCATCTAAACTTCAAATAAAGTGTTATCTTGAACACTTCCCAAGGTGTCAATGCACCTATATATTGAAAGAAACCTTCACAATAAATATATATGTGGTATCTATCTAGCTATATTAACGACACTAAGGAAGTGGATATTATATTTTTTAGTCAAAATCTTGGGAGAAAATAGACAATATTCAGGTTTGATTGAGCCATATCAGTTTTCTCATTTCCGTTGAGGAAACCAAACCTCTCAAGCCTGTCATACGGAAGCTGTTCATTCCATCACCTGCAGTACTCGGTTCTGAGTCCGTGTCAGTTTGCTGGTAGGTGGCTCCTCCTGGTGTGACCCGTCCACACTAAGCACTTCGTCGATCGTGACGTAAATGTTCTCACTGTTTGCATTTCCATTTTCACTGCCCAGTTTGTCGTTGAGATCCTGTCATCAAACCAACACCAACATCATGCACTGCGCTGCCACCTGGTGACCATTTACATAACCCATGCATTGCTACACATCAGTCATTGTCTACATTATAAGTTTCATAACATGCAATACTAAAAAAACAATTATAAATAGCAAGTTTAAAGAGGTAGGTATTAGCAGATTACAAAAAATATACACTGTACTGTAGATTTAGATATTTTTTTTTATTTTTTTTTTAGTAGTTAGATAATAAGAAGAAGAAGAAGAATTACATTTATAAAGTGCCATAAATATAGAAATATCCATTGGGAGGCGCTATACATGTGTCGTAGAATTATAATATTAAGTTTGTTAAGGTAAATAAAATATAATACCTAAAATATGTATAAAAAGTAATAGTAATAAAAAATAAAATAAATAAGTTAGCTAAAGATAATAATTAAAATGAATGGTATATTGATAATAAAATAATGAGTATGACATTTTGTAAAATTAATGTAAAACATGTACAAGATAATAAATAGGTAAAAATAAAATACAAATTAAATAAACTGAGAGGTGTCTACATGGCCCGGAATATAACATGCAATACTAAGAAAAACAATTATCAATAGCAAGTTCCAAGCGGTAGGTATAAGCAGATTACAAAACAATATACACTGTAGTGTAGATTCAAATAATTGTTATGTTATATTATGTTGAAACAACAAAAGTAGTTAGATAACTATTATTACTAACGTGTTGTGAACTTGGCTGAAGCTTGTCACGAATGTTGTATCTGTTCTTGAACGTGTCAGTGGCTCCCTCTGCCAGCATCTCTTCGAGTGAGAGCACATCGTTTGTGTCGCTGACTTTTTGTGCCAATAGTCTCTGTATCACGTTCCTATGGATTTGAAAACATGCACAGCTACATCACAATGCCCAATGGATGCATTCAAATGACATGGTTACTGACACCATCAAAACATTAATCCAGTAGTGACCACTAAAAGCACAATGTTTTTTCAGTGCTTCAAGTTTGAGAAACCCAGGCGAGTGATAAATCGCTCGGCTAAATATGCGAAATAACTTAGGCGAGTGGTTTTTACTTTTGTTTTATCCACCCTGTGGCACTCTATGTTGTCCGTGTGACGGAGCCACTGTATAATCGTTGCATGTCACTGGTTTCGCAAAGCTATTTTATAATTTGCAGTTACTTACTAGCATCTCATGTTTGCGTAAATATCTATGGTTGTGTATGTTCATCTAAACACATAATTTGCTATGTCAGTCATCTTATTAGTGTTATGAACGTAATTAACGTGAGCGATAAATCGATAGGGAGCGAAACTGATCGCTCGCCATACAAAGGAAGCACTGTTTTTTCCTCATACACTAACATTTATATACAGTACATGATTAATGTTCTCAACACCTGAGTTACCAGTGTTCACAAAATGAAAGTTATGCCTGCTAGAATGTATATACAACATTCCAATATTAACAGGCACTGCTGCCAGTAACTGCAAATTAACTGTAGACATCGAACCACAGGCAGAGGAAAATCGATTCAATAAACTCCCTGCTACTAATCACCTCACAGAACTAAAACCTTTCTTTAATATAAAACCTTCTCACATTTCTATCAAAAAAATCTAAACAAAGCCTTTTCCAACGTAAACACAAAACTCCTGGAGTGACTCTATGTTCAGTCACCAGGTGTCATACAGCGCCACCTACCGGTGGCCGTGTGCAGCAGCGAGGGAGAAGGCACTGTGTCCTCCGAAGCTGTAGGTGAATGAGATTCCATTGCGGGGGGTGGTGGTGAGGTAGGGGTCAGCCCCCTGGGTCAGCAGCAGACAGACCAACTCATAGTGACCTGCACAGATAAACATTCTAGTGACCTAACTTGTCGGATAAACAAATGACTGTTTTATCTAGATTTAATTGGGATTTTTTTAATAATACTAGTAATATGAGTACACATAATATGAGTATCTTAGTATTATTAAGATTAATATTATTTATTTATATTGAAAATTTTTGTTTTTTCTGATCTATTTATTTTACAACTACGTCTCTATTTTAAATTTTTAGGTAATATGTATATTCATGTAAAGTGTAATGCGCCTCTGAATGGTTTTATTGCTAGATATATGGCGTAGACAAATACTGTATTTATTATTATTATTATTATTATAACATGGCAAATTTCAGCTATTATATGGTGATAACTATCGAGGTGGTTCTTGCAGCAAGTTTATTCCAAACAATCAACTGTGTGGACGAAGCAGGAGAATATTTCTACAGACAGGATCATTATGTTTGTATGTTAGTGACCTGTCATAAACTACATAGTTACGTAGGCAGTCACACAGCAATATTTCAACCATTTCATCTTGGAAAAACACAAGCAGCTATCCACAGGAGGCGTTACAGCCTGTCGACACCAGTCAGGACATACACACCGTGTTCACTCATTCAAATTATATTATTTTTCACATCAAGAACACTCAGACAGATATTAAATTTACTGACACGAGAGCAGTGTTCTCGCCAAGTTACTGTTACGTACCTGTTGCTGCGGCCAGTTGCAGCGGTGTCTCGGAATAGTTCTCCCCTCCCACTTTGTGTGCCCCCTCCACAGCGGCTCCACGTTCTAACAACAACTGCAGGAGAACAAGAAGGAATATTACATTTCACCTCCTCACAGACTCTGTACATTCCAACACCAACCACCTAGACTAATGGGAAGTATTCAGACATGCTGTAATTGCTACACACAAACTCCTGCCAGGTAAACCGGCCATATTCATGTGTACACGCGAGTGATTTGAAACAACATACAGCAACAATCACACAAACTTTGGTGAGTGAATGTTTTAGGTCGGAATTGAATGTTACTTAATAAAATTTTGAAACGACAGTTAGATGATTTAAAACCAGTTTCTCTCATCTGAGAGTTAGTTGTTCTATCCACTACACTATAATACCTGATAATACAAGTAGAACATTTAATAGAAAATAAATAATAAATAATGAGATAAATGACCAAAAACAGGTGCATCCAATGTGACTGATTTTTACCTGTACAATGGCAATGTGACCTTGAACTGTGGCAAATGTCAGCGCAGTCCACGACTTTGTTTCAGGATCAATTGAAGAATACCTTAGAGTGTCTGTTGGGACCTGCAAAATGGAATGTTTGTTTTACACTGCAGCTTAATTCATAAAGTTTTAGTTTAACTCTTGAACATGTCTGATAAGACAACGATTCATATTGTGAAGTACCTTATTGGCATGATATACATCTTCTGTAACTGTGTTTACCTGGTTTTCTTTCTAACCAAGGTTTTATAGCCATCCACACTTCAAATGAAGTCATGAAATATAGTAGTCTTCCCCTAATACTGTAGATGGCAGAACTATTGCTCCAAGTAGTCTTCTCCTAATACTGTAGATGGCAGCACTATTGCTCCAAGTAGTCTTCTCCTAATAATTTAGATGGCAGCATTGTTGCTCCAAATAGTCTTCTCCTAATACTGTAGATGGCAGCACTGTTGCTCCAGGTATTATTTTAATCATAACAATGTACTAAACTTGTATGACAATTTGGTGAAACAAAATATGAAACTGTTTAACTTACAGCAATGTCAAGGGCCGCGCCAGAGTCGACCAGTATGTGTACCATGGCTTCATCTCCCCGGGCACACGCATACATGAGGGGGGTCATACCCTGCACAAACAAACTCACCCTCACTACATGGACTGTACACTGTCAGTAAGAGTTAGGGTTATAACAGATGTCCCAGTGCAAGAAGAATGTCAATGGAGGTGTTGATAAACTCTAACCCTAGAGTGCAAGAACGTTGTTTGGGGTTAGAATCTGTGTCTTGTACAGGTTTTTTTTAGAATTGTGAGATAAACAATACCAGCAATTACATGATGTTATATGTTATTCCTCATCATGGGTTGAGGCTCAGGCCTCAGCCAAAGACAGGACCTTGTGGCGAAACATTGTTGTGGCCTTATGTCCCACTGGGGACGGAGAGGACAAGTAAGTCAGTAATATGTTATTCCTAATGGCTTCATGACAGTCCAGTAGGGTAAAACACTACTGTGTATAGTGCTCACCTATATTTGTAGTATGTTTAACCATTATTATTTATTTATATTAATAATAATCAAAATTAATGCATATCCATGTATAACATTTTTAAATGTTAGTGTACAATGACCATTTTACACCCCATATATTATATTTTAATGCATAACTGTATGTAAAATTATCATTACATGAAATAAAATAATCTATTTTTTATTCTATACAGTTAATATTTGTATAACAACCACTGGAATGTTACCTCTGTGACTGCTGACATCATCATTAAAGTTGTACATGTTAATGACAATGTAACAGCATAATTTTTTATACATTTCCTTTCATCTGCTCTGTAATCTGTGTCCAGCGGAGAGGTCAGACCAAGTGATTACTGGACACATGTACATTAATGTCCATGGCTGTCGACAAGGCCTCACCACAACACCAAGGCCTGAGGCACTGGACTCAACACTGTAGTCTACAAGACGACGTTTTCTACTCCAGGCATTGTTTTACTATGTCCTTCGCTATTTCTATGGCTTACGTGCACTTTATGAATTTCAATTATCTCAGAATCAAGAACATATTTCCATGATGACTTCACGACAATTCACGCAGAAATCTTAGTGATATTTAAATTATTTAAATCCTTATGTCCACTTGAAAATATATTTTCATGATAACTTCAAGACAATTCACACGGAAATCTTAGTGATATTTAAATTATTTAAATCCTTATGTCCACTTAAAAATAGTCTGATGGTTTTTCTGATGATTTTGTCAAAACTTAATAACACGAGGTAAGATCTACCTTGTCCAATACCTTGACTCCAATATTAACCCTTTTCCTCACCTGGTCATTCCTCACATTAACCCCCTCCTTGCCGAGTAGTGCCAACGCATGCGGCACTGTGTCGGATCGGCCACAAGAGAGTATGCGAAACGCCATGTCCAGTTGGAATCTGGCCACACACTGACCAGCGTCCAGTTGACAGGAAGCACACAACGTCTCACCAGGCCTGCAATGTGACACTGACAGTGACCAGCTACCCTCAACAATGTGATAATTTCACAAGGTATCCCAGCAAACAAGGAACCATTTCTGAACTTGTTGGCAGGTGTCATACTAATTCATAATTGGTACTGCTCCACCAGTACGTATTTTCATGTGAATACATGTGTTCTGCCTGTTGTCATGAGTTTGACATGAATCGTTCTGGGTCAGAACTGGTACGGTTTCACTGGTACGTGTTTCCACATGAAAAACTCGTGATTTCACGGTAAAGCCGTGTCGACACACCAAATTTGTTCACAGAATCCGGTGAATTCATGTGAATTGAGCCAGTTGAACTCGTGAATTCACTTACAGATCATGTGAAATCACAGGTCGTTGTTTGCTGGGTCACCACGGAAACATGCAAATGCTGAATGTAGTGCTAGATCCTTGGAGGATGGAAGACGAGGAAGATTAAGACACAGCTAATGCAGACAAGGCGGGTATCAGCAAAGCAAGAACCAATCTTGCTGCCAACCTCATTCTGAACTATTACAACAAGTAGGATCACAACAATATGTGTCCTGTGAGTTGATGTTATAGGGAGCCTGGGAGTCAATGACATAGGGGTCTACTCACTCCAGTAGTCTGTGTGGACAGTCGACACCAGGCAGCAGTAGCCTTGCGGCTTGTGACACGTCGTTGCCGTCGACAACCCGACTGTTTCTGTGCTCCGTGTGAGCGGCGGCCACACGAATCCACTCCATCAGAGGCGGTGTCGATAACCTAAAAGCAGGAAAATAGATTTATTTTACAAAAAATCTTTTTATATTTAGTGCGATTCGCACGGGCAGTGACAACATAAACGGTCAACAAATTTGCGACGACATAGTACTGAACAACAGAATGATAAATGTCGCAATAAACGGAACCTCGTAACATAATTGTTTAACAACAATCGAGAGCAAATCAATATTTACCCTTTCAAACTCGAGAACTATCGAAAGAGAGGCTGGACACTGAGCTTGTCAGCGTCCTAATTTGTTTACCGTATACACCCGAATATAAGCTCTGGTTTTGTTGCCCACATAAATGCCTTTTGAGTTTCATTCAAAAGGTGTTTTTATAGGGTGGGTAAGTCTCGCGCGCGAAAACGTAGTAATCGAACTGTTCCCAAATAGCATATTTCAGTTATATAATATTGTCCTAAGGATTATTACAAGCAGAAGCGGTGGAATACTTTGCCGGTGACAATGATCACGGAAATCACGAATTTAATCGATTATTATGGTGGTTACCATGGCATTAGTGGCAAGTACTTGTGTTTGATGATCTTGACTAATAATAAAGAGTGCCATTTTTCCCTCAGTACAACCTGTTTGGGGCAGATGTATACATGTGTTATGATGATGTGCATTTAGACAACTTGTCAAATATAAGTGCCTATCGAAACAACAACGTTTTCTTGTGTCCAGTTCCCAAATCAGCTCCAATTGAGCGGAGTTTCGCCATGTATCGTGACCCACTTTACAGGCCCTATTGAAGGGGTGCACGTGCATTGGCAAAATAACTACAAAAGGCATCACTAAAATTTTAGCTACATATTTTCTATTCATATCCTTTCCTGAACACCAACCAAGTGACTGTCTCCTACAACCATGTTCTAGCTGCATGACCAACTTCCTTTCTGCTCTAATTACGGCACAATATTTGTCAGTACAAACACAACAATGCACGTACTTTTCAAAGCAGTCTTCCACAACTTTCTGGTGTTTTTACAGTTTTATTTTCTGCATTGTGAAAAGGAGAAACCTGTAGTTTAATTAGACCCCTGCTAACTGCCAATTAGCTTATTTCACACATGACTGAGTAGGACCATTGAGCATACATGTGAAGTTAGCGGGGCTCAGAAAGCGTCAAATTCAACAAACTTTACATAATCACAGAGAGCGTCGTTCTGAGATATTTGTTGACTCTGCCCATTGTTAACCCTGTTAGCTGGTATCATTTGATATATCTGGGTTTTGAAACCGGATGCCGTGGACACAAGTGAAAAGCACAAGTCTGTTTGTATTGAGCAAGGTCAGGCGTACGATCTGACCTAGTGGCGCAAAGGAAGTGGCCGTGGTCGCAATAAAACAAGGTCCACAATAAAACGAGGTCCGAGTGCCAAGTTTTATCTTTGACCAGCCACTGATAGCATCTGATGGTACATGGAACATAATTTACAGACATCTTATTCTTATCACATGACGAGATAATTAGAAGCCTGTCTTTCACATTCCTACATTGCCGTCTGCAGCTGGTATTGGGGACGCCTGGTGTCGCTAGTGACACAGATATGACAGCTGATACACGTGTCACTGTGGCAGCTGACAGCTGTGACACTGGTGACATGTCTGCTTGTCACATGACACCGGTAACTGAGTTGTGGCAAGTAACGGGAAGTTGAGAGATGGGTCGATTACATCACAAATGTCAACCAGCAGCAATTATGACTATGGTTACAATTTATGAGTACAATATTGAAACGAATCAATATAACTGTCATATCAGTCACTGGTTACATCTGATAACTAACTATACTGACGGAAGACCAATATGTTTACTAAAATCTGTTAAGCTGATCTTTTATGGATATAACAAATTCAATCGTAAAAATATAGTTTAACAACGTTACAGAATTAACAAAACTAACAATTACCGTGCCCTGTGTAGGTGAAACTGAGGCGCCCCCCTGTGGCTGGTGTCACTATGTTCGAGTTCCGGACATCGCATGTAGTAGTGGAGAACATGCAGAGCTTCTCGTCCCCATGACAACAGGTGTTGCCGTCGGTTACTAGGACTCGCTCCGTTGCCATGCGGCGTCTTGTTGTACCAGTGGTGGACAGCCTGACTGACCAACTCACCTACCCGGGGGGAAACAGTCACACTTCATGATCAACTTATGTAGACAATAACTTCTGTGCAGGAGCAGTAGCAATAAAACATTTATATATATATATATATATATATATATATATATATATATATATATATATATATATAATTATATATATATATAATTTTATATATAATTATATATATACACATATATATATATATATATATATATATATATATATATATATATATATATATATATATATAGCGTACATTGTGTAGAGAGCAAAACATTATAAAATAGATTTATGGTTCCATTTGTTTGATATATTATAACAAAGTTAAAATGTGTATTCGAGGTCAGTTCATTAAGGTAAGAATGGTGTATATAATTACAATATCATTGAGATAATATAACTTAGTGACTAACAGGATCACAGTTTACATTGCTGAAATACAAAGTAACCTTACTAATGTCTTAACATTTTTATGTGACAAAATACTTCAAAATGTTCTGAATTTTAGTGGACTAATATACATTATTAAAAGAACAATGCGTAGTTGTTCACAAACTGACCTAGTTCTGTGAGTGTGCCGACACATGTTGCTAGGAGACACTGTTCAATGTTTTTTGACATTGATTCGTCATGTTGGTTGGTGACCTTATGACCTTCACTTCCTGGGATGCAGAGGTTGAGAGAGGCAGGCAGAGATGGGGTACCTACAAGACATACAACAATCGTACACGTTTTGTGATAGTCTCATCTTTTGAGTTCCTGTTCTGGCCTTCATAGTTCTTTTTCTAAACCTTACAACTAACCATAATTCAGCTTTCAGGTTTTATTTCAAAACATTTTATTGTTGTATATACTGTGCACGTATTTTACTTTGTATTTTCATCTGAAAATTATTTTCTGATGATTGATTTCATACCAATTAAACTTTGGAGGGAAAAGATTGAGTCCGTTCGTAATTTCTGCATGAAATTTATTTATTTGGAATTCATTTATTCACATATAGGCATGTACCAATTTGACATATTTGACACATTTTAAAACTTTTTACATTCTGTTGTAGGTTCTAACCAATATTCATTTTTTTCTGAGGGCAAACACTAAAACCACACATCAATATTTGACAGGTGGTCAGCCCATTTAAAAAATGTAACAAAGCAGACATATTTTAATAGAGTAAGGTGACCAGGAATAAACATAATTAAATCCTGTGAATCCAACTTTCTTTTCACATAGCTAGAAATTCCCATGTTGTCTGCTACCAGAGCGTAAACAGCTAGAGGGTATTTGTAGGAACCCTAACCACACCTACCACCATTAGTTGTCATAACCACCCAAGCATACCTGTTTCACCCTTAATCTACCACCCTTGTCCGAGTCCGACCTCACACAGTGGGCCCTGATAGTGATCTCTCTAACGAAGGCATAAGCCGGTGAAATACTGACCCGAGACAGCAGATTTGAAACATGCAGAAGATTAACTTATGATGTTTTATCTAAGCATCCTAACCTCTGGCAGCACATGGCATATCTACAGGAACACGATACGTTACACGCGCCAGGCATCTTCTCGTTTGATCACCTGTAATTATACAGTAGACACGGTGGAAGCAATTATCTTTTTGTGTCACGGTCGGTGGTTTGTGACCAAATCTACTGGTTGTCTGGATGATTGTGACCACGCCTAACTTGACCGATTGGCCAACGTTGACGGGATAACACAGCTAACATCAGTACTACACTGCCATGGAAGTATACTACTGTTTGTAGGAGCTTCAAGACTTCAAGAGTTTACTGCTAAAAAGTGAGGTTTCACTATCCTGCAGTTGTAACGTGTGTGCTAAAGTAATAAGTTAATAACATAAATATGACAAATAGATAAATACAATTAAATGTACATTAAGTGTACATTAAAACGAGGAATAAATTTAAATAAATATAATAAATAGATAAATAAATTATTTGTATATTAAATTTCACATTCATATGCAATGTAAAGGATATGATACTGTGAGCTAAAATAATAAGTTAATAAAATATCATAATAAATATATCAATAAAATGATTAGTACATTAAATAAAAAACAGGCAGTTCATGATTAACACTAAAAAATATACTATAATTTCAATGATTGAATGACTGGGATGGCGGCTCTCCGGAACACTTCTGCAGTGTGCGAATGCTACCCTTTCACAGACACTTAATTCATCAGTAAACTATGGAAAGAAAATGAAGGCTGACTGCAAGAAACATCTCACAATGCAGACTGAGTCTTCATTGTTGGTGTCAAGTTCAAACGACGGTTGGGCAAAAAATAAACAAACCATAAACTGTCAAGGAGACAAGTGGTTCTATTACACAATTGGTCGTGTCGTATTGTTGATGGCCCTGTGATGAGTCACGCAGTAGATAATGTCTTCCAACCACCGTTCACTCGGTAAGTTTTATGTCGTCCATAAGAAAATCAAAAAGTTACCTCGAGCACAGAGAGATGCTTAGTACACAGAAAATAAGAGGTTAGTGCTGTGCTGACCTTTTAACTGAGATCCAACTACGTTATAATGAGCTTGTCACGAATAATTCACACAGGAAGATTTAAGGGTCCACCTGCAAATATTTTACTGTCAAAATACAACCATCATTTTTACCCCACTTGAATGGGATTTTCTGTGTTAATAGGCTATACATAAATGTAAAAATAACATATCCAGGTGAAAATAAATGTTAGGAAATGTGTTAAATACCGCAGTCTGCATGAAAAATGCACCACACAGTACATGAATTGGTTGGTTGAACAGTTGAGACAATACTGTGATATGTCCACAGATAAAATATTCAGCAAATGAATCAATCATGGCAAGTTGAAATTTATAGCATTTTTTGTTCTGCAAAAATGCCAACAGTATTTGGTAACAAATATTTCAGTAGTTTGTCTGTTGATTTTTTAAATCTAAATAAAAGTTCTCCCACTTATATTTCTTAAATGAGGAGTCCAAGTAAGAAGGTAGTTACACACTGAATGTAACAATGCCATCTATCAGTAAAGTAACTGGCATGTGTAACGTCATACTCCAAAAGTATGCAGGCATATTGAAGAACTCAGCAATTGAACCGTGAATTATATCATCATGGTGGATTAAAGTTTTATTCCGAGGTAACTTTCATTGTGCCAATAGAATTACACCCAGACATTGTGGCAGACACATTAATTCACACATAATACTGACACATCAAGACACAACACATTAATCATGTGCACAACAAAAACACAATCAGTCTACTGTGATTGTTTGATTCAGAAGGCAGACACGGAGCAGGCTACAAGTTCACTATCACATGATGGGGAAATATACCAACCAACCCCTTGTCTGTTTTTTATTAAATGGAATTCTAATAAGATGTTATTTAACATCAATAAAGTATAAAATGTCTATCTTTTCCCCAACTCCCACAAAGGTTCAATCCCAGATCTTGGCAGGGTGGTATTATATGTGTGAATGCCAACACAAACACTGGAAGTAAGAGAGGGATAAGGTAACCATCCTATAAACATTTTACCCCATTTAGTCCATTATGAAACCCACGTAATAACATACAACTAAAAGGACGTACTTGGCACAAAAGATGGAGCTCGCAATAAAACGATAAACCTCGTTAAGAGTCAAGTTACAGCGTTTTTTTTAGGACATTTCATGAAGATCTGCAGTATTCAGTCTATTTTTGACTAACACAAATGCTGGGTAATTTAATCTCTTATCATCCCTGCCCTGCATTGATAAGTGCAATTTCAGCCAATGGTGATTTTTAAAAAGGTTTTGAGGAATAAAACTGCACATAAACTCCCGATAATAAAATGTACATACATGTAATAACATTTTCAAAAGTGAAAAATTTAAGCTGTTATGTATTTTTGTTAGACTGTGATGTTTGTTATAATAAACATTCTACTTCCATTAAATCAATACAAATTATAATAGGTTTTTTAAATACTGACAATTGTTAAATACATTTTATGTTTATAATCAGCAAGGTATTTTAACTATGAGTGAGCTGATTGTGGTGATTAGTGGTTATTTATATAAAATAATACAGATATACCCAACACTACAATATGGTTTGAGAATGTTATTAAACCAACAAAACCACTCACTACGTGGTTTCCTCCAAACAGCCTAAACTTGTGCTAACGCAGGAGTTCTTCTCTAGAATTAGTGAGTCCACTACAGGTAACACATTTACCCCCTGTGTGGGATCTTTTACTTCCCCTGGCATAGACACCAGATAGAAGGGACCACCGGCTTTTAGTGTTTCTTCCGAAAGACACAGGCAAATGTGGGGTGAACGAAATTGCCTAAGTTTCGAAACGGCGGTAGGTGGGATTGAACCACCGTCCCCTCGATTGACAGTCCGGCGCTCTACCGCACGACCACCGCTCTTCACCACATTAAGTACTTACAGAACATTCACTAAAACGTCACTTTCATCAACTTTCATTATGCACAATGGGTACACTGGCCCAGGGTGTTTGCCTGTAATCTGCGGCCCCATGATTACTGCCCCACACACCTGTTACCACCCTCCACCCTCTCACTATGGTCTAACACTAGGGCCATCCGCACATCACTGGAGGGTGAGAGTGAATCACGTGGAATGAATGACGCTGGTATGTGCACCCATTAATCAAGTGTTGTTAATTAGAGGCCAGGTACTGTAGCAGGGTGTCACTGACATCTACGCAATGTGACAGCGACACAGTTTGACACAATATCACAAGAATGTGTTTTCTGTGATTTGGTGACAGACAATATTGTCTAGAGTTCCAACACCAAATATGTCTGTCATATCTTCTTGGTTGAAATCCATTTTGTTAAGTTTCTTTACAAATTTCTTGCATATTTTAATTGGTTTGTCAGCCTTCTTATCAAGTGCTTCCATCTACAATGTTACATACTCAAAAGTCGATCTGCAAAATCCTGCACCAAACAAAATCAAGTTTGTGGTATAAAAAGTCTGCCGAAAATTAAGCTTTAAATAATTTGCTATTCAAGCTTGATTAAGTTTGTCATTTTACTAATAAGTTATAATCTTGTGGAAAAAAATATGCAAGAAAAGGTTTATTTTATAGAAACAAATCATATGAAACAAATCCAATATGGCTCTAATCCTCTAAAAGGTATGCACTGTACACATGATATCCATGCCAACTCTTGCTAGTAAACTGTCATTGCCAGTCACATTTGAAATTTGCTCAGAACTGCTACTGCTACTGCTACTCACATTGCAGCCAAAGTTGTGTATAGTCAAACATTATCCTCTGAGAGACTGGTTTGTTACACACAGTAGGATTATGTTCCGCATGGCCGATCACAATGTTGTAGCACTGGTAAAAACCCATAAGAACAGCAGTCAACCATTATAAACAATTAATCCAATTTCTTAATGTTTTGGTATTGAACTAAGGCAGGCACTGTAACTTATATTGCATTCTGATGGCCCTCCATAGTTAAAACGTCCTTTCTGGTGAATTAAGTCCACTTGCTAGCTAAGCTTATGTAGATTGCCTGTGTTAAAAAGGGTTGGATGCTGCACAAAGAGACCCTACAATCCAAGGCCAGGTGTTATATGTGTCAACAAAATGGGTACATGTATAAATGAAATGCACACTGAATGGTTATGAAATAGAGTGGTGTCTATTATTGCAGAATTCCCAGGTTTTTCAATTTAAAATTGCTACCACGTTAAATGGTCATTGCAGTGTGCCAAAATAACATAATTTAGCACGTGACTTGGTCCCTTGGAACTACACGGCACCCCAACAGACCTTGGGAACTCCTGTGGAAAACCACTGTTCTATTCACTGGAAGGCATGCAAGTGTAACTGAGTCTGGAGAGTGACAGAAACAAGGAGGGAGGATAGAAGGAGTCTGGATAACCTAAAGGAAGAGATTGGGATGCAATCCAACTTCCTGGTGGATGGATCAGAAGCTGGATGCTGTGACTGAGATGGAGAGACTGTGGGAGAGCAGGGACAGGGAAGCTGAGAGATGACATCCCAGGACTTCAGGAAGAGGGACATCGGAAAGAAACAAGATGACTGCAAGAGAGAGAGACAAAGAGCAGTGTAGCCATGCAGGATATGATCAGAATATTTGCCCTGTGAAAGTAGCAAAGTTGTATGATGGGACACAGAGAGACCAGCGGATCAACCACAGAGAGACCATCAGATCAGCCACAGAGACACCACCGGATCAATCACAGAGAGACCACTGGATCAACCACAGAGACCACACTGGATCAACCACAGAGACAACACCGGATCAACCACAGAGACCACACTGGATCAACCACAGAGACAACACCGGATCAACCACAGAGACAACACCAGATCAACCACAGAGACACCACCGGATCAACCACAGAGACAACACCGGATCAACCACAGAGACACCACCGGATCAACCACAGAGACACCACCAGATCAACCACAGAGACACCACCGGATCAACCACAGAGACACCACCGGATCAACCACAACCTGCCACACTCTTCCTCTTGCGTCACAGCGACGTGTCAGTTGACGTGTCAGTTGGCGACATGCCAGTATACCCCGTGGCACCTCACGGGGAGCGGGGCAGTTGCACCTGGCAGTGGGGTGCAGGAACAATGCACCAGGAGGTCGTGCCCCCGGCACGTGGAGTGCAAGCCCCAGAAGGCACGTGTCATCCCCCACGGATCAGATACGGCGTGATAAGGTTGTGTCAATCTGTGGCTGTTTCAACCACAACATCTACCATATGTCTTGATATGATGTGAACAGATTGGACACCGTGTGTTCAGTCATGCGTGTCGTTCCTGCGTGCCACTGGTCAGTTCTGCCCCACCTGGCTGGTGCATGTTGCAAAGCTTCTTGGGTAGGGCAAAATCAGGAGATATTAGATTAGAAAATAAGCAAGTAATTTAACCGTTTGCATGTGAGTGATGTAAACTTACAATGTAACATTGAAATAGTTGGAATATGATCCAGTGAGCATCTCACCTTGATTTTATCTAAAACCACAGAATTTTATTTTTAAAATATGGATAAGTCACAACATAATCTCCATTAGACTGTATAATTCCAGAAAAGCCCAATACAAATCTTAGGGTATATTTTGGATCTTGGGACTTGGCAAAATATTGAGAAATGTGGATGCATCATTAGTACCATGACTTGTTGACAATGTCACTGCTGTGTCCACCCATTGTCAAGATGGACAATGTGGAGTCTGTGACAGTCAGTTGGGATGGACGGAAGATTAAGAGCCTCTTCATCTGTTTGTCTGTCCTTCACTGACATCACAGCACACAATGACAGGTGGTGACAGTCACAGGGACTTGTAGACCGGGCATTGGTGCTGGTCATTGGTGCTGGTCATTGGTGTGGTCATTCGTATTCATAGTGCTAGTCATTTGTCCTGGTCATTCATATATGCATAATGCTGGTCATTGGTTGAGGTTACTGGTGTGGTCATTCAATTGTTTATGGTGTTAAGTCATTGGTGATGGTCATTGGTGTGGTCATTCACGTATTCATAGTGCTGGTCATTGGTGCTGGTCATTGGTCATTGGTGCTGGTCATTGGTGCTGGTCATTGGTCATTGGTGCTGGTCATTGGTGCTGGTCATTGGTCATTGGTGCTGGTCATTGGTGCTGGTCATTGGTCATTGGTGTGGTCACTGGTGTGGTCATTGTGATGAACTAGTACTACTGGTTGATGACAGGAGAAAGTTAAACCAAGTGCAGAGAGAGTGCCAGTGGCGCCTGCCATGAGTGATCAAGGGTCTAGTATCTACACCACACAAGATCAAAGTCCAATCCGACCTAGACGACTTGCTCTAAATGACACCTCGCACCCACACAACGCACCCCACACGACGGCAAACTCCACAACCCCTTCTGTACAGGTACGAATGGTGATCGAGGCACGCCACATTATGCATGTATTTCACCCCGCCACGCCACCTTTGTGTCCGCTCCCACCCCACTACCTGCGACCTGCACTTTTTTCCCACCTCTACCCGCAGCCCGACGGCAAACCCAATTTGATGGCTGACACACCTTCGCAGTGAAACCACCTCTGTGACAGCGGGTCCCTCACCTGTGGGTAATGACAGTGCCTCACCGAGGGGCCCAGGTAATCACCCTCACCCCTGCACTTAATAGAAATCATGTTGTATTATGACAGAGTCAACACCAGGGACTGTTTGTGGCTGTCTTGTGCTGGGTTGAGCCAGGGTGCTGCTGGTTCAACCAATGATGAGGGAGCGCAATTAGGGGTGATAGATGACCTCAGGTGAAGCAAAAGAAACAGGCATCTCCCATTTCCCAGCTCAGTACTCGACAGGTGCAAAAGTATTTACATCAACACATAAAGGTGCTCGTCATAATTCTCCAGTTACAATTACATGAAAATCATGGAGGGGCTAACTAGATATTTTCTTGCGTAGTTCCCACGTGCACATTTATCAAGTTTCTATGGTTTTTAGCTTTGTTGTAGATATTAATATCAGTACTGCTAAAATGGCTGGACTAACACTGCCCACGTGTGGGCATGTTTCAGCGATGTTTACTGTTCTACTTACAACAACCATAACATGGACTGACAAGGGATTTTCTTTACCTCACACATGTCTTCAGTGACAGTGACTAACCAGCCTCTAGAAAGTACAAACAAAACCAGGTGGCCTCAGACATCCAGACATATTGCCGGATGTGGCCACCCAGACTAGACAGAGACATGAACAAACTAAAAGGACCCAGTCAAGACATTGCTACAGGTTCCTCCAGACAAATTGTAGAAACAACAACATCAGTATACTTCTGCAACTACGCGTGAATGTATTCCAATTCCAACACATCTAAACTGTTTTTATTGCTATTTTGACTAGAAACCGCAGACTAGAATTTTTGTTAGGTCTGGTTTTACTTTAGAAAATACTGAAGTCAAGGTTTCCTGTTTTGGCGTTTCACAATCTGGTTGGGTGTTTCACAAGACCTGGTTTGGTGTTCTGCAATAGGCCCACGGTCCTATTTAAACTGGTGTTTGTCGGCAAATCGGCCTCACTTGCTTCAGCAGCCACTCTACTCAGTTAATCGATATTCATCGACACCGTTGATATTATTTTATCCGGTTAATTTTAAGCTCCCACCCACCCTCCTTTATTGACTGTTTTTACTTATGTGTGTAGTTTGATTATTGTATAATTTTACCTATGTTTGTAGTTCGATTATTGTATACATATATTGTGTAGATGTTAGTTAGTAGGTAGTCTGCAGAGAGTTAGTAGGTAGTCTGACTTGTAGATCAGGGCGTTTGCATTGTTAGGTGGCGATTGTCTGTATACTTGCACATGTTTACTACGTATGGTGATTATTTGAACATGTGGTTATTGTATAACATTAAACAATGCAGATCTACAAGTTCACCCACAACCCTGTCTTACTATTATTTGTTCACGTACCTGACCGAGTGTCAGGGCGGTTTATTGCTAACAGACATGATTAATTTTTGAGAATACTGAAGTCAAGTGATCTTTACTTCCCAACTAATCTGGCACGAGTCATTGTGACTGTTACCTCCAAACTGTCTCTGTCACAGCGACTTGACGTTTCTCTCTGGGTCATCCGTCATGGCCTGGTGACATTTATTAATTCAAACATCAAGAGAGACCTGACTGGCCATTGTGTGTGTGCACAATGGGTGTCTTTGTTTGATTAGTGCAGATTCTGATCAATATTATTGCAAGAACCAAGCCCCAGGGAGAAATAATGCTAATCCAGCAATCAAGTCCCTGTGTACACACACCAGCCTGTCAACAGGCAGGTTCTTGGTTCTTACATTTGGACCATAGGGCTGGTGTGTCATGAGTTATTAATTTGCTGTATCTGCATCTTAATAATAATAATGATGACTTCTTTTGCGCCAATATCCTTGAAGATCAAGCTCAGTGGCACGACAAAGCAAAGGGATTAAGGCGACAAAACAAAGGGATTAAGCAAATTCGTAATCGAAAACAATGCGTGAGTCGTCAATGGATGGATGAAGAAGCTAGGAGGCTAAGGATGATAGGCAGCATTAAAGAGATAGGTTTTTAGGCGTCGGCAGAATGAAACTATATTACCTACTGATTTAACACTGGCAGGAAGCGAATTCCACACCGTTGGTGCGGCAACCGAGAAAGTTTGGGTCCCGGCTTTCGTTTTCACCCGAGGGATGTAAAGAGGGTTACTACTGGTTGAGTGTAGCTGTCAGGAATTTCTTGCTGGAGTTAGCATTGAATTTATATATGCTGGTTAGTTTTGTTCACATTCTGTCTGACCCAACCCATGTTAGGGTTATTTAGTATAAATATGTACATCTCTGCTAACTGACTATCACATTTCTTTGCAAATTGGTGATCGGCAAATTTAAGTAAAAAATCCACAAGCAATGAGATAGAGGCATTTTGGGGTGATTATCCTCCATCCCAGTTACCCTAGAGGAATTACCCTTACAGGCGTAATTGGCTGGCAGTTGTGATAATTGCAAGTTAGGTGAGGTTAAATTCTTGTCTGTGCCCACCCACTGACACCTTTAAGAGACACAGTATGATCGCCCTTTTGTCATAGTTACCTAACCCTCACAATGGGGTGCTCCAAAGTGGATAATGACGCAGTTCACTCATAAACAGACAAAGCAGCCAGCTGCGATGGTGCTGATATATTCTAGCAAAGCAGTTACAAGCAAATGGCAAAAGTCGGCGTATCAAATGGCGTCCTTTGACAAGGTCTGGCTAATTACGAGCAGCAACAAAAATGCAGAAAAGCGACAAACACCTGCCCCAAGGTTTCTAGCATGGGGGGGGGCAATGGACCACCCAGGTAGCTAGATGACTTTTCTTCTCATTACCCTCCAAAGGTACCCTCAAACAAAGCAGCTATACTACACATGCATCATTTTGCCCTAGCAATTACCAGTCGAGTTTGGAATGCATGAATATCAACACACTCTTGTCTTTGTTCTGTTTTTTAGCCTCACAACGAGAAATTCCACAGACTGACTTTCTGCAACTTTTGTATCAAACCGTTTCTTTATTGATGATCACGCCTGTTAAATTTACCTCACCAGTGCACTTTGCTCAAAAAGTGAGGAAAGTCAACTATTAGTTACAGCAGGATTAACAAACACAGCAAGTGTTGCGCGGTATACTGCAATCATGTGGCAGTGCATTCAAACCACAGAGTGAAACTTGAGATTGAGATCAAGCGGTTGGCACACTGCCATATAGCTCACTATCTGGTCGTCACATCTGTGACTCCTGCAGGGGCAATACAACATCTCTAGGGCCAGGTACAAAAACGTCATAGGAAACGATTGCTTTATTAATACATAAACAACCACCAATACGGGTTTGAGTATAAAATAGTACCATTATCGTGGCATGATATCGAGTAATCAAACATGCACTTGCTAGCAGTGTCTTGCACGGCTAATCCAGGCAACTACAGCTACAACTACAACCACAACCACAACTATAACTACAACTACTACTACTACTACTACTACTACAACTACAACACTGGCTCTTGGTGCATATCTCTGTAAGTGTAGTGAAGCATTCAGTGCGTTATCAACAAGCTGCATCCTGTTCTTTGCATGTTTAGCTTGAAGCTGTGTTTAAAAACGCCTCCCAAAATCTGCAGTTTTAACCAGTTGTTTCTTACATTACGATACACTAGGGGCCACTAGTGAAGGAAACAGTTGACTGTTTCTGGTGTCACCAAAGTTCTGTTATGTTTATTGACAAATTAAGCCAACAATACAGGAATACTTCTGCTAATGATAACACCATATTGAAGACAGCAATAGGTTGTCATCTTTAACTTCAGTCGTCCATGACGGATTGCTAACTATATCTATTTTCAGGTTTATACTGACACGACATGTGGAGGACAATAACAAAAAAATTATGAAAATATAACGCAGAATCATTTCAATTATTACAAAGGTTTATTATTTAACTGGTCAC
The DNA here is from genome assembly GCA_964017155.1 of Oasisia sp. SBJ-2009. Taxonomy (NCBI): domain Eukaryota; kingdom Metazoa; phylum Annelida; class Polychaeta; order Sabellida; family Siboglinidae; genus Oasisia; species Oasisia sp. SBJ-2009. The sequence goes on from OZ024857.1 coordinate 16,154,430, forward strand.
CCTGGTAGTCAGTTAACTCACATTGTCATCTGACTATGATCATTTGACAATGGAATACGATTTCATCTTACACAAATGTATCATCCACCAATTGAAGCTTGTTGCTAGTTAAAAGTATTTATAGTAAATTGGTTTAATTGATTAATCAGCCCATTGTTCCTAACGTGATACATTACTGCTACATACGGAATAATGAAACTGGTTGCTTGGGTCAGTAAGCATGAAAACAATTCACGAATTCATTACTGTCAGGTTCTTAATGAGAAGTGCTGACCAATGCTGCCCACTGACCAGATGGTACAAAGAGAATATGCCTGGACAATGGGTCATTAGGCCCCCCTAATAATGACCACTCCAGCACCCACTAGAACATGTGCAACAATTACTCCACCACATTAATTCCTGGGAGAAGATGTGTCACTAATTAATAATTAACAGCGAAAGTTGGTCTTACTGTCAACAAAATCCACTCAAGCAAAAACTGTTGATGATCCAAAACTCAAGACAAATTTTCTTTGTTCTTGGCAAATTGTTTTTAGTAGAAACAAAAATGTTAATTAAGTACCCAAAATAAAATATACGCCAACACAAATTCCTCAGACATTTGATGCTGACAGTGATCAGAAAACATATGTTGAGATAAAACGTATTCCACACTCCATTATTTATTTTGGAGGTAATTGTTTGTTTAATACATTTTTGATACCCAGTCTAGACCAACCAATGATGCAAGGAATGTGGTAGACCACAGGCAATTTCACACTGTGCTGATAAATTATAGTCTCAACAAGTCGTTAAATATTAATTATTGGAACATGCACCATTTGTCATGATCGCAACAGATCCAGGGATCCCATATTTACAAATCAAGATAAGCCCAGACAATATGTGGATAAAACATGCACCAGGTCAGTCTGAAATGATCGCCAGGTTTCTGTCTAAACTAGACTTTTGAGATTGTGCAGCAGATATGATGGAGTGGGGGTTGTTGGGGACATGTAGCACAGTGGGGGAGTGGGGCTGTTCAGTTGAGAGTAGCATGTAGTTTCAATCTCCTTGTTGCAATTTCATAAGTTTGATAACTCTGTTTGTTTGGTGGGTTGGTGGGTTGGTTGGTTGGTTGGTTGGTTGGCTGGCTGGCTGGCTGGCTGGCTGGCTGGCTGGCTGGCTGGCTGGCTGGCTGGCTGGCTGGCTGGCTGGCTGGCTGGCTGGTGAATGAGTAGCTTTACTGCCACCCTTACAATATGGAATGTCTCCCACTCTGCTGGTGAACAAGTTTTTGATTACAACTACTTACTTGTTGTCTACCCAAATTTCTGACAGACAAACACGATCATACAGTTCTTTTAGAGGACAAAGACCCCTATATGTGGCCGCTTCATATCAGTCCCACATAATGAGTAACCCAACGTATTGGTAAGTGGGTGTTGTGTGTTAAATTAAAGGGTAATGCAGGCGTGTTTAAGATGTTAAGTTAAACTACACTTACCACTGGCGTTGACTCCACAGATGAGGTGTTCGAATGGCTGCAGCAGGCCCCACAATGCACTGCTACTTGCTATCCCATAATCCAACACTTCCAGGCTCAGAACCGAGTCTCCTGTGGGCAGAAACGGAAACACTTGGTTTAAGATTTAGGCAATACCCACTAATATCAACGTCTGGCGCCACAAACCAACATGTTGACAGCAACAAACTGTAGGACTGTAGAGATTGTCCAGAGAGAATTCCATAGAAATATATGTGAAAAAGTCTATATAGAATATTCCATAAACATTATATATTTTTAGTAAGGGCAGATCATTATTTCAAATCCACCTCTGCATTGGAATACCTTCAAAATAACAAATGGGTATTAAGACGTTTCTAATTTTCTGATAATTACTTTGTATTCATAAAGATAAGTTAATTCATAACATCCCCAAGAAAAAACAGTGTGTATGTATATATATATATATATATATATATATATATATATATATATATATATATATATATATCGGAGTTAAACTTAGATGGACAAGAATGTTTAATTCTTTAAAATAAAATATTACTATGAAAGGTTTCAAATATTTTATTATAGCAAACTTCTACATATTATCCTATCAATTGCATGTAGAATTTGAGGAATGCAGCATATTTAAATTGCATCCAACATACTTCCACTTAGCTGAAATGGAATTCAGCGAGACAGATGCGACAACAACGTGAAAATAATACCGGTTTAAGTCGTCAATACGCTTACTTAAAACTCTCAACATACCGCAAGGTGATCACCACATGTCAACCACACAATGACATCGACAAATGACACACGATTAAGTTACACATCATTAAAGGTTCACGACACGTTTAATTTACCAAGCTGAGCCCATCTGTTCCTGTGAAATCCCTTTTTCCTGGGCTGCTTAGGTGAATCCTCGTAATTACTTAAATATCAAGTTGTGCCTGTTGTTGGTATTAGTTTAGCCTGCTGAGAATACTGTGGAATGTTCCTGTAGTGGGAAACTGGAATAATTTTGTTCAAAAAACAGACACAATAAAACGTCTAAACGTAGAAAACTGCTGCTCCACAATAGTGATCAATGGGACTATTAAATACACATTAGCTTTAAGGTATAATCTTTGTGTGAAGATAAAATGTGTTCTTCTTCCCAGAAGAATAAGAACTCTGTGTTCTTAGAACGACCCAGTACAAAGGAGAATATGTCTTTTTATTCACGCCGCAGCTAAATGACTCACACGACCCAATGTTTTAAAATAGCGCACAATGGTGTACAGACAACTAACAGTGAAATAAGACTCACTCACCACAAAACACATTTAGCTTTTCAGTGACTACAAAGACGAAATCCATTGGTCGGTTATGACTAAACAAAGTGGCAAATATCCGAGGTGGCCATAGCTTTATGCAGAGACCCGTCCACCCGTCATTTTGCCGGGTAAAAACAAATATGGACGGGTAGAAATAATATGGGCGGACGGATAAAAAAATGAAGGAGCAAAAAAAGTCTTCCTAAACCATAGACATTGTTAGTTGTGCCTTGTAAGTGAGCATAAATTGTGTCACATGTGACATGTGTGTTTGTAGTCCTTTTCAGGTCAAAAAAATACATTTAAAGTTTGTGAACTGGCTTAACAGTTAACATCCATATGTCCACCAAAACATGTGTGACTGGCAATAATTTGGTCCTGCATAAAGCCCTGGAGGTGGCCCACCTTGGATATTCAGGTGGAGGCACCCCCCCCCCACAATCACCTTCATGACTACCCCCATAATGAGTGTTTCTCCCCGACAAATTGACAAACGCCAATTCATAAGCGCTGCCATTGTCCCAGGTAATGAATGGTCCCTGTGCTCAGAACTCTTAAGACAAACACCTAAATACCCACCACTTTAAATAATCACTCATAATAACCCCCTGTTCACCACCCCATACAGTGCCCCTACTGTAGTTACCCTGGTACATACACACCATGTTCTTCACTGGGTACTTTTTCTATTAGTCGGGTCTTATCACCAGCGCTTTCAGGTAAACAGACTTGGACGAGTTCCAAATAAAACCCAAGGACAGAGACGGAGATGCACTGATAAGAAGTTCATCGGCAACAATGGGCCCTCCACCAAACCAACGCACATTTTACAGGTTAGGTTCGTATTAACAGATGGCAACAACTTGCAGACATAGCTTTATGTAGAGACCCATCCACCCATCATTTGGACGGGTAAAAACAAATATGGACGGGCAGAAATATGGGTGGACGGGTGGTGGATGGGTAAAAAAATGAAAGAGCAAAAAAAGTGTGATATGTGTGTTTGTAGCCCATTTCAGGTCATCAGGCACATTTGAAAGTTTGTAAACTGGCTTAACAGTTAACATCCATGTGTCCACCAAAACATGTGTGACTGGCAATACTTTTATCCTGCATAAAGCCCTGCAGAAAGCAGATGCAATCTCCAAAACACACATTCGCAGCAACGAACAAATTAAGCAAGGTCCAATAAATACAAAAACCTAAATTTTCAAAGCTTGTAGTCATTAGCATGTAGAACAATAGTCATCTCTAATTTACAATGTAAATTATTTTCATTAATGTATAATGATCTCGACATGATATGATACAACATCATTACATGATTAAGAAATGTTTCCTTTGATCTCCACGCATGTGTATAATTGCTCACGGCATGTTTACATAGAAAAATATTATTTGATTCTATTAAGCACAAAGCCATAATTTTGATAAATAATTCAAGCAAATTATTTCATGCTGTTTAAACTGCTGACAGACTGTGTAGTGGAGTTCAGCAGATGACTGCACTAATTAATATTTAATAAATTTCCATCTAAAACAGCGATTCAATTTTTTATTTAATACTATAAATTGGACTGTAAATTATGTAATTTTTTAATCAAAATAATATGTAAGCAATTGTCATGAATTTTTGTATATGATTTTACCATATTTAACAATAAACAGTGATTAGTAAAGTCAGTTAAAAATGCAGTTAAAATAACTTACTTGTGAACAATAATTATTACTGACAACACTACCTAAATTATACTTAAATAACCAAAAGTTATGTCATCATAAAAAAGAATTGAAAGTATCATTTTATTTGAAAATTCCATTATAATGGATGAATTAAGAAATTGCTATGTAGAGATTGTCAAGAGAGAATTCTATAGAAAACTATGTGCAAAAATCTATGTAGAATATTTCCTAAACATCATGTTTTTGGTAAGGGCAGATAATTATTTCAAATCCAGCTCTGCGCTGGAATACCTTCAAAATAACAAATGGCTATTAATATGTTTCTGATTTTCTGATAATTATTTTCCATTCATGAAGATAAGTTAGTTTGTAACATCACCAAGAAAAAACAGTGTGTATAAATATATTTGTATGATAAAATTAGGATTATTTCTAAAGAATGCATTTCTAAAGAACTCGGAACTTTGAAATAGAAGAGTGATAGGGTGAAATGTAGAAGTTTGCTATAATAAAATACTTGTAACCTTTCATAGTATTTTTTCATTTTAAAGAATTAAACATTCTTCTCATATCTAAATTTAACTTTCAGGTATATATATATATATATATATATATATATATATATATATATATATTAAATTTAACATTCAGGTATATATTATATATATATATATATATATATATATATATATATATATATATATATATATATATAGATATATATATATATACCTGAAAGTTAAATTTAGATATGAGAAGAATGTTTAATTCTTAAAAATAAGAAAATACTATGAAAGGTTACAAGTATTTTATTATAGCAAACTTCTACATTTCACCCTATCACTCTTCTATTTCAAAGTTCCGAGTTCTTTAGAAATGCATTCTTTAGAAATAATCCTGTAAGTGCAAGACTTCTAATAGGATTATGGACACATACACCTATAATACCATAATTGTCTCGCAAGAGAAAGTGGGAAAAAAACACATCTCAAAACACGAGTTATTTTTCATTCAAACCAAAACAAACATCACACATCACCTAAACACTTTCACACCACTGAACACGTGAATCGTGATGCTGCCAGTTCCGTGGGCGCGCCTAACATCACCCCTGCTGGGGGGAAGCGTAATGAATGCGCGTGCCATCGGAGGGATTGGGGTAAATAGCGCTGACAAAGCCGCGCAAGGGACACCACTTTCACCCCTTCTTTCCCATTCTTCCCCTGCCAACCTGGAAAACCCTCACGCTGTCTGACGACGCAGGGGGTGTTTTCCCCGTCAATATATCGGTCTGAGTAGCGAGTGTCTCACCCACCCCCTGGTGGGAACTATGGGGTTGCGTAAGGTGGATGATTAAGTGCGTCATTGTGCCGGGGGACCCGTGTGAAAGGCTCTCACAGGAAGTGGCCGGACGCTTAGTGCTTACCTGGTCTAATGAACAAATTGCCAGCGAGTCCGGGGGGACCGGCCCGCACCGAGGAATGCAACGCCAAGTATGCGGGAAATGAAATTGTCTTGAGTACCTGCAGATGGCCGTGTGAATGACGATGACCTAAGCGTAGTGTACCTGCGCGCTTACTCAGTCGCGACCGTGGCGGTCACGCTAGGTTAATTACAATTAATCAGGAAAGCTGTGATAGAGGTGCGTAATACCTTAATGGCTGTCAGAGTGGTTGGTGGTCCAGCACAAATTCCTGTGTGGGTTTTATGGACCGTTTAACTGGTAAACAGCGTCTTGTTGATACCGGTGATAGGAAGCTTTAAAATGTAGATCAAACAAGACTTGTGATCAAATTTGAATTTTATTACAAAAACAAGAAAGGATGTTAAATGATTAAATACATATGAGCAACATAGGTTGATTACGTTTAAAGGGTATTTGATCATTGATAAATAAATATAATGGATATAATGGAGGACACTTTTAAAGATCACATCACGTCTGGCTATGAAAACAACAACTGCAGTTACAATAACAATATTTGCTGGCTATAACCTCCTATATATTATTAAAACTGCTTCCCACCAATGATCATATATTCACTATGAATATATGCAGGAAGGCACTTTAATTAATTAATAATGTATTGGTGATGGACTGAGGATAGCTCTTAACATTCTTGCACCAGCGATGATACTAATTCATTTAATTGATTTTAAGTTGTGTGATTGATGTCGAACATGCAATTGTGAACTTTATTGCAGACATCAAGAGATGTGGTCTAGAATCATCAAAGTCCAAGTGATGGATGTTCATGCATTAAAAGTGCATATTATTGGCTCTATACATCTACTGGGACCTCATAACATGACTGTCAAAGTTCTTTTGCTGAATAAAATGTGTTTTTATGCAGTCACCACATGCCTATAGACTTAAAATTTGACATATTTCAGCTCTGTGTCACAATATCATATTACTTGAATATAGGACAATTCAAATAATTGACAGTGGCTTGACACTGGGAATTTTGATAATTATATATAAAATTCACTTGTGAACATTATAGAGTGGTTATCGTTGTTTTTAAAGCAACAAAATCACTTGTGATAGTGATTTTAGGGCACTCATCTAAAAGGTTATCAGGTATATATAGATTAATATTTTACTTTGTTTAAGTGTGGCCCGCCACAGCATACAGAATATTACACAGGCCTATTCTGTAGATATACCATAAATCGATTTTAGGGGTACGTCTCATAAAGGCTTCTCAGAAATGTACACTTTTAGTTTATAATCTCTGCTTTCATTGTACAGTTTTTTTTTTATCAAACAACCTAAAATAGTAAATGCATTGTTTTACAACCATATACATTAAAAAAGAGTATTTAAGTATAAATGGCTTCGCTTCTCATGATGATGTTTTTTAAAGTTTATTGCAATTTGAGCAATAAACAAAAAATACTGAAGATATTTCAACAAGGGAATATCACTATATAGAAAGCTCATAATGTATGAAATTAAAAACAGCTTAAGTGGCATTTCACTGTTGATGTCTTATAAACACCCACATAAAAGTGACATGTGTGTAGAAGTAGAAGATGTAAATACACTAGATTCTTAGGTTCTTAGGCGGTTTCCTCCAAACAGCCCAAACTTGGGCTAACGCAGGAGTTCCTCTCTAGAATTAGTGAGTCCACTACAGGTTACACATTTACCCCCTGTGTGGGATCTTGCACTTCCCCTGGCATAGACACCAGATAGAAAGGACCACCAGCTTTTAATGTCTCTTCTGAAAGGCACAGGCAAATGTGGGGTGACCGAAATTGCCTAAGTTTCGAAACAGCGGTATGTGGGATTGAACCAGCGTCCCCTCGATTGACAGTCTGGCGCTCTACCGCACTAACACTGCTCCCCTCATGGATATATATTTTATATACTAGATATATATAATCTGATGTACATACCGAGCTGTTCATTGCCGAGTGATGTCAACACGATCTCTTCCAGTAGGTTCTCGATGCAGGCCGTCAGGAAGATGGCGGCGAACTCGTGCACGTACGCCGCTATACACACATCCACCATCCACCGATGGAACTTTCCAACGGAGAAGTGTAGCGCAGCACGCTCACTCTTGCTCTGTTTGTGCGTGTGTGCGCTCATCGCATACACAGCCAGTGCCTTGTGACACGCCTGCGTACAACTGTCGCACAACGCGTGACACAGCGTTATCTTCATTGCCGTCTGTACCTCGTGTTTCGTGCATTTGTTAAGTGACGCACTCAGCCGCTGGATTTCACGAGCGATGCGCACAAGCGGACGGTGTAACAGGAATGATAGCCGCTGCATCATCTCCACAGTGATGTGTCCACACAAATGTTTCGTGCGTCCCTCGCGAAGCACGTTCAACACTTCCTGTTCACCCCACGGCACCCGCTCCAACTCAGGCAACTTCGCACAGCTGCTCGCAAATACATTCTCGTCGACCATCGACATGTTTCCATCATCCGTCGCATCCTTGCCATAGCCGCGGTGATTGTGAACGCATGCACAGGAACTAGTGTCGCCACCTGGGATGTCTGCGTAATCATGCGAGAAATTTGCAGAGTCATGCTGCGACTGGCTAGTGCCAGACGAACGGGATTCTGACGTCGCACTGTAGCTCGTCAACATACTACTGTTGTAGCTCTGCGACGAACCGCAGCCACCTAGCGTCAATTTCATAAACGGGGCGTGGAGTTGGTCGACCCCCGCCATTTATATTTGGTTCTTTGATCAAAAGTGACAAGGACAAAAACGTTGACACTTTCTACAGATAATTCCCTGCATTGGGTTTTTCATTGGCTCAAACGTCAGAGCGTCAAACAACAGAGAAATTATTTTGCATAATCTGACACTTTGATTGTGATATAAAAGAAGTCCACTTCCAGCGTCTGTATCCGCAGAATGTGCTCACTGGACCATGCATAAAACTGGCCACAGTTGGGTGAGTTTCTTTCAATTACTCCTGGTCCCGCTGTTATTCGCACCTGTTCGCACCTGCAAGATGATTAAAACAAGAGTTTATGACACAATCAATCAAACATCTCACATCGTCTGCAAGGAATAAAATCATAAAAGGCCACTGCGAGCCACCTGACGCCATCTTTGTAGGAGGCAGACTCACCTTCAGCCGGCACCAGTGAAGGTCATGTGACAGTACTACTAGTACGCCGACAACTGAATCGTTTCAAGCATATCAAAAGAATTATTTGGTTGCAAAGTTTAAGAATAGCGAAAGAGAGAATGAAATTGCAATATAATAATTAAAACATATATAAGGAAGTACTGTCACCTTATGGTTACCTTCCTAATACAGTCACCTTGGAATTAAGACCATACAAGGACAGTCCCAAATTATTTCTGTAAAGAGATTAGTCCTACTAATGTGGTCACCTCTCCAATCAGGTCAGCTTTGTCCAGTACCAAGAGTGACCATGACACAGTGTACAATGACATTTGCCTGTTTGTTCTCATGGCAGATTATAAATTATTTATGACTGAAAATGTATCTAGACATACTAAAAAGAGACACAACAGTTATGTAACTATAACTACATAAACAAATGATTAACTCTCCATGCATGAATGGCTGCCTTTTCTGATTACAATCTGGGTGAGAAGTACTCTGCCTACTATTTCAAATCTCTCCAAAATAAAAAACTTTATTTACCCCTATGTTATTTCTAAGAACTGCATTAATAATTAATCTAGTCGGCACCAGTTGGTCTGATAAGAAATGACGAGGCAGACAAGAGGACTACATTTCAAAACCGATACTGTTCAAACCACAAGTCAACACCTTCCATTTTGCAGAAGTAGACCTAAGAACATGTGACTGTTACACCGCGTGGGTCGGCCATAAACCACCCTGGTACCTGGCCAGCAGAGCGCCGCTATCTCCACACGAGTTCTTTGTAACTGTTTTAATGGCATCCACGGCGACGCCTCGGTCTAGAGTAGAGGGTTTGGTCACTTACTGATACATTTGATCACACAATGACACTTGGCGGGTAGAAAAACAACTTCAAAGAGTCGCAGCGTATAATTGCAGTTCGGCTGACTTTGTACCTGTGTTTGGGGGTAAGGGGGTGGAACGAGGGGGTGTCAAGATACCCCGTCTAGGTGTCGCCTTATGGGAGTGGTAACGCTGCCCGCATTGGTGTTCATGTTTTAAGTATCACATGACATCCAAAGTGCACACATATGACATAGATCTACATTCAACATTCGGGGCATTCCATGTCAAATCAACCAAGAACTTACATGACTGTCTTCGATTTTGAAGACAGTCGTGTATATTTCACCCTGTTTTTGATTGATTTGACATGGAATGCCCTATTCATGGAAACAACATCTAATATAGAGCTGGATGAAGTTACAGAGAAGATTTAGGAAAGAAAGCTGAGATTTGCTGGGTGCTGTGATAGCCACATACAGAGTTTTACAGACACACTGACAAACTGGCATCTACCCAGGTGCCAAGTCTACCACTTGGTGGCACAACTCACTGCAGGTTATCCCATGGTCTGCTGCTTTATTGCTCAAGTCTACTGGCAGACCAATATTTCATGGCTTAACAAATAATTCACTTTGAATCAAAACATTCTGTTTACCAGGTAATCAACTTTTCACATTGACAATGCACTGATTTAAAATAAATTATATACTCTAAAATTTAAAACATTATTAGATTTTCTGCATGGTTAGATGGTTAGATACTCATTCATCACCATCTCATGATGAACAAACATCTCATGCAACATTACAAGGTAACTCTACAGCAAAGACCAGTACATAGAAGAGCAAGTCGGGACAGACTCGTTTTGTGAAGTGATAACATATGCTGGAGCCAGAAGACAGATGCACAGACATGGGACAGCTCACTGAGGCTTGTAGAGTTTGACAACACGGGCCACAGGGGAGAAATAAATATGGAATTAACATATGTGAATGCCATGCAAAATGCAAACACTGTGTGCATGGTATTATCCAACATTATGCATGGATGGGTGGATGGATGGATGGGTGGGTGGGTGGGTGGGTGGATGGATGGATGGATGGATGGATGGATGGATGGATGGATGGATGGATGGATGGATGGATGGATGGATGGATGGATGGATGGATGGATGGATGGATGGATGGATGGATGGATGGATGGATGGATGGATGGATGGATGGATGGATGGATGGATGGATGGATGGATGGATGGATGGATGGATGGATGGATGGATGGATGGATGATGTTTATTTCCAAGTGGATAATACAAAGAAAAGTACACTCAGTATGCAATAACATAACATACCATTACTGTTACTTTGTATTCTATCTTGTAATTCTGATTACAATTACTGTGTTTTAGTTTGAAAAGGGCATAGCGCTTTACAAGTCACATGATTTCTGCACCAATCACAAAATTGTATTGTATTGTATTGTATTATCTTTCACATAATATGTTTTACTATTACTGTGTTGTTGTTGTTGAATAAACTTTCATTCATTCATAAACACACAATTATAAATGGAAATAGGTGGAGGCAGAAGTCTGTACGTATAAGTCACTTCCTCCAACATTATCACCACTTGTGTAACAAGAAACTTATAACAACATTGACCTATAGAAAGTAATATGATTCATATTAGAAATTACATTTATATATATACGCACATATAATCATCATTTCTGTTTTACATGTGTGCCTTGTGTTTATTAAGTAACAATTGCTTAAATTGTTTGGGGTGAATTTTAACTGTAGCCATTGAGTTACATAATTTTACAGCATAAATTTAATTATATTGATATACTCATACAGATCTTTATGTTGTGTGCGCACATATTTGTTTCATTTGTTTACTTTGACGCATCAAATGCATTGAATCGTGGTTAGCAGGAAATAATTCTTAAAGGTTATACTCATTATGAAGACAGTCAGTCAATGCTTTATTCCCATAATGATTCATTTCTATTCAGCCTCATCGACACTCTATGCCTGATCTGTCTAAGCACACAACCTATTAGTAAAACCACATTTTCACAAGGGGTAGGGCACCCGCTGTGGGACATATCATCCTGGACATTCAACCCCACAAAGAAGCCACAACGGTTTTCATCAGCTGAATTTTCCCCATGAGACAGCATAATTGTCACCGCAATTATCCAGCCTGGTGGGAGACAACAATAAACCGGGACATACCCCCTAGGGGGCGTGGGGGCACGGGTCCGTGAAAACGTGTCCACAGGAACAGTTATTAGAAGTGACACAGACACACAGTGTGAGGGTCGGTGAGATGGTAGACGTTGGGTTTCTGGTAATAAGCTTCGGTTGAAGTGTAAAGACATGCTGGTCTGTCTACCAGGCACCTGGCCCAGCAACACACTGGCTGACAAATTAGGACTGGTTTACACATCGGCTGACATAAGACTGGTCTGTGTGATTTCCTGTTTCATAGCTTCAATAAATACATGTTTACAATAGCACCAGTATCGCGTACCAGGGCCAAGATTTTCAGGAGTAACACAAGGATAGTCTGTTAACAGAACACTTGACACACTGTCTACTACAGACTACACACTGTCCATCACAGACTACACACTGTCCACCACAGACTACACGCTGTCCACCACAGACTACACGCTGTCCATCACAGACTACACACTGTCCACCACAGACTACACACTGTCCACCACAGACTACACACTGTCCACCACAGACTACACACTGTCCATCACAGACTACACACTGTCCCCCACAGACTACACACTGTCCATCACAGACTACACACTGTCCACCACAGACTACACACTGTCCCCCACAGACTACACACTGTCCCCCACAGACTACACACTGTCCATCACAGACTACACACTGTCCACCACAGACTACACACTGTCCATCACAGACTACACACTGTCCATCACAGACTACACACTGTCCCCCACAGACTACACACTGTCCATCACAGACTACACACTGTCCACCACAGACTACACACTGTCCATCACAGACTACACACTGTCCATCACAGACTACACACTGTCCACCACAGACTACACACTGTCCACCACAGACTACACACTGTCCACCACAGACTACACACTGTCCATCACAGACTACACACTGTCCATCACAGACTACACACTGTCCCCCACAGACTACACACTGTCCCCCACAGACTACACACTGTCCCCCACAGACTACACACTGTCCATCACAGACTACACACTGTCCACCACAGACTACACACTGTCCATCACAGACTACACACTGTCCATCACAGACTACACACTGTCCACCACAGACTACACACTGTCCATCACAGACTACACACTGTCCACCACAGACTACACACTGTCCACCACAGACTACACACTGTCTACCACAGACTACACGCTGTCCACCACAGACTACACACTGTCCATCACAGACTACACACTGTCCATCACAGACTACACACTGTCTACCACAGACTACATGCTGTCCACCACAGCCTACACGCTGTCCATCATAGACTACACACTGTCCACCACAGACTACACGCTGTCCACTACAGACTACACACTGTCCACCATAGACTACACACTGTCCACCAAGATGCTGAATTTGGATATGAACAATGAAAACCATTGATTCGAAAAGAACTATCCTGAGACATGTATAGTAAAGTGTGTCCATAGATATAAATAGAAGCCGCCACTAGAACTATAGGGGAATGATTAATGATCTAACTCTGTGAGTGTGTCCCAGGCCAGGCTACATGTAATGGGTGTGCATGGAATGAATGTCCACTACCCATCTGAGTTGTCCATCTTACCCACTTGCTTATCTGCTTGTGGGTCATTTACTTTCAGCAGCAATCTCGTTGAAACCCAAAGTAACAATTAATCAACAAGTGGTTTTGCAAACTGATGAACTATCCTGAGAAAAGCAACCACACCATCCATGACCATCCATTTCCACCCCACCCTCACAGGGAACCCTGTCCTGTGGTTTTCACCCCTTTCACTTTTTCCACCGTTGGCCAGTGCCAGACGATAGTGGTAGACACAATGAGTGACTACTCTCACAAACCCTGACATCCCAAGTACCAACTAGAACTAGTGATCAATTATGTTGACTGGGAGACAATATTCCTAAATGAAATTCCTTTGCAAGTTCTGCTCTGATTGAAGACTCATCCTTCAAACCTGTCACGGCCCAGACAAATCCACACGTGCTGAGAGCCAGAGAGGAAATTCTTACTTCATTCTTTTTCATTTGCTGCTTTCATTGCAGGACGAATCACACACAACACAGGCAATTACACGAAGATGAGATCACGCCCCGTCATACATCACCCTCCTAGAGGGGCACGGGGTGATATTTGAGGGTGTATAGAACACACTGTCTGCTGGTTTCAATTAAGTTTCTCTCCAGGTTTACATCCAGGGTGAATACTGAGTCCACAAGGGCACTAACACATGATGGATGTAAACGGAATGAGATCAGACAACAGCTTAACAGTATGGAAATAACACCGAGTTTAATGTGCACTGTAGAATGAAAACAACTAGTGCATTAGTGAATATATTGTTCATGGCTCCAAGAATGGTTTATTGTAGTATAATCTGAGGCAACACACGTGACACCAGTACATGAACAAGGTCCGTAGCTGACGGATCGAAACGCCATACTCATCTTCGACATTAAGCTCCAAAGAAAGTTAATTATACTACAATAAACTAGTGCATTACTATTATTGTGAACCAATCAACAGAAGAATAGATTACAAACATTTAAAAGACACCAGTTGGTCCACTAACTTGTTTTAATAGTTTTAATCCCTATAAAAAATTCTGAAATATAGGGCGACTGTTGCCATAGCTCCATTGGCAATTTTTCCTCTATACCCAGTTGTTGCATGATAAAGATTGCTACACAACTATAAAAATAAGGGTCAGTATCAAAGCCTGCCTTGTTCCACTTAGGGGAAGAACGTGTGAAAAATAGCAAACTGGGTTCTCTCGTTACTTCCCCTCTCCAGGATCCTTAACAGGCCAAGTGAATCTAGTGGTACATGGCACATTGCACCTATTGTCTGCCCACATCACAGACCGGGAAAATGTACATGAAAATGTACATTAAATTTGATTGATATCTACAAATTCCACCCCCACTGCCACCAATGCTGGCGCAATAAATCACATTTCATGCACACCTATTCTTACCCATATAGAACAGCGCCATCTCTGGGTATATGTTTCATGTTTTCAAATAACCTTTTGCCCACGGGACGGAAACTAGACACATTAGTCAGTGCAATCTGGCTATCTGATTCTGTCTACAACAACTATTTGTCAGATAGAATCTAACAAAGAGGTCTGGCGAATCACCAAGTCATGTGTATATGTACCTCCACCCTCGGGCCGCAGACAATGGGGCTACAGAGGGATTGTTGAGTTGGCACCCAACAGTTTACCCTTAGTACTCATACAGGTAACCAGTATACACCTATACATATACTCGGTATACAGAGTAATGTAAACAGGGGTCATTCATGCAGTGGTTGGCTAATATTACTGCAATGTGCATGTCTGCAAGCTTTCTTCCACCCAGGGTGGAAAACACATTGGTCTAGCTAGCTCCAGCAGCATAGTTAGGGGATATTGCCTTTCTAGAGCAGTTTATAAAATGTATTATAACCGAATCTTCTCCTGACTGGTGATATGTTGTGTGGGATCACACCTCTTCATTTGTTCCATGCTGTTGTATTCTTATTCTTATTCTCATCACTCTATGTTAGCCACATGTTTGTGACTAGAGTATTGTCGAGCTTGGTTTTTAGAGTTGTCCTTCTCTAGAATTAGCGAGTCCACTACAAGTTACACATTTACCCCCTGTGTGGGATCTTTTACTTCCCCTGGCATAGACACCAGATAGAAGGGACCACCGGCTTTCAGTGTCTCTTCCAAAAGACACAGGCAATGTGAGGTGAACGAAATTGCCTAAGTTTCGAAATGGCACCGTCCCCTTGATTGACACGCCGGTGCTCTACCGCGCAACCACCGCTCTCTAACTGACTGCATCTTCTGCTAATCTCCCAACCTCAGTCGTTCATACTTTTTCCTCCAAAATGACCATTGGTCAAGCAGTTGACCACCACCACTGAGACACCTAATAGAAGAGACCAACAGCTTACATGGTCTCTTCTGGAAGACATGGGCAATGTAGATTAACATTTCCCAATTTCAGCACAGCAGCTGTACCATCCTTGTCAGCATCAGGGTTCAAGCCCTGGTTCATCTGCCTGACAGTCCAGTACTTCAAATGCTCAACCACTGCACCCCACAAACTACTTTCCAAGACTCTACATATGTCACTGCTTGACCCACAATATTACTTCTCAAATTATTTACATATTTTCATTTTGTTAAGCAGCAATCACTATCGTATATGGTGCTGTGCCTACATGATGCTCTGTAGAAGTCACACAAGATATGATATATTGTCAGCACTTAGTATGATTTATGATACGTTTATGTGTTGATGATGTGTTATGATGATGGAATATAATAACTCCATACAAAACAATTATTGTATGGTACTTCTGAGGCATACATTGTACTCAGAATGACAAAATGATTGAAAGCAAACAATAACAACCTTCACTGAACTGATTTCATGAAAAAATCACCTATTTAGAAACCAATAAACGAGCACATTGAATGTGTTATTTTAGTGACCAATTACACTGCCAATATCCTATGACCTATCTGTCAACACATCAAGTCCCTTTACTACTTAACTTCTCAATTAACACCAAGTACTGATAACATTACTCAATCAGCCATCAACCATGACACCCACCCATTGTCTCAATACACAAGAAGCTGAAGTCATTACATACCTGTTGGCAGCTTGTGCAATCACTGATGCAATCCCTCTGTGGTCTGGCCATCACTGATTAAGCCATTGGTCAAGGAGATCCATTGTAATCCCATGCAATCCGTGTACATATTTGTGCAGCTCTGTGTGAGTGTCAGTGCTTGTTTGAAAGAGCAACAACAACACTGAGAGTTGCCGGCTGCCTGCACACACCAGAAGACAGCCACTGCCAATCACTCCTGTCTACCACACCTGATTGGCTGCTGCATCAGTGGGCGGGACACTGCCGTCAGCTGATTGGCTGAGTCGCCCTGTGGGCGGGGCCTGTGTAATGCAGGCTGTGCTCAGTGAAGTGAAGCTAAATGTTGAGTGTTCAAGGCAGCAGCAGTTTGTAGGAATCTCTGATACGAATGTGCAGCTGCCTGATATGAGATGATATGATCAGGTGGCCTCCAGCACAATTACAGATACACAGGCTGTGTGTGGCAAGCAGGGACAGACCACTGTCTACCAAGACCTCAGACACACACACACACACACACACACACACACACACACACAGGACAGGCCACTGTCTACCACGACCTCAGACACACACACACACACACACACACACACACACACACACACACACACACACACACACACACACACACACACACACACACACACACACACACACACACACACACACACACACACACACACACACACACACACACAAATATACAAATAAGATAATGACAACTACAGCTACACTAATTATACTTTGATTATCTCTAGCTTCAGCAACTAATCAACGTGCTCACAAATTTACATAATAAATAATTAAGACATGTATGATAATGTCAATAAAAAAATGAATTACAAAGCCAATTAAATTTTGGTAAACATGAGAAGTAGATAAACATTTATTTAAAAGTCCTCTTTAAAGAAAGTTATGAAACAATCATTTTTATGTTAATACACAACAATCTATTACAGGCTTACAGCAGAATTGAAGATCAGATGTTTCTTAGTTACATAAGCTCACGATCTGCCTAGCATCTTCCCCCAGATGTAGCCATGGAACAGGAGTGACAATAGTGGAGACCTCTCCTTTCATGTCTGCCCTCTCTACTGCTAACAGGGTGTAAAGTCAGCTTTTGTGATATTAATTATGGTTTTCATACACACCATAAACGACAGCTATTTGTAAAATGTCTTCGTTGATAAGTTGACATGCTGGCGGAGACACTTGACAAAGTCGCAGGTGACAAATTACAGGGCCACAATTATCAGTTGACATCTACCTTCTGTTATTGTGTGAGGTCATTATATGCATTGTGACAATTGTAGATTCAGCTGCCAACAAAGTGAAACTCGATCCTGTGTGTCCTTTATGACCATGTGTGATTGATATGCCAAGAAAACCGTCCAAGTGATCACATCTCAGAAACTGTTGCCACAACAAATGCACAACTGGTTTTCACACGCAAATGATGGTAGACTATCACACCATTTCAGGCAATTCAAACCTACTTCGCTTTTTTGACGTGGTGTGGCGGCCGCAACATTGTTCACTGTGAGTTCTATCGCTCCATCTTGCTAGATCTATATTAACCAACCT
Source organism: Oasisia sp. SBJ-2009 (assembly GCA_964017155.1). Classification (NCBI taxonomy): domain Eukaryota; kingdom Metazoa; phylum Annelida; class Polychaeta; order Sabellida; family Siboglinidae; genus Oasisia; species Oasisia sp. SBJ-2009. The sequence goes on from OZ024857.1 coordinate 16,172,880, forward strand.
GTCAGAAGCTAATCTAGGCTGCTCAAGTCCTTTCATTTGTTGCTGCAGCATTTTGCGAGAGTTTGTATAATGCATACCTGGATACTGTTGATGTCAATCTCTCAGTTGTATAATTGTAGTATTGTACATCATATATCCACGAGACCACAAACTGCACACACATTCATGACCAGCAAAAATGCGTACCTGTCAATTGTTGAACAGATTGGGGGTTTACCTTGCACCAAAACTCCATAGGACTGATACTTTGCATTCATCGTCTGCCAAAAATAATATATGTACATAATACACACATAATGCTGAAAATTATGTCCAATGTAACATCCATCTTGAATAAAAGGTAAAAAATCAGACCTTTAATAGGTTTAACCTATACATTTTCAAACTAATTGTGGTATAAACACATGCAACTGTACTCTGAAGTGACCAATTCACATGACGGATGATTAGGAACAAGAACACTAGGAAAGAAGAGTATCAGCTCCCAATCACATGTACGTATACAGGATTTATAAATACTGAACTGCTTTGGGAGCAAACCTAATTCTACAATATAAAATTATACTGTTGTTAACTTGCAACGTATCATGTGGAATTGTATCCAGAGTAGAGTGAAATACTCATAATAATCACACAGGCATGGTCTAGTGTGTTGTCAGCATACATACAGACAAGGAACACACTAAATACAATTGTTTTCCTGTTCGCCTGCCTTGTCCTTCCGCCTGTATCCTCAGCATGTTGAGGCCAGGTGGTATATGGAAGAAGAACTTGTGGTGAATTACTCCACCACCAGAGCAAATGTTTTTGCAGCAGTAATGTGCAGCACCCATGTGGTTTTATAGGAGAGACCACTGGTTCTGTGACTTCATGACAGGCGTTTATCAACTTATGTGTGAAATCTTTCATTCCCCAGCTGTAGACACCTGTCAGGTGTCTGTGAGAGTGTGTATGGAGGCCCAAGTGTTCATGTGATGTAAGACCTCAATAAGGTGTTCGTCCACCATTCCCCGACCAAAGACTACCCTATAAAAACAGCATTATACAGGTTGTCTGAATTTCTGTGAGCACATATGTAGTGTGGAATAAGCAGAAATGATGTTTTTGTGCATTTCTGCATAATTAATACAGTTGTCATTTTGCTTGGTGATGTCACCAGGGACAATCTGTGGGTGGTTCAAGCAGAGATGGAGGGGTGTAAGGTTTGAAAGAAGTTTGTGGGAGCCTGAGGTATTAAAAGTTCAATTTTTTTCACTGGGTCTCATACCTGCAGTCTATGGAGGGTAAATATGCTGTGAAATTGTCAATAACAGAACTCATCAAGATTAGTAGGAAATGAAGGAAACGTTATAATGGTCGCCTATGGAAAATGCAAATGTGGTCTGACTCCATATGCAGTAAACCTATTACCAGCACCTTGCTGTAAGGGACAGACAACCCGTGACACATGTGACACCACAGCTTTAGTCTTAGAAACACGAGGCAACTGCAAAGACGTAAATCCAAATGTCTTCACCATGCTGGGTAGTGCCACCTTCGTACAGCATCACCTTTCTGCACGGGGCAGTTTTCAGATCAATCAGCACACGCAGGTATGAGACCAACATGACTGGTCAGCAAGAAGTGCTGGACGTCACACCTGGCGTAATGACCAATGCCAGTTGACTTCAATGTCCAGACTCTAAAGTCATTAGTGCCACACTAATGAGCGTCCATAGAGGTGGTCAGTCTTGACCACTTCAGTGATCTATGTGGCGCATAACGGACTTCTCTACGACTTGGACAAAGGCAATGACCACTGCCCATTGCATGGTCCTGTGGACAGAAATGCAATCGCCATTGCGCCTTTCGTTAAATGGTGAAATTATACAACCACAACTCTATTCCGCATTGCTGAATGGACGTCTTTGGATTCCTTCTTGTGCATTCCTCGCATTACACAGCAGTGAGTCGTAATGAAGACAAGAGAAGCACACGCTTAGTTACAGCCACAAAGGCAGATCGGTTATATCTAGTAATATAGTCAAATACTGGTGAAATATGTTTTAATCAACCACATAAAAAAACTTAACTCTGACAGAAGCAGAAGCAACAGTGAGTTAAATGATTTAGGGGACTGGGGTTCAAATCTCCATGTTGATATTTAAAAACACAAACGTAGTCCCACATAGCAACTAAACGTGTAACCAACACATTGCAACTGTGCATTGAAGTACACTGCGTACTATGTAGAATGAAGAATGAAGAATGAGTCGACCCGTTGTGTTCCCACAAGTGTTTTGTGGACATTTATAAACAATTGCCAAAGTGCATTCATATGATTTCCACTCCTCTTGATCAATAAATAAATGTTGGCCCATTTTGCTTCACCAAGTGCTCACTCGCTCGTGTTTTACACCTGATTCTGAGGCGAGAAGAAAAATAGCGCAAGGTCAAGAACCAAATAAACAGCGCTGTTTACCCCAAACTGTTCTCTTGTGCATTTATTGAATGCTACTTAAAACCCTACATCACCCCACGGTGTGCCAACCCTTGTGTAAGACATTCCCATTTTATTGTCACCCCGCCTAATGTCATGTTCTCGCGCAGTCATATGTCATCTGTCAGGATGTTTGCGTCAGTAACCAGCCACTGCTTGTACGGAAGCAGCGGGCCATTTACCCCACCCCTCCAGTCTGATGTGTGTTTGTGCTTGTACATGGCTGTAATAAAAACTACGTCAACCACCACAAGTGGCACAGCACGAGAAAATAAAGACACAGGATATGGAGAATAGGGGGAGGTAGAGATGGATGGCATCGGTCGTGTGTACTGTGACAGGGTGCAAGTTGTGCTTCACACACAAACACACACAAGCCAATTTTTGCACACACACCAACTGACTAGTCAACATAAAAACAGCCAGCAGACAGCAGTTGGTTGGTGTACGCAACCTTCTAAGCACATAAATACATCAGAAATCTACCCATGCATGCATGACTGCACACACATTTACTTTACTGCATCAATGTGCAAAGTGCATTGAAACCCGGTGGTGTCATCGCACTATAGGTGGATTACCCTGGGGGGGTAAGTGATATATGGTGATGATAACTTAAACTCATCACCAACTTGTATGTAATACTTCATTTTTTTAAACTGAAATTTTTTCTGACCTCCTGCACTTCATTTGGCAAGACCAACTCAGTTCTGCTCGCTCCTGCCCCGTAAACACGGAAACACGAATCTGCCAAACAGCAGAGCTTTACAATTCAGCAGGTTGGCCTTGCCAGTACTACTTGCAAACTAGAGCATGCTTAATCTCTGAATGCACTGGGTGAAACACGAGCATAATTATAAAATTGTCTACCAAAACCAAGAACTGCAACATACAATACAAGATGCCGTACTCGATATCCTTATCCCAGAGTCAATACCAACAGAACCAAGAACTGCTTCATTAACTGGTGCCTTTTCAACCAAAAGAACTCAAAGTGACACTTAGCAAACTTTGGTGAATGCTGATATAGATAGAAATGTGTAAAATATTGTAAAACCTTAATTTATTCTTTAGATCTATTTATTTTAATGTTTTAAAGTATTTATTAAAATATTTTATTAAAGTATTTCTATAAGTTTAGTCAAATAATCACAGAAAATATGTTTTAATGTCTTAACCTATTTAAAATACCTTTATAGATGCATTTCAAATAAATTATTCTCTACTTTTTTAATTAATTAGATGCTAATGTTTTAAATTATATATTATTTCAATATATTTAACAAATATATTTTGCATGTTTTATGTACCTATTTCAATCTGTATTGATTGCCCAGAGAATGAAATAAACCATTATTATTATTATTATTATAAAAATATAAGTTAAGAAATGATGAACAGACCTTTAGAACCGGCTTGTAATGCTGCATACAATGCGACTTGCTCCAGGCTTGCCTTCACCCAGAGGATCAACAGCCGCCTGTAAGGAAACGTACAGTTTTACATATGAACTGTGAATGGTTTGAAGCTCTAAACCTTTAGTCAGGCATGTTTCAAGAATGGAATCAAAACAATGACCGAGTTTTAAAAATACAACATAGAAGAATATAACTGGAAAGGAGTGCTACAATTCCATTTTGGATGTATTGATGATTAAAATTTCTCTTATTAAGTCTGTAATTCTGTAATACATAGCATAAGTAATTTGCTATCTATATATTTAGTGGTATATTACAAATATTCAGTGACACTTTTTTTTAAATAAAAATAATTGGAGATAAATGGTTTGTTTCAATTTCTCAAACAACTTGTACACAATTTAGAAGGCATGCATGCATGGATATGCACGCACGTGGAGTCATGCATACGCATACGTACAAGAATGTATGCACAGATACACTCATACACAGCCACCCAGCCACACACAGCTCCAGCCACACACATGAATAAACACACACACACATACACACAGGTCTCACTATCTGAGACAGTGTCTTTAACTGTGGATCCTAATCTCATTTATGACATGTGACATCCCACATTTTAGTTCTTGCTATAAAATCTACCTGGGTATATTTTTCCTATTCCCGCGCAATCACTTTTATAAATTTTGAAATGTACCCTTGCCGAGTTATCATTTAACGATACAGGTGTAACCCCACTTGAATAATCATGTACAAAAAATCTCAAATTGCCTGCATTATTATTCTAAAGAGCATACACCTGTATCATCAAATGATATCTTCTGCAAGGGCACATATAAAAATTGACCATTTGTTGACTGTAGTTTGCAAAACAATAATAATAATTCATTCCCACTGAAGAGAGCCAAGACATCCACATTAGTCGATTCTACAGCAATTCAAAGGCTGGGTACGAAAGGCGGTACACAACAAAATAAATTTGCCTAATCAATACTCCCCGTGGTGTCTATAAGCAGATGGTGGCCCCCGCCACAACCCCGCTGCCTGGCGCCTTTATTCACACCGATTTAGCATTACAATTGTTCTAGCTATCTGTGGTCGAATTAAATTGCCCAGAACAAAGTGCATTTGTTTGTTTTCCTCTCTCTGCTGACATCTACAAGTGAATCAAAACCACAACAAACAGAATAATGCACGCTGTCCAATATTAAACTTTAAAATAATGACCGGCATACAACTCGTACAATACCTCCAAAGTACAACCCCCAGTGAGGCTGCCTGGGTGGTGTGTGGTCTACATTCTAAGATGTTGAGAATTCTAATACGGCTTGTTGTTTGTTCAACATTGGTCAAATATTTGAGGTAGATTTTACAGCAAAGTGGTATTTAGAGTAAGACTGAACATAAATAATTAACCCAGATATACACATCACTATTTTGCAGCATGAATGCATTTTAAATTACCTTACACAAAATTACAAAACGTCTGATAATTATTAAGAAATTGCACAATTCTCCAGAATCCCCTATTGCCTGTATCCTATCAACTAAATACACTGTTTGTTGTACCTTTCATTGGGAAAATGCCAAGCACTAAAAATGCCAAGCATGATACAAAGACAAAACTGTATTAAGACAATATGACCTGTTCATATTTATCTTTCCAGCTGGTTTAATTGAAACCTGCCTTCACCCAGATGTGACAAACATATCACACATATTCAGGTGTGAAATTGGGCAGCAGCTGTAAATAAGTGCACAAATGCCAAATGTACCAGATGTTACAAATGGCGACACAACAAGGTGACATTCTCTTCGCACCGGTGATGCTAGGTATAATATATCACACATGTATATACTCATAGATTTACTGTGTTATGTAAGGGGGTTTGTAAATAAAACAATTCCAATATTCTAAAATTATCTTCACAATAGTGATGATAGGAATACTTTATCAGACACATGCATGATAACAGACATTTTCTGTGTTATGTAAAGGGTTTTGTAAATATAAAAAATCCAATAATATAAAAAACTGGATGTGGGTGGATGGGTGAGGGGTGCATTTGAAATAAAAACACAAAATGTGGAATAATTCTGCTCTTTACATATATTTTCTGTTAATTTTAGATTTAATAAACCAGTTGCAACTGACTGTCCTACCATTCTATTCAATAGAAAGGATTCAGACCCTGTCTGTATATATTATACACCCCTTGTCATTATTTTATCAATTCCATCCCTTGAACACACAGACACATGGCAACGTATCACTGCAGCTGGTTGACTTTCCTTGTTTTACAAAGAGCATTATCTTATATTTGTTGTTTTATTACTGTAGCATTTGTAAAATATAATATTGTTGATATGAAGACTAGAGTGTGTGAACTGTAGTGTAGACTAGGAGAGTGTGAATATTTTCTAATTTCAGCATTCGTGACTTCATGACCATGTGCAGCATGGCCATCGGCTTTAACAAGGGTTTAAAAAGTTTAACAAGTTGCCTCCAGAACCAAGCTCCAGACGGCATGTGAACAAGGAAGCCTATGGCTTATCGAGTGTTCACTTAAAAAAATTAAATATACAATATTATAAAATGCACTAAAATGCTGCTAATTAAAATGCGTTGTCTCTAAAAATACATAAGTAAAATTAAATGTATACGTTGTCTCTAAAAAATATACAAGTAAAATAAATAAATACATAAAATATCCTACAATAACACAATTTTTTATAATAATAAATTAATTTAAATAATGATATGAATAAATTATTTAATCAATATTAAAATAATTTCTAAAACATTTAAGTGTTCAACCTAGGTATAGCCCGCCTTTGCCAGATAATTGTCAATTTTATTTTTAAACATATTTACACTGCTGGCATTTACACAATCATGACTTAAATTATTCCAATCAGTTATTGTTCTCTGGGAGAAGGAGAATTTTCTTTTATCTAATCTAGAGTATGGCTTGACTAACGCTGCCTTATGCCCCCCTGTCACACTATCTTCTTTTAGTTTGAAAAAAATGTTGCTATCAATATCTTCATATCCATTCAATATCTTAAACACTTCTATTAGGTCTCCTCTTAATCTTCTAGTTTCTAATGTTGTCAATCTACATTCTAACAGGCGTCTTTCATAGGATAAATGTTTAAGTTCTGGAATTAGTTTAGTTGCCCTCCTTTGAATTCTTTCAAGTTTATCAATGTCTTTCTTTTGATATGGCCTCCATGCCTGAATGCAACATTCTAAGTGTGGCCTAACTATTGCCTTGTACAATGGTATTATTAAAGTCTTATCCATATATGTGATGTTTTTTCTAATTAATCCTAAAATTTGATTTCCTTTTGCAGCAGCAAGTCCACATTGCTCTGAAACTGTCATGTCGGCACTAACTGTAACTCCCAAGTCCTTTTCTTTTACACTTGTGCCTAATATAGTATTGCCCATAAAGTATTCTTTGCTCACATTACCATGTCCAATGTGGATGCATTTACATTTACCAAAATTAAATAACATCTGCCATTTTTCAGACCATTTTAATAACTTGGTTAGATCATCTTGTAAAGTTTCTTTATCTGTATCAGTTTTTACAGTTCTGAACACTTTTGTGTCGTCTGCAAATTTAAGTACTTTACTTGATAAGTCATCATCCAAATCATTTATAAATATCAAAAACAGTATTGGTCCCAACACCGACCCCTGTGGAACTGCACTCAAAACTGGTTTCCAGTTTGATATCTCTCCCTCTACTATTACTCTCTGTCTTCTATCTGTCAACCATGCTTGTATCCAATTTATCATACTTTCCCCTATACCATAGGCTTTTAATTTAATTAACAGTCTTTGATGTGGCACTTTATCGAATGCTTTCTGAAAATCTAAGTATACTACATCCACCGGTGAACCATCATCTACCCACTTAGTAATATCTTCTAAAAAACATAAGATATTGGTTAGACAAGACCTAGCTTTTAGGAACCCATGTTGAGATTTAGTTATTAATTTGTTTTTTACAAGAAAGTCTACCATGTGGTCTCTAATAAATGTTTCTAATAATTTGCATAATACTGATGATGTTAAGCTCACTGGTCTATAATTTTCTGTCTTACTCCTCGACCCCTTTTTAAATAACGGTGTTACATTTGCCTCCTTCCATTCTGCTGGAACAATTCCCTCTTTAAATGATATATTAAAAAAAATTGCAAGTGGTGTACTTATTTCGTTTACAATTTCCTTAAGTAATTTAGGTGTTATTCCATCAACTCCTGGTGATTTATTTGTTTTCATCATTTTAATTTTTTTGGATATCATTTCAGGAGTGACAAACAACTGCCCTAAATTTTGTGATTCATCACCCACAAATTTCCTAGCAGGTAACGGCAGTGAACTTATATCTTCTTTAGTGAATACAGAGCTGAAATATTCATTCAGATCCTCTGCCATTTGAAACCCATCAGATATTACATTACCTGCGCTGTTTTTTAGTGGTCCTACTTTATCTCGAACCTTCTGTTTACTCCTTACGTAAGCGTAGAAACTCTTACTATCATTTTTTATGTCGTTCGCTAATTTCTGCTCAAAAGACCGTTTTGATTTTCTCATTTCAGCTGTAGCTAAATTTAGGGCCTTTTTGTAATTGTTATAGTCTTCTATATTTCCAGTGTTTCTGTATATTCTCCACATTATTTGTTTGTAGGCAATCTTTCGTATAGCTTCTTTTGACAGGTATTTCATCCTAGATCGTTTCCCTTGATTTTGTATAGGAACAAATGTTTCAATAATGCCCTCAATCTCATCTTTCAAAATTATCCAACATTCTGTTGCTGTCTTGTCCTTCATTAAATCAGTCCAATTTATGCTTGCTAAGTAGGTTCTCATTTGTTTATATTTGCCTTTATTGAAATTTCTCCTCCCTCGCTTTTTGCCAGTAATCTCTGTTTGTATTTTTATACTAAAATGGATCTGATTATGGTCACTAGATCCCAAAGGCTCACATATTTTAACATTATCAATTAATTCGTTTTGAGAGGAGAATACTAAATCCAACACATTTCCACCTCTCGTTGGTTCTAAAACATGTTGTGTAAGGAAACAGTCCTGTATTAGAAGTAAAAACTGTTGGTCATCTCTTCCAACACTCTCTAGTGATTTCCACTGAATATGACCATGATTAAAATCACCCATTATAACACATTCTCTTTTACTAATCTCCTTTATGGCATTGTGCAATTTTTCATCATCCTCTTGTCGTATGTTAGGAATATGATAAATTAGCCCTATCGTTAATGTTGAGTTTTTTGTGGCTATATTGCACCAAATAGCTTCTTCGCATTCTGCTTCCTTTTCCATCTGTAATTCATATGCTTGTATAGAATCCTTAATATACATAATGACCCCACCTCCCATTCTCTCTTGTCTGTCTTTTCGAAACATTGCATAACCTGGGAGCATTAGTTCGGCATCAACCATGTCTTTATGTGCCCATGATTCTGTGATGCCTATTATATCGGGTTCTATATCTGCTACCATGAAGTCTAGGTCACTTTTTTTTTTAATTACGCTTCTGGCATTTAAGCATACACATCTAAGTTCATTTTTATTGATATTTTGTGATTTTTTCTTTGTAGATTTGTTTGTACAGTTTTCTTGAAGTGGCTCTATGTATCCCCCCTGGGCACCTAGTTTAAACACTCAACTGTGCCTGTGCCTTCATTTATGCACCTTTCGTTGTTCTTTCCAGTGTAGCTACTAACCACAGGGTAGCTAATTACTCCACCAACTGTTAAACTGGACACATCCTAGATCACAGTTACTTGGAACTTACAAGACATAATAAGTTATGTGGTTGCACTCTCCCTATCTAACCGTCTAAGCCTAAGGCTAAAAGCCTAATCCACGTAGGCCCAGGCATTAGTTACTTAGTATGACTATAGCCTATGGCCTATGGCTATGCCCCATGCACGGGTACTCTTCGGACTGGTTGTGTGGTACAACGTCGCTGTGTAACTTAGACAATTTATACACGAATGCACACACATAATTATTACAATTCAAAAGCAAAGCTAAGGCCAAACAGAAATTCGACGAAAACCACCGAACATGCCCTTTGATTTTCTTGCCCGGGTCACCGCTTGGAGCAGCACTGTGCTCTATGCGCCATTATAATGGCGGGAAACCTGCGTCGTAATTTTTTAATCGTAGATTTTCATTAAACTTTCGTTCACTGAATGATTTCCAAGAAACATTACATAAAATGTGCATAGCAAGACAATTTGTAAACATGATTGCAAGACACAATGTTGCATCGACGCTGAAGTAGACTCTAGACTCCAAGGGCGTCGATCCGGTTTTAAAAGTGGGGGGACGGGGGACAATTTTATAATATATACATATATGTATGTATATATATATATATATATATATATATATATATATATATATATATATATATATATATATATATGACTGAAATACACATAACAATTTTTTGGTAAATATAAAACATAATTAATTGTTGGTCTGGTGCTAATTCTAAACTAAAAAAGCCTTTTTGTTATGCTATTTACAATAGTTATGTTGGCAACATATATTTGAAGAGGGGCCATGGCCCACCCCAATCACTGAACATTTGGGGGGAGACTTAATTGGACCCAACACTGCTTGCCTGATTCATGACAAGATGCAGAGCTTACAGGGGTGCCTGTTTTGGACTTCCCAATCCCACCTTTTGGCAAACAAATTTGTCATCACTAAAATGAAATCAAATTACACAAAGTGCCTAAATCTGCTTTTTCCGCCGTAGGCAATATAAATATCCACCAGGACGACCAGGCTGCAATCACAGGGGTGACAGGGCAAACGATAATTTATAATCTATTATGTGCTTGATGGTTAATGCCTATTAATATATCAACACAAGGGTGCAAAATAACAGAGCCCGGCATGATGAATATTTACTGGACCAAGAGCAAAGTGCGGGCTGCGGCCCACCAAGCAATTTATCTAGTGAGTTTCCACTAGGTAGTCGGAAGTTTAGTTTTTATTATTAATTTTAATACTAGAACGATGTAGGGTTTTTAAGAGAGGGGAGTGATCAGTCTCGCTATATAGTATATATGCCTATACATTTGTTTTATGAACATAAAAAGTATGAGGACATTTCCTATGCTGACCCCCTCAGGCCGTGGGGTGGTCAGCGTCCCCCTCGTTCACCACTGATCGACGCCCATGTTGTGCCTGTGTAGAACTTCACAATCCAACATTTTGGCAAATACATTTGTATCACTCATATGCGGTGGGCGATAAGCATCAAGCAAGCGAAGGGTGAAAGTGCAACACAAATTTCATCATCTAAAATGTGCTTGATGGCTAGAGCCTATTAATAATATCAATACAAGGTTGCAAAATGATAGAGCCCGGCAGCGGCTTACATTTTTCCGATAGTTATAAACTTTCCGATTGGCTTTTCTGCGTATGCGCGACAAATTTAAAATCATCAATGTGCAGCGAAATAACAAAGCATTTTTTGTATAAATGCCACGGGCTGTTCAATAACTCCTCTGTGATGACTACTGTGAACAGTTGTCTAAAATTTCGTTCAATACATTAAAATATAACGTTTGTTTAAATAACAGCAAAACATGCCTCAAAACTTGTTTGCCTCGTGTTAATTTGCGATAAATAACTTTGCTGAATTTCATATCGCGAGTTTATTGTCTATGTAGTCCTATGACTATTGTAGTAGCTATTAAGAGAGAGGCGTGTTGAGTCAGGCTATATGCCAATTTTTCTGAACTAAAAAGTGGGGGGTAATATTCGCCCGTGCTAGACTCTAGTCCACCACCGATAAAAATACAGGCTGTCAGGCCACGACAATTCGGCGGTAGGCACAATTGTCAAATATGCCCCTGTGAATTGCGATTTTCAGCAATATATAGGCCAGTTTTAACAAGCTTTTTGACCGACATAATGTTTGCTGTAGACGTCACTTCTTCGTCTTCCTCTGTGCGTGTCAGACACTTTAGGGTGTGACTTGTCCGTGGTGTGTGGTGCATTGTACGTGACACAGTCACAGGTCTGTGACTGTGTGATGTGTCAACAGCCGTAGACGTAATGTAGTATGTGGTCTGTGGCGAAAAGGGAGACGAATACATAGACCCATGTGTTATAAGCCTTCCCCATTGATATAGGACTGTTCAAGTACCATTCAAAGACCATAACAAACAATTTTATTTGAATGCTATTTTGTGTAAGGTCTAGCGTGAGGTTATCGTGCAAGTTGTGGTAGGGTACACTAGCCGGGCACCTCACAGTCCATGCTCACATTTAGGAGATGGACAACTCAAACTCCAATTCCAAAGCCTTTTCATACAGCATATCTCTGAGATGGAACGTTCTGGTTTCAATTGTCAATGCTTGCAGGCCTACCATTGCAGAGGAGCTGGGCGCCACTATAACTTATATAATGCAATGGTTGCTTATAGTATAAGCAACCACCTATGTCGGAACATGCGTCCGTTGTAGATCCTGTAGCTCAGCTGAGCCTGGGGAGATTATGAGAAAGGCAGACGTGGACATTCCATTTCATTATAGGATCGTAAGATGAAACTAGTTATTATATTACACAAAACAAACAACTCACCAACGTCGAATATCCACGCAATCATTTATTAACTGGGGTATAGGTATATATGCGATACGCCGGTTGATAGTTTTAGGCCCTGTACAGAGGAAAGATCATCACACAAATATCACAATTGGCTGATAATAGCTATAGTATGTATATGGTCGGTAAATGCCTACAGCAACTGGTGTGCCACATCCTCGCGTGCCAGGGGTTACAACTGCTGATTACGTCAGTACCAGCTCTTCTCTATACTACCCCTGGCACTTCCGTCTCAAAAAAATTATTGTCAGCCAATTAAATCGCCCACGAGGAGTGTACACATGGTCGGCCTTGGGTGATGTGATATAATATTTTGGGTGATTTCAGCCACACGCTGCACGTGTTACATACAATGTATAGGATGTGGTTAGGTCAGTATATATTGAGATTCCCACCAGTCGTCTATCCGTCTTCACATTGGAGTGTGTATTTGCTTTGTTCCCACGGTTGACGCAGTAGCGACTGGCGAATTCAATTGTTATAATTGTATAGTTCGACTCCGCTCACTCTGATGGACAGACATGGACCTCGGGCGTGAGACTATGACGTCATGCACCAGCTCGTAGACTGTAGGGTAGATTAAACGTAGACCCACGAGTAGTCTATCGGTATTCTGGTGGATGTGATCGCGTAGAACATTTAGAAACTGGGACGTGTGCTAAATCGTGGTGTGTGTGGTTGATCAGGAACAATGGTCACGTTAGAAAGATATCCACTGCTTGCAAATTAACGGACTGAACTAAAGACACCACAGTGTGACAAAGATGCATTTTATTTCGTTTGTTGAACTACTCACTTTAATAGACTCTGATAGTATGGAACTCAAACCAACATTTTACGTTTCAACAATGGAAGTGGTGTTTGCCTGACTAAAGGCACTAGATGTGGAAACAGCGTGCTGTTTAGACCTTCGGTCAGCCACGGGACTGTTGGCTGTACAGAGTGATGATGATGAATGATACCCAAAAACAATCTTGATAAATCCGGATTGGCTTATTTATTAAATGTTAACATGGTAGACCTATCTGTGGGGAAACAGAACTACTTTAAACAGTTATATATAACTGTCCTGGTATAGTCTAATGGCTCTTTCAGTCTTCGTCAAACTATTCATTTTCTTCATCCTTTTTCAAATACCGCTCTAAGGGGTCATCCATAATTGTCATCATTTTCACAAGCGTACAAACCGTACACTTTTTCTGACCCCCCCTCCCCCTTGAAAGTGTACAAATGTAAATGGTGAAAATGATGACAGTGTTTCACAGTTGCCATGTTTCGCAATAATGCGTCATTCTGATGAATCACTAGCATACAAGCAAATCATTCGAGCACTATTTTCTTTTCGTTTTGGTGGTCTTTACCTCTCCCTTGTGTGAGGATGAGCGAGCGAGCGATAAATGGGCACTTCGTTTTTGTCATTATTTTTCAACATAAATAAAAGCGTACGTTCAAATCATACCCCCTCCCCCCCCCCCCAGCGTACGGTTTGTACGCTTGTGAAAATTATGATAATTATGGATGACCCCTAAGTTTTAAGTGTTTTCTATCGCACGCTTTACTGAATTTTTATTTTTATCGTAATTTACCCTATGCCCCCGCCGTGAAAACCGGCAACTTGTTGGTTCGTCGGGTAAACGTGTCTATTCCTGCAGCTTCTGAGTTTTACAGGTAGTTGAGCTCCAAATCATGGCTAATAACGGAGTCGTAACGCATAATGTATGGTAATGCACGCTCAACACCACAACACGCTGAAACGCTTCGACCACATCAAAGACAGCGATTCTCAATGGTCAGCGGCCGCAACCGGCCGGCAAATTGCATTATTGGTGTACACAGTATCGTTGACGCTGTTGCAATACAACTAAACCGTATGTCGTGGCCTATTGTGTGTATCTGGTGTGTCTTGTTACAATGGTTGGCCTATTGTTCCTCCACGGTGATGGTTATAATCGTTCTGTCAGGCTGTTGGCGTGCAGACTGTGGTAATGGAGTTGTTACCTAGTCGTGTTAATTAAAACGCAGCAAATAGCGGATCGATTAAATATTTACAGTAAAATAATACTATGGATGTGACAAAAACCGAGTTACCTGTAATTAGTGGCTGTGTTGGTAACTGAAGTGGTAAACCACACGGGTTGGTTGTTTATCACATGTGGGTGGGTATGTGAAACGTACTATAATCTTAGGTGATTGTCTATGATAAGGTATTGGTAAAAGGTAATGAAGAAACATTAGGGCTGTCGTGAAGAACGGTAAAATAACGAGTCACGCCGTCCAGCTATCAGGTGTTACGCGGTGACGTAGGCCTGCTGATGCCGACAAAGCAGACAGCAACAAGACGTCGGTCAGTTGATTGAAATGTGTTCGCACTCTTGCCGAAAGGTGCGCGCGGCGATGGCCCACAGATTACAGGTGTCGGGTGTCACTGCCTGACTAGACTGTCATCATTATAAAACACGATGCGACATAATTCTCCACTTTGCAAGACAGATGGGCGCCTCCTCGGTTTGGCCGTCGATGCTGCAGTGCACACGCCATAGACTATGGCATAGTCTATTCTACGAGGCGGAGCGATGCAGTCAAGTGTGCGGACAGTGCTGGGTTGACTGGTCGCTATGGCCCGGCATCAAGCGCGGACAGGAACTCCGTTCGACGACAGTTTAATATCGGGTTAAGTGCCATAAAACTGCACCGATGTAGACGGGCACCTACCTAGTGCCGCCGGCAACTGTCTCTGTCCACTCTTGTCTCACAGAGACAAGCAACCCAGATGTATTTCCGATTCCCGCTTTTGTATCGCTCAAGTAGCCATCGACATGGCATCATGCGAACACATGGGGGTATTTGAATGCATGTGGCGATGTGGTATGCCGCAGATCGCATGCATGATTAGGCAATGTTGACGAAACGCCACTGGACCGACTATAGCCCAATGGCTAACAATATGCCCCCATCCCAAGTAAGCCTATACCCATGTACATTCTGAGAGGCTCTATAACAGCACTTGCGTCGGAACAAAATTAATATTACAGGGCTGAGCCCGAGCGTTAGCAAGATTGATAGCCACGAGGAAAGCATGCCAACAGGAAAATTGCAACCAAAGATAGCAGAAACACAAAAATATAAAGAACACAAAAGTAGGGGGAGACCACAGCCGAGGTGGCAGGAACGTGGGAGAAGAGACATGAACCACTCAGGGGAGGACAGAAGGTGGAGAGAGAGGCAGCTAGACAGAACACATTGGAAAGAACGTACTATATCAATCAATCCATAAATCGATCAACCATTCAATCAATCAATCTACCAAAGCGTTTATTCAAACAAATCAAACACGTTATCTGCACAGATAAGAATACATAAAATGTACAAATTCGTATTAGAGAATAGTTTGAAAAAAGAAACAGTGGCGTGTGAATACTTATAAAGACATGTTTCGCCTACTAACAGAGTGATTCAGCAGTAATCTGATCCTCATCCATGCACAACTAGGAATAAGAAGAAAACACACAGTTGTTGCGTCTCCGAATAAACACAAGCAGGCAGCTGATACACTTTAAGCGGGTACATTGTTAGACTGGGACCGAGCCGACGGAAGGAAGTCTGATTTAATCACGGTGTCAGTTTGTTCAGCTCATTAAATCAATTACAGTTACACCAAGTAACAACACGATCACGACTAGTGTCAGATCCGATGATATCCGTATCATACTTCATCGGGATAGTCGATACAGCAGATTGTTCGCAGTTACTGAGACATATCGTAGATCGATCGCCCGTTGTACCTACCGTCGGCAGACGCGAACTGGCGTCCGTACGGTTTCCGGCTCGTGGGAAACAAGGAAACCGCTAGTCGAGCTTCGATCCTATCGACGTTTTTACAAATTAACGTGTATTTTCTTTGTTAGAGTAGATATGCACTAACATTACTACTTTTTTTTAAGAAGAGGGTTGTTCCTACTACTGTGATTATGTATAGGTTAGCCTTTAAACTTTCCCTTCCCGTATTATTGAATAGGCCCAAACTTGTACTTTTCATAAGCTTTCCTTGTTGATAATAAAATATATATAAAGTGAACCGTTTCTACATTGATTGTTATCGACTAAGCACATGAGGACAATGTATAGGTTAAATGTAATCTTTAGTATTCAATAAGTGTTTATTGCTCGCATTTCCTGTGGTGAAGCGGGCCTCTATCCTGTCTCCACCACCTGTCCCCAACGCAGAGGCTTTCTAACTACAATAGTACTTTCATTGAGGCGCTCCCAAAAAACCTCCAACTACATGCACCCCAATCGAGGCACTCCAAAACTCTCAAATTGCGTATCTCTATAAAACGCACCTGTTGACGCCAGAAAGGCTGTTGTGGCTCCACTACACCCGCCTTCCAGCTCATCATCAATACCCAAACACACACCCTCCCCCCCCCCCCCCCAACGCATTATGAATCAGAGTACATACACTTCCTGATATTTTGGGAGGAAATGCTATCCGCAGACAAACATAAATTTTGGGGTAGAGTGATCTGCGTTCAGTCACGTCACTCCCTCGGTACAGTACCGTACGTAATGCCTACTTTGCATGCAGCGACGTTTCATGCTATAGACTGATTGCATCGCGCCGCGCGGCGAGCCACCCTAAGACGTTGGCGAGGAATAAAC
The DNA here is from genome assembly GCA_964017155.1 of Oasisia sp. SBJ-2009. Classification (NCBI taxonomy): domain Eukaryota; kingdom Metazoa; phylum Annelida; class Polychaeta; order Sabellida; family Siboglinidae; genus Oasisia; species Oasisia sp. SBJ-2009. The sequence goes on from OZ024857.1 coordinate 16,190,114, forward strand.
ACACCATTAATCCCGCTGACACGCGAGATGGGTTTCTAATGCAAATGAACCAATTCGACATTCCTCGGCACTTTATACCAGTCAATGAAAAGCACGTACAGGGACGCTTGTCGCGCGAATATTACCCTCATTTCGACGTTAGCGCGGCGGTGTGTTTATTTGGGGCGAAGGAAAATAGCGCTATTCCAGTTGGATTGGTTTAGTTATTGCGCCGTTCGCCATAAATGTCACACACACAAACCATGTCGTAATAAGTAAAGACATCATGTCTGTGAAACCGATAGAGTGTAGACCTACTGGTTTTATCTTTCAAGAGCATTGTTGACTGAGCTACACTTTACCATTGGTGTCAGGGGTGAGGTTGGTCACAATACTAATCACCCATTAGATTGTCTCATGCCTATATATATATATATATATATATATATATATATATATATATATATATATGTATATATATATATATATATATATATATATATATATATATATATATATATATATATACAAATATACATATATACATATATACATATATATATATATATATATATATATATATATATATATATATATATATATATATATATATATATATATGTATATATGTCCACACTCTTTACTTTGTCTCCCAGTGTTACACCTTTAATTCTTCTCAACATTTTCATCTCTGTTTTCTCGAGAATCTGTTCTTCCTTCTTTCCAACTATCCAACATTCTGCTCCATGCAGAAGTACTGGTCTAATGACAGCCATGTAGAGCTTGAGAGATTGGTCTTTAATTTCCTTGGCATTTTTTTGTCACTAATAACTCCGGATAGGCCTCTCCAATTGGTCCATGCTGCACTCCTCGCCAGCTGCTAATTCGTGAAACTTTCGTTCGTATCAACTTCGATCCATTTTTTCCTACGTTTGTTCTAGTCTGTTCATTTCCACAATTCATCTCACCCAGTTGTGTTGAACCGTTGCTCGTATTTGTTCCCGTTATATGGCAGGCCTAGTGGTGTCAGGTATGAATTAAGCATATATATCCGTTGCATGTTTGACACGCGCTTCACCCTTTTCACCGTCTCTGCTGCTTTCACCCAACTCACCCAAGTCCTCACCCCATATCCACTCGGTTAAATAAAAGCGTCTCTTTCAGTTTCCAGACCTTTTCTAGCTTTGTTTTTTGTCCCATCCTATGAAATATCCTGTCTCATCCAGACTTAATTATGGCATTTGTAGACAGTCCATGCGTATGCGTGCTGAACCACACCTGTTAAGTTTCAAAACTGAGAAAACTGGAGATCTGTTCGATAGCATCGATGTTTGATAGCTCGATGTACACACACATGTACACACATATGTACACACATATGTACACACACACACACCCACACCCACACACACACACACACACACACACACACACACACACACACCCACACACACACACCCACACACACACACACACACACACACCCACACACACACACACACACACACACACACACACACACACACACACACACACACGTACACACATGTACACGTACACGTACACGTACACGCACACGCATACGCATACGCACGCGCACGCGCACGCGCACGCGCACACGCACACGCACGCACGCACGCACACACACGTGTATACATACACACATACGTATACACATGTACGCGCACGCGCACGCGCGCACGCACACACACACGCACGCACGCACGCACGCACACACACACACACACACACACACACACACACACACACATACACATGTACACACACATAAAATCACCACCAGTTTTATCTGCAAAACAACTCACACGCTACAAAATACCAGCACTACCTGTATCTCACACATCATGTAGCTCACACATGCTGCTCAGGGTGTGTCTTCACATAATTCCATGTGGCAGATTGTGCTGCCTTCAGCAGCTGGTAAGAAGGCTGAAACTCACAGCATGCATCACCCGTATTCAACTTGCAACTGAGCAGGCTACAGTCCCCTGGCTCAGATCTGACTTACAGTCAATGTCAGTTTTCTTCACCATTGAAAACATTATCTCACTGTCAGCACTGCTGTCATGTAGGGACACCAATGGCAACACGACAGCACACAAGCTGGCAAAGAGAAGACTTCCCGTACTTATTGTCGACCTATAGCCATATGTCAGCCCAAACAGAGTCGATCCTTGTTGAAACGTGTCGATTATCACAATAATCGCGGCAGTATTTATTTACAAAAGGGCGGGAATAATCCGAAATTAGGAAGGTGAAAAAATTTAACTGGAGGTGGAATGATAAACTGGAGGTTGTGTAATACACGCGGGAGAACGGGAGATGGACCCGTGCCAAAAGCAGCAGTTATAGGCTCCCGCCAAAATCGGGAGACTTAACAGGTAATTTATATTATCAGAACACCATACGCAATAAGTTCTAAAACATTAGTTAATCTAATTGTTAAAATCGGTGGAGTAGGATTTTGAAGCGAGGCTAGGCATCTTTACACACACAAAAAACTACGAAACCAATGCAGAAGCATAGCATTAGTGCAGTGTTTAATCGTGGCTCAGTCATTTTTCTATAATAATTTTTGTAGTAAGTACTTATCTACGGCATCGGCAATTTGCAAAGAACCTGTCTATGTTCTGTGGCGCCATCTGTGGGATAAATATACGTAATACACTTCGTACGCGCCTCTCTTCTCCTTCGGTCCCTCGATACGTCCGTGTTGACCTCCCCCCCCCCCCTCTCGCTCTCGCTTTCTCTCTCTTCCTCTGCCTGCCTGCTTGCCTCCCAGCTCCCCTCTCCGTCATCCACATTTACAAACTGTAATATTTGGGAGTGCAGAGGGCCGAGCACACAATTTGGAGCTGTCCAAAGAAGTTAACCCCCTTCCCGACACTCACCAAAACCCACATTTAGGTTAACAAATAGCTACAATACCTATTAATAGTATTATAATATGATTGCATGTACCTATAATTATATGCGCATCCAAAATCCCTTGGTCAGCTGTTCCCTGAATATCGGGGGCTAATCCTATATCCCCCCCCCCCAAAAAAAAAGTGGTGGTGCTCAGTCCCTCAAGCCCGCGGGTCTGGCGCTTATACGTGTATGGATGGATTACACAGTATGCTAAAATAGGCATCGACTTGCTAGTGCAGGTAGCGTGCCAAAATCGGTCTCAACTTGTTCATTAATTTAGCAGAAACGCCTGCAAAAATCATGCAGAATTTGCCGGTAGATGGCGACGTTCATTTTTAGTTTACCAATGCCATCGTGGTACGCTGAAACAGGTTTGCGGGAATAGCTATTGATCAGCACTGCTGTGTTAATTGTCACGTATATTTGAACTGGCTGCTATACACCATGATGAATCATTGATGTTACATAAAAACATCGCATATTATATCATGCCACTGTAATATGTATTGTTGCTATTTTATTTTATCAGGTTTTAAATGTTATTCTCCACCGGCACCGTGTGTCTTTTATATGTGATTGCATATGAATATGTATGTAATGTTTCTTCTCCGGCAACGGAGGCTGAATAAATTAATAATAATAATAATAATACTTTATGAATGAATTTTTTAGACAATCATCACTAATAACAACAAATCTCGTTCTCATATTAGCCTTGGCGCCTGCACATGCGCAATGGCCCTGTCGGCGGTGAGGAACTTTTGGCGGTACATGTCGGATATAACGACAGATTTGCCACCTACAATGAATCCCGATCACATATTTCCCCACAAAGTTGGTCCAAATAAGAACACACTGCATAACACTGGTGAGTAGTTTAGCAGAGTGCGAATAGTTTAAATGAACACGGGTTGCCTTAGTTTCACGACACATTCAAAAGGTCCACAATAGTTCAAAATTAAGATTTCGAATAGACGCGCCCTCTACCAGAAACAGACGTTAATAATTACAGAAGCGTTCCTCGTAGGTTTAAGGCGATGTTTAACGGTTCCATAGCGTAATGACGAACATTGTACAAGTACTATTAGCTTAGGTAAGTAGTTAAGTTAACAAGGAACCTGAAAACGTAGATGAAACGTCTTTGAACACAGCTGCTGATTCGTTACCGTGTGTCTGGGTGTAGCTGTCTGACGGCAGGTATTCGACTGCGATGTCGATGACCCTGGCCTACATCTAGTTTACGTCTGTAAACAGCTGAATTTAGACCGGTTTTGAGGAAGTTATTCGTCTACACCAGGCTGTTTAATTTTATAATGATTAAGTTAGTATGTTCATTGGAAGTTAATACACTTTTAACATGCACACTATAATATTGAAATAAGACATTAAATGTGACCTATATATTGTACATATTGAAAGTAAAATAATTCGTCGTAATAATCATGATGTAATAATTAATGTATATGCTTGTTTGTAGATGCCATGAATAAAGTGGAAACCAGTGATAACAGTGCGATCAATTTGGACCTCTTAGAAAAGAAAATCAGACGTTTAGTTACAAAATTAGAAAGGGTAAGTACCTAGATCAGAAATTACCTATGAATATTTTATTAGTCTTTGTCAGTATTGTTGGAGAGAATGTGATTCCCATGCGAAATCACACAAATTTGGCTATCCATTTAATACAAGCACTTAGTAAAGCGAAAGCATTTAGTGTGGTTTTTACCAATAAATGTTTAAAACACACCATGCTAATAGCAACGTTTTAACTAGTTTAACATTAAAACACTTCCTTTTATGATCAATCTTTTTGCCCTGTTTATGCATGGAAAAGGAGAAGTTGCTACTTATGCATTGACAAATGTGAATTAAACTGGAAGACGTGTGTAAACAACCTTTCACAGTGAAGGGGGATTGGAGGTGTACAACTATACATTAGTCTAAACTTTTGGTATGTGGAGTTTCAACTTATGAACTCTATTTTTGGTCTTGTTGTAACCCAACTATTAGTCTATGACAACAAGGTGCACTTGTTGACTTGTTGATTGACTGAAGTTAAGAACAGTTTGCTTTGTAAAGTTATTCTCTGAACCATCATTAATGTCAGATTTGCTGTTCAGCTGATCATATGTGGGTTCCAGCTGATCGGTATATACTCTATCACTAGGCAGACCATCCCCTTGAAACAGTATAATCACACTGGGTAACCTCTTGAGTTCCTGTAAATGGCACTGCTTCCGAGTGGTTAAACTGTCGGTCTCAAAGCATTGGGTTTGGGGAGCTTCTCAAGCTACTTTACCTCTCTGGTGACAATGGTGATGTGAACCTAGCAAACAACGACCCGTGATTTCACATGTCCTGTAAGTGAATTCACATAAATTCACCGGATTATGTGAACAAATTTGGTGTGTTGACACGTGTTTCCTGTGAAATCGCGAGTTTTTCATGCGATGATACGTGCTAATGAAACTGTACCAGTTCTGGCCCAGTACGACTCATGTCAAACTCGTTCAAAACTCGTGGCAACAATCAGAACACGTGTATTCACGTGAATACACATGAAAACACGTACTGGTGGAGCGGTACCAATTATGAACCAGTATGACATGTGCCACCTGGTTCAGAAATGTTTCCTTGTTTGCTGGGAATACCATCTGCAACAACTTTTGAATTCCCACCAGAGAATACACCCCACCCATTTTAAAAAGTCAGAGCTCTGCTATTACAAACCCACAATTACTTAACAAATAATTGTAGACATGCTGAATTGTAGACTTGAAAACTAAGAGCCTTGGAATGGATCAGTAATACATAAAATAAAATAATTAATGACAGCACACACATTCTATATAACGAGTTCGTCCTTCTGCCCTCGTCCAGAAGGTTCAGAACTATCATATCCAAAACAAATAGAAAGCGACACTCATTCATTCCAATGTTTGTTCGACTTCTAAACGATAAACACCTCTGACTTTATGTGTGTACATGTTGTATTTAATTTTTTTATTTGTAAAATGGAAGACCACAATTACAATTATAACTTATTATATTATAGATTTGTCTTGTATTTTATTATGATTAATGTTTACATATTGTTTTAATAATGAATTTATTTGTATTTTTATTTCTCTACTCTGTATTTTATATTTTTATGATGACGAACGCTGCAAAATGAATTTCCCGGTTCGGGACAATTAAGTTTTGTTGTGTTGTGTTGTGTTGTGTTGTGTTGTGTTGTGTTGTGTTGTGTTGTGTTGTGTTGTGTTGTGTTGTGTTGTGTTGTGTTGTGTTGTGTTGTGTTGTGTTGTGTTGTGTTGTGTTGTGTTGTGTTGTGTTGTGTTGTGTTGTGTTGTGTTGTGTTGTGTTGTGTTGTGTTGTGTTGTGTTGTGTTGTGTTGTGTTGTGTTGTGTTGTGTTGTGTTGTGTTGTGTTGTGTTGTGTTGTGTTGTGTTGTGTTGTGTTGTGTTGTGTTGTGTTGTGTTGTGTTGTGTTGTGTTGTGTTGTGTTGTACATGCCCATTTACATGGCTGTGGTTGTGTAAATTACAATTCTGACGTGCTGTTGCAGTATGGTATCCATCTGGAGACATTCGTAAAAGATGACATCGACTACGGGGAAGAACTGGGACGGGGAGGAGAGGGCATTGTACACAGGTGCACTGTCATGTATCACAGCCTCCCTATTGAGGCAGCCGCCAAACGCGTCCTCAAGAACACGATTGATGCCATCAGCATCACTCTTGATGAGATTGAGTTGTTGTGGTATGATATGCTTACGTCATTACTATAACTTAGAACAATACTTACATGTATGTATGTGTGTGCAGGACATTTTTTTTTTTCAATTACCCTGGATATACATACCTTGGAATTTCTTAAAATATCAGATGCAAGTGTTGCAACCAGGGCACAGTTTTGAATTTCAATAAATATACGAAGACCTAACATTACAGCAACTTGACATAATAAGCTTCCCTTTTGCCAATTAATTTGTAATGAATAGCTTAGGTGAGAGTTCCCTTACGATGCTGAAATGTAACATACAATGATTGACAAGACTACAAAGTCTTTGTTATTGCTTATACAAGTACTGCAGTGCCTGTAAGCGTGTATATATAATTCGTTCTTTGGGTTTCCAAAAATATAATAAAATCATTGTTTACATTTTTAAAAGTCCACGTCACACTGTTCATGTCAAAAGTTTATTGCTAGATTTCACATTGAAGGATAGAATGTTGACTAACTGTGACCTGATTCTGACCACTTCAGCTTGACACAGCATCACATCATCAACACGACACTGCGTGTGTATGGCGTGGCGGCCGTGGCAGATGAGGTGGACCCAAGCATGGGACAGCTGGTGATCATCACTGAGGTGGGCAAGATGAATGTGCTTCAGCTCTACCAGGAGCAGTGTATTCCGCTCCACGTCACATACGACTTGTGGGCGCGGCTTGCGGCCGCTGTCTACACCATACACACAAAGAAGATTATCCATCGTGATCTCAAACCAGAAAACATACTAGTCATGGGGGTGAGTGTAAGTTGTAATGTGAATGGGATCTTTTCCATCCCAGATATTCTGCACGGTCATTTCCTCTAAACAGTCATCACACTAAAATGTATAAGAGGACACTCTTCCTTGCTAATCAAACATTCAAGTATTATTCTCTGTAGTATGAATATATATCAATAACTGATACGGTAACAAAATAATAATTGTCATATAAGGGTGTGAAGTTGGATACAAAACCTTAATGTCAATGCCTGAATGTATTTTTTTTATAAATATATGTACATCTTTATATATATATATACACACACACATGTATACACACATATACATACACACATGTGTATGTATATGTGTGTATACATATATATATATATGTATATTATGACAATTACTTTTTACAGTAAGTACGAGTTATTGATGTTTTCAAACATTAAATCCTGATTCTGTTGCTACCAAATGTAGTTGTGTGAATCAGCATCACTTAGATGTATAAGCTTTTGACAGCCATTGAGAAACTAAATTGCCAACCTTACTAAACGCGAAAATGTCTACGATTTGTCCTCTGCATTCATCAAAAACCATCTGAATAATCACCACCTCTGACTTGGGATTGTTCACCTGAGAGAAAACAGCAAATTAATTACTATTCAATTCATTGTCCTAATCGTTAAAAAACACATGAAAATCGCTATTACAACATCGTCAAAATGGCATCAATTGTGTTGGCCACTTTGCAACAAAAATTAAAGTTAGCAGTGTATTTACTAACATTTTCAATGTTTGTATGTTTTGTAGATTTCTAGAGAAGAAACTGGACAAATGGAAAAGGTTAGTAAAACATGGTTTTACAGTAGTCCCTCTCTTCAGCAGACACTCCTGTATCCAAGTAACTGTCTCTGCATTGCAGGTGTCCCCTCATCAGAGGGACAAAATGTTTGAGTCGTGGTATTTGGCTCTAGACGCTAAGTGTGTGCATCATTTATCACAGAGCAGTTTTTAACCATAAATGTGAATAATGATACAAAAAGGAATAAGACACTAAGGAAAATGTTTTATTTACCGGTCATAATACTCCAAATATAATAAAAATACATGTTACCATCTTCATCCATCCATTGACGACTCACGCATTGTCTTACAATCACGAGTTTGCTTAATCCCTTGGTTTTGTCGCGCCACTGAGCTTTATCTTCGAGGATATTGGAGCAAAAGAAGTATATTATTATTATTAATCTCATAAAAATGTGTGTTGCAGTTTATTGTTTTAAAAAGAAGACACAACTATAGATTAATTAATATAATGGTCAGTAATTTAATTAACTTCTGACATGCATGAAAAGCTGCAGCATCTATATATTTTATTACCCAGCTAACATAATCTTTAAATGTAAAACTTGGACATGGGATTTATTTTTTGTGAGCCATACTAAGTCATGGTGACAGAGGCATGTCGGGAGACATTTAAAGGACAAAAAAAGGCTACGGCTTCGTGTCAGCGGTCTACTCAGAATGTGACTTTAAAGTCTAAAATTCTAACGAAATCGATGATGGTCTAGACGCCGCCATAGGTGAAGGGTTAATTTGGCTTGGCCATTCAGCACGCGACATTCTATATCTCGGTCAGCTTCCGGCGACGTCGTTAAGGGTCAACAACTTCGAGTCTTCGACAGTTCGTTCAGTTGGCGTGACATCTAGCAGCTGCTTATAGACGTATATCTAAATCTATGGTAAACTTTAGTAATTATGCCTTCGTGTTCGGCATACGGTTGCAATAATAGTTGAAACAACCGGTAGTATTGAAGCAATGGATTCAGGTTGGTGATTTGCGGGCGTACTGTTTGTCACTTTGCTCGGTCCATTTTGAGGAGAAATGCTTTGATGTAGACATGTATCATCAGTTGATGGGATGATTTCAGCGATAACAATAATAGACAACTTTATATTTACCGTCATCAGCATGTTACGCGCGTTGCCGAGTTGCAGCCATTTCATGACAACAGCCAAACCCTGTGCAGGGAATCTACGTGGAGAGCGCCTCGATCACCGTCGTGACGTCATTCTTCGACTAAAATGGGATAGCGCATAGAATTTGGATGGCTTGGTTAAAAAATTGAGTATATGTGGAAATTGTTACTTTATATTAAAGGCAAAGCAAAGTTAACTGTTTCATGGCATACACATAATAGAGTTAATATAAAGTAGTAATTTCCACATATACTCAATTTTGTTACGCCAGCGGTTTACCAGAAAAATATTTTTTAACACCCAGCCATCCAAATACTACGCGCTATTCCATCTTAGACGAAGAATTACGTCACGACGGTGATCGAGGCGCTCTCCACGCAGATTCACTGCATGGGGTTTGGCTGTTGTCATGAAATGGCTGCAACTCGGCAACGCGCGTAGCATGCTGATGACGGTAAATATAAAGTTGTCTATTATTGTTATCGCTGAAATCATCCTATCAACTGATGATAGATGTCTACTTCAAAGCATTTCTCCTAAAAATGGACCGAGTAAAGTGAACTGTACTTGGACTGGAGGGATTCCAAACAGTACGCCCGCAAATGTGAACCAATTTCTTCAATACTACCGGTTGTTTCAACTATTATTGCAACCGTATGCCGAACAGTAAGGCATAATTGCTCAAGTTTACCATAGATTTAACCACAGATTTAGATACACGTCTATAAGCAGCTGCTAGATGTCACGCCAACTGAACGAACTGTCGAAGACTCGAAGTTGTTGACCCCTAACAACGTCGCAGGTTAAGGGTCAGACATAGAATGCCGCGCGCTGAATGGCCAAGCCAATTTAACCTTTCACTTAATGGCGGCGTCTAGAGCATCGTGGAGTTCGTTAGAATTTTAGACTTTAAAGTCACATTCTGAGTAAACCGCTGACGTTAAAAAATTGAGTATATCTGGAAATTGTTACTTTATATTAACTCTATTAGGTGTATGCCACGAAACAGTTAACTTTTTTTTGCCTTTAACTCTATTAGGTGTATGCCACGTAAAAGTTAACTTTGTTTGTCCTTTAAATAAGCATTCTTTTGCCTGATAAGAAGAATATGTTTTTCATTTACGTGTCTAACATAATAATGCTTAGCTAAAACGTGCATACATTTAAAAACATTCACATGTAGTGTAGATGGATGGATGGATGGATGGACATTATTTGTATAGATGTGAATGGATTACACTTCGTTCTATAAGACTTGAACGTTTCGTGGAACGTATGCAATGGGCTATAATAGGCTATCGAAGCTGTTCGTGGGTGTTCCAATAAAACTTATTGTCAACGACAGGCAAGGGGTATGCATTTACACCTAGACATTTATTAGACTGTTTTCAATGCTCAGTCAATAAATTAAGACCTGATTTAAAAAACTCCAATTCAGGTCATTGTTCAGTTTCTTGTTTGGGTAGCTGGTGCCTGCCAGCATTAGCTCAGCCTCAAACTTGATTGCAATTAGTTAACAGGCATTCCCATTGTGCCTTGACACAGAAAAACAGGCAAGACAATAGCCGGCCATAAATAAAACCAATTATCAACACTGATTGGGTAAATTAGGTAGAATTTGTTTGTTTGTTCATTGAAAACTGGGAGATTTGCTGCTCTGTCCGCCACCATTTTGTAAATAAAATATTTGACCGATTTAAAAAATTAATGTTTGATGTCTGCCTTAGCAGGGAATGAAAACCAAAATATCTTGTCTGCTATCCGCGTCCACCAGGTGTCCCCTCATCAGAGTCCTTACATTGAGGTAGTGTCCCGACATAGCAAGTGTCCACTCGTCAGAGGGGCTGGTGAAGGGAGGGACTACTGTATATCACAAATGTTCAGTATGCTCTTTTCAGATCATAATCGCAGATATTTGCAGACATTCAGCTATTTCTTATGTTGTGATGCAATTATAGCTTTCACAGTTAATCATGTTGTGATGACAGATCTGATGAAATTATTTGTATGTATCTCACATGTACATTATCATCAATTCTTTTCAATTTAGATGTTCATTTCTCAACAAACGTCACATGTACATGGCGGTTGTTGACAAATGAACATCTAGATTGAAAACATTGATGATAACCAACTGCGACAATAGGCAGTCTGCATTCCACCCTAAACATATCCATACTCGACTCTAATTAGAGTGACACAGCCCTGTCCTGTTGTATGCGCTACTCTGTCACCATCTCATTTGAATACAGCTGCAAGCAGTTTAAAATGTGCAACCTGTTGTAATAATTTATATTATGTTGATTTATGACTACAGACAATGTGGTAACAGTAGGAGGAAGTTTTATGTAAACTTTATACGGAGAAATGTCTTTGGAAATATTTATTCAGATATTTCCCAGATGTTAGTACCAACATTTTATAGAAACAGTTTCACTTGTTTGCTTTCAGTGGAGCATTGTTTCAGTAACATCTGGTATCAGTTCTCACTGGTAAAGTTCTCTGACTTCCTTTTACAGATTGATTTCCGAATAATTGATCTCGGCATGGGTCGGCGAGTGTTCACGGACAAGGTTATAAAGGACGATATTGTAGGCACAAATGGCTACCACGCACCAGAGATTCTTCTTGAAGAACCATATGACTTCAAGGCTGATATCTTCATGCTTGGAGTGACGTTTTCTGTGATGGTATGTAAATGTCCATATACTCATTATCTCCATGTACATGCTGTATCAATTTCATTACATTTATAATTGTACAGTTACATTACAAATCTGAGACTGACTATAAACACAAGATCTGAAAAAATGTATTGTAATTGAAATTACAAGGTCAGCAGGGCTTTATGCAGGATAAAATTATTGCCAGTCGCACGTTTTGGTGGACATATGGATGTTAACTGTTAAGCCAGTTTACAAACATTCAAATGTGTCTCATGACCTAAAATGGACTACAAACACACGTGTGAACCATTTACACTGACTTTCAAAGCATAACTAACAATATCTATGGTTTTGGAAGACTTTTTTTGCTCCTTTGTTTTACCCGTCCACCCATATTTCTGCCCGTCCATATTCGTTTTTACCCGTCCAACTGGTCTCTACATAAAGCTATGAAGGTGAGACATGTGTGAAGTGATGCTGACTTGTGTTGTATCCTGCACAGATCCAGTCGCCAGTCTTCCTCAAGTCGGACAACTTCAAGAAGATGTTGCACCACCTGCACAAACTCAAGAAGAAACATGTCTATGGCCGGCAGATGTACGAGTCTGTCATTGAAACAGAACTCAGCTACTATCACTACAACAAGGCTATCTCAACACCCATCAAGGACATGATTTGGTGAGTGTTACATCTGCACCTTTGTTACGAATTGGTAACAAAAACTAGTCTTTCGTGTTGGTTCAGCATGCCAAAACTGCCCAACTTTTGAGTGGATAGATGAGTCAAAACCAACCAGTAAATTCACAGTTCCTTCTTTTACGTTAACCTGTGAGTTCAGACTGTTTTACTAAAGTCAAGGAAACACTTTATCCATCGTGTGGAAACAGTTTTGAGTGTTAATTTGGAAAGAAGTTGAGTTGCAAGCGCCTGAATGACCTCTGATATCGTGCATCATCTGGCCAGGGGTCGACAATAGCGCTGGTCCGAAGCCCCAACGTGTGTTTTGAGGGTGTCGTTCCAGTTCGGGCCACCAGTTTCATATTTTACTGGCCCGACTGGTTTCAACAATTTAATTAGTCAACTTTGTTTTAGAGTCTCAATCAGTTCTCACTCCCTACGCAATATAATCTGTGACAGCCAAATCCATGGACTCGCATTATCAGTCAAAACTAGTCACCATCTTGTTTATGAGTTGCAAGTTCTCCATAACTCCGCACGGTGTCGCTACTGGTGATGGCAGGCAGAGACGCGAGGCGGTGAATTAGCTAAGATAATGCTTCGGATTTTGTTGCAATAGCAGAGTGGTACCAAAATATAAACAAATCATTGAATTTTGCGTTCTCCCTTATTATTGTTGCTATCCTAATGTGTAAAACGAATAGACAAAATATGTTGAGCATGTCATGACGACCCCTTGTGGATTTCTTGTGAACTTGTAATAAATAATAGTATTTATTAGTAATGTAATGATATTGAAAAAGTCATAGACCGTAACTATAGGCTAAGTAATAACTCACATAAAACAGTCGTGTTGTAGATGAATTTTCTAACTTGTTTATTCCAAAAGATATCCATTTCAATAAGTAAAATACCAAGTTGTCACAGGATTTGGCCATGCTGCAAACACCAGCAACGATCCCCGGCTTCCCTTTCAATCGCTAAGCTGTCGCCTGCAACAAATACTCCTATGCACGGCATCGTCGCATTCCATTTCTTTCTCTGACTAAAACAAATTCATAACGTTCGTCAACGACGTGATCCACACCAATGTCGTCATTACTCTAGCTAAGCCTTAAGGCGCCATGGAGTTCTATTCGTACCACACAAAATGGCGAACAGTGGAAGTACGGTAGCGTTACTAAGGTCTAAACATCGCATATTTTCCTAAACATCCTGCATCTTCAAAATTAAAACAGATTTCACAATCGATAGGGGCTAATTTTGTTATGGCAAAAAAAGTCACTTAGATGTAATTATTATAAAAGTGTACTTTATTGATAGAATACATACAAAAGAAGAAAAAAATGCCAAAAACACGTTTTTTTGTTATTTAATAAAAATGTAATTTCAGTTGCCGTGTCTATTTTAATGTTCTAAATATAAATAAATATATTTTATTGTACAATGTACCTGTTTTTATAAGAATAAATGTGTATTCCTGCAAACAAGTTTGTGCCAGTAAAATTGGGGGGGGCAGTAACTTTAAAAATCACTGGCCCCTGGGCCAATCAATACAAAACCTTATTGTTGACCCCTGATCTGGCGGATTTTGTTGAGATGGTTTTTCGGAAATTTGAAGCCAGAAATGAAGGCAATTCATCAGTAGTGTAGATAACATTAACAGAGCTCTATTACTATCCAACATGTCGGTGTATAATGATGACCAAACTACCACCCACCCAAATACTAGGACAGCTTATTACGTGGGGAAGCACATAGACCCACTCGTCAGGTGATCACTGCCCTTTTTACTATGACGTTTTGCATGTATACTATGATATCTGACTGGAAAATCTTTAGATGGACATGTAATAATATTCATTTACTAAAATGAATTATCGTAAAAATTATTTTATTAATTTGCTGAGACTGAGTGATTTGTGTTGTCAGTGATATGCTGGAGGACCAGGACAGCCGCAGCATCACCCTACTACAGGTAGTTGAGAGGTGTCGACAGGAGGTGAATGCTGCCCGCAAGCAGACCAACCAATTCATGCAGCCATCGTCCAGTCCTGCCTTGCATGTGAGTCCGCCACACGTGTGGATACGTGCGCATGCACACGTCAGTGGTGTTACAATATTTACATTAATGAGACATTGCCTAAAAAAATAATTTGTCGTCACTTGCAACTATTGTTTTTATTGGTTGTAAAGACAGGCGCGGTCCATTTAGCAATGTGCCTGTGTGTGTAGAATCTCCTGCTTCAGAATAATTTCACCTGCATTGTACGATACGTTACTTCAGAAAAATATAGTTATCACTGTGGTAACTTGTGGCGAGTTTAATTATATCACATAAGAATATCTATTTTATCTATGGCTATTTTGACTAAAATAATCCAGATAACAGGACTACCAAACAGTTGAGTCATCTGGGAGTAGTAAGTTTGACTTTGTTACATGTATAAGTTGCTGTCGACAGATCTCGGCGATGTTTTGGCTGTTCTCTACGGTTGTGGTGTCTTTCAGGACTCGGGCATAGGCAGCGAGAAGGGCGACAAGGGAGTGAGTGGCAAGAAGGCCGAGAGTAGCACCGACGACGGCAGTGTGGAGGAAGAGATGGAGCGAGTCGACGAGGTGAACACAAGTAACAAGGCAGCCAAGGTCGGCACGAGAGCGTCCAGTCAGAAGGCGGCCAAGACCAGATGTCACAGACGCAGCAGCAGCGTGGCACGGGCGAGCGAGTCCAGTGCCGGTGACACACCAGGCGGCGCCACTCCTGCTGGCAACTGCAGTGTCAACTATCACTTCCTGCGACGCAGCAACGTCAACAACAGCGCGTTTTTTGCGGACGCGGGCACACAGTCAATGAGCCCGGACTGTGAACTGGTGTCGGGGAAGAGTCCCGCCACGGAGACACCGAGGAGCGCCACCCCCAGTCGGAAGACGGCGAGGACCGCAAGTCCACGGAGGAAGACGGCCAAGAGTCTGAGTCCCTTGCGGAGGTCTGTGAAAAGTCGCAGTCCGAGGCGGAAGTCCATGATCACTTGTAGCCCAAGACGCAAGTTGGCGAAGTGTCGAAGTCCAAGACAGAAGCCAGCCACCAGTCCACGACGGAAGCGAATCTTCAGTCCAAGGCGAAAGCCAGTCATCAGTCCAAGACGGAAGCCAATTGTCAATGCAGCAAGACAGCCAGTCGTCGGTCCAGAACAGAAGTCAGTAAATCATATTAATCGTACACTACGACCACGCGTAACGTCAAGTGACCAGACCACTGACAGCACGTTGTCGCTGTGTAAGAAGCGACATTGCTATCTGGCATTCCTTGAGGACACGGTGCACATGAGAATACCGAAGCGACAGTGCCGCCACACGGTTGGCTAGAGCGGTGCATGCTGTCGGCGTGTTGTGTGCAGACTTCGCTGGAACCAAGTCTTGCAAAGCTGCACGGCGGCGGCGGCCATGATACTACGCTTGTGTGTCTGTATGTATATATGTGTACGTGGTATGTTATATTTATTTGGACTGAGACAGGCTGTTGGATGCTTGTCGTCATTGTGCCACACAACCATGGTGGTTTAATGAAACCAGTGAAGATTGCTGAATGAAAAGTTGATGTATTAACGAATGACGAGAGATTGACGACTCTTGTTTTTTAGAACATGCTAACTAAAACAACACAAATATGATCAAATGAAACGAGTGGCAACAAACCTAGTTTGTTTAAAATCCTGAAACACTGGTGGTTTCTGCTATATGAAGCGTTCATGTGCACTGTCGGCATTTTGTGGTTCATTCTGAGTGCCAAATGGCAGCTTCTAGCGCAAGGGGCAGTTGGTGCTTCCTGCTACAGCACTGTGATTGCTTGTTTTCTAAAAGTTTTGCTGTTGTATGAATCAGCTGAAGGTTACATGGCCAATTTTAGATGTTACCGTTAATTTGTCAAGTCACATTCAGTGTTGCAAGTTGGCATAATTTATAGTTGCATTACGTTTTCATTCGCACTATGGTGTCATTGGTTTGCCAGAACTGAGAAGACTTGTGCAGCCAGAATGCAATTTGTGTACCAATGAAATTGGTCCAATGCTATAATCAGCTGTGATGTAGATGTCTCTTCTAAATCCAAAATAACTTGCAGTGTTTCGGAACTTACTTCACTCAAAGATAAGGCCAGAGTGACAAAATGGCAACTGGTTCTCTGTGACCAAAGAATTGTGTTTTGTGTAGAAGACCGGTGCATCATCTTTGTGCGCAATGTCCAGTTGTTCACGTGCTACATACACTTGCTAGAAGCATCGCTTCCTGCTACTGTGATTTCGTTGGATTGGATTGGATTGGATTGCCTTGTGTGATACAATGTTGCGGCTATGCAGTTTGCTGCCGGTGTGTCGAACGCACGTTTTTAGTGCCTGGCTGATATGTCAGCAGTTGTGATAAAGTGGCGGCCCAGTTTGTGCGTGTGTGTATAAAATTGCACGTTCCATGCGTGGCTAATAGGTCAGCTGGTATCGTATGCTGAGGGACAGTATTTAGCCACGACGCCTTTTCTGTACATTGTTGGTGGACAGGCTGTGATAAGTGAGCGAGTGGTTCAGGTGAGACGGTTGGGAGAGATTCCCTCAGTGCTGTGTGTCATGGAAGCGACAAATTTTATCTGTGCCAACATGAAACTACTGCTTTTGTTTGTATTGTGTTTGCATTGTTGTTAGACTAGGGCGTGGGGTGGATGTCATGCAGATAAGATTGATGTGCAGACCAAGACAACGGGAAAGCTTACAGGTGTGACTCGGTCTGTGACATTTACATGGTTCCTGTTTCACGGATACTGCATTGGCATCAGCTACAGTCCAAGGTCTTCCCGGAGTCCACACTGCAGGGGTATACTGTGTATAATGAAAAAATATTTTACCTGTTGATTTTACTGAAATGCAAATACTGTCTCAATAAATATGAATGACTTCCATTTGGAGAAGTGTCTGCATAAAAAGATTTTATGGAAAATATTTCCGAGAAATATTCCTTTGTGTTTCTTAAATGGGTGTGCTTTATCTCGAGTGTTATGTGTCTGTGAGATTGAAATGCAAGTTTCACCCAAAAGTGATGTGTCATTTGGTTTCGTTAAAGGAACATAGTGGGCATGGCCTTTTCTGCAGTTACAACAAATTGGTGGTTACAACTTTGCAGTGTATTGTGATATGGAAAGGTAAAGTCAGAGTTGCTGCTTAGCAGAGCAAGCATTCGTGTGTAACTTGCACATCTCACCGGTGCTTCAAGAAGTCTCTGTGTTGTCGTCCCTGATGAAATCTAAGGGCGAAAACAATGATGATTGTTTGTTTTGTGACATCGGCAGAAGAACGTAACTGGTTGCATTGTATCGCTGCCATCTGTCGTGAAGTGCATGCAGGTTGTTGCAAACTGTTGTCATTGTCAGGTTATACGATATTGTAATTATTTTACACAAAGCAGTATTAAAATGTTAACTATGAGATGGATGCTTTGTCTCTGTTTATTTGTGGGAGCTGTGTTAATGAAAACGAGTAGTATTCATAAGTAAGCTAACTGTAGCCTCGGTTACCCAAGACTCCGTGAGGTGGCAGCACTTTTAAGCCCCCTCAACTCCGCCTGGGACAGTATATGGGCTTAAGTTTCTACATCCGGGCAGCCTTACCCCAGATTAGGGTAGAGACGCTGATTGGCTCTCAGGCCAACTATGAAATAAAAATTAAAATAACGATATACTTTTACAAGATAATAATATCATATGAAAAGTATTCACCATTGAACTTATATTAACACAAAAGTAAGTAAAAATTAAAATTTACCGGTGTTTATAAAATAAGAATTACGGCAGGATTAACCAGTATCCGTGAGGTGGCAGCATTGTCTAGCTCGACACGGATAGCATACAAATTAAATAAGGAAACCTTTTGATCAAATAATGCTGTATTATAAAAACTATTACAAATTAAACTTATATTAACACAAAATAAATAGAAACACAAATTTGCAGTTGTTTATAAAAATATATATTACAGCAGTGTCCGTGAGGTGGCAGCATTTTATAGATCACGGCTGCTACCCAAACAAAAGCCGTTAATGTAGCCAGACTGTCTTCTCGGCGTAGTTCCGCAGCCGAACGACAGTCGGTTAAGCGAGACTAAGCTAACTGTTGCTAGCTGTTACGGAAGTAGTTGGTGATTTGTATCATCGGGATAACGATAGGTGGTAGCACATACCGCGTTAAAACCAATGACGTGCTGCCACCTACCGGGTATGTGAAACAGTTCATTAGCCGCTGGACGACAGGCTGTGGCGTTCGTATTGGCCTACAGTTATTATACCGTCTTTATACGCCATGCATAGCCAAAAGGTGTTTATCTATGTTTTGCCTCTACCTACAGACATTTTCTGAAACGTTTTACGTATTCAAATATTGTTTTTAAAAAGTTTTTAATTTTATATTACCAACTAATGTTGCTGTAGCCTAGCTTTTTCATTGGTGAATTTAACTTTTGACGGAAAAATCGCTCTTCGACTTCGCGTCAACCCTGCTCTTTCTGTTTCTCTGTAACATTGGGTCCACTTTTTGAGAATACGTAATTCATAATTTTATTCTGACTTCGCTAGTTTGCGTTCTATTTAGTACTACTTCCGTTCACTCTAGATCTACCATAACACAGGATACGATGTAAGCTCATACATACGACAAAGTAAATACTTTTTCCAGGTAGTGCTGTATCGTACGCCCACCCATCTCGTTTCGCGCGCCGATGTGGGTGGCGCCCCACGACGATCCAGAGTCCGCCGTTATTTTCGAGAGGTACAGAGCCAGAAATGTCGTCAGTCCTCGCGTGCGACGTATACGTGGGCCCTCAGTTCGTCGCACACATATTTGAACCATCAGTGGCCGACTGACGTTGTGTAATTTCTGAGTCAGAGAGAGGCAATGTACATGTGCCACGCCCGCCGGGGGCGTAGGTTATGTAGCGATGAAAACAGCGCGGCTCCTAACTTTGTCTCATATTTATTTTTCATAAATTCCGTCATAAATGATATTGTTCTGCGTACATCTGTGGGCTCTTGTGGGAAGTAGCGTAAACTCTTCCGTTGAAGGAAAAGCGTCGCGTTTTTGAGCGCTCAGAGTACGATCATTTACTTTAATTTAATTTAGGGAAGCCTTTAATTTAACCTCAATTGGTGTACTGGAACTTCCGTGGGGCTAGGCCTAGGGTGCAGTTTGATGTCTCGGACATTTTTTGCAATTTGAGTTTGTTTGCACCCCAAAATTTACAATATAGTAATATTTTAATACCCTTAATATTTCGAATTACCCCTCCTGATAAATCAGACTTAGTGCAGGGAAAATTATCTATGATAAAACAAAGCTGCGTGCGATACTCATGGAGGTTATGGCAAGTTGTGAAGGCCAATTGTGAAGTGCGGAGTCAGTACTCCAATATCCGCAATAGAAAGAAAAACATTTGGAACAAAAAAAAATATTGAAAAGCGCCATGATAAGCATAGATTCTCAAAACAATATCCTGCGATATAACTGGTTTAGTCGTATGCACATACATCACTCCGATTTCACTTTCACTGCGACGCCCACGCCTCTACAGCCTCGCTCGTGCCGATTAATGTAGGTCACGTGCTCCACTCAATTCACACGACGTATACATCGACCAGCACAAGCCATTGCCTTATTTCCGAGACAGAGGAGTGAGTGAACGTGTCCGTGGATTCGTATCAGTGGTTCGTTCGATCGTACGAGACGACGCACGGTTGTATCAAACCAGCGGATATCTGAGACAGAGTCTGAGGATCTGACGGCGAGTGTTAGAGCAGATCGTTCACCTTTGTTGTTGGATTTACTCAGACGCGGCTTGCAAGATCAAGATGGGGTCCGGACAGGGGCTAGGACAGGGGCTGGGAAGCTGCTACAGCTGTATCAAGTACTTGATGTTCGCATTCAATTTCCTCTTCTGGGTGAGTGTTGCAGATGCGTGTACAGTTTCTTTTCTTTATCTGGTAATTTGAACCCTGTTGGTCCGTCTCCAAGACTGTGTTACGATAGTGTATAGCAAATGTAGGTTGTTATGACTTGTGGACGATGAGAGTAGAAACGTCCCTGGGAGGCTGGGACAAGATTGTTATTTTACTAAATTATTCCCGTAATTTTAGTTGGTCTCCTACTGAATCTAACCCTAATCCACGCACTACAGCATAAGAAGTTATCAACAGATGGTCAGGTCAGAATAAATTGTAAAACACACAGTAGATGGCACTGGAACAAACATTTTATATCTTTTCTTTTAGCAGCTGAATCTAGATAGTGCAGCCTGAGTAGAGGTTATCAATTTAACGTAAAAAAATACTTAAATAATTTAAGTTTTTAAACACAAATTGCTGTCAACAAATCTACTGGCTACATAAAGAGTAAACAGTCTATGGCAGAAAGAAAAGAAAACTAAATTGCATCATACACCATTATATTCATTAAGTTATGAAGCCTAAAAAGTTCAGTGACCTGTTTCTAATCATATAGGGCTGTAGCAACCTAGCAATACAGAAACTACACATGTATTCATGCATCACAATTTTCATGTCCCAATGCTATTAGTAGTTATTGGTGATAGCACAGTGACCTGTGGACAGTAACGATGGCTGGTCAGTGGTCAAACACAGGAATCACCATGCACCATAGCTAACTAACTCCAACACCAAGCAGTGACATCACTTGTTGTCATTTATGTTCGTTTACTGACTGCAATCTGTACAAGATCCTACAGAAAACAAGTGTTAAATTCCTCGACACAACCTCCAGTAAGGCTAAAGCGGGTGGATATTCCAACCTTTCAACAAATACAAACACCACGTTCACCTGATTTCATCCAGTTAATGAATTCATCCACCATCTCCAGTGTCAAGGGTTTCAAGTGGCAAGGTGGGGTCAGAAAAGGTGGTGCCCATTTACACCTTAGTGGAACAATTGTTGGCTGTAATTTCAGCTGTATGAGTTCAGTGAACTTGGACTATAATAGGGTAGTGTTTTTGCACACAATACAGCAGTGTTGTTCTGAGTCAATTTCCCGAGGAAATTATATCAGACTTGACAAGATTGATGAAGCATACCAAGTTACCAAGCTGGTATATCCAGTCTAGCAACATCCACCAGTATTCACACTGACAACAGAATCATCTAAACACTGTTGTGGTTTGCAGATTGATTCTAGACTATAGTCCTTTTCATACAAATGAACTGCAGGTCAACGTTATCACTGTTTTTTTTCTTTCTAGATATAATATCAACTGCTGCTACGTTATAACATGAACTTGTAACATACTAACAAGTCCTGAATTATTGTCTTTGATGCTCTACAAAGGAAACATTGTTTCAGCTGAAGTATCTAATAGGAATTTGTGATGTTCTACAAAGAAAACTGTTTCTGTTTGAAGTATGTAGCAGGAACAAACTCCAATGTCCCAATTGGTTGGGTAGTGTTGAGTGCTGAATTAAACATGGGCTCTGCTCTGGTAGTGTACACACACTGCCCATGTACATTGTTAGGCAGATATTACCTATTAAGCGTTGGTGTAATGTCAGAACAATGGGGTCTAGTGTTTGTGTGCATGTTTTTTGGCAACACAGCCAATGTAAACAATGACTCATTTCGCACTCAACATGGCCAACTTTGTACATATTTATTGATTTTACCCTGGGATTAGAATAACAGTAATTATTATTATGATCCATTGATGTCATCATTTAAAATTGTGATTACAGGTATCAAAAACAAACAAATTATAGTTTTTATCACACATTTATAAATCACTCGTCCCCAGGACAACATATCCTGACAGGGATATACGTTTCACTTACTAACCACCAGCTGAAAATAACAGTAAATACATTACAGTAGTTTGAAATAGACACCTTCAACCTGTGTTGACATAACCCACCAACACGTGGCGCTGAATAGGACATGCAAGTCATGTAATTTTCTAAATTGCTTCAGTGGCTTGCTTGGTGGTGTTATTGATGCAAATCCAGTCAACATGTCATCTCCATGGCTAATCACTCAACTGTGAGCCTGTTTGCTTGGAAGCCGTATCATCTATTGAAATGTTGCATCCAATTAGGAGATTGCCTCAATTGCGTTTTCAGGCTTCAGTGAATTTAGGAAATAGTGATATCAGATGTCACAATCTCGTGATGAAATCCAGGTTATTTCTAATAAAGAATGCCAATATTTCTTCCTGCTCTGTGTTAACGTGAAACTGCCTGTTTGCGGTGTTAGCAGATTAAATGTAAGCATATTGTGGGTAAAAATGGCTGACATTAATGCTAGGGACACAGCTACCGATTTTCAGTTGGCGTAAACTCAGTTGGTCGGCGCTAGTCGGTTGGTGTGTGTTGACTGGTGTGTGCTGGTAAAAGTCGGCGCTAGTCGGCGGAATTAATTGGTGTTTAGCACCAACTGCTTTTTGCGCTGACTGCCAACTGAAGTCTGCTTTAGCAGTAGGTGTGTGCTTTGCATTAGTGGTATAGAATCTTCACCAGCTGTTGCTGGCAATATTCATCCATCACCCCCTCCCCTCCACTGCTTCTCAGAACATTGACCTCTGACATTTCTGCCAGCGGCTGCAGATAAGCCCACTGTAGGTTGGCCAGTAAGGCAAGAGCCTTCCCAGGCTCCACCCTACTGTCCCTGCCTCCTTCCCTCCCTCCCAGGGGAGTCACAGAGCATCTCAAGTATCTGCTCTCATCTCCAGAGCTGTAGATCTGGAAGTGGATCAATCTGAGAAAATGGAGTCTTGTGGGAGAAGCTTACGGGCACATGGAAGCTGCACTGTTCATCTGATGGATGGGTAGGGTGGGCTGGGGCAAATTAGGCAATCATTTTATGTTTTGCTTTTCTTTTACCTGCCTGTTATTACACCCAACCCTACCCTATTCAAAGATCGAAATAGTGGTAGTTCGGAGGTAGTCCTCGGATTACCAGAAACATGGTCGGACTACCAAAGATGATGACAGCAGTAGTGTCATGGACTACCACAAAATGTGGGAATATTTTTCAATTTTTTTGTCATGTTATTTTGCTAAAATCTGGGCCATATGACTACCACATATATCTGAGGTATACCAGATTTCCTAACTGCTGATTACCAGAAATTGTGGAGTTATTTCTACCCCTGCTGAGTACTAGTGGTTATATCACTACACCCACTGCTACCGTACAAGTTAATACAGACGATGAATGAATGACACAGCAGGAAAACAGGTTGCTCAGAACCATGACATAAGCATGCTTCATTCATGAGAATTACTTTCATTATTTTATGTGATTGTTTTTAGATGTGACATGAATGTTTCCTGTGCAATTACATGTGTCACTTGGCTGGTTAACCCCAAGCCTGATATCACGTCTTGACGTCAGAAACTATAATCAACACTACATCTTGTGGAACTAGGTCACAGACATGGAAGTTCATTGTCAGAACTGATTTAATCTTAAATACAACAAACTCCTTAGTATACTTATTACTATATCAGTTGATCATTCGTATTAATAATTCACTTATAAAAAATACTACCAACTATTTTCCAGGTACAAAGATTATGAATGACCTGGCAGTGAGCCTTATAAGTTAATTGAATAAAGCAAGAGCACTGTGAAACAGGAAGTCTCACCTGCGCTCATTTAATTCCCGTAGTATTAATTATTCAGCAAGAATCAGGTGTGAATGAGGCTCATGACCAGGTACACTGTACTGTAAGTTATGTCAGGGGTCATTTCATTGGTGGGCGGAAATAAAGTCACAGGAAATGTCACAGAAATAAAGTCACAAAATAACTTTATTCAAATGCTATCTAGTTAATGATACAAAGGTGTGGTTTTGCATTCAAGAGCTTGTGACGGTCATTGACGTGATGGTCAGTCTTATTGTAGTGATGTCAACCAGTCACTAAATAGTATCAGTGGCAACCCAGAAGGCCCCATTCTCAGAGGTATGAGTCCATGAGACATTTGGACTGAAGATCATACTATTAGATGTAATGACGAGTACCAACAAGTACAAGCAATGACTAACAAGTACTTTTGCCCATATCCTGTCTGTCAGTCTCACCTTTTTAACAAGAGAAAAAGCAGGAATTGTAGGAAAAGTGGTTTCTTTCTACCATGACTTTTCCTGTGACTTTATTTCCTACATTCATTTCATTAGCATGGTTATACCCCTGTCTGTTTGTTCTCTCAGCTCACTATGCATGCCACATCAGGGATTACTTTCTCTGATATGTACTTATGGATTACATTAAACAGAAGAACATGTGAAGCCATTTATGATGCAGCTGTACATGGGTAGACAGCAGGGCTTTATGCAGGATAAAATTATTGCCAGTCACACATGTTTTGGTGGACACATGGATGTTAACTGTTAAGCTAGTTTACGAACTTTCAAGTGTGCCTGATGACCTGAAAGGCGCCAAACACACATATGACACCATTTACACTCACTTTCAAGACATAACTGACAATATCTATGGTTCTGGGTTTTTTTTTTGCTCCTTCATTTTTTACCCCGTCCACCCATATTTCTGCCCGTCCATATTCGTTTTTACCCGTCCTAATGACGGGTGGACGGGTCTCTACATAAAGCTATGGTAGACAGACACTAGACAGCCCCAGTGGCACATAAACACTCCCTAGGACCACAGTAAGCTGAGTTGTTACCGCTTGGACTAGAGGAGGCAATTCATGTCATAATACTCATTTTACTGATAAACAAACTGAAGTGCCACTCAGAATAGAAAGGAGAGTGGATAGAAGCCTCTATGGTCTACAGTTACAAAGTTACAAACCAGATAAACAGGAGCATTGTCATAAACAAAAGCAAAGCTGGTGTCAAGTTTTTTTGTAAAGAGTGAAGTAATATTGACAACAAAGACACCAGCGAAACCAACCCGTTGAAACAGATCTTCAGCTGCCAGCAATGTTAAGCTTAGGGTGATTTTTGATCAAGCTCCATTACATAGCCATAGTTATTAATTAGCTATTGATCAGCCCAGCTGGACTGTTAATGGCTGAGCACTGTAACGTCATTTATACCCAGCTTGACATCTCATTCATTGCCAGAACCCTGGGTGGATCTTACAGCCAAATTTTGCCAGTATTAACATAATTTTATTTACAATAATGAATTGGATCTATGATTGTGGTGATTTACCCAATCATAAACAAGAGTTCACATTCTGCCTGGTTATTACGTTTTTTTGGCATGACATGATAGCATGTCAGTCAGCCATTCCTATCATAGTGAAATTGAAATTAGTGCCGGTAATTTACACAGAAATGTGCTATAAACAACAGTAATGGATACCGGCTGACAGTTTTATGTGGAACCAATGGAGATCCAGCGTTGATTGGCCACTCGTGAGTAAGTCATTATCCATCCATGGAAATAATTATCCATACTGCAGATGTGGCCTGTGGTTGCTAATTTTATGGCGATGTGGTTCTGTGAAACACACATTTCTGGTACAGTTTATTGACCCATTGACCTCTTTTTTAGTCTCCACTTGTTATGAGTTGTGTGACTATTAATTTATCGCAAATACCATGCCCCGTGTCACCATCCTGCAGAGGCTGGGTGACATTGGTGATCTGTCACAAACTGTCAGGATTGTTTTCACTTTCTTCCTGACATATTGATCTGTCATGTGTTTGTTGTCAGTGCCACTGAATAATGTAAGCAGCCGGGAAGCACTAATGCCGCTAGTGTTTTACTTGCAGTACAATGCACTGGCACCGCTAGTGCTACAGTAGGTTGCCCTGGCACCATTAGTGCTACAGTAGGATGCACTGGCACCGCTAGTGCTACAGTAGGATGCACTGGCACCGTTAGTGCTACAGTAGGATGCACTGGCACGGCCACCGCTAGTGCTACAGTAAGATGCACTGGCACCGCTAGTGCAGCAGTAGGATGCAATGGCACCACTTGTGCTACAGTAGGATGCACTGGCACTGCTAGTGCTACAGTAGGATGCACTGGCACTGCTAGTGCAGCAGTAGGGTGCACTGGCACCACTTGTGCTACAGTAGGATGCACTGGCACCGCTAGTGCTACAGTAGGATGCACTGGCACTGCTAGTGCAGCAGTAGGGTGCACTGGCACCACTTGTGCTACAGTAGGATGCACTGGCACCGCTAGTGCTACAGTAGGATGCACTGGCACCGCTAGTGCTACAGTAGGATGCACTGGCACGGCCACCGCTACAGTAGGATGCACTTGTACCACTTGTGCTACAGTAGGATGCACTGGCACCGCTAGTGCTACAGTAGGATGCACTGGTACCGCTAGTGCTACAGTAGGATGCACTGGTACCGCTAGTGCTACAATAGGATGCACTGGCACTGTCAGTAGTTGAACCACTACTAGACTTGGCTGTGTATATTGATCAGGCTCATGTATCTTCCCAGTAATTCTCCCTGTCTGACTGTTGGCAGTTGACAAATGGAATCTGGGTCAGGAATCAAGAACTAGTGGACACATCACTACGAGTGTCCTGCCAAGGCAGGTACCTCTGTACAAGTGTCCTGTTTGGGCAGGTAGTAGTGTTCTGTCTAGGCAGCCACCAATGTCACATGGAATATTGTTCCCATAGAAAATAAATCTCCAGGTTCGTATTCACTGAACAGTGAGTGAAGTCAGTTAATGGCTCAAGGAGTTCAAACATGTGCAACATTGAAGTTCTGTAAGACTATAGTAAACTGCCCCTCCCAGTCCATGTTCAGTGGGGTACATATTCACTATGACATTGGCATATGTATAGTTATAAACTGCACCAGGGCTTTATGCAGGATACAATTTTTGCCAGTCACACATGTTTTGGTGGACACACGGATGTTAACAATTAAGCTAGTTTACAAACTTACAAATGTGCCTGATGACCTGAAATGGGCTACAAACACACATGACACCATTTATACTCACTTTCAAGACACAACTAATAATATCTATGGTTTTGGAAGACCTTTTTTTGCTCCTTCATTTTTTCCCCCGTCCACCCATATTTCTGCCCGTCCATATTCATTTTTACCCGTCCTAATGACGGGTGGACGCGTCTCTACATAAAGCTATGAAGTATGAACTGCACATTATTATTACCAGCAACAATGGTCTTCATTTGGATAGTACAGTTGACATAGTAGACAGTCTCCAAGACTATTTGTTGGTGATGTTTGTTATGATGTAGACAGACTTTAAACTGACATTGTTTACGTCTAGTGCCTACCATAGCACTGATGGCAGTCTGTAGACTAACAAACACTCTTATTATGATGTATCTATCTTCCTACTGATGTTCACACTAGACTTCCCCGGGAGAGAGGGAGAGGGAGATTGAACCTGTCTCACTGATGGGTGTAACTGTCAGAAATGATGCTTAAAAATAATGATTCCCCTATTAGCGTTAACCCTTTCCCTGTGTCTTCGCACTAGTGGCCCATTTGCTGTAAGGCTGCTCTGGATTAAATTAGTGGCAATGGATGATTACCCTCCCAGGAGGGTAACCATGGTTACCAATGGGTTGCATGTTTTCTGCTCCCCCTGGGAGAGCCAGTTATGTCTAAGCAAAACAGACTAACTCAGTTATGGCCAGGCTATTGTTGATTAGAGGTATCAGGTTACAAACATAGTTCAAATAGTGTTGTGGTCAGCTTAGTACAGTGGGCAACATAGTGCAGTGCATCAGTCAGTTTAGTGGGGAGTCAGTGTAGGCATTGGGCTGTCACGGAATTACACAGAGTACAGTGGTCAGTGGGTTACACTGTAGTACTGTAGTAGTAGTACAGTGGTCAATGTAGCATAATGTTCAGTGCACTTCAGCCACTGTAGTGGTCAGTATATTGAAGTGGTCAGTTTCTGTAGTGGTCAGTGTATTGGAGTTGTCAGAGTAATATAGTGGTCAGCATATTGTAGTGGGAAGTGTATTGGGGTGGTCAGTGGTTGGAGTGGTCAGTGTATTGGAGTGGTCAGTGGTTGGAGTGGTCAGTATATTGGAGTGGGCAGTGTATTGGAGTGGTCAGTGTATTGGGGTGGTCAGTGGTTGGAGTGGTCAGTGTATTGGAGTGGGCAGTGGTTGGAGTGGTCAGTATATTGGAGTGGTCAGTGTATTGGAGTGGTCAGTGGTTGGAGTGGTCAGTGTGTTGGGGTGGTCAGTGTATTGGAGTGGGCAGTGGTTGGAGTGGTCAGTGTATTGGAGTGGTCAGTATATTGGAGTGGTCAGTGGTTGGAGTGGTCAGTGGTTGGAGTGGTCAGTGTATTGGAGTGGGCAGTGTATTGGAGTGGTCAGTGTATTGGAATGGTCAGTGTATTGGAGTGGGCAGTGTATTGGAGTGGTCAGTGATTGGAGTGGACAGTGTATTGTAGTGGTCAGTATATTGAAGTGGGCAGTGGCAGTCTCAGTGTGACCAGGACACCTGACCAGTGGCAGATGTCTGTCAGTGCAGGTCACTGACCTTGTCATCCTGCCCTGGTGACTGTTCACTTGAGGTCTCACCGAATAAGGACCTGCCCTATAGAGGTTTGACCCAGGTAGCATAGAAAATGTACCCTTAGTGCATACTATACGCTACAAGGTGCTTTTCACCCGAAACAGTGTTAATGCCATTAAGAGAGGTGAAGGTCGTTTAACACAGCATGTGAACCTCTTGCGAACACTGACTGTCTGATGGGCAAGTAGGGGGGACACATTTTGTAAAACGTTAACGCGAATACTGTAAAGTAAAACCATTTATTTTCACATTGAAGTATATTCTATTCAGGTAGACCAGTACAAGATATGCACACTTCTGCAAAAACATCACATAAATATATTCTATTCAGCCATTATAAGTTTGAAATTTGATTTTATAGCTGCATTCACACCTCCACCTTAAAACGGTTTAACTAAAACGGATTAACTAAAACGGTAAGAAATGACACGTGTGAACGCGATTTAGCTAAACTAAACTAAAACGGTTTAACTAATCCACTTTGAACAGTAGCTGGATTAGCTAAACCGTTTTAACTAAAACGGTTCAAGTTGCACGTGTGAACGCAAGCGGATTAGTTAAACCGTTTTAAGTACGTCACAGTCATGCGCATTCGACCTCGTGTCTCGTCACTTCCTGTTGTAAACATTTTGGGGAATTGGCGCCATCATGAGTCTGACGAAAGATTCACCAACACAAACGCGACGAGATAACTGGGACGACGGGGATGACCGCCTGTTGTAGGAAATGTGATCCGACAATTGCATGCAATCGGACTTGGAAGGCACCGGCCGTAATTTTACAATATGTCGGCGCATTGCTGATTCGAATGGTGTGCTGGCTGAGGGCGGGGGCAGGGGTGACCGGGAGGTCATAAAAGAAGGCAGAATCCTGCCTCAGTCCTTGTCTCAGGTCTGATGCTGCCATTGCAAATAAAGAGAGTTGTGTGGCGGCAAGTACGGTATCATATCAGCCATTTTACTATGCTGGTTTGCGCATGTGCTTCATATCAACTTCTGCCTTAAAACGGTTTAGCTGTTGTACGTGTGAACGCTCCCAATTTCCAAGCATAAACCAGTTTAACTAAACCGGTTTAACTAAATCGTTTTAAGAATGTACGTGTGAACGCAGCTTATGACAAACACAAGAAGATTAACTCTCATTTTATCATAACAACAGGGAGCGACAATAAGGTTTTGTGGATTTTTTAAGTTACTGGCCCCCCAAAGAAGTCACTGGCCCAAACGTTTTTGCAGGAATACACATTTGTTCTTATAAAAACCGGTACATTATACAATAAAATATATTTGTTTATATTTAGAACATTAAAATAGACAGCTGAAATGATGTTTAAATAAAAATCAAAACTTTTTGCCATTTTCTAATTCTTTTGTATGTATTCTATCAATAAAGTTCACTTTTATAATAATCACATACCTCTAAGTGACTATTTTGCCATAACAAAATGAGCCTCTAACGATTGTGAAATCCATTTTAATTTTGAAGACGCAGGATGTGTTCGAAAATACGCAACTTGTTTGAAGATAAGTGTTTATATTGTAGTGATGTATCTGACTTCAAAATGTTTGCCACTTCAGTGTTTATTGCAGTAGGGATTGTTGTGGTTGTAGCTGATGGGATGTGCCCTGCTCGGCGTTGGAATCTGGGTTCGAGTTGACGAGAACTTCAAGCAGTATGTGGAGAGCTCCGATAACTTCAACTTCCTGTACAGTGGCGCCATCACCCTCATCGTCATCGGCATCGTCGTCATGGTGATCGGCTTCCTCGGCTGCTGCGGGGCCATCAGGGAGAGCCAGTGCATGCTGGGAACGGTGAGTGCGTGACATCACAGGGCAGATTTTAATCACTCTGAATTCTAAACTTTGTTTATTCATATTGTAGTAGTAGGGAGCCCTGGACAACACTACCTAATGTAACCCTATGTATTTTCTGGCACTTTTAAACAGCTGCGCCCACCTATTAGTGCCCATGCATCTATCCAGTTTGGTTTATGACACTGGCAATCAATATGCTCTGTGCTACCCAATACTGGAGTCCAGTTATGACTGTAACAGTCCAGCCATGTGATTATGTTGACATTAATGCTGTAGGCATTGGGTACAAGTGACCAAGATTTTGGTTAATGTAATTAAGTTTTGAGCTCTCAAAATATAGTTTTGTGCCAACATATTAAAATTTGAGACTTTTAAATTTAATATTTAAAAATGTACCATTTAAAATATTAGCTGTACCACTGTACTTGCCACTGGCAGTGGGCAGAGTGGCACAAACAATTGGATGTTATCTATGGCAGAGTGGCACAAACAATTGGATGTTATCTATGGCAGAGTGGCACAAACAATTGGATGTTACCTATGGCAGAGTAGCACACACAATTGGATGTTACCTATGGCAGAGTGGCACAAACAATTGGATGTTACCTATGGCACAGTAGCACAAACAATTGGATGTTACCAATGGCAGAGTGGCACAAACAATTGGATGTTACCTATGGCAGAGTGGCACAAACAATTGGATGTTACCTATGGCAGAGTAGCACAAACAATTGGATGTTACCTATGGCAGAGTGGCACAAACAATTGGATGTTACCTATGGCAGAGTGACACAAACAATTGGATGTTACCTATGGCAGAGTGGCACAAACAATTGGATGTTACCTATGGCAGAGTGGCACAAACAGTTGGATGTTCCCTATTGCAGAGTAGCACAAACAATTGGATGTTACCTATGGCTCGGTAAATTTTTTGTGTATTTTGCCAACTTCTGCCTTTTTTTTTATTCACTAACACTTTTCAAAGGTACTTTTTATGTCTAGTTGAGTGCTGATTTGTTTTTAGCATTACGTTATCTTCTCTACATATTTATGAGTAGTTGCCTGCTTACTGTTTTTGGTGAGTTTGACCTGATATTGTGTTATAAACTGACCAGAAACTCACAGGTGTGATGACCCAGACATCTTTAACCAATAACGCCACCTGGTTACATTTACTGCGGTTAACTACATTTGCTGCGGAGTGACAGCTGATGACCTTCTCAACCCTCGACTTCAAGGGTGTCAGTGGCCTCTCCATGTGTGGGCTCAAATTGGGACACATAATTACAGAGAAATTCATCCTGGAATCTGTTTAATTAACCGAGAGGTTCACATTTAGGATTGGTATCAGATTTTAAATTCCCGTGATTGTATACTTGTCCAGTTATACCAGGGCTTTATGCAGGATCAAATTATTGCCAGTCACCCATGTTTTGGTAGACATGTGGATGTTAACTGTTCAGCCAGTTCACAAACTTTAAATGTATCTTTTTGACCTGAAAAGGACTACAAACACACATGTGACACCATTTAACTTTCAAGGCATAAGTAACAATATCTATGGTTTTGGAAGAGTTTGCTCCTTCATTTTTTACCCGTCCACCCATATATTTCTATCCGTCTTTATTCATTTTTACCCGTCCAAATGATGGGTGGATGGGTCTCTGCATAAAGCTATGAGTTACACCGAATCTGTCTGATGGATGGGTTGGTAGAAAATTTGCTCTGAATGCCGCTAAGATTTTCCTTATTTTTCTCTCCATCACTGTTTGCCACTTTTGTCCTGTCACATAATTTCCACCCTCTTCATCTCTCTCTCTCTGTCCCCACCTCTATCCATCCTGCTCCCCCCCCCCTCCTGCTGTGATATTGGATTACTATAACAGTTTCTAAAATAAGATCTGCTCTGAGAGTGACTGAAGACAGCAGGAGAAAGACAGACTCCTGGCAAGTGACGGGGGAGCCTGTCCATCCATGTGTCAGACCTCTGACAGTGGAAGCAGTTGTCACTGGTCACTGTCCGATAGCACAGACACACCAGACCCGTTCCTTCGTGAAGTCACGTTTCTGGGACACAAAGGGAGGGCTACCAGGTTGCTTCCATTAGTAACTTGTACATTCCCAGAGTCGTTCCTCACAGGTTTATCTGTGGTCTGTCAGTACCATTGGCCATTCATCAGTTCCATCCTTCCAGCTGGAATTCCTCAGCTGTGTCAAGTTGTCTACATCACCAAGTCATGTGACTCTTGTGGTCAGGCTATCAGTTATGTGGTCAATGTAGTATTTATGCACTAGGCTTTACCTTTGTCACTAAATAACAACTGTTTATATAGGAATTTTTACAAGACCACTGGCTTCCTCCGTGTGTAATTATAAAATTAGATTAATGTGAATTCAGATAAAAATTACATCTCATAAGAATCACAGTTAACACCCCGAATAACGCATACAGACTACTGTATATGTGTTTAACTGTTTATATAAAATGCTAAACACACATAAATGACCTCATTTTAATTGTTGCTCTGTGTGTAATTGTTTGTGAGGCTAAATGAAAGCATCGCCATAAAACTGTCCATAAGCATTGCGTTGCTAGACTTGCTACCAATCTCTAAGATGTTTAATCGGGGATATTATTTCATGTTCCAGTTCTTCGTCTGCCTCTTCGTGGTCTTTGTCGCTCTGGTTGGCGTTGGTATCTGGGCGATTGTTGCCAAGGGATCAGTAAGTAATGCTTGCAGTGACTCAGATATACTGCTACACATGCAGTCCTACAATTGTATTTAAATGTGGTTTAACAATATTTGTTAGTATTAAATTATCTAATAATTCAACATCATTTATCCTTTTGTGTAAAAAATGAAATAGTTTATGTATTCTGAAAGGTTTTTCCCTGAACAGAACCGGCAAAGCATAAATGCTGTATAGCGTTGAAATGTCCATTTTGCAGTTGCTTTCGTCATGGCATGGTCATGCCCAGTTATTATCATTATTAAAGTTTGGTCAGCATGATATTGAAATATTGACATTAGTTTGTACTATAGACTACTGTCAATTATTCTCAGAGGTATACACTTATGGAATGGTCTAGCAAGTGACATAACACAGTTCCCAAGTTTGCAACAATTTAAGAGAAAAGATTAAAATCGACGCTACTTTCTTTTTATTTATGAACAGTTAATACAATGATAAAATACCATTACTGTTGCTTTGTATTCAATCTTGTAACTCTTACTACAACTACTATGCATTTTAGTTTAATCGGGTCTAGCACCTTACAAGTTTTATGACATCTTCTACGTCCCTATAACAACAGCAGCGATTCACCAATCATGGAATTGTATTATATTGTATTGTCTTTACCATAATGTATTATATTATTTTCCCATAATATGTTGTATATTTCTGTGTTGTTGTTGTTGTTGTTAAATAAACTTCCGTTCGTTCGTTCGTTCGTTCGTTCGTTCGTTCGTTCGTTCGTTCGTTCGTTCGTTCGTTCGTTCGTTCGTTCGTTCGTTCGTTCGTTCGTTCGTTCGTTCGTTCGTTCGTTCGTTCGTTCGTTCGTTCGTTCGTTCGTTCGTTCGTTCGTTCGTTCGTTCGTTCGTTCGTTCGTTCGTTCGTTCGTTCGTTCGTTCGTTCGTTCGTTCGTTCTGTTGTGACCAAAGTGGTCCATGGTCATGTCGTAAGTAACTGCGGTTGCAGCTGAAGAAGTCCGTCTCGCAGACGTTGAACAAAGCCGTCGACGCTTACCCGGAAAACAGAAGCTTCATGGACGATCTGCAGACTAGTGTAAGTTTGCCAAGAGCACGATCCTGAATGTACGACCTTGACCTTCACAAGCACACTGAATCTCGCATTGTAAAATTACTTAATGCCACAGGATCAACCCGTCCCTGGAATGTTCATGTTTGCTGCGAGTCGATCAGTTTCCACAGTTGTAGACATTTTAAGAATTTTTTTATTGCTGGACATTTTACAAAAGGGGAAGCTACATTAGCTGATCTAAGGGAAAACTGATGTTTCTCCTCAAAGTTAATGTTGATAACTGTATGCATTTTAGCTGGCGTTCTTAGTTCTTAGGATGTTTCCTCCAAACAGCCCAAACTTGGGCTAACGCAGGAGTTCTTCTCTAGAATTAGTGAGTCCACTACAGGTTACACATTTACATTTGCCTGTGTGGGATCTTTTACTTCCCTGGCATAGACACCAGATAGAAGGGACCACCGGCTTTTCCTGTCTCTTCCGAAAGACACAGGCAAATATGGGGTAAACGAAATTGGGATTGAACCACTGTCCCCTCAATTGACAGTCCGGCGCTCTACCGCACGACCACCACTCCCCACATTGCTGTGCTGTTCAACACCATATGGCATTGTTTTTGTCAACGGTTGTGTGTTTTCTCCTTCAGTTGGAATGTTGCGGAGCTGACCGGGGAATAGTTGACTATGGAGCCAAGACCAACACCTGTGCACTCAAATATGCAGTCATAGTATGTATACCTTACCATCACTGACCTTTGACCCTTCAGTGTCTCCATGGTGATACACCATGGCTTTGTGGAGTACTCATAATAATAATTTACTTATGAATACTGATAAGGATTATAAATAATACTCAAACATTTTATTGCAAAGTTGCTCTAATTTACAGTGAATTGTAATATCTAACTCTAATTAAGCAGTGATGTGTGTATGTACTGTTTTTTGTACACATAAAATTAATCTTACCTTAGGACGGTTCTGATCGTAGGATTCTGTCTTCCTCTGTGATCAGATCTTCGTTTTCGTTATCTATTAATATTAAATCGCGTGTTCCGGTTCTATTGTTAGTAATTCTTAATGGTGCTTTGAAGTCATATACAATATCCTGGTTATACAAAAATTTGTCTAGTCTTAACAAGGACATACTATTTAAGGCAAGGATATGACGCATCTTGAACGGCACTACAGAACTTTAAAGCACTGTATAACTTAGTAGTATTATAAAGATAATAAACCTTTATTGCCGTTTTCAACATACATTACATGTTAAATTGGAATGTAGTCTGGCGTTGACTGACATAGTGCCTATAATATATACAATGAAATTAAATATGGCAAATAAATATATAATATACAGTTTACACAATATATTCTTTAAAATGATAAAATATATTATTATGACCTAATAAATAAAATAACATATCTCAGATATCTTTTAAAATAATAGATTATCTATTTAAAAATAATTGTCAATTAAGCTAGTTAATAAATAAATAAATATATGTAAAATGTCCTTTAAAATGATAAATGATCATATAAAATATTATTTTAATGTAGTAAACAAATAATTATATATTATAATAGGTATAAAATGTCATACTTAAAATTATATTTACAATAAAATTACATGTAAAATTGAATTATATTTATATTGAAGTTAGATAAACGTGTAGTACACATGATCTCAGTGAGACTTGTATTTGTTTCCAGCCGTGTACGGACAAGTTGTTTGAATTGTTTGCTGACCACCTCATCATTGTCGCTGGAGTAGCCATTGGTATCGGAGTCGTTACGGTAAGTTCAGCATCACTGGATGCATTTTAAAAGTCAATCTTTCTGTCACAGTATGCTAGCTCTTCAGTTTTTATTTTTATTTAAAAGAATTCTGCGGATCACACAACAGACTATTTGTGCACTTATTGATTTCTGTGTAATGATCTGAAACACTGTTGAGTGTCTGTGTGGTGGTAGTGACGATACTGTCATCTTTCTCACTGGCTCTGCCAATGTGTCAGAATGTCACCAAATGTATACAGTGTTGTTTTGTCATTGGTTCACGCAATCACGTGTTGCCTAGCAATGGAATCACCTTGTAAATCACATCACAGAATTGTTCACCAAAGTTTCAGTTTTTAATTTCTCTTCCAATCGTTTACATTAAAAGCACAAAGGCTGGTGATTCGTTATCAAAAGAACAAGTGTATATATTTTTTTGTTATATCTGTACTGCCCAAATGTGCACACGAATCACACATTTTAGTTTAATTTGATTATTATATGTTTGATTTGAAAGTTCCACCCTTGGTGTCCTGTTCACATAGCATGCGGAATGGCAAGATCATGGTCGCAAGAAACATGATAGCTAATGTAAACATATTTGGGTAATTTGTTTCATTTACACTATAGAACAATTTCACAATAAACTACACAAGTCTGACCAGAAGTAGAACTTCTTAATCAGACTAACACGTAATTATAAAACACATTTTAGTAGTTTTTCTTAGAAAGGTATGTCTTATAAGAAGCTGTTTTTCGAGGGTTCAATCTGTCAAGGTTTTCAGTTCACGAAGTGTGGATGCCCAGATGCTATGCTCCATTTTCACCCGATATTTTAAGTTTGGCCTAACCAGTTCATTGACCTTGCAGCTTCTGGGCATGATCTTCTCAATGATGCTGTGCTGTGCCATCAGGGAGGCAGTCGTCTAATTCGGCCACTCCCATTGGCTAAATATCCACCAATCATGGTGCAGTATTTCTGTCATGTTCTTGCTTGAACGTTGCCCTTGCATGACAGAGAGATCAGTGTTTGACAAACCCGCATGTTCTTTTATATTTGATTTTTAATTTGGCTGGCAAGGAAGCAAAGGATCATTGTCAGACGAATGTGAAGTTATGACACTGACTTTTGGCTACTTAATGAATCCAATTAAATCTAATTGGCTAGTCACCTGCTATGTCAAATATCCCAGTCAATATTGATCAAAACTGATCATCTAATAACTTGTTCCTAAGACTAAGTTCAACCCCTGGGAGTAATAATAATAATAATAATTCTTTTGCGCCAATATCCTCGAAGATCAAGCTCAGTAAGATCTATAGTGTTATGAAACAAAATCTAAACATCAAAAAGTTTAATTTAAAAATCATCTAAAACTATTTGTTATAAAATAATCTGCGAAATTGCCTTCACACCTAAGTCCTGTGAGTGTCATGGACAGTACTGGACGTGGCTCTATATCAGATCAAACATTATATTATTGTTATGATCTTTGATGGTCTAATTCTCGAATAACTTGCAACCCTGTTTATAACCCCAAAGACAGTAAAGGTACAGGCCGTGTAACGTATGTTGTGTCAATGACACAGGTTAGGAAGCCGTGTCAGTGAGATCATTATTGGTTTGACACTGATCGATTGTTTTCTAGCATCCCTTATGTACTCCTGTTGCCAGCCGAAATACCTGCAGTTTACCAAACCATTAACTCTTCCTAAAGCAGTTCATGATTTGCCCTTGCCTGTGCTTGTTGTCTAGACAGAGGTAATCTGCAGACAACGTCAGATCTTAGGCCTAGCACAACAAGCTGTGTAGGGGGTGTCCCCATTAGAGGGGTGTCCCCATTAGAGGGGGGTCCCCATTAGAGGGGGGTCCCCATGGAGACTGCATGGAGGACTTGGTATATTGACCCTCTTCAGTGGTGGCTGGTAAATATATATTTACCCCCTCAATGCTACATTTTCTTGTATGATGCTTGAGGGTGCATCATGGCCCCCATTCCAGCATTGCTGCACTCTTGATAAGCCTGACTGGGCCAGGCACACAATACTCAGTGTGGCAGCAACCAGGAGTATGTGGATCCCGTCATGGAAATGGTTTCTTTCAGTTGTCCCTCATCATGTCCAGCAAGACCCACAGAGACATCTCTGAACCCAGAACCGTGCATGTTTGCATGCTAGCATTTGCTATGGCATGTATGTTTGTTTGCATGGCGATAGCACGCGGGTCAGTGAATGTCTGCCGGCTGTAGATGCCTGCATGTTGTACTCCTGCATACAGCTATTATTAATCACCATGTGTGGCAGTATTGATTAGCGCCACAGGCTCACTCTCTCTCTCCACACACCAGGAGTGACACTACCGGGGTGTGATGGAAGTGTCCTAGTCTGATGTGATGGAGCAGAAGGAATATCTGTATTGTAGTTTTCTCCCCGTAAATACACTGTTATTTATAATTTTTAAACGTCACACTGGTCTGTATATTTAGGTTAATGTCACCTCGGTGGCATATGCAGACAGACAGACAGACAGACAGACAGACAGACAGACAGACAGACAGACAGACAGACAGACACACAGACACACAGACACACAGACACACAGACACACAGACACACAGACACACAGACACACAGACACACAGACACACAGACACACAGACACACAGACACACAGACACACAGACAGACAGACAGACACACAGACAGACACACAGACAGACACACAGACAGACAGACAGACACACAGACAGACACACACACAGACAGACAGACAGACAGACAGACAGACAGACACACACACACACAGACAGACACACACACAGACACACAGACAGACACACACACAGACACACAGACACACAGACACACATACACACAGACACACAGACACACAGACACACAGACGTGTGTGCTAGTGTTAATTCTATTACTTTTGCTCTCGGAGAAAGCAACAATCAAATAAACAACCTGATTTTCTATAAATGTGAATGTCTTTAAATGTGTGAAGTCAAATTTGTCAAACGAAGTACATTTTTGCAAGCGGCGGGAGTTTGTTTTTCCACCTTGATGCACTTATCTTTGTGGCTAGTCAGGTTATGGTAGGTTTATGGGAGTTGGGATGTTTTTGGGATTAGGAAGAGGGCGTGGCAGGGAGTAGGGGAGGGTGTGGCACCCTAGGGTGAGTGGGGGGGGGGGGGGGTGGGTGGGTGTGTCACTGTGGGATAATATCTCTGCTGGAACCAGCTGATAATGATGTGCTGGGTTTCATAGTCACACCGGGATCTGTGTGGAAGATAGGATTGCTGGGGTGTTGTCATGGAAACTGCCGTAGATTCTTATAGAATATTACACATACAAAAGACAGTGTTTGTGGTGACGTTGGTCTCTTTAGGATGAAGAAACATCACAAGACGTGTTGTCATGCATAATGCGAGCCGCTAACACAGTGTAATGATTTATTTGTCCATGTACTTAACTACTGTCAATATTGTCTACAATGTTAGGAGCTGGTAGAGAAACTGTATTGAAACTTGAAAGTGCACACCACTATTTTTGATTGTTGCTGGTTAGAAATGCCACAGGATTGAGTCTCTTTAATCATTAATATTTTAACCACGTTTGTTGATATATTTCACCTATGGTGCTGGGATCAAGAACAATAACGTAGCAGTAGTTACGTTACATCACAGACACAACAAGCCCAGCTGTTGCAGATGTCTCACAGAGGTGAATGCTTCTGAGGGCAGCCTGGGCTGCTGTTCCTGACAGTCGACAGAGGATCACGCTTGGCATGATTTACTGTCAGTATAAGCACCGACAGCTGACACACTTGGT
This sequence comes from Oasisia sp. SBJ-2009, assembly GCA_964017155.1. Lineage (NCBI taxonomy): Eukaryota > Metazoa > Annelida > Polychaeta > Sabellida > Siboglinidae > Oasisia > Oasisia sp. SBJ-2009. The sequence goes on from OZ024857.1 coordinate 16,230,570, forward strand.
GGTTTTATCAATTTAGGTTTCACATTTTTTTATTTTCGTCAGACATAGGAAATCCTCCAGAGGTACTGTCAGATCCAAGCACACCAGCCAGCAGTCATTTCTGATGTAAGATAACAAAACCAATATGGTGGCCGACAAGAAGCGTTCTCAGTTAATAAGCTTCTTATGAAGTCTTGTGACACATTTCTTTAATTAGTAAAATATCATTTTAATATATAATGGTTATTCATACATAATTGGTAAATAAATCAACATTAGTTGGCGGTTACTAATATTTCATGGATGTGGAATAAATTATTTCCCAGTGTTGCGGTGTCACTGTGAAATGTTGCACCCTGTGACAAACTACACACTCAGTCATAATTATGTGTAATTTACAAACTGCAGTTGGATTTCTGTCGGGGTGGGAATACATAACAAGGACTGATGTGTTCCTAGCCTCGGGGAGTAATGGGAAATCACTCCCTGGCAGGGAACATCCTGTGCCAGCTTCTCCCAGGCACCGCTGGTGTGTAGTGAGATGTTTGGGGGTCTAAAATTTCACATTTTTTAAGCACATTGATACAGTTGCATTGTGCACAGGTTCAGCGACTAACGTTGCAAAGATGAGTGGACTGTGTTGTGGAACACTGAAATGTGGAAGGATGTGATTGGTTGTTTTAAATAATTAGTTGTATTTAACAGACATATTCATTTTGTTTCATCACCTTTTTTGAGCTTTTTTGTTTTATTTTTTGTTAGAAAGACTAGGTGTGGATAACATAGACAGCTGAAGCAAAACAAGACAGGCAAATTTGACTTCAAAATACACAAAACTAAGATTAAAAAATGGTGGTTAGTAGTAGTGAGGTTGGTAGTTTACATGGTAAGAGTTCGGCCCTAAAATGGTAGGAGATTGCCCAAAAATCGTGGGAGTTTGGCCCTAAAATGGGTTCTGGATGGTGGGCTCAGGAAGCAGTTGCAGGTTGAATCCTAACTGTGTGGGCGTTAGTGGGTGGGGTGGGGTTAGTGGGTGGGGTGGGGTTCCTTCCACACCCCTGGAGGTCAACCAGAAGCAGGGTTGTTATGTAGTTGATACTTTGTTAAAGGAAGGATGAGTGTCAGGGTGTCATATTGAACCCTGGCAGGGCAGGGCGCTTGTCACTCACATTTAGTTTTATATTACCCAAACACAGTGTCGTCTGTTTTGTAGTTGGGTTGCCCTGAGGCAATGTTGTGTTAACTGTTCTTCTGATGCTGACACTACCCTACATGTGAATGGCACAGGGGTTCAGCTTAGCAATCGTAAAACCTGTTCTGCACTGCATGGCACCGCACCATTCCACAGTGGGTTTCATAAAAATGTGGCAGATGTTTTCGCTAAAAGGAACGCTGGTGTATTGACACCTCCCCCATTGACCTAGTTTGTTAGTTGGCTCAGCCCTGGCTCAGACAACTCACTCTGCTGCTAGAAGTGTGCTTGTGTAGGCAGTCAGACAGTGGGTGGTTGGAATAGACCTTTAGGTACTCATGAGTGTACTAGATATATGGCAGGACACTCTGCTGAATTTGAAAGACAGACTTACACTAAATGGTTAGATAAATACTATGAACATTTGGCAAAATGAAATGGCATTAGACATATGGTTTAGCACTCAGGAACCTGTTTCCAGTATCGGAAACATGTACTGAGACAGTCTGTTTCGTTCCTAAAAAAACCACTTCCCTCTAGAGCTACATGGAGATATTTTCAGTAACCCAAGAATAAAATGAGTAATATCACAGACAGTTGACCTGCTTTTCATTTATGATGATGAAGTTCAGCAGATGGAAGAGAATGTGATCTATTTCAGTTGGGTTTTTCTCAATCCATCAAACTCAGCCTCTGCAGAAATTACTGTAATGTTGTCCAGTAAAAACTCTTGCCCAGGGTTCAACTCAGGGTTATAAATTACTCGGGACAGTCACATTTGTGATTGCATATCATCTGTAGTAGTCCGTAGTAATCTCCACTATGTATGCAGCAGTTTGCCAGTGACAAAATTGCAGTTTTGTTAATGGTTGGGCTGAGTAATTGCCTTATTGCATTTGGGAAGTTGTAGAGCCCCTAACTTGATGGATCTGTTGTTCTCAGTCTCAGGCAGTTCTGCATGAATAAGAGATCTCGGACAAATTTAATTTTATTGCCAATGGCTACGTGTTGTCATTAAAACCTGGTGCGGTTTTGCGTCGTATTTCATACTTTCAACTTTTCCCCGTTAAATTTTGAATATTCTAAAGGCACGTACTGCACCTGGTGTGTAATTGTTGATCCGTCCATGTTTTCATATGTTCATCAGGAGAAGAACGTATTTACAGTATGTGCTTAACACTGACGAGCTGAATGGGTCTTTTCATGCGTGTTTTTCTGTCTCTGGCTGTTAATGTGAATTTCATTCATGTGCGATGGTAGCCATAGCAAATGGTTACGTAACAAATTGTTATACATCATTTAGTCTGTCCCATGAGTGGTAGGTAGGTTAATTAATCATCAGTTCGTTTATGACAATGTCAATGTTTATATGAAATAGAAAAGTGTGCGGTGCTTTATTAATTGCATTGTTGTGATCAAAAGTTGTGGCAAAATGTCACGGAAAAACACTCGCTGGTGCGTGCCATTACATGGTAACTGTGAGCAGAACTCGTGGCGGTTGAATCGCTTCAGAATTATTCATGAAGTGAAATGGTACTCTGTGCCATTTCATCTTTGTGGTCGCTCAACCGTGACTATTGGGAATGCAGTGAGAAAGATAAGGCAGACTTTACCTCTAACCTTGTTGCACTGGTGGATGGGTGTGTGTGTGTGTGTGTGGGGGTGGAGGTATTGGGTGGGTGGGTGGGTGAGAGGGGGTGATTTACTGTCCGGACCAGACTATGCCATTCGTTCCTAAATAGGCAGTGATACTCAACCAAATGTACACAGCCAGTCATAAATGGGGCATGTTTAAATAGTCTCCATATGTTGTCTTTGCTGGTGAATAAATATGTCGTACATGTGTGTCAGTCTTAGTCAAGTCTGGTCTAGTGTAGGGAGACGTGATCAATGAAAAAACTCTAGAGCATTTACTTACTGCAATTGTTTACAGATGGCACAATGTGATGGTTTTATTCTAATTTATAGTTTGAATAGTTTAACATATGCACTTTGTTTGCTTAGAATGACATCGTCAAAAGAAGTTAACCAGCCATACTACTTTTGTTTCTTTGCTGAATTTTTACCAGTTCTTATAATAATTTTTTTTAATAATTTATCTGATTATTTCACACAAAAAACTAAATATTTGTTTTTACAAATGATATGCCAAAAAAAATAATCTGCACTGTCAAGTGGTTCTCCTGTTGCTGCCAGGTTCTCATTGTAAGCCAGAGCGCTGAGGACACTGAGTGAACATGTAAATAACATACTCCTGCTTCACCTGGGACTTACTATGAAGGTCCTCCATAATTTGCATTAATTGTTCTATCTCTTTAGTTACATGCTATATATATATATATATATATATATATATATATATATATATATATATTTATATATTTATATATATATATACATATATATTTATATATATATATATATTTATATATATATATACATATATATATTTATATATATATGTATATATATATATATATATTTATATATATAAATATATATATATAGTTTGTTACTTTGTTGAATTTTTACCAGTTCCTATAATTTATATAAAACAAATTATCTGATTATTTCACACACACAAATATTTTTTTACAAATGATATATATATATATATATATATATATATATATATATATATATATATATATATATATATATATATATATAGCATGTAACTAAAGAGATAGAACAATTAATGCAAATTATGGAGGACCTTCATAGTAAGTCCCAGGTGAAGCAGGAGTATGTTATTTACATGTTCATTCAGTCTCCTCAGCGCTCTGGCTTACAATGAGAACCTGGCAGCAACAGGAGAACCACTTGACACTGCAGATGAAGCCATGTGTGAAATAGGATCATCAGAACACAGGTTATTGAGCTGAATGTCTTTTTTCTTGCGTGTCATTGAGAGTGAGGGTGTGTGTAGTACTTGTGCACTCAGTGATGTGTCGCCACTGCAACAGATTAAGGGTTAAAAAGCCGTTTTTTAGGAAGACGTAACCGCAGGCAGGGCGCAGTGAATACCCTCTAATCGCTGGGATGCTGGTTAACAAATTGGATGTGTCGTTTCTGGGAAAGGGATTGGCCCAGTGGGGGTTTGAGTAGGGCACCAGCCGGGAACTAGGAGGGGGGAATGTTCAGTGTAGGGTTGGGGCTTGTGAATGACCTATTTTTAGTTGAGTTGGAAATAGGGAACCGTGTATTTTATTTGTGAATTAGTAATAATAATAATTTTTTTGTCGTCACGCGTGGTTCAAGTCATATTAAGCAAATGTAGAACTGAACTTTGTGGGTGTTGTGGCATATGTTTTGACAGAGGCAGTTGTGAGAAAGGGGTTTAGGAAATGAGAATATGAATATGTCCAACCCGTGGAAGAGATCACACAGGACTACATTAAGATGTTTCACTCCAAGTAGAACTTAATTTACTTTGATTGTTATGATAACAACGTAATGTTAGATGGAAAAATATATCACTTAACCATACCTCAAAAATAATTAATTGAGAACAGAAAGGGTTTCTGGAAAAGGAAGTGCCAGTATTGAGATAACAGATAGAAGCATCCTGTCCACTGTGGAAGGCAGAATGGACAGTGCTGCCACCTATTTCTCCACGAAGGAATGCCACCGGGATGGATGGCACTGCTAGGGGTGATGAGTTGTTCAAGTGGGCTCTCCTCCCCAGTGCAGATAGGGAGAGACACGGCGGGAGGAAAGGGGTTAACACTGTGGTGTACATGGGAGCCTTTTGACTTTTTGTGTGCTCAGGGAACAGATGGAAATTGGGTTTGGGAGAGTGTAAGGGCTAAATAAAGACCTGTCTGTGTGGGTCTCATTCCCCGAGGTCTCTACCAATACAGTCTGTAGCTCCCTCCTCTCCTGGCAACTACAGTGCAGGCTAATAAAAGGAAGTAGGGAGAGGGAATTAGGTGACTTCATGTGTGATTGGCTGCATACATATCTCTTCTTTAGAAGAAAATACAGCAATGCAATTGAAATAAACAAAGTCAAGTGCCTGTAATTTGAATAAATAAATCCATGTATTTTAAATATAATTTATGAAAATAATCAGAAATAATATTTAGTTTTTTTATTGTATTTAGTTAATGCAAGTTACTACGTGACAAAATAGATGTCTATAATTAGTATTTCCTGATAAATGAATGATTACTTATAAGTTAAAAGATAATCATCTAACTTGTTGTTTTACTCACCATCATCATTCGTGTCATTCACCAGCCTCTTTTACTCATCATCATCATTCGTGTCATTCACCAGTCTCTTTTACTCACCATCATCATTCGTGTCATTCACCAGCCTCTTTTACTCATCATCATCATTCGTGTCATTCACCAGTCTCTTTTACTCACCATCATCATTCGTGTCATTCACCAGCCTCTTTTACTCATCATCATCATTCGTGTCATTCACCAGCCTCTTTTACTCATCATCATCATTCGTGTCATTCACCAGCCTCTTTTACTCATCATCATCATTCGTGTCATTCACCAGCCTCTTTTACTCATCATCATCATTCGTGTCATTCACCAGCCTCTTTTACTCATCATCATCATTCGTGTCATTCACCAGCCTCTTTTACTCATCATCATCATTCGTGTCATTCACCAGCCTCTTTTACTCATCATCATCATTCGTGTCATTCACCAGCCTCTTTTACTCATCATCATCATTCGTGTCATTCACCAGCCTCTTTTACTCACCATCATCATTCGTGTCATTCACCAGCCTCTTTTACTCATCATCATCATTCGTGTCATTCACCAGCCTCTTTTACTCATCATCATCATTCGTGTCATTCACCAGCCTCTTTTACTCATCATCATCATTCGTGTCATTCACCAGCCTCTTTTACTCACCATCATCATTCGTATCATTCACCAGTCTCTTTTACTCATCATCATCATTCGTGTCATTCACCAGCCTCTTTTACTCATCATCATCATTCGTGTCATTCACCAGCCTCTTTTACTCATCATCATCATTCGTGTCATTCACCAGCCTCTTTTACTCATCATCATCATTCGTGTCATTCACCAGCCTCTTTTACTCATCATCATCATTTGTGTCATTCACCAGTCTCTTTTACTCATCATCATCATTTGTGTCATTCACCAGTCTCTTTTACTCATCATCATCATTTGTGTCATTCACCAGCCTCTTTTACTCATCATCATCATTTGTGTCATTCACCAGCCTCTTTTACTCATCATCATCATTCGTGTCATTCACCAGCCTCTTTTACTCATCATCATCATTTGTGTCATTCACCAGCCTCTTTTACTCATCATCATCATTCGTGTCATTCACCAGCCTCTTTTACTCATCATCATCATTTGTGTCATTCACCAGTCTCTTTTACTCATCATCATCATTTGTGTCATTCACCAGTCTCTTTTACTCATCATCATCATTTGTGTCATTCACCAGCCTCTTTTACTCATCATCATCATTCGTGTCATTCACCAGTCTCTTTTACTCATCATCATCATTCGTGTGTCATTCACCAGTCTCTTTTACTCATCATCATCATTCGTGTCATTCACCAGTCTCTTTTACTCACCATCATCATTCGTGTCATTCACCAGCTTCTTTTACTCATCATCATCATTCGTGTCATTCACCAGCCTCTTTTACTCATCATCATCATTCGTGTCATTCACCAGCCTCTTTTACTCACCATCATCATTCGTGTCATTCACCAGCTTCTTTTACTCACCATCATCATTCGTGTCATTCACCAGCCTCTTTTACTCATCATCATCATTCGTGTCATTCACCAGTCTCTTTTACTCACCATCATCATTCGTGTCATTCACCAGCCTCTTTTACTCATCATCATCATTCGTGTCATTCACCAGCCTCTTTTACTCATCATCATCATTCGTGTCATTCACCAGTCTCTTTTACTCACCATCATCATTCGTGTCATTCACCAGTCTCTTTTACTCATCATCATCATTCGTGTCATTCACCAGTCTCTTTTACTCATCATCATCATTCGTGTCATTCACCAGTCTCTTTTACTCATCATCATCATTCGTGTCATTCACCAGTCTCTTTTACTCATCATCATCATTCGTGTCATTCACCAGTCTCTTTTACTCACCATCATCATTCGTGTCCTTCCACCAGTCTGTTTACTGTCGGCAAATGTTTGCATTCACAAGTGGTGCAGAATTTACAGTTGGAAGAATGTCGCCACACAATTTGTATCTTGGGCTGAGGGTTGGGAGGACATATTTTAAGTTTAATTCCCCCAAACCACAAACCTGCCCTGGGGTTAATTCCTATCTGGCCTGGGACCTGTTTTAATGAGGTGATCAGGCTGGTTGGGAGATGGTGGAAACTAACAAACCCACCCTTCCCTTGAGTGGAACCATATGGGGATGTCTGGAAGGGCAGGCGTACAGACTATCACTGGATTTTAATGTATTCCCGCAAAATGGTAGCCGTGGGTGCAGGGAGAAGGAGGGAGGGTGGGTGGGTAGGTAGGTGGGTGGAGGGAGGGAGGGAGGGGAGGAGGGAGGGCGGGGTACCCCCTTTATCGTGGAAGTGATCTGATAAAAAATTACAAGTCTTGTTTATAGATTGGTTTATTTTATTAGTTTAAGTTGCTTTCTTGTAAATTGCATGTTTGATTCGGTTTAATTATCCATGAGGCATTTGCCTAACAACTATGTGGGCTTACAACTTGACACCCCTAAGACAGTTACTATGATCTAACCATTTACAACCACAGCCAGCCATGTCACCAACTGGTTTACTCAGAATCATGTCTACAGGGGCAGAGAGTTAATGACATCCACAGTTCCTGATGCTGCCATATTGAGACGGTCCCTGTGTTTTGCCTAGAGCTTCTCTGACCCCCAGGCTGTGCTGAAGCCTGGCAACTGACGCGCATACAAATATAGACCCCTGGCTGCTTGTTATGTTGGCTTTTCATATTCCTCCATCCAAAGTTACACTCCTGACATCTGCTGTGATGTCATAGTGTACACCGGCAGATGTAATATTTCTAGAAGGTACATCACCAAACAAATGTGGTGATGCCAAATAGAGTAATATTCTCAGTTCGGTGACTGAAAAACTGGAAAGTATAGGAATTGGTAATCGTCTGTCTCTTTATCATGGTTCATTTTAGAGTATGTGTCTTCAATAAATAATTTGAGTAAAATGCTGGCATAACATTCTAAACTGTAGCTGCGAATGGCGGATTTTATTAGCTCTAAAAGATGCATAGGCACAATATGATGTCTTTTATTTCCCTTTAAACACTGAAAATTACATCTTGTTAAAGCTAAGTGCAATTTGTTAAAGTAACCATCTTAGTCATAATTTCAAGTTGTACCACTAATTTTATTAATGTTTTCAAGAAAGACGGAATTGTTATTGAGTGCCCACACTACATACAAGATTCTAAGTAAAGAGAAGGTTAACGTTTCCATGGTAACAAGACTATTTTGAGATAGTTATTCGTCATATTGTATGACAGTTGTTGATGGGCGTATTTTTAGAACTGCCAGGTAATGGTACTCACAGTGACTACAGTATCATATCTGACAGCCGTAATGAGATGAGTAAACAGTAGTCAAACCAGGCCGTCTGTTTATTGTTATTGGTCTCATCAGTGAGTAATGGGAAGTTATAAGGAAAATTAGTTCTGGGTCAAGTGTTCATCCATAGCCGAAGTACACCTCCCCCCCACCCACCCGCTGGGCAACACTGCCACCTGGGGGGATTACTGATAACTCAGATTGCCCACTGGAAAAGTAACTAATTCTAAATAACTAGTTTTGTTGTGTTTCCAAATACAACACCAGTTGGTGTGTTATGGACAAACAGCACAAGGAAACAAATACACACTTTGGCACCTGGGAGGAAATGCATTTACAAAGATTCAAAGTTAGCCTCAGTCATCCATGTCTCTGTAGTCTGGTGTACTGTGTGTGGTGATTGATGTGAGTGTCCACTGTCCAGTGTCCAGTGTCCAGTGCCCATCCAGCAACAGTCAGGTTCCTGAGATCACATCTGATCTGCATTAATTACTAGGATGACTGGGATGGAAGTCATTTGCCCCAGAAGGGTCTAGGATTAGGGGGCTTAGGGGAGGGGTGGGAGATAAGGGGGCTGGTATCAGCTTGAGGAGGATGCACCCTGACACATCCCACCAGCTCTGAGGTAATTAGCAAATAACTGCAGGATGTTAACCTTCCTTGAAGCCTGTAGGTCTGGCTAATTCAGGAGGAGAATGTCATTGGCTCTTTGAGAGCTCCTAGTCCCTCTCACAACAGGCTGGGAGGGTCTCTAGGGGGGTGCATAGTCCATTTCAAGGTTTTTATGTTATTATAAACCCCATTTTGATGTGTGACATTACTTATGTACAACAGTGAGATTCTTATGAGACGTGGTGAAGTGAAGTGAAGTCATCTATGAGAGCACTTTCAATACAGTTTTGATATTGGTTGCAGACTAATTGGGATTTTAAAAGGATTTTACTGATATATTTGCTGATTATGTGTATGCATTAATAATGGTATTATATTAAAGATCTACATCATAAGTTTTGTATATGTTACAGTTTTATTGCAGGTATGCCATGGCAACATATTTGTTTTGGTGATTATAAGCCAGATGTGTTAATAGTCAAGGTTTTGCTTGTGTGTAATGCCGGGTGACAGCTTTTGTCCAGATGGGATTATGTTAGTAATCCATTCTAACCAATGCAGATGACCAGAATGTGTTTTATTTCAATTTCCCAAACTAGAGAAAACAATCACGTGGTAGTCGTAATACCACGACAGAAGCCCCCAGAAGAAAGTGGTACTGTAAGACAGTGTGTTTATAATATTGCAGCATTTGTTTGGTTAGTCATTTACTGAGAACATCACCATGTGTGGTGCAGTCCAATACAAAGTTCAAATTTTTGACCAGTAGAAGTTTGTTTTAGTTTGGCTAGTTCACCGCAGTTCAGTGATGTGTAGTTTGTTCCAGTGTTGGGAGACATCCTGTTTTGTCTTGTGGCGTGTCTCACTCTAGTGTCATGTGCATGGGGGGGGGGGGCATATGTGCGTGGGGGGCATGAGGAAACCCACATTGGTCGTTTCTAAAAGTAGCCATGATAGTATTTAATAACTCCCCAGGATGTGAGTCATGTCCTCTCACTAGTGGGTGTACAGATGTTTTATTTGTGGAGAAACTTGAGTAATTACATTTTGAACTAACAATCTTATCACTTCCATTAAAGGTCTGTTTCACATTTTATAAATTGTTCATTATGCAATAATAATTGTGTTGAAGTTAGCTGTGTTCTGTTCACACATTTGGGTTTGTTGGGACATGTAACTTACACTCTTTAAGGGTCCACTGTGCTCACTGATCAATCATCTAATCCTTCCTCCCTTGTCCACATTTTTATATATCTGAAGTTCAGAGGATCAACCTATTGAACATTCATATTCATCCTTCCTTCCTTCCTTCCTCACCAACCATGTGCCTCTCTCTTCCCACAGTAAACATTCCATGTAGCTAACCCCTTTTTCACAGCAAATCTTTTTTTTATTATTGACATTCTCTGATCTTGATAATACCATAGATATAAATAGAACACACCAGTCTATATGGGAAAGATTAATGATCTAACTCTGTGCATAATGCTTACTTATCAATAAGTTGTGGTGGTATTCGTGTCAACAAACGACATCAGCTCACTCACACAGTCACTCACACTGCAGACTTGTGTATATCTTCAGGTTCACCATTCCCTGAATATACAGAGTGTTCCAAATGTGAATCAAACATGGATCCAGTACATTATGTTTAATGCCCAGTGACTACAGAATGATCTATCTACACTTTGAGATGCTCCCTGCCAGTTTCTCACCTGTGTGGTTGATTGATTTTTCAAGCCCTGCTGTGACACAGGTGTTACTCAGTGTCAGCTGATGTTGACGGTTGGTTTTGTAACCACTTCCCATGTAGACCCTAAAACCACCAGTTCTCAAACAGGTGGTTTTAGGGTCTAAATGTATCTTTATTGACCTGACAGAATTAATATGAAAACAGTTGAGCTGTCTGCCTCTCTTGTTTTAAGAATCAGCTCAACTTGACCAGATACTGACTGTCCAGTGTCTACAATAACTTGACCAGCCACTGACTGTCCAGTGTCTACAATAACTTGACCAGACACTGACTGTCCAGTGTCTACAATAACTTGACCACACACCGACTGTCCAGTGTCCACAATAACTTGACCAGACACTGACTGTCCAGTGTCTACAATAACTTGACCAGCCACTGACTGTCCAGTGTCCACAATAACTTGACCAGACACTCACTGTCCAGTGTCCACAATAACTTGACCAGACACTCACTGTCCAGTGTCCACAATAACTTGACCAGACACTCACTGTCCAGTGTCCAAAATAACTTGACCAGACACTCCCTGTCCAGCGTCCACAATAACTTGACCAGACACTGACTGTCCAGGCAGTGTCCACAATAACTTGACCAGACACTGACTGTCCAGTATCCACAATAACTTGACCATACACTGACTGTCCAGTATCCACAATAACTTGACCATACACTGACTGTCCAGTGTCCACAATAACTTGACCAGACACTGACTGTCCAGTGTCCACAATAACTTGACCAGACACTGACTGTCCAGTGTCCACAATAACTTCACCAGACACTGACTGTCCAGTGTCCACAATAACTTGACGAGACACTGACTGTCCAGTGTCCACAATAACTTGACCAGACACTGACTGTCCAGTGTCCACAATAACTTGACCAGACACTGACTGTCCAGTGTCCACAATAACTTGACCAGACACTGACTGTCCAGTGTCCACAATAACTTGACCAGACACTGACTGTCCAGTGTCCACAATAACTTGACCATACACTGACTGTCCAGTGTCCATAATAACTTGACCAGACACTGACTGTCCAGTATCCACAATAACTTGACCATACACTGACTGTCCAGTGTCCATAATAACTTGACCAGACACTGACTGTCCAGTGTCCACAATAACATGCCAGCTTGATTCTACAACATTTAAATGATATTTAGTTTAGTGAAATAAGACAAATATTAAATTAGTTTTGCACTCAAAAATTATAGCATTTGCAGAAGTACATGTAAGTTGGAATGTAACAGTGCATATGGAGAGAGCTATTGTATATTGTAGAAGAAAATACAACCAGAAAATCATTGATTATTTTATATGGCTTTCACTTGTATGTGGCAGCTGTACAGGAAGTTCATCTGTTACAGCAGTACTGTTAACAGAATGCAGTGATATGGGTGCATTATCCTCAGAGGATCCAGTATCCAATCTAATGGGATATCTCATCACCCAGTCTGGCTGATGACAATATGTGGTGGTCACATGCTCAGATGACCAGTGTGTCTGACCTTTACATGTGTGTATGTGATTGGCCACATGTCTGTCTGACCAAGGCACTTGTCTGGTCAATTTATTCCCGTCCACAGCACAAATTGATTAGTCTCAGACTAAATTACACATGCAGTTAAGTGTATAGTGTGCATTCCTTTTTATTAACATTTATTTAAATCTTGTTCGTAATATTAGAACACAAACAATACATTTAACATTCACTTCCCACCAAATTGCATTAAATTTAATAAGCCTAAGACAGTGTTGGCAATTTCAAAGTTGCACCTACAAAATGGTCACAGTGTAAATACAAAACTCAGTTTGTAAAGAGCGGATACTGGCTTGTGTGGCTTGTTGGCACTTGTTATGCTGGAATGAGCTACTTGACATGAATCTGACCTAACTGGACTGAGTACAGTCAGTTCAGAGACTGGCCTACTGTCCTGTCACTGTCCAACTGCAGGTTTGAAGTCTGCTCATTTTTATTATAATAAATGACAGAGTAATGACTGCTTTGTGTGGGTTGAACTACCTAATGTTGTGTCATCCAGATACAAGTGTAAGCTGGCAATGTACAAGTGCCCTGTGTTCACTTTGTGTTCACTATGTGTTCACTCTACGGCAGTAGCTGTTGTCTAAACACTCTTGTGAATCCCTGACCTGGATGTTGCTCTGTTTCAACTTAACCTCTGTGAACCTAAGTGCCACATTTGGTGAGTCAAGTCACGTCAGCCCGGGCATAAACAGTAGACTCACAGTGCCAGTGCTCTACAGCAGCACTAACACAGCCGGGCCGGGCCTGGCTGTAAACCTGTTTTCGTCTCTCTACGGTTTGATTGCCACAAATGAAGACTGCCTGACCAGCATCATTAACCAACTGTCCAGTGTCCAGTTTCTGCTGGTCATTGAATGGTCCTGGGAGGGCCACACACTGGGAATGAGTGGTTGAAGGTCCTAGCACTACTGACCAGCCAGCGTTGTCCACTCCCCCTCCCCCCCCCCCCCCCCCCAGTCACTTGTTCCTGGCAATGGGAAGCTGCTTTAAATCTAGTTGAATATATCCCTTGATATTTATTGTTATTTTACAAGACTTCATTTGTTCCACAATTTTACTGTATCATTCTTAAAGGGGCACTGTATGGGATTGAACCTTCCACTCGTAACGGCAAAATTTGGCCGACCCGCGAGAGGCAGCACCGTCAGTACCTAAAAATATCTTGTCGACAAAACTGCGACAACTGACAAGACAAGCGTGCCGCATGATAACTGTTGTTGCTATTTTTAACTCATGGCTTTTAAAAGTGATCCTGGACAGTGCAGTTGTGGAAACATCTGTAATATATTGGAAAAGAGAGGCGTGTGTCCGTGTTTTATTCAAACGTCAACAAGATATTTTTAGGTACTGACGGTGCTGCCTCCTCGCGGGTCGGCCAAATTTTGCCGTTACGAGTGGAAGGTTCAATCACATACAGTGCCCCTTTAAGTTACTGCCCATTTACCTGAATGGACGACCTTTGACATATAAGAAGTGTGTGGCGAGCTAATGGTGTTAATTTACTCTTGTCTGTCATGAGTATACTGACATTTGACTCCATTCATGCACACGTCATACACACGTCATACACACATCATACACAATGCATATGGAATTCAGATGCAAACAGCATACATCCAACATACACAGGGCAAATGTGCAGCATATGAGTGGTATACACACAATAGATACACAAAATACATTACGTGGTATACACACTAACACACAACAGATACACAACATACATTATAATTATGCTATACACACTAACATACAACAGATACACGAGATACATATGGTGTACCCACAGGATACACATGGCATGCTTTGATCACTAATGTAAGAGATAACAGCATCACAGAGATATGATGTTGAACAATATTGACACAATTGGAATTTAGATAGGAAATTACCCTTTTATCTTAGCACTAACCTCACGGTTGTGTTCATAAAGGATTCTGCTCTGCTGGCCTAAATAACCCCAGCTGAACTTGAATTACCAGGCACACTATTCTAAGTAAATCCAAACGTACAGTGTTTGTTTTTATTTGCTTTTAGCTTTGTGCTTCATCTGTCTAAGTCATATACAGTGTATATGACTTTAAAATGATGCAGGGCATGTTTAGATAACAAGAGTGAGACCGGTTGACCGTTCTTGTAGTGACTGTTGATAAACTGGACTATGTGGTCACATGTGCTGCCATCTGGCGGATTGCTTTGTACTAAAACAGCATGTGCTTGAAGAATGTGCGATTCCAGTTTCCTTTGAATAAGTTGTGTATTTTATAGTGATATTTTTGGTTAAGAAATTAAGCATCAATTGTTGTGTTAGCTGTTTTATTTAAATGTTACTTTTACATGTTTCTGAATTGGACATTATGTTATACACCACTGGACTCTTATAACCCTAGACTAAGTAGACTTTCCAGTCCAGTTCCAGGGTTTGTATTGGATGAATTCTTTATCTTGTGAAACAGATGTATGATCATTGCTAAAGAAATTTTTTGATAACGATACTTGCTATCACTGAACATTTGTATGTAGAGTTGATGGAATAACAGCCATCTATGGTATCTGGTGTCAAAATATTTAAGGGCTATGCATATGACAAAAAATATGGTTGCCACAAAAAAAACTATGTAGACCTGCTGTTTGATTTTTAGAATGTGGCAGTTTTTTAATAATTTTTGGTTGTTCGTAATTGTTGGTCTCTTGTTGTTTCAGCTTTTCGGAATGTACTTTGCCATGTACCTGTGCTGTGCGATATTCCGAGGACCGGACTACATGGGTGTGGCGACCAAGGGTTAATATGTTGGTCCGTATACAGCGCCGTTTACCCTCTCATTGCTGCATCTTCATCCCGTTGATGCTGCAGTGGTGGTTAACCGGGATCTGTGATGGTTAACCGAAGAGGTCTGTGACTAACTGACAACGATTCTGCCGGTGTTGTTGACAATTTTGACAAGCAGAGAGTATTGCGTTCAAAGCAGTCAGGCTTGGATGTACAGACCAGGTTAACCTTCTCACCAGATGCTTCGTGTTTACTGGTAGCTGCTTTATGTGTTAAGTCATATTTACTGTGTTTGTGGAGGGGAGTATTAAGCCCCTAATGTTGTAAAGCACATCTCTGCTGTAATGTTTTGCATGGCCCGGTTTTGGGTTGGGGCTATCAGGCTAATGATAATGAATATTATGTATGACTTTTACGAATTCATATCGGTGATCAGGCGTCATCGGATGTATGAAATATGGGTTTATAAGTCGCGCTATAGTAGCTAAAGTTTTATTCTATACGCATAGCGTAGGTGATTTTTTACAATTATATTTTGGCAGATTATATTTACAAACTAACTGCATTGTGAAGTATCGTGAAGAAACAAACGGGTTCAGAGTTCAGAGTTCAAACTGTTGTTTGTGTGTGGCATCCCTGACCCAGGCCCAGTGAGTGAGTGACCAGTCAATCTCTGGGCATCAAGTGTCGTTTCAGAGATGTAGAAACCAAATTGTAGTGGTCATGTGTTTAGTTTCCCAGTGAAACGTAGTAACATTTTACAAACATCGGCAAACGTCATGCAACAACATTTGTTAGCAATTTCACCCTCTATTAATGCAAGAGTATAGCTTTACGTGCTTTAAAAATTACGCACAGTTTCCACTGTCTTTTGTTGTTAGTCCTGTGTGTTTCGTTCATGAAAAGTGGAATCTTTTTCTTGTGAACTTACATATTTTGTTTTTACAGCAAAATTTAGGATTCTACTTAAATTTGGGCATGTAGCACTACAATGTTGGTAATAATTAATATACTATAAATTTGAAAATGTTTTCTGTACAAATCGTTATAAAAAATCTGAGTTCAAATACTGTACCAGTAAGCACAGACAACAAACACCTATTGCTGTGTATGAATCTCCGGTAACACTGAGAAGTAAGGCAAGAAAGGCGTCCTATGCTTGCTTAAACTGCAGCGGCCATCTTTATATTCAGCAGCAAATTGACATGTGACCTTGCATTTGTGACCTTGTATATAAGGCTGCATCATTGAATCATGTAATACATTATATGAGTATTGCCATGTAAGTATTTGTAATCGTAGACATATAACTAGTTCTCGGACGCCTTAGATGGTCTTGTCCATATAAGGAACAATTATATATTGTCCACTTATTTTTGCATTGTTGAAATGTGTTAGTTGAAGCTGGTATTGTGTTTGTATAAGATACAATGTTGTTTAGTGAAAACAATGAGTAGATATTTATCACTCAGATTTAGAAATCCCATGACCTTGTGACGGGCATTGATTCGAGTTGGAGTATTTTCTACTGTTTAAAATTGCATATTATTCTTCTGCTGTGTACATGTGTGAAATTAGAACTGCATGACTATTTTTTACCATTTCTCACATTACCAACTACCCAGTAGGGGAATTTTTTTTTAAGTATTTGTATTTTCTCTGTTGTTAAAACTCACATGTGCAGTTAGCTTTCGGAAAGTTCTGTGATGCAAAAGTCAAAACATTTTCTTAACATGAACTGAAATAGTATGTATGGACATATTTCTCTGCGGACTTAAAGGGACCCGGTTTTGTGCTACATTGACTTTCTGTGCCTAATACTTCCTCGGAGATTTGCCCATAGGGTATGACTGGGGTATTATTTTGGAATTGTGTAAAGATTACAGCTTATTTTTTTCTCCTTTTATGTTTAATGACAGCTAGTTTCCCATCTCGTGTTGAGAGGTATGCTGGTGTAATTGCTATGAAACAATACAATATGGATTTGATTTTGATTATAAAATTGAAAGACACAGAAATCTGAGTTATTTTTATTCAGTTTCAGATTGAAAGTTGATTAGCTAAATATATTTGAATTATATCAATCTCAAGCTGCTTCAGAAGACAAGTTTTAATGTATTGATTTAGAGTGTAATCAATATTTACTTTTGGTTTGACATAGTTGTGGATATTTTGAAAATTACCAGTGTTTATGTAACGTAAATATTAACGTTGTTTTTATCCACGTTGGAATTGCAAAATATAATATTATGCAAATTGTTTAGGTATATTGTTTGCTAGCTGAAATAATATACTTTGCTGACTAGAACAGGAACGTTTTTACTCTGAGACGAATGTTCTGTCAACAATTCAGACAAATTTACATGCCTAGAGAAGTAGTTGCAAATTTGTTGGTGTGACAAGATCTGTCCCTAGTGGCTAGTGTTGTTGTTTGAACGTCATTACACACACCCACTGTGCAGCCTACGATGGTCAGGATGCTGCGAAGGTGTTTCAGATTATGTAGCTTTACATCTACGAAATAAAAAGTGTGTTTTGAAGACCTGTGAGACATTCTTTTGTGACTGCAGTCGAACCGCACAATTATAAGTCGTCCTCAAGACCTGGGGAAAATGACCTGATTCAGGGTCCATACAGAGCCTTGAAAGTCTTGGAAAGCCTTGAATTTGATTGGCCCAAATTCAAGGCCTTGAAATCCTTGAATTTTACAAAGTAGTCTTGAAAAGTCTTGAATTTAATTGTGGTCAATAAATTATTGTTTTGACTCAATTGTTGTGACGAATAACAGCCGGAAAAGGAAAAGCCTATGAAAAAAAATAACTAGTGCATATTGGTCAATTGGCATTTCATTGATTTGTGGTTGGCACCATTGTTTTCTTAGTCAAGTGAACATTTTAATGTTAACTGAAATTACTGTGCTTAAAATTACATATGTCGTTAAAGCAGTCTTGAATATCTTTTTCAAATAGCCTAGAAAAGTTTTGAATAGCCTTGAATTTGTCCAGATGTGTACGGACCCTGCTGATTAGTGAGGTGACCATATTAGTGGGACTAATTTCTTGTACCTAACTGTATTATACAAATTTGGGAATATTGGATGAAATTAATTGGGAGGTGACTGTATTACCAAAGTGACTGGAAAGTGAGGTTCAATAGGGACGTGAATAAACTAATGTGTATGGGTGGGTGAGTGGGTGAGTGGGTGAGTGGGTGAGTGGGTGGGTGGGTGGGTGACTGAAGTGAGTCTTCTTGTTAATAAAGGGTTTTGAATACATGAAAGACTGCATTGCTAACCAAGTACATATATATATATATATACTGGTATATATACATATATATATACGTATATATATATATACATATATACATATATAATTGTGTATATAGTGGGTGTGTTGGCTGGTTCTTCCCTTGTACAGACCAGTGGGGGGTGCCACGTCTTACGGTGGCTGTAAGGCCTATCCTGACATACACATATTGTCCTTCTGCCTGCACTTCTCATCTGCTTTTCTTCTGGTTTCCTCAAGTCTTGCTGAAGACTACTGAAGAGGATTACATTGTCACTTGGATGTTGCCAAATGATGCAGTCTCAGACCAGCTCCAGGTGACAGAAGAAATATACAGAAAGCCAGTGTGGGTTTAGATCATGCTGAGGAACCAGCCTTCGATTCCATCAATTGTGAAGCTCTTTGGAAAGTCCTCCAGATTTGGTTACCCTGTCAGCTTCATCATGGTTCTGAGATTTCTTGACCACAAGATGTCAGCAACTAGGGTGAAGCAAGGATGCATTATCGCACCAACTCTTCACTCTGTGTCTAGAGGCCATACTCTTTCTTGTCCATGACAGCTAAAACATGGTATGAGAACACGTGGTGGCCTGAGAAAACGATTCAGATACACTGCTATACCTTACATGTAGAAAGGCCAAATTGGTATTTATACCTGGTTTGATATGACTGCAGACCATCCGTTATGGCATCGTACCATACCAGGTAATGGCCAAATTTGGAACAAACCGTTTACTCCACGAGGTAGAGAAATGGCAGAGGAGAAAGGAGAGAGAGATCTTCTCATCTGCCCCACCTGGCACCTTCTCCCCATACTGCAAAAATATCTGCAGATCAAGAATCACCTTGAGAAGTCGTTATCCTCATTTCAACGTTCGCAATAAGAACAACCAAGCCATCAGACCCTACGGACACCTTCTAACAATGGTCAGAAAGCACAAACTTAGTGCGGCCACATCTCATGACCATGTAGTCTTGCACCATCTTTCTAGGCACAGTGAAGGGAACGAGAAGAAGAGGTGGTCAAAAGAAAGATGGAAGACAACACATGGGTCAGCAGGACTGGAGTTGGTCGATTCCCAGAGGGATGTGAAGAAAAGGGAAATGTGGCAATAACCGATCAAAGAAGCCACCAGTGGTGCTCCAGTTATCCTTATGGGCATTATAGGGCAAGGACAAAGAAGGACGATTATAATTCTCGATAACTTTCTGAACAACCAGAAGGACAATGCACTCTACCGTTCAGTCAGATTGTGCAACAACATGACAGCCTTCTTCAACTTGCATCGCACTACACATACTTGTACTTGTTTATATTAGAGGTAAGATTTGTTAATCTGCATGTATGTATTTAATTCACACATTGTATGGTTTCGTCGTTTTCCATATGCACGAGGACTCTGACATTGGTCCTGTTTGTCTTCCTCAGCAAGTTGCAATATTGACTCATAGGGGAAGACGACATGCTAATGCTGACCAATGCATCATAATTCCCTCATCCCTAAAACAACGCCTCAGTTACAAATTTAAGCATAGTCAAAGCTGGCTACAAAAGGAAATTAAAAGTTGCACGAAACTAGACTGAAATGCTTCTAAAGTAGCGCACTTGTTGCGTTCTACAACGACAATTGACATGTGACCTTGCATTTGTGACCTTGTATATAAGGCTGCCTCATTGAATCATGTAATACGTTATAATGAGTATTGCCATGTAAGTATTTGTAATCGTAGACATATAACTAGTTCTTGGACGCCTTAGATGGTCTTGTCCATATAAGGAACAATTATATATTGTCCACTTATTTTTTATTTTGTTGAAATGTGTGTTATTTGAAGCCGGTATTGTGTTTGTATAAGATACAGTGTTGTTTAGTGAAAACAATGAGTAGCTATTTATGACTCAGATTTAGAAATCCCATGACCTTGTGAAGGGCATTGATTCGCCAACGGAACCAAGCGACCTGGAATACCGCGTCACGATCAAACACGGACCGAACATGTCGCAAACACATCCGTTGGCTCTACCATAACCGCTCAATTTGTCATTTCTGGTAGACTCCCCTCCCCATCCAGTGTCAACGCCCCATTATAATTATGTTCTGTGTTGTTTAGTTTTGTGACGAGGTAATTGTTATGGGGGACCGTTGCAATTCCGGATGAAATCCAGGCACAAATGACTGAGAGTCCTGAAAAGTTCGCGCTGTTGATTGGATTCGCCTGTTGTGTATCCAGACCTGGTGCTTGGTTTGTGGACGGGACTAATGGCGTTGCTTGTCTGTTCGATTTATATGTAAATCTCTATGTTAGGCAATGACCAATGTGTGTACTGTATTTTGTTCGATTTGCGGAGGAAGCTGAAAGTCGCCAAAATGTCCTTGTCGCAAAACCTCACTTTGCAACTAAACTGCCACAATATCACGGACGATTACAATCTGCAACATTGAACTGTTAAATTAAAAAGATAGACAACACGTTGCCATGGCAAGATGCCTTACACAGCATGATCGACGAGGAAACACGCATGTTCAAAATAATTGTGAGAAACCATTCAGAATAAACAAAACTTATAATGTCCAAGCTTACCAGGAATACTGCAGATTACGCAATCAGGTTAGGAGGTTAACAAGAAAGGCACAAAAAATATATGAAAAAAGTATCATTAGCCAAATAAAAGAGAATCCTAAGAAATGTTGGCTAAAAGTTCCATTAGCAAAAAAAGAATCTCTTCAAAAAATCGTTTGTACCCTCTGCCATTTTAATTTTAAATGCTAAATGATAATGCTCTGTTTTCAACAAGTCATTAAAGGAACATGCAACCCAAAAAGTAAAAATTGCTTAAACCATTAAACAATGTTCATTGAATCATATCCCATATTTTGTTATTTTTTTCTGAAATGATTTGTTAACTTTTAAGGATAATTAGTGAACCTCCCTGGAGGCTGACATTTTGGACATTTCGGCTATGGTCGTGTGACGTCACAGATCCACCACCGCTAGCGCCTCGGGTGGGCAAAACAAAACGAATTCTTCACGTACCCACTGAGTCTGAGATATATTCATCCATTTAATTAGTTACAGAGCGTCAGCTATACAAAAAACGCCGTCCCTTATAATATAAACATTCATAAAGAATAGGATAAAGAATAATGATGCTCAAGTAGAGACTGCAACAAAGGAAATCGCGCAATCCATTTTGGACTTGGTTGGTTCGACGGAGCTTAATAACTTTTATTATCGCCCACTTTCATATGTAAACAAATCGTTTATCCAACTAATTATTCCAGTCGACCGTCGCGCAATGAATATTTTACTAATCATTGATTTTTATTATAATAAAGGAAATGCATTGAATGATATTCTAGTACCCCATATATAGTATTTGCATACATTAAGTTCGTCCCTTTAGCGAGACCCTTCTTCGCGTGCAACACCGACCCTTCGCTTCGGCCCCGAACTTTTCGTTCTGTGCACAAATTCAGTGGGGACAGTAGCTTCGTTCAACAGTCGTCTTTCACCCAATCCCGGCAACCTGTGCTCCATATCAACGGTGACATGATCCTGGCAAACCATTTTCCGGCTGAAATTGAATGTTTCCACTGTATGACTCGTACCTATATTGTGGAGCCATTTGATCGCCAACTGCCCTTCGACGGCAGGCTTCGTAGATAATTTATTGGCATTTGGACAAATCTCTTTCCTTTCACGGACTCTTCTCCTGCCTTCTTTTGACATCCGCATGCTTGATATTCAAGCATTTCATTATCACAAGACTCATAAAACAACTCGATTCATGTCGCTATGCTACTGTTTACATATTACGCTACGCCTATATCGCTGAGGTGGTGGACCGCCTACGTCACACTCACGCATTCTCTCGCGTTAATCTTCGTGAGTTCCCCGTGAAATGGGCAACAATGGCAGCGCCCATGGTCAGTGAAAATGCACGTTTCAAGATTAATTTTATGATGTATAACATTCTTACAAAATTAAACAAAAAATACATGTGTTACAATATTCTATCATGAATGGTATGTGGGAATTGGGGGGATTTTAACGCATTTTCAATACTATGGTTGCATGTTCCTTTAATACATTTTTACATTTTATGTGTCTCATATTCTTATGGTAACTCTTTATTTAATCTTATTTATTTATAAATTTTAGTATTATGTTATTACTAATGTTATTGTCTCCTATCAGAGACCCATTTTAAGAAAATTATACATGCTTATTTATTTCTTTATCTTAGTAGCTATTTTTATACGTAATTTATTATTATACTTTACCTATTTTAGTGATGACTATATTTACTATCATTTTATTGTGTATTGACAACTGTAGGCCCTATATGATTCACCAATGTTTTTATTACTGTCATTTTATGTGTGACTGAAGAAAAATTTCCGTTTTTAATGTTTTTAAACGGACAATAAGGTTTTTGTTTTTAATCTTTGAATCTGAAATAAGGTTATTTCTTGGGTTCTATTGCTCGTCCAGAAGCCCCAAAATACATAAGTGGACGGTTATAGACGATTAATGAATTTAGGGAAAATACCAATATATACGCAAACAACAAAGCGTGAGACGCATAGTGGCCTACAATGATTTTTAGCGTTCATCTCAAGAAAATGTGCTGCCACCTCACGGCAGCTGTGTAATCAAAGGCTACGTCTAGCGGGGGATTGGGGAACTTCCTAAGGGGCAGACTAAAAGGCAGACCAGAATTGGCAGACCGCGCGGAAACGGCAGACCACATTCACAAGGATGCCACCGATCGTACGCTCCATGTTTACAAACTTTGTTGTTGTTTGCGCGTGCGGTTATTTAATAGAATGTACTTCACTGTCAGGATCATGGACTTTGTATCTGAGGTTAGCTGTCCTTTGATGTAACAATTAACTCACCTAATGGTACATGTTTTCAGAGGACATTATACACTTGTTATTGGGCGCCAGCATTTGGTGAGGACATCTGAATGTTGATGGACATTATCTCTTCACAAGTGTACGTTAATGATAGGCCTAGTTGTTATTACTAGTACTGAGACTCATTAGTACTTATGCTACTTATTACAATCACACTCGTTTTATCACCCCTATTAAAATTATAAAACACTGACATGATCTGTAGGTATATTAATAAAACAATGTATAACATAAAATATAAATAAATATTCAATTCAATAAGATTTATTCAAACAACATTCAACAACATTACAATTTAAGACTATACAAACATGCTATACGGGTAATGTCGTCTGAAGGGAATACACAAGAGGTTAAAAACTTGAAGTACTATGTATCCCCGCACACAATATTTGTGGGCACAACCATAATATAAGAAATTATTATTATAATGTAAATATTGCACACATCCTAAATATAAAAAAGTAATATAAAAGTAATATAAAAGTAATAGTAAAAACCTATTTGAATATAAATTTAATAACATACAAAATATTAATAAAAAATTAATAGAATAAAACATATTTAAATAAATTAAATGATGTTATTATTGAAAGACATCTCAACCTCACAAGAATACCGTAAAAACAGCAATATAAGGCGCCAACTATAACAACGCACGTAAAGGCCCCCACGTAAACATGGAGCGTACCGATCGGTGGCATCCTTGTGAATGTGGTCTGCCGTTTCCGCGCGGTCTGCCAATTCTGGTCTGCCTTTTAGTCGGCCCCCTTCCTAACGCGCGCTGCGATTTCAAAATTGAGAAGATTGTCATTCTGGCGATAGGGTGGATACATTTATTTGTGTATTAGGAAGACATATCATGTACCGGTAAGACATGATGCTCACTACTGGTATCCGGGATTAACCATATAATTTATATTAAATCCGTATAAATATAAGGCTTGTTAGAGCGTTGTATTTTTACCAGTTCCGCATGGTCAAATTAAAGACTGCCACAATATCGCCCATTCATCATGCAAAAAACAACTACAAGTCTACATGGGAGTCGGATGATTCGGCCCAGGATGGTGCACAGCGATTGTATGTCTTCTTTCGGATACCGCCTAACCTCAACATGCTGAGGATACAGGCGGGCAAATGTAATAATAGGTAGCAAGATACCATTTACATAATTTAAAGGCTTCGTAATTTAAATATATTCGACTTCATGCATGCAGTCCAAATTCACAAAAATCTAAATCATGACAATTTTATGTAGACGGGGGATTTATTATGAAGATCGAATACAAACAAACGAATGTAGCATTTATTGTGGGATGTTCTATAATAAAAAACAACAACGAGGAAATGCAGGGTCAGTGAGTTACTACAATCAGCTGAGCACTGGCCCAGTACAAGGGGTTCCCAGTACAAGTAGCTGCACTACATAGTACATGTCTTGTCTGTCTTTCATATTCTTTTCCATGTGTCACTTCAATGAAATGCCAAAAATGTGTCTCTTGGCAGCCCTGCTTGGTGACTGCTGGAAGATGACACCATAGGGAAGCAATTTATCTAAGCTCTCTCCAGCCCAATAGATGCCTAACTTGGCCTAACTTAAATAAAGTAAAGAGGAACAAAATATTAGTTATAGTTTTATGAAATATTTAATAAATTAGTCAGTAACCCTACCGGTTACATTTAAATTATTATTCAGGAAATTATCAATCTTTCGTTGACTATATATCAGTCAGAGATGGAGTGATTACTTGTGATACAAATATAATTGAGTATGAGTATGATTACTGTGAAAATGCATGAGTACGATTACTCTGAAAATATATGCATTCTAGTATGAGTATGATTACTTTAGAATGTAATCATGATTAGTGTCATGTCGTGTGTGTGTTCAGAACTTCAGATTGGTTGTGTGTCTCTACAGGTCGGACGTCATGGCAAGTGCGGAGCCTATGTTGCTGGGGTCACCAACCAGTCCTACCAACACGAACATGTCCAGCAGTCAGAGCCCCTTTCTGCCGGCCTACCTGATGGGGGAACCAGCCCCACTCACTCAGTCGGTGAGATGCACAAATATTTAGGAATACAACGTAATTTGGAAGAGATAAAGTTTCTAAGAATTGTTTCCTACCATATTTACAATTTATGAGAGTTTCATATGGACTCGTAGTCTTCTTTTTGACAATATATGTGAGCTTACGTTGTACATTACGTAGAGCGCAATGGCTCAGGGGTAGAGCTCCGGACTCTTGACTAAGAGAACCCGGGTTCGAATCCTGTGCTGCGGTGTTAAACCTTGGGCAATTTCTTTTCACTCTACATTGCTCTAGTTCACTCAGCTGTATAAATGAGTACCTGGCTATAGATAGTGGTGGATATGTGTACGAGCAGCATTTTGCACATTAAGTGTAGCATGTGGCTGGATGCTTCCCAGAGAAGTTGGGTTGGTTTTTGATTGAACAGGTTTGCCAGGGAAGTAAAGTGTAAAAGCACTTTGAGCAGTCCTAAGGACTGGATTGGATACTGTGCTATATAAAAACTTACCTTTTTTTACGTTGTCTGCAGCCTGGTGGATCAAGGCTGTGGTCAGCGTCACCAGGGTCGGGCAGCCCACAAAAGTCACTCAATCGGAGCGGATCTTTGTCCTCACCCATGTGCCAGGGAGGCATCCCAGCATTCCCTGGGGCACGGTTCGAGTCAAGAAATAGGTACAACTGTGTCTTTTGTAACTAGACTTTCACTAGATAGTGATGCACACTAAAGTATGTGTGATTTATCCTGGGCTTCCATCCAAGGATGGACTTCAGGATCCAACTCATGGACTCGTGCCATCTTTCTGGCGCCAGTTGAAATTTAATTAATGAACTAAGAGACTGACTAAGCCTGTTAACACTGTTACACAATAATAAAACCTAATTTACAATATAACCCACACCTATATATATTCAGTTGTCGTGTTGGAATGACGAAGCGTTCGTAACCAACTTGCCTTTTATATCCCAGCCCTTCCCACTCCCACTGAAACATTCTTCCGGCCCCCAAAAAACAAACAAAAGACACATTCAGCCTAAGCACTTCCCAGACCATGTATCCTCAATTTTTTTCCAACGGGTAACAACCAACAACACCATATATTTCATAGAACCTACAGCCCACACTGAAAAATTTAAGATTTTTTTTTTTTAAACAATACTTGACTGGAACCAACTTAACAAATCGCAGGTCCAGGCTGAAACCATAACTGATTTCAGCCGCCTGATCTGTGGCTCAAACACTTAATAACATGCGCGCACATTCTGCATTGTATATAATTGCCAATATTGGCTCCATACGACGTACCCCATTCAGATTCAGATCAATAATGTGTTTGCCACCTTACAAGAAACATGTTTATTTCAGAGATCTTCTAGGGGGTCGGGCAAAGGAGAAGGTGGGGGCTCCTCCAGTCCAGGGGCTCCTGGAGACAATAGCAAGTCCTAGTCCGATGACAGACATCAGCAAGGTGGGTTAGCACTTAGCAGGAAAATTATGTTTATGGACACACTAACAAACCAGACTGGCACTTAAGATCAAGCTTACTTGGGTTATGTTTCAGTTTAGACTGTTTTTGTACTGATTGGTTATTGAATATATTGTATTGTGTATGTTGAATAAAATTTAAACCTAATGTAACACACGATATCCTGCCCATTAACAATATAAATTTGATGACCCGTGGATAGAAAATAATTGTAAAAAAACATGCCCACGTGCTGGATAAAATATTTGAAATACGGTAGAAAAATACACAACATACCACATATATAGATGTATTTATGTGGGGTATTTTTCTAATTTATTTACCTAATGCCCAACATTTATATTTACCCTAAATACAGCTGTCTCTGTGCAGCTTGACGGCAGTTTGCGAGTCGGTGGACATATGGGTGGAGCAGGGTCATTCCTTGGCACCCCGTCCTCTGCTGGGTATACACCCTACGCACAAGGTGAGTGGACGGCCTACTCTTCTCTCATCCTCATTTCCATTGCCATTGTCGCACTTACATTTTACCGATCGTTATAAACTTTCCGATTGACGTTTCTGCGCATGCGCGATAAATATAAAATCATCAATGTGCCAGTAAACGACAAAACATTTTTGGTATAAATGCCACGGGCTGTTCGTTAACTCTTCTGTGATGATTACTGTGAAGAGTTGCTTAAAATGTCATTCAATACAATAACATCTTATGTTTGTTTAAATCACTGTCACGGATTATGGCGCACTACAGTCACGTGATTTACGCTTGCTATCAAAACATGCCTCAAAACTTATTTACTTCATGTTAATTTGCGACAAATAACTTTGGTGAAATATTTGCATCCTAACAAATAACTCGTAATATTTATACGTACAAATGCATTGTCCTTTCGCTGCACATTAATGATTTTACATTTATCGCGCATGTGCAGAAACGTCAATCGGAACATTTATAATGCCGGAAAATGTAAGCGTAGAATAATTTTAAAAGTTAGGTATCGCACGTGTGGCACGTGTGGTTTATCCCTCTCATTGTCAGAATGTCCGAATCAACCCGAGTCCCTTTTGTGGCCAGAACGCCTGAATATGCCAGTAGTACAGAGGCCCATTAAAACCCCATACTGCAAAACTGTGTCATCAAATAATGGCATAATATTGAAATTTTACTGGCAAATGTCAACATTTCGAAATGCAGGCGATTTCTGTGGTTATATAGCGTCAATTACCATGCGGTTTTATAGTCAAACTCAGCGTTGAGCTCCATTTCCGGTACTGCTAGTCATGGTCGTCGCAGAGTGAATTTATTTTAAGCCAATAAGATTAAGTTCTAACATTTGCTACGGGAATGAAAAATATGGAAGGACAAACGAATTGTCTAAAACAATGTGCCTGCTGGCGATTTCTTCGATTAAATGCTAACTTAGGTGGTGTTTTTTAGCTCCGTTGTAATTATTGATGTTATCGTTATGTCTAACTTCAGTAATTCACATATTGATGGAATTTTTGGATTGATTTTATGACGAATGCTGTTATCGAAGGGGAATGTTTTGCCTTTGAAATATAACACTGACTTAATTATTCTGCTGGGATGACAGTTCTTTGTCTATCTTTGCCTGTTTTACCTTACTTTCAGAGTTGATTGTTTCTTTACCTTATAGCAATGGCTGGATAATTTTTTTGCAAGTTTTATTTCATGCAGGATAAATGAAAAGTGAGATTGGGAAGGAACGTTAAATTCTGTGTCATTGTTTGTGTTTATCTATACAGCCAATCAAACAATGAGCAGCCTGAACCACAGTACTATGAGTCACATGATTGGTCAGTCGGCAAAAACTCCACCGTCCCCTGCACAGATGGATCCCTTCTACACACAGGGGTAGGTCTACGGCTGGCTGAATGTATCAGAGGATATTCCTGTACGTGTTCTTGGGTATATTTTCATACCTGTCAAGAGCCATTGGAATTATATTAGCAACTTGCTTCTGGCATGCAGACAAGACATGCATCCTGTAATAATTGTTTTACTGTTACAAGAATGGTGTCACTAAGTTATTGCAATGTATACCTGACTAATATATATATATATATACTTTATATATATATACTTTATATATATATTATAGGTTACTTTATATATGTATATACTTTATTTATATATATTATATATATATATATATATACTATACAGTATATATATATATATATATATATATATTGTAATAGCTTTGTGGAGGTAATAGAAACCTACATTTGTGGTATTGATGAATGGAATCATGCACAGTGATGATATAATACCACCGTCATGGACATGATTAATACTTAAATGATTAGTTATACTTGAGTGACTACATATGTTGTATGAATTAGTAAGTAGCATGTGATTCTGTTCTTGTAAGGACACTCCTCTCGTTTGAAAGTTGTGTCAAAACAAGTGTTTAAGAACATTTACTTGTCACTGTAAACATCCTGTGTTGCTAGTCTGTTCACTTCACAAACAGAACAGGTGAGCTTACAATTACACTGCGCTGTGTTCCTTCTAGTGAGACCTTGAAGGCAGATGATGAATTAGACGAAACATGGGTAACTGTATTTGGGTGAGTATAGAATTTACGGGAGTTGTAAATAGCATATTTACTGTGTTGTTATCTGCACTAATGACCAAACTTAATGTCTGTGTCTAGACATCTGGTTGTCCTCTTTGGTCTTTTAGCAAGTACCTGTGTAGTGTGTCATGTTTCACAAGTAGTTGCAATGTTTTCAAGTGTAACATTCAGTCAATATGTGTGGTTCTTGTCATTGAGTGACCAGCACGTTGCATTGTCCAAATTTATGTTGAGCATTTCAAATGGTTCCTTCTCAGTTACAATATTTGTATGCTTTGCCCTCAGTGATATTAATTTTGCAAAGACACAACCATGTTTTGTATCAACAATGATGTGGTAATATGTTAGTATATTTTAATATACTTGTCATTTAGGTTTGGCGAAACCATCACAATAAAAAATGTATTATAAAATTGGGTAAAGAAATAGCAAATGTGGTACACTTGAGCTTAATATGCGACATGATCATATAACACTGGACTAGTTCCACCTTTGTATAAGGCTACTGGTGTTGCTCACAGTTTCACAAATTACCTCTTCTGGTGTGTGCTATATTGAACTGAGTCAGGCGTGTGTTTCTGTTTTAGATTCCCACCAGCAGCCACTTCATTTGTCCTTCAGCAGTTTGCGCAGTATGGCAGTATTTTGAAACATGTGGTACGTCACGAATCTGACACAGTTTGGACATTATAAATTTGTTCGTTCTATTTTTATGTCTGGCACCATGCTAGTGTACATTCTTCAATTTTGCATAACATTTATAGTCATGTCTGGATTGAGGCTGTCACTGTAAACATTCTCTGTGTTGTGTTACTTGGTACATAGCTACACGTTACTGTAAAAGGAACTGAGGATTAAGGCAGGGTTTGCGGTCAGAACTACGTATGTTGAACTGTGTGCATGGCAATTGCAGATATATAACAAATAATTATCTTTTCTGAGTTGGTTTTGACTTTTAATCTAAGGCATAAGCCACACAAATGAGACAGTATGAGGCTTGAGTGTAATGTTTCGATGTAACAAGTGTATGCTACGGTGCTGCTCCAGGTGGCCACGGATGGCAACTGGATGCACATCCACTACCAGTCGAAGATCCAGGCGAAGAAAGCCCTCAGTAAGAACGGCAAGGTGTTTGGGGCGGGCGTCATGGTGGGTGTCCAGCAGTGCATTGACAAGGTGAGGAGAACAACATAAGTGTTGGGATACCACAGGAAACGGTTTGACACAGGCCTAGTTTGTACTTCAGCCAAAACTAGTTGTAGAAATGCATAACTTATAAACTCCCCTTCATTTATTATTGTCTACAAAACCCAAATTAATCAAATATGTGCATTTGTATATTATATAAATATACAGAGTTACTTTGCTTCAATTTTAGCAAAAAATTAAAAATGCTGAGGACATTTCAGCAAGTGAAGTATTTAAAGTATTCTGATTTATAGAATTAAAAATTGCGTAACACTTCATTTTGCAACTTCAATTCTCACTTAGCTGTGGTAGGTAATGTTTTTTCTGACCTTCACACATTTCTTAGTTGGTCTCCTCGTAACAGCTACTGTTGTGCCAGTTTAATATGCGTTTCAACACGTACTTCATAATAAACGTGACATACAAATCCATGGGGAGACTGGCTCCTTTGATTGTGTGGAGCTCTTAAAGGGATACTCCAGTCAGTGAGAGATTCACAGCATTTACTTACATCTGTATAATACATTGGTTGTGCATAGTAAGTGTGCACAAAGATCGTTAATAAACGATTAATTATAGTGTAATTATATCAGAAACACTCCATGTTGGATTCATCTTGAGACTTGTGCGCCAGTGACGTAAACCGCTTACATCACTGGTGCATGCACGTTCGAACATCCTACGTCTTTCCAATGGTATTTGATGTATCCAGTACGTCGTGGAGTGCGTACGTCACTATCACAATTATTAGCGAAGATTCTGCCACATCTTGCCTTTTTCAACAATGCGCCAGTGACGTAAACGATTGGCTTATGTCACTAGTGCATAAGTCTCAATATGGCAGCGTCCTGAATCTAATATAGCATGTTGTTGATTATTATTGATACCATTAAACTATAACTAATTGTTTATTAACGATCTTTGTGCACAATTACTAGGCACAACCAATATTGTATACATATGTATATGTAAGTTAATACTGTGAACCTCTCACTGACTGGAGTATCCCTTTAAAGTAATCACAGACTGACGCGAGTGTAAGACACCAGTGAATGACCACGTATTTGTGGTGTCTGTTGACAGAAGGTGATGGCTGATGCTGCCTGTGCCACTGGGTTCAATGTGACAGACCTCGGCACTCCCACCCAGGGCACGACTCCCATCCGACCTCTGACCGCGGCCTACAGGGCGGTCAGCAGCGACTTCTCGGTCAGTACTCACACGTGTCCTCTTTTACAGTTTAATGTTTAACACTGACCGCGGCCTACAGGGCGGTCAGCAGCGACTTCTCGGTCAGTACTCACACGTGTCCTCTTTTACAGTTTAATGTTTAACACTGACCGCGGCCTACAGGGTGGTCAGCAGCGACTTCTCGGTCAGTACTCACACGTGTCCTCTCTTACAGTTTAATGTTTAACACTGACAGCGGCCTACAGAGCGGTCAGCAGCGACTTCTCGGTCAGTACTCACACGTGTCCACCCTCTCTCACACAGTTGAATGTTTAACACTGACTGCTGCGTGCGTGCGTGCGTGCGTGCGTGCGTGCGTGCGTGCGTGCGTGTGTGTGTATTGGTTCATTTTCCTCCTGGATGGTCTACATTTTTAGAAAGAAAAACTTGCTGGTTTACTGGTTTTGTTGTTCGTGTTGGACTTTAGATGGTTGTAATTCAGTTGTTTATAAGATACACATGTGATAGTTTTGTGCTGCACAAACCACACATCGATCCGTTTGTGAACTTTTACACAACCCAGAGAACTGAGAAAAGGTTTCCTTAATAATTTCCATTGATTCATAATAACCTAGATTAGCCACATATGCCAACTTAGTGTTGCATGGTTGATGGATGGCTTTATATATATATATGAAACAGTGAAAATTATAGTTGACTGTCAGTATAACTACTTTGGCAAAGCCATAAAAATGTTTCCTCTTTTGCCCACCAGGTGGTGCCAAAGAGCAACACGCCACAGAAGAGTCAGAATGTCCTTATGAAGGCCTTCGATGCGTTGTTTGGCTGGTGACATCATGTGACTAGGAAAATAAATAACTGGAAATCGACATATTATATGAAACTTTCAGACAGGCATCACTATATTGCCATCATATTGCTGTGTTCTCATTCAGAATACATTTGAGAAAGGTAGTGCTGTACACACTTTGTGATGTTTATATATGTGAAAAAGGGCAGATTTGCCCAAAAGTTACTACAGCTGCCCTATTTCGTTGATAGAATAAAGATCACTGCAAGATCATTTCGCACAGTAACATTTATATCCGAAAAATGTAATTTGTATAGTCACATTGCTGACATTTCATGCTTACAAAGGAGTTTTGTCTGTGATGTAGTGATAACTATAAACTCACTTATGGGTTGTCACAATTCCAGTGGGCTGTGTATTTGACAGATAATTGAATTTGATTGTCTACAGTGAGGAACATGCAGTTTGTTCTTATATACCTAATAGCAAACTGGTCATGTTGGTGTACATATTATATTTATATAGATATGCATGTAATTAAATATTATTACATACCAATGTAAAGCTATTTTAGTATGAACCGGACTAATGTCCATTACCTTTTATAGGTTATTTTAATTAAATGTTATGTTGTATGTAATTGGAATATTGCTCTAATGTTTTTCTTGTCAATAATACATACTTAATTGTAATATCAGAATTTGTGTTGTTTTTTATTTTTGTAGTGCACACATATAATTATTTTTCAAGTGGTTTTTCATTTACTAACAATGATATGGCTGTATATGCAAACACACATTACATGAGTCCTGATGATTTATTTTAGAATACCAACCAGCTCTGTAGGAACTGAAAATAAACTTCAGGCATTGTTAGATGTCGTCATGTTTTCATGTAAATTATGGCATGCAACTATGAACCAAAATAAACAAATACTTGCAGGTATCACCATACACTAAACAGTACGGCAAATTTGGATTCCCAACACGTGCCAAATTGCAAGGATCTGCGTTAACTATTCAGACTTACGAGCTCTTGAAAATGCTATTTAGCGACAAATCTTTAAAAAAGTTATACAACTACACTAAAATTTGGAAAATCATAAAATAAGGCTCACATTTTCAGGATAAGCTAGTTTGTATGTATAATTTGGCATATAAAACATCAGTCCATTTTAAGACGGCGTGGTGGAAACCATTTGTTCATATGACATGGAATAAACTCACGTAATTACCTAGTATAGATATAAATGTACGTTTTGTGAACAAATTTATCAAGATGACATGTTAATATCCTTTTGTTCTGACACAACGTAACAACATAACCATTCATACACTTGGTCCATAAAAATAAAACATTAACTTTCCAATCTGAGCGTTTTGCAAGTTGACATTTCACAAATATCAAATTTGGTGCGACACTGACAAGTAACCTTACAACAGGGAGCTTACAAGTTCCCATGGCTCTGTTAATTGTACCAATAAAACCAAGACACTTTTTAGCAAAACTGGCAAATTGACACGTGACAGTAATTTAAAATTGGCCACGAATAGAGGACTCTTCATAGTATCTGTTTCTGCATGATTGAGAGATTCATTTTACTTTTTGCATGTTTTTTAGAAATCCCAGGAGAATCATGACAATTATAAAGAATATTGCTTTTTATGAATGTTTTATACTGCACATTTCTCAAACGTGAAGAGACTGCATTTAGCACATTCAACAATAGTCTCATTTGGTTAGTCGGTAACAGACAAGATTGTTCATGGTGATATAACAGCACCTGAATTAGGTGTTTGTTCACGTGTTGTTGAGAGCCACAACCAATACCTACTAGAATTGATGGTACTATGTTGAATATTATGCAGGTAAAAACAAAACTACTGTAAATAAGCAGCAGTGAGCTTTATTTCATGATGTCCATAATAATGGTGTCTTGTGTGACATGGAAAATCATAGATGCAGGCCTCAAACATAGCAAACTTCAGCACAGTTGGTCTGGACTTGCAAATATCACGGGCTAAGTTTTTGGCAACTAGCAGTTTTGTTGTAGCCATTTCTGCCCTCTATTAGCTACACAAGATGTATGCACAATTACCAACAACATTACAACCTATCAGTACATCTGTACATACCAGAAAAGCATTGACGTTATAAACATACCACGCTTGTCATTCATGGAAAGATGGCAACTACACACATTAGCTAAACACATTACATTTACATACACAGTAGACAAGCAATCACATAACACCTTTTCCAGGGGGTGTCATGTCAAACAACCCCAGAGTAACTTCACAATCACCTAGGTCATGGGCCAGAGTGTTGCTGAGCCTCGGCCCTTGCATATTATACCAGAGCATTGCAGGTACTTGTCGCAACTTGAAGAATTGTCTTATCATCTGCAGTTTCTTCTGTTATGGCGACTCAATAATGCCTTTGGCAATGTCTGTCATCTTGTGATATTTCACTTTCTTGTCGTCGAGTTCTTTTTGTGACCACATCAGTAGTTTGAGCAGGTTTGCTAAGTTTGGCGTCGATTCGCGATTCTCCATTTCCAGTATCGCTGCGTTGAGTTCACTGGCAACCTGCAGTCACAGTAGAACATTGACGACTTGTTAATTAAAAGGCATGTGAGTGTATTAACAATTAAATTGCAGAAACATAATTAATAAGAATATTTATAAAGCGCCATAAATCTATAAATATCCATTCGGAGGCACTGTTCATGAGTATGTATACATAAATCTCTAAGACAACAGTGACAGCTGTGAATATAATTGTAATACCTATTAATGTTCACATTGATAAACCTTTAAAATGCAAGTTATATAACAGAATTTTAATTAACAGTACTAGCGGGTATTACATATTTAGATAGGACTAATAATAAAATTAAAATTAAGCAAAAATTAATACATTTAAAATTAATTAAATAATTAAATTATAGAATTGTAACTGCTGTTTATTAATAGCACAATGGAAGAGAGCATGAATTGTCAAGTGTTGTTTCAAAAGTCTAGTATCAGTGGTTGAACGGTCAAACAAAATTTCCTGCAGCATTCTGCTCAAATTAGTCAACCATCGAAACTTAGACAACACCAAAGCTTAAACCTAAGTTGACCTTTCTTTGTATCTAAATTAATTTGAAAACATGTAAGTGGCAAGAATAGTTGTGTATAAACACACACACACACACACACACACACACACACACACACACACACACACACACACACACACACACACACACTCACTCACTCACTCACTCACTCACTCACTCACTCACACAGACAGATACACACACACACACCAGACACAGACAGATACACACGCACGCACGCACGCATGCATGCACGCACACACACAATTCAAAGAGACCTGTGAACAAAGAAATTACAGTTCTGACGACCCACTAACAGTGGCCCACCTTCTGCCTCTGAGAGGGGTGCAGCAACTCGCCAAATGGTGATAGTTCAGGGTTCTCGAAGGCCAGCAGGGCAAGGGTGTGCTCCAGCTCGGAGAGGATCTCCCTGTTCTCCTCCCCTCTCTCCGCCAGGTGGGTCTGGGCAAAGTCCAGGGCCTCCTCAATCTTCTTTTCCCGAATCAACTCAATCAGGTGTTGTTGCTGAAATATCACAGTAAAAACATTGTGTGAACAACTTATTGGTCTTTGTCACATGTCTCACTCATCGTACTCTCAACGTGTCTCATTTGTCATACTTTCAGTAATCTCACTCGCCATATCCTCAACACGTATCTTACCATATTCCTAAAGGGAGAGGTGGAGAATTATGTTTCTTTGTGTGTGTGTGTGTGTGTGTGTGTGTGTGTGTGTGTGTGTGTGTGTGTGTGTGTGTGTGAGTGTGTGTGTGTCTGTATGTATGTGCCTGTGTCTGGTGTGTGTGAGTGTGTATCTGTCTGTCTGTGTGTGTGAGTGTGTGTGTCTGTGTGTGTGTATCTGTGTCTGTGTGTATCTGTCTGTGTCTGTATGTATGTGTCTGGTGTGTGTGAGTGTGTATCTGTCTGTCTGTCTGTGTGTGAGTGTGTCTGCGTGTGTGTGTGTGTGTGTGTGTGTGTGTGTGTGTGTGTGTGTGTGTGTGTGTGTGTGTGCACGTGTTCCTGTGTGTGTGCAATTCCCCACATCTTCCCATAACATGTATTATTTTCCATGAACTCTAAAATGTCTCATTTGTCATATTTACAGCATATCACATTTGGCTTATCCTTAACATGTTTCACTTGCTATATAATATATTTTATTTCACCAATATGCGTCATTTACCATTTTCTCAACATGTCTCAATGTCAACATGGACAACATGTCATAATCTCATCTTATTTAATCCGCCATTTTTTCAATTCAATTGATTTAATGATCTAAGAAAAAGAATAAATGCTAGAAAACAACTGGGGAAGAACTGTTTAATAAACTATGTAGACCAATAAAACTTAAGTTTTAAGTTATACCATCTAGCTTCATTCCAAGCTTAATGTAATTAGTCCCTTAATTTTAGTGTAAACAATGTTAAAGAGTCTGACACAGCTCTGGTAACTCACTTGTAAGTGGAAGTATATGTATCTGTCGTTATCGAGTAATTCTGGATGAAGATTATTAACGAGTGCGATTGCCTCCCGGATCTGTCCATTCTGTATTGCTTCCCGGATGCGGATCCGCTCGTCCAATGTATCTAGGTCTATGCATGGCTGGATTCCGGATTCAATTTTGAATTTCTCTGCTGCTTCTTTGAAGCCCTCTGCAAAAGTAGAAACGCACTTTGCCAGTTAGTTGTGATGTCACACCACTTGTGTGACTAGTTCTGCTTAGTTTACCCTCTCCATGTCAGACACAGGCTAGGAAATGGTGCTTGATGGGAGAGTTACTGGTGAATTGGACCAACGAGCAATTCTGTGAAAATAAAAGTTAATGTTACATTTTATATTACAATATGGTTTTGCAATGAGTTCAACCATAAACACTTTGGACATATATTAAAAACTACTTGAGCACATTGGCGTATGTGTCGCCAAAATAAATTGGATGGTAAGACCTGCAGACAGAAGCGTTAGTAATAAAGATACGCAGATATCCCATCTAAAGTGGCTGTTTGAACACTGGAGTGTCTTATTATGATGCCACAGCAGAATGCAGTAAGTTTTGTGAAAGTATGATTGGTTGGAGGTTTGGGTAGAATTGTGAAATGATTTCAGCCAGTCCTGATGTGTCCTGAAGAGAAAAAAATCCTTCCTCATGCAAACCGAGATGAGGATAAGATGGGTGATGAACTTCTTGCTAAGAGACCAACAAACAATGACGATGTGTGACAAGCGTTGAGAACACAGAAGAGAAGTTGAGAGACATCTGCTTCGTTGGAAAGAATATGTTCAGAGAAGAGAGGAAGTGCACTACCTGAGAACAGCAGCAAACTTGAGCTGGGGAAAGAGGGAGACCAGGAACAAAATGGACAGACAATGAGAAGAAGGACACGACACTGAGGGGGCTGAATGAAGAAGACCTGCTAGATGGGAACAAGTGGCAATGACTAATATGCTTCAGGTCTACCCCATGAGGGATAATGGCATCGGAAGAAGAATCAATCCAGAATATAACACCCTATAACCAGAAGAATACAAAAGTGTATGAAATACTGAATTTTTAAGCATGCAGTAATTGAAAGAATGACTCAGCAGACCACATAATAAGATTGATTTTGCATGCACATTTATCCAACTTCTTGAGCTGACCTAACTTCCATTTGAAACCTGAACAATGTATAATATGTATAACATGTATTTATTATTTAATGGATATATCTAGCTCAACTTCCATAGGCACTGGTAGCATAGATCATCAATGCTGCAATTACTTTGTAAAAGTTACATTAATTTTTTTAATTCTACCCAGTACTTTGAACGTATACACAACAGGTAAACAATTTAACCACATACATGACACTACACTTTCCCAGTAAAAAAGCCAATGTTACCTGTAACAAGATAGTTCATAATAAGTCTGTTCATGTCGGCACGAGTGATGTGAAATGACTGGATCTGGTCCATCCAGCGTTCTTTGCTCATCTCTTCGTGTTTGTCCTGCTGGCTCATTCTTCAACTCCCACGGTCTTCTATAACATGTCGTCAAATAACAATGGTTTATCACTATTTGGCTCACATGAGTACCTTCTCTACTAACTTATCACCTTTCATGATATTGGATGTACGATGCTTGACATGACTGAGTTATTTTTATTGTCATATAAATATTCTAACAAATTTTTGTATACCAGTGTAGTATTCCACCATGCCACATATGTTGTTGGTACAGTGTACACTAAAGGAATACTTATCTAATATAGTGTATTGAAAAGTGCTGTGTGGTACAGGTTTTGCTGCAGAGCCCGCAGTATGCAGAGATTGCTATGCCTTCGGCATGAATGATGTGAATATGTCAGTGATGTTGAATGAAAGAATTACAGCATAGACAAATCAACAGCGGCCCAAGTTGTACATAAGTGTCAGAATAGATTCCCAATACCGGGTCTTTGAACTTTGGTGTAAAACCCTTGCCTTCAACATTGGGAATTGTGTTTCTTTGTGACTCAGAGATCACGTTAACTGTCAGTCTCATGTCAATTTGGGATCCTTTTGTCCTTTGGTATGTAAACTCCACACAGCACCTTCTAGAGCTAAGATAAGATTTGTGCAGTGCGGTGTGCAATGCTAAGGGTGCATTTTGAGGTACTGACGGTGCTGCCTCCTTGCGGGTCAGCCAAATTTTGTCGTTACGAGTGGAAGGTTCAATCCCATACAGTGCCCCTTTAATACAACATTGCCAAATGCTGGAAACAACTAACAGATACATTGAACAAGGTCGAGCACTTCGGAAGACAAGGTAGGAGGGTGGGGGTGCCGGTTTCGAAATATGAAGCAAAAATGGAGATCTGATGCGAAAACCATTGGGAGATTACCGAGATTAGCTGCCTTCTATTCTGGGAGATTCACACACATCTGAAAATGGGAGACTTCTGAGAAACAAACATTCGCAGGTATAACTATATAAGGTTCACACTTGACACTAGGACTAAGTGACCATTATACTAGAGTAGTAGAGATATAGAATTAGAAAAAAGAAATAGATTTTACTACTACTACTCAACTACTATTACTACTAGTACTTTGTGTTAGTCTTGGGTCGGGAGTTGGGTAGATTGACAGATTCAGATTTTAGAAGAATGAAAAATACTTCACACATTTCACAAACCAGTACGCAACAAGTATAGCGTTGAACTGGCTAAAACGAAAGAACACGAAAACAGCTATGGTTCGTAACGGGACAGGTCTTTCACTAGCCCATCTAACATTTTAGAGCACAGTTATTAAAAACTTACAAAACTCACAACGCAAAGGCAGGCGTACTTCCTACCGGAAGTAAATATTCAGCGAATTTCTATACTCTTTAACCAAAATAAACAAATTAAATTTAAAGCACATAATAAAGATATTTATAATGCTCTGTTTGAAGTTAACTATATATCGACATTTCACATGTTCAGTAGTAAATATAATTATGCAAATATTTGTTATATTGAGTAAACTTGTATTTGGTAGGTTGGAGAGTATAAAGCTTTCGGCTTTCTTCGGAACTCGTCGCGACAACGGTGCAATGAAAACAGCAAAATGGCGGAGCTCGTAGACATGTACTGGCGTTGTAATTTACAATTTAGCGACTTTTAGGTCTCTCTGGGATTCGGTTTAACACTACTGGACCCTTCACGATGACAGAGAGGTGTGTATATGAATCACAGCATACAAAAACAGCTAGAAAATGTACACATTGCACTTAATGTGTTCGCTAATTCTGACACTGACTGCAAACGTCAATTATTGGTCGGCCGAATCGAAATGCAGGAATTCGCCGAATTCATTCAACCCGTCAGTCAGTGCAAATTGTCGTGCATATTTACTGCAACATAGTCGGGGGTAATTTGGATATGCTATGGTTTGAAAATGGTCTTGGCCACACAAAGGAATTGCAAGTGATAAAACTACCATTAATGTAGATGTAAGCAGATAATTCGGTAACCGATAATTCATACTAACTATCGACGTATCGTAAGCGTAGGCCCATTTCCCGGTAGCGATATACAAATAAAAAATCCTTTGGTATACCCCTTTTTGAGATAGTTATTTTGACGTACCACGTTTTATGAATTGTTCTTATGTTGGAACAATAAGCAAAATTATTATTAAACTTTTCGATAATTACATTACATAATGACATAAATTACTTCTCCACCCTGCTTAACACCTGGATGCTCGCAGCTGTCAGGGTCCGGCGTCCTACATTATGGGGAATAAAGAAAGATGCTATTCCAACCACCTGTCATATATCACCACACATGATCACATCTTCATTTTCATCTAGAGTTACTAGACAAATGGCAAGTGATAGTATGTCAAGTGGTAGTATTGGTTTGCATTACTTTTTGTTATTGGCATGCCCCTGGCTATTTGCAGTGCTTGGCTGTGCAAATGAGAAATCAAGTCTTATTTGCAGAGCCTGAGATCAACCAAGCAGGAGGATCTCTGTAATTGCCAGAACGAGCACTGGGAAGATTTGGAATTTAAAACATGTATACGTCGGAGCTTCGTGTATTTTTGAATAACAGTATGATGTAGCTCATCTGTTAGTATGACAACATAGCAGAATAAGGTATCTTTATGAGCAACTGGTTGATGAAAGAATGAGGATATGTTCAATACGTGGGACGGCCATAACAAAGCCACCAACTTAGAATTGACATTCCGTCGTCATTCTTCGATGTTCTATCACCACTCCATCGCTCATAGGTATACCTTATTGTACATATTATGTTGTCATGCTGACAGAATAGTGATATTATGCCACTATTCTATGATGCACAAAGTATACATTTCACTAAAAGTACATAGATATGTTTTAAGTGTGTTCCAACGTATGTCAGCGCTTGTTCCAGCAATTACAGAGTCCCAATCAAAAGATACCTTTCACTGCAGAGCCCTGATCTCCAATGAGACAGCATGTTTCATTCTAATATGTTATGTTGTGAAATTATTTTAGCAGTTTGCCGAACCTGGACCTTGCTTGATTTTGTTTTACCATGATAATTATATTTTGGCCTAAATTTTATGTATTTAACACTCCTGAACCCATCAGAGCTACACTGATAACTTCCATAAGGCATCTTGGAATAAAATCACCAGTGAAAGACATAGGACGGCTAACAGTACCTAGTCTAAGCCCTCCTGTCTGCATTCACCAAAATAAGAACTTTTTCCAAAAGCTCTGTGTAAAACATTGATTGAATCACACATATAAACATAACTTATGGCATCCAAAGCAAATAATGTTCTATTGTGTAGTCACACACCTAATGTTTCGTATCATTTCTCTCTTAATGTCACCTGAATGATGACACAGTATGTTTAATATTTTCCTAAATTTGGAAACATGATCATTTAAGCAAAAAGTGGAACCATGCAGTTGTTGATTCATCCTTGTGTGCCAGGGTTGATGCTGTTGAATATAAGCTCAGCCAATGAAATCATTCATGAGGAGGGTGGTTGACCTCCAGTCATGTGATATAATTTAGGGTGATTTCATTCACATGCTGCTCAAATTACAGACAATGACTATGTTTGGGATGTAGACACAAATATTTGAAAACACATGAGTTGCTGAATGGTTGTGTTTTCGAATATTGCTATCTGGAATTCCCATAAATTGATTCTCCATGTTAAAATTGGGGTGTGTATTTGCACTGTTCTCACAGGTGATGCAAGCACGACTGACAAAATCATTAAACTAGTTTAGCTTGGATAAGTGTATTTTATTTGGCTGAAGTACTTTTCATTTAATGAATAGGGCCCACCCACTCACCCAAGTTTCTCAAGTCATATTGTCAGGCACACTATGGCATTTATTGAGAGTAACATAACATGATACTAATTGGGCTGTTCTTATTTAGTAGTCTGACCCTGTTGGATTTTTGCTATTTGATAGTAAGTCCCGGTGGCTAATCTTTCCTTGGTTCATTATCATATAAATAGGTATTGTCAGTTGTCACGTAACCTATCTACATCCCAGGTCATCTGCACTGCATAGTAACATGGGGGTATAGTTACCAATGCTGTATGCCATTTAGTATGGTAAACACTGGATGGGTGAAACTGGCTAGTGTTTGTGTTTATTGTATATTTTGGAAGACGCTGCATGTAGCCTATTTGTTTCCAAACTTGTTCTACGCTATAACTATAAGAAAGTTAAGTGTGTAAACATTATGTTACTGCTTAAAATGACCAGTACCTGTCACACTGTCACCACCACTTATGTGAACATTGTGCTCTGTTGATTTTGTATTGACATTCACCATTGTGCTCGAATGCTCTAGGGTGACATATGTTTACCTTTTCTTAATGTGTCAACTCGTGCACAAATAGAGTCTACCGGATTACTGTCAGAATTATAACAAACTAACAGGTAGAATTGTTTTCAAAAAAGTAGTGGAAAACATTTACGGATGCATACTATAAGGACAAATCTGTGACATTATTTAAGTTGTGTACAATTTCTTTTTAAATAGTTACAATGACATTTGTTAAAGAACAATTTGTAATTGACCAGTTGTAAATTAATCGAACCATTGTAGCAAGAATGTATGAATTAACTTACATACCTTTTTATAGACGAACAGTAATACTTCATTTTCATTTATTAATACAATAGCAACCAGAAAATTATTGCAGCAGGCCCTTCCTTTATGTATAACATTATTATAACTGGTTTTTAATGTTAGGTAGTATTACTGGTTTTTAGCAGTGTAGTTGTGATTATTTTTAAACAAAGTAGTTATGATACTGTTAAATGCAATTGTAATTTGTGTTTTGAAGTACACGTACACCTGAGTTTTTATCAACGTTTGTAACTGACAACAATTAT
This sequence comes from Oasisia sp. SBJ-2009, assembly GCA_964017155.1. Taxonomy (NCBI): domain Eukaryota; kingdom Metazoa; phylum Annelida; class Polychaeta; order Sabellida; family Siboglinidae; genus Oasisia; species Oasisia sp. SBJ-2009. The sequence continues at coordinate 16,274,480 of OZ024857.1, forward strand.
AGTTGACCCTACCCCTACAAATATGATGTATTTGTATCAGTAACTTATGATAGAGTGACTGTGTAATACTCACTCGATCACATCTAGCTGTGACTGTGAAATACAAAATCATAATTATTATTTATTATTATTTCTGATAATTTTATTATAAATAGATAATTATGGTTGTGTAGTTAGCTATGTAATGTTTTAGAAACATCACTACATTAATTTGGTTAATAGAGTTAGTTAGACTAGTCACTAGTGGCAGTGGCTGGCCATCAGTGCCATGCCTTGCCGCCAGGGTGTGTCTGTCCACTCCATTGGCTGCTGGCTCTGGTGTGGTGGAACAAACACACTGCCAGAGTCCAGTCGACAGCAAACACGGATACACATACTAGCTGGGGCTCCATTAGCACATTAGTCATGCTTGCAGTCGGGCTCACAGTGACTGCTCCCTCACAGCATTTGTGTTAGCATGGCTGGTCAGCTAACAACCAGGAACTAATAGTCTGTAGTGTTGTGGTATAGAGAGAGCACTACCCTGTGGGAGTGTGACTGAGCACTGCTACGTTGATACCATGGAGGCAGTCGTACAGCCACACAGGCCACTGGATACTGTGTGAATGACACACACTATTGCGGTGTAAATATACAGGCTGGCGTCAGCGTGTTCCACTTGACTCGAACCGGCGCAAAAACTCTGATAATTTGATGTATACAAATAGACAAGCTATCGCCTTTTTTATTTCATGAACAGCTCATGGATCGGAGGGATTTATGGCTGTAATAAATCTCGATGCCAGGCGTAATGCCCGACTACGCCTGATGCTATGAGGAGTAAGTGGCAGTCTACCCCAAAACACAGTGTGTGACAGTCTGTGCAATCATGTTTTGCTTTCTCGCTCCCGTCTACAGATGGGAATGGGTGGAGATTATCGAGCCCCGGACAAAGGAGCACATGTATGCGAACCTCGCCACCGGAGAGTGTGTTTGGGACCCGCCACCAGGAGTTCGAATGTAAGTACGATCTTTTGTATTATATTATGGAAGTTGTTGCCTTGTCACTGGTCTGGCTTTGTGTGTCACGTCAAACTGTGTTTTCTACGTGTGTTAGATTTTTACACTTTTATTTATTATTTCGTTTTTATGTTACTGTATAAGTACAGCAGGAAAGTGACAGGTCGACAGCATTAGTACTTGTGGGCCGCTTCAGCAAAGTGTGTCAATATTGAATGCTATCTACTATTTGAACATAGAACTTGAGCATTGAATACTGGCCCGTACGTGCATGAATAACTGTTGTTAAAATCTCTGAACTCCAGGCCATTATCAGTTACCACTGCAATAAACATACATATATATATTATATGATACATGTGATTAAAGTAATAAGTGTCAGTTCACAGTTCCAGCACCAGACATGGGACTAGAGCTATCTCCCCAGACTAATATAGACTACATTAATCATTAGCCCCCACAATTGGAAATACTACGAAGTCTTAGAAAAGTGGTACATAGCTACACACATTCACTGGCAGCGGATGTGTACGATGATGGTTGCATTTGTCTAGGAAGTTTAGCTTTCGTCTTGTGATGGATGTGCTGTTTCTGGCCTTAGCGTGGCATGTGGATTTGCTTGGCATTTATGCCACGAGAAGATATTGTTGATCCAGTGTGGAGCAACATCTCTCTTGTGACCTCCATCAAGCTACATACTTCGAAAATAACCTCCTCTAATTGACAGATCCAAAGTCTGACTCAACAGTTGTAATTATGAGCATGACCTTTTCCAGGCTTTGCTGTTGCATTTGACTTTTGCACAATTTTGCCTTTGCAATCTTGTTTACATTGTGTTACTAGGATGGCATAGATCAGCCACAAATCAACCATGTGAACTGCTCACATTATAAATATAATGTGTATATGACTTCTTGTTGCAAAAGAGAATGGACTACGGTTTCACACAGAAATGCTAGTACATTATATTGGATGCTTGTGTATTTACAGTGGCTGTTTTGATAAGCTTGCTCATCTAAGTTGTAGGTAAAAGGTTACATGAGTATAATGGATCGGATTGGATCTATCATTTGAGTTTGGTGTGAATACGTAATTATAAATAAAAAAAAATTGAGGAAAAAAACTGATTGATTGTTTGGGAAGTTTGAATGCTTGTGCTTGTGTCACATATGTGAAAGATCAGTTGTGTGCAGACGTTAAAATGCCAGGTATCAAGTTGTTTCTCTGGGCTGTCCTTGGTGTATAGTGTGCAGCATCAACTTGAAGCACTTGGATCCATATCGTCTTACGTTTCACTAACAGATTAACTCTTCCCATTAAAAACCAAGTAACTTATTTATGGGTTTCCCGCGAATCCGTTAGTTGAGTCACAGCGGATAGGCTGCCTCGTTGGACAGTATTGAATAATTTAGAAATGTTTCTCAGAACTGGCCTTGGTGCGAGTTAGTGGGTTGTCATTCGACTTGAGTCGCTAAGTGCCAGTTCAGGTTGCGCCTCTTACTAGGTTTGTTTTTTGCATTTTATAGCCGTTCCGTTGTCTCTCTGTGTGGTTGTACTTTGACCGCTGCTCAATGTGAGATCGAGTACTTATGGTGTGATGCTCTCGATTACACTTTCAAAACTAGGGCAACTGTTTGAAGTAATTTTTGTGACAGATGGTAGTTTTGATGGCAGCTGGTGTTGGGGTTGGCATGTGAAGACTGGACGTAAATACAGGCTAATGTTGTCTCAGGCAACCTCAGCCTGGCACTGGACAGAAATCACACATTCTCAAAGACTAATGGAGCTTCACTGTCATTGTTTTGATTTGAGACTCATGTTGATTTATCTTATAACTATACTTGTTTAACTGTGATTTGTTATGTCCTTGTTTAAAACTCAACAGAGCTGACAATTGTTTATTTAGCAAAATTGCACTGATTCAAAATTAAAATGGCTGCAGTGAATGTTGTTCACAGACAACATCAAATGGTAAAGATAGTTTGCATCATGGCTAAAACAAAAGTAAAACAAAAAGTATGGTAGTGTGTCCAGGACAGTTTTATCAACAGTCGTTTATTGTTACTCAAAATTGAGCACCCAAGTGTAGATTTGGGGTCTTAAATCAAGTACCCTGTTGCCCTGAGGGGTGAGACACCTAGGACAGACACCCTGCCCTGTCCCATCTAAGACAGGTGGTCACACGCCAGGCTGACATCTATCATACAGCAGGAGGCCTCAAGCCAAGGGCATCATTGCCTGCTGGAAGTACTTATGTAGTGCTTGCCCTGCCTGTGTCTACTGTCTACACATGTGCACAGTTGTTCACACTAAACTTGAGCTTCCAAGAACTGAAATAAAACCTAGTAGAGAAGTTCAAGATCCGTTTTAATGGGGATTGTACCAACATCAGTTTAGAGTTAAGAAAGGGAAGAGACAGAGTGGCATAGAGAGTGGAGGGCAGAAGAGGAAGTGGAATCAGACCACAATATAAATGAGGACTGAGCGAAGAAGAAAGGTTTGGTCAGGATGGATAGAGAGTGAGAGCTCTATTATGAGGAGCAGGGAAAATAGATCTGCAAAGTACAGGAAGAAGAAAATCATAAATTAACATCAACCCTACTCAGGGTTTTATGGACAAAGAGCCGAGCAACAAAAATGGTTTATCTAGCAACCTTTGATTTGTGACGTGCATAATTATTTACCAGTTAAAATTACCAGTTTACTCAGGATTGGTAGACCGAAATGCCTGCACAGCTAGCCACTCTTATCAATAAGTTTTTTTACAAACTGGATGCATGAAATTGGAACCTGTGTGAATCTGAATTTCTCCACAACATGATGCTGTTAGCACAACTGCCACCTTTTTTCTGTTGGCCTGAATAGAGAGTTCCTTAATTAGTTTGCACTAGGGTGCACTGTGTGATCATTACAGTTCTGTAGTGTTTTTGTACTAGTGCTGTGGCCTTCATGTCTTCGTATTGATTCCGATGTTTTTTTGTATAAACAAAAAAGAGCAGACAAGGTCGTTTGAAGAAAGTCAGCAAAAAGAAAGTTGCAGCTTTGGTTGTATACTGACAACTGCACACTTTGTAATAGGTTATTTTTAATGTGGAAAATAAGCTGGATGAAAAATCAAAGCCACATTACTTTTTACCATTTTACAAATACCTCTTATAAAGTAATGAGTTATTGGGTGTTTTTTTAAAGTTAAGTGGGAAAAAATAACGGCTTGAAGGTTTTAAATATGATAATGTTCTGTTTGACAAAACATTATTAAAATATGTAAACAATTTAATTACCCATATTTGTCTAAGAAAATACACATTTCTTCTGGGTTCCTGCTTTCCCTACTATCACCTGGGGGTGGGTGTGGAGGGAGGGAGGGAGGGTCATTGACACATTGTTAGCAGTGCAGTTAGCTTGTCTTTAGTAATTAGTACTCATCAATAATGCTGCCAGTCCTGGTAGACTCACAGCTGGACTGAGTGTGAAGTGTGCCGTGTTCCAGGCAGCCCCTGACCCATATGTTCTGCAGAATGTCTTGTCCATCTGTGGCTGTACATGCCACGACCAGCTATTTTTGAAAGCGACTCTTCATTGATCCGTTTATCGGCTCTTGATCAGCCGTTTGTGCGGATGGCATGTTGGCCCATTCATGGGTCCTGGTACAGAGTTCCCTATCGATCTCATCAGATGGCCTTATGTTTATTCACACCGCAGCACTGGGAAGGCTGCTTCATGAGTCTCCCACCAGACCTGGGCCGGCGTCAGACTTGACTCTGTCGTTATCAGTTGCGATGTAACTTGTAACTAAACAATGGCCAACTACAGCAGTCTATAGGGTTGGTCGACCGTGGAAATAATTTCACATTTAGTGGATCTGACCTGTTTGTTGCTGTCATAGTTTCACACAACTAGTGGTCAAGTACTGGACAGTAGTGGCCTGAGGAGTTATTTTGCGTGTCCAGTGTCAATTCATATGGCCTTGGGAGGGGGGTTATTGTCAATAAGGCAGGTATATAATGCAGTTTGACTGGCCATCCAAGATCTGGGACAACTACACACATGTATTTGTATACATTTTTAATACAACTCTGTTGTGGTACCTGCTACGTGTTATAGCTTGTACAAAGTGTACATTAATGGTTAGAGGGCTCTTGTCCTATAAATGTATGCCTGCCACATAGCGCAAATTTGAGAACATTTTATATGTGAGAAAATTGTTGTGGTCATGATACAGGGATTTTAAACATAAATAAATATGTATGCATGTATGATTATGTATGCATATTGCATAATGTTTACATGGCCATAATAATAATCACTGTAGAGTACAATTATGTAAACTTCAAATACATTTCTGTGTAACATACAACCTAATCTTTGCTCAAAAGGATGTAGGATGCATACCCCAAATAAAAATTTATCCAAGAAGTTTCTGCCCGTGCTGATATTCAGATGATACCCTGCTGGTGGGCTGTGTAGAGGGACCTGCCTGCTGTGTAGTAACCAGTCCCAGACCACCCACACCACACACTGAGACAGGGCACCAGGCAAGACAGGGCAGAGCCACCTGGTGGAGGGGGGGGGGGCAGGAGACGGAATCCGAAGCACCTGTCACCCCCAGTGTCAACACAGACAATATTGTTCTTGGGCAGACCTTTTTTGACAGGCAACTTTGCCGATTTCACAGATGGTTGCCCGTGCGTATTGTGACATCTCTCTCCTTCCTCCGAAGCACACATAAGTACTGGTTTGGAAGTTTATGTGTGAGGTTAGCACAACATGGATGGTTGCCATTGTTTGTATCTATATATAGTTCCATCACAGACCACAGGAGCATATGTGGGTGACGTCGGACCCTGGATTTTACCCTTGTACCTTCTGCAGTGGCTGCAAACGTCTGTTTTGTTTCATCAGGCTCTACTGTAGATTGTTCTCCAACCCACAAACAGAGGTTGGCATAAATTTTTATTTCAGCAGAGATCCACCCACATTTTGCTTCCTTGCTCTAATTAAAAATGTAACTATATATTGGAAGTATACTTCATTTGTTTTGTTATGATTTGCCAACTCAAAGTTGAGTTCAGTAATGTATCAGGGCCATTTTTATATAATTAATTATTGTAAATATGTCAAAGAAGATAATTATTATCATTATGTTGCCCCTATTAATATGGCCAACTAGGATATTAATGACAAACAGTTGTCTGATGCTAATTATTGTATACTAATTATACTAATGTTCTTTATTTAAATAACAATAACAGAGTACTCGGCGGTCTGAATGGCTGTCAAATGACTGGTAGGTGACATTACAGCCGTTTCAGTTTGGTCATAGAGAAATTAAAAAGAGCATGTTGACATGTGTGGTATTTATAGTGACCCCACCAGCAGTGTTGCACGCAAATTGTGAGTGTATCAATGTTAGTAGTAAGTATTACTTGACAACTTATTTACACAATACTCCTATGTGTGTAGATCTCTAAAAAGAAATTAACCAGTTTTGGATAGTGTTTATTAAAAGTCGTATTGATTAATCTAATTGAATAATATAGAAAGTGTAATGTTTAGTATATATTTTTTTAAACATCTAAAATACAGAAATATTATACACAGAAATGGTGTGCCTCAATGGAGACAGTGCCTCTAACTTCAGTCGTATTCCGTTGGCAAGGAGACCCACAGAACTGTATATTTTCCCATACTCAAAGTGGGTGTACTCACTTGGGAAAAGACATTTCCCAGATTCAGTCCACTAACTTAATTTAATCATGGGAAGGCAGATTTTATTAATTAAGTTTGCTTTGATCCGCTCCAGCCTCTGTCCCCCTCCCTGTATGTCTTGTCAGCCCCAGGGAGTTTACCCGGTCTCAGGGTGTATCGGGATATTAAAATGTATTAATGTAATCTCCACATCTCTAAGTGATTTGATATAGTAGGTTGTTGCTATAATTTGGAATTCTCTGAAAGATGACTTTTACACTACAGTTTTGATTTTTCTGTGTCAGTTTCGTTGTAACACATTTGCTGAGTTGTTTCATTTAGTCAGCTAGGACAGTACATTAGGACAGTGCATTAGGACAGTGCATCGCAATATGTACAGTAGTGTGCAGTTTATATTTTAGTAGAAATATGCCAAAAGTCAGATTTTTTTTAAAGTGAAACATTACACATTTCTTTGTCAAGAGTTACAGTTGTTTGCATGCTGATGTTATGATTTATTTGAGGGTGACTTTGTTGCTGTTGGTGTCAGCTGGTTCAACTATACATACATCAGTCTTAAGTCTTTTTTTACATATTGACAAACACATATATAGTTGTCAATAGCGATAATATGTGGCATGTAAGTCATAGTTCTTTGGTGTTCTTTGTGCAATGTGTTCTAAAAGATATGGGAAGGCTGCTGACTAATCATAGTTACTGAACAGTCAGCACATTTTATAAAGCACCTATTTAGATCTATGCTTTGATGTGCTATACTGTTTCCTAAAGGTTAGAGGAAGGAAGCACCACCACCTCTACACATACCCCTCATCATCCACAGCTACATATTGCTTCAGTTGGCCGACTCGTGGAGATAGCATTGAAGTTAGCCGCGGTATGAATAAAAGTAACTTCACACGTTGAAACTGTGGCATGAAGGGTGAGACAGTCAGCGTCAGTTGCTGGTGTCATCAGAGTGGCATCGGTGGTGTAAAGAGTGGCGTCATGGTGGCATCAGTGGTGTCAGGGAGGTGTAAAGGTGGCTACACCTGTTGGTGGCAAGGGTGTGATGCCCACTTGAATCACATCCTCTCACTGTGCCCAGGTTACAAGGGTCACTGAGTTCTGCATGTTGACACTTTAATTGCATTAAGCCAATATGCACAAGTTTTTAAATACTATGGTTTGTTATGAAAATCAACACTGGAAATGTTCCTACCAACCACGTGTTAGTGATGTTACAATCTATAAAGAAAGAGAGTTTTGCCTCTTTATACAGGGGCCCTTTTGTATTTCACTTGGCGACATACAAACACAACAACCACGTTGTGCTGTATGGCCATTTTATTTATCTACTCATTACTTTTTTTGGTATACAAAACAAGAAAACATGGTAACGTTCCTTTTTATATGCAGGATCATTACTGATCAGTCTTCCTATGGGACGACATGGGATTGTGATCTTTGTGGTCTGTTATGACATCCCACAACCTGAGGTGATGACAGAGGTTTCTACAGGTCCTCACTTGTCTGGCAGTGTGCAGTAGTCATGCATGATTGATTACTGTATCAGATTCACGCTTGAGTTGGCTTCGCTTCAGGTTTACTTGACTGGAGCTGGTAATTGCCAAAGCCATAGTGAAGTAGTGCCACATTAGTCATCTACCTTGTACAAAGTGTCTTTGGCCATTAAAGTGGTAATCACAATGGTTATTGACCATAACATCTACAGTGATAGTGATTAATGGTTATACATAGTACTAGGTTGCATTGGTAATATCGATCACTGAGCAGAAATGAAAAGTATTAATAGTATGGGTTACAGATCAAAGACACTGTGAAAAGATTACCCAATAGTAACACTTTCGGAAGAGAAACAAACTGATTGTCTTGGAGTATTTAAATTACCAATCTGAATCAGGTGTGATGAGGTTTTTCAGAGTGAGCATGCAGAGTACTATCATACATAATTATTTACAATACTTTGCCAGCCAGCCAGCGGATCAGATTACTTAATAGGTACCATTATAAATTTATTTCTTGTGCCTACTCATTCAGGTACATTCAAGGGCTACTTAAGCTGCATTCCACCACAATGTAATATAATATCCATGTGCATAATCTGGGAGTTCTGTAAAACACATAATATGTTTAAACATGATAATAATATTATGTTTTATCTATGTCAACATTCTGGGAGTAGTTGATAAAGCTAGTAAGCATTCATTCAAACTGAGCATTAGGGGATTTTAAGATGTATCTAAAAAAAATTTGTCTTTTGATGCCTTTTAAAAGGTCACTTGCTTAGATATTTATATTGTTACTTTTAATAGTGCGTACAATTGATTAGCTAGGCTTTGTTGTTTGATAGAACATTATTATAATGGCTAAAACAATCAGATTATAAACTAAAATGACTAGTTGCCAAGTTGTGAATGTTTCATCTTAAAGGACACTTATGTAAGCTAATCTATGAACACAGGCAATGGAATTGGTGGAAATTGGTCCTGACATCGCGAGCACAGACAATGTGGTCCTTGTCACCCTGGCCAGGCAGATGGGACATTCTCACCCTTGGCCAGGTGTTACCCCTGGCAACAGCAGTGTAGGGTCAGTAACCATGCAGCTAACTTTCACCAAAAATGTTACAGGTTACAGGATGTCTGGGCTTGAATGATGAAACCTTGCAAGCCCTACTGCTGGAAATCAGTTCTATCATATCTGTCAGAAACATATGAGTTCAGCAGAGTTATTTTACAAAGTGAATCATCTTGGTGAATTTATTGTCACTTTGTCACATACCAAAATGTAACTGTGCATATAATTTTAAGAATTATATTACTTACATGTGGCATTTCAGTGCAGGCTCCACCGTCACCTGTGTGTCTGAGTGACACTGGTGTAACATACACAAGCTTGGAGCCGTCAACAGTATTTTTCTTAACTGCATCTAATTTATACTTGTCATTGATATTGTTATCAAAAATTGTGATCAGGAGAACTTTTGATAAGTTGTGTTATCTCTTACACATTGTAGAGCGCAGTGGCTCAGGGGTAGACCTCCGGACTCTCGACTTAGAGAACCCGTGTTCGAATCCTGTGCTGCGGTGTTAAAACCTTGGGCAAGTTTTTTCACTCTACATTGCTCCAGTTCACTCAGCTGTATAAATGAGTACCTGGCAATAGACAGTGGTGGATATGTGTACGCGCAGCCTTTCGCACATTAATTGTAGCATGTGGCTGGATGCTTCCCAGAGAAGTTGAGATGGTATTTAATTGAACAGGTCTGCTGGGGAAGTAATGTGTAAAAGCGCTTTGAGCAGTCCTATGGACTGGATACTGCGCTATATAAAAACTTACCTTTACTTTTAGTAGAGCGCAGTGGCTCAGGGGTAGAGCTTCGGACTCTCGACTACGAGAACCCGGGTTCGAATCCTGGCTGCGGCGTTAAAACCTTGGGCAAGTTTTTTCACTCTACATTGCTCCAGTTCACTCAGCTGAATTAAATGAGTACCTGGCTATAGACAGTGGTGGATATGTGTACGAGCAGCCTTCGCACATTAATTGTAGCATATGGCTGGATGCTTCCCAGAGAAGCCGAGATGGTGTCTGAGTGAACAGGTCTGTCAGGGAAGTAAAGTGTAAAGCGCTTTGAGCGGTCCCGAGGATTGGATATTGCGCTATATAAGAACTGCCTTTACTTTATACTTGTCATTGATATTGTTATCAAAAATTGTGATCAGGAGAACTTTTGATAAGTTGTGTTATCTCTTACACATGAGCAATGTCGTTTACTAATTATGAAGACTTATTCAATTCGAAGTCAGTTACCGTGAAGAACTTGCATGCAACATTTAGACTGAGGACAAACATTCAATGAGTATAGTACTCACATCACCCCACCAAATCTGCCAGCAAGATATGTGATCAAACACCATTTGGCTGTCATTATATGCATAAAGAATACATGTTAAGGACGTTTGCCTTGCATGTTAGATATGCTTTACCTTTTTAATGAAGGGCCTAGGGTTATGTTTTTGCAATGAAGCAAGCAAGTGTTTGCAATCAATACTGGTTTACCCTGTTGCCTATCAACATATGGTTACCAGGTCACTAGTCTGGGTAAAAAGTTAAAGAATTAGCCAACTCTGTACAGGACGATTACATTAGTAGAGCATTATAAACATTTAAAGGAATGTTATATTTTAAGTCAGCTATAAAACAACACCATTTGAGTTACACACTAGCATCAGTGAATGCAGTTGTGCCTGGCTATATTAGACTTACTCTACAATTGTTTATTGTTATAAGGTTATTTGCAGGACCATGCCTGGTGTACTGTTCTTGTTATTGACCACGAAGGCCATCCGTGTTTAGTTCTTATCACTGACGGTGGGTGACAGCCCTCATATATTGGCAGTGACAGCCCTCGTGTCGATTGTCAGACACTTTCAAGTCAGCTCAAGTCTGAGTCATGGAGGCGATATCAACAACATTGGAGGTATGAGGGTTGGTGGCACATGGTATCTGAGGGGAAGTAAGACATCCTACACAAAGGAAATGGGTAATGTGTGGTTGAGTCACACCTAAGACTACAGCACACCACCAGTTCTTAACATAGGAAGTCAGTGAGTTTGAGGATATTGGCGTTTGGTAATCTTATACTTATGCTGACCTTAATTATTATGCCTTTTATGGCCTTTTAAAACAATTTTTTCACCTTATGTTGATGTGTAATATTGTGTATGTGTTTGCAATGTGATTCTACATCCCTTCCGCTACAAAGAGGTCAGATTAAACTATTTTAATTTGTGTTTTAGAACAATTTAAACAAGCCAAGTCGAAGTAAACAACACGATGTCACCGCCGCAAGTATGGCGCGAGCTGTAGGCGCCTCCCCAGCACCAGAATCGCGGAGGCGATTTCTTTCGACTTGGTGTGTTTAAATTGTTCTAAAACACAAATTAAAATAGTTTAATCTGACTCCTTTGTACCGGAAGTGATGTAGAATCACATTGCGAATACATACACATCGATATAAGGTGGAAAAAAACGGTTTTAAAAGGCCATAATAATTTAGGCCAGTTAAGTATAAGATTACCTGGCTTTTTACTTACTGGCCTGTTTTGTCATGTGAAGTCTTGCGAGGTCACAGGTGTCACTGTGTCATAACCCCAGTGTCACCTGTTCCTCCTGTCACATTTAATGTGACACTACTTTGTCACAGAAGACATGCCAGCTGTTGGTCCTGACAGTTCTATGTAACTCTCCCACCCAAACTTCTGTATGTGGTGACAAAGCCAAAGTGTGTTACAACACTCACAATACCAGGTGATCTTCATTTGGAAACCTTTTGTCACGTTCATACAGTCATATTCATACACTTTTGTTCATATAATTGTTGTAGCTCATACCTGCCATCATCGTGACATCTTCATGTGTGTAGTTTCTGTCAACAATGGTTTCCATGTTCATATAAGTGTGTTTATGCCATCATGTTTGTACCCTATAAAATGACAATGTTTGTATTGTGTGCTGCCTGTTAAAAATCTGGGAGCCATGACCCAATTTTCCACATAGCATCATGCCCATTTTTAGTTATTTTCATGCATAAAAAATCACATGGATTGTGACCAAACATGGCTTTATGCTATTTATCTATTTGTTCTATATAACTCAAACAAATATGCGAGACAAAGGATTATTTTTTAGCCTGATAATTTGTCGTACTTTTTACTTTGAATAGAGCTACTCAGATATGTGTTCAAACATGACATTGATAACATTATCAACTTGGTAACTGGTGCAAGATGATCTGAGGGGATGTGATAGCTGTTATCATTCTGTGGCAAGTCTAGTCCTGATTACAGTTCTGATAGCAATCAGCTGGGGCAGATTATTCCTGTAAACACCCCCAAACCCTTATCATGGTTCCTGTTTGCCCCAGGCATGGATACTGTGAATACTTAATGGGACACAACAGGAAGAAGGGCAACATTCCTTCCCCTCTGTCCCTCACCCCCTATTGTCATGGCAGGGCTGTAGGGGGTTGGTGATGCCCAGGGGCTGATCAGTTTTTGATGACCCACTGATGAACTCTAAGTAAGTAGTCTAATGACGTTAAATTTAACTGGAGGTGGAGGGTGTGTTGAAAGATGGCTTGATCTCTGCTGTGGTCGCTCATGCGTGGAGCCAGCTGGAATGTGTGTGAAGTGGAGCATAACGGTGGTAGAAGTCATTGGTAGAAGTATCACCACACCTGGTGGGAACCCTACCCTACCCCCCAGACATACACCCTACCCACCCTGGGGTAACAGCTGCCCTGTCAACCAGTTTATAGGGGTATGCCATTAATGTGTGACATCACAGTAGAGCCTTGCTGTATACTACATCACAGTCACATCCTGTGATGTGTTTGATGGTTAAACATATACATGTGTAGCTTTCAACATGTAACTTGGTATCAATATTTAAAAAAATTGAACTAAAACAGTGGAATGGTCATTTTCATGGATCAAGTAATGGGCGAAACTGTGTTGCTATAGTTCAAGTATATCATGTTAAATTCTTTTGCTGAACATTTTACATATTGTGTACTCCTAAAATTAATTAACAGTTAAATAAAGTGACCTACACTTTTTGTAATTTTCATTTCAAAATGTTACATTCTTCATAACTGTTTAACACCTTAATAATAACTTGTTAACACCATAACAGATTCATAAAAGTGACAAACTTTTAACCAAAAAAATTACTGAATTGTTCTTGTTTACACTGTTAGCTTAACAGCATGAGTTTGGTTGTTTTGTGCCAGGGTATGTAATTACGTAGAGTGCTCCAGTTATCCAATGCATCCTGGGTGTGGACCAACGGAGCTTCAAACTCAAAGTGGTTGCAGAACTTATAGAATAAACACTTCTCCTGAGGACCAACGTTAACTAAGACAAAAACCTAAAAACAAGACATTCGAGGCCATAGGTTGCTGTTGCCACCACTTGATTTGTACAGTATTTGTTAATAAGAATATATTGTTAATTTTGAAATGTAATGTACCCACAGATGAGCTTCTGTAGTATGTGGCAGTGTTTATTCAGCTGAGTTGAGGTTATCGGGGCTAGAAACAACACTGTCTGGTAGTGAGTGGTGTGTAGAGAGCCAGGCTTGGGACAGATGGTCTTTAGTAGCTTTTACAGTAATACATTCCCACTCAGCAGGATTTAGGCGTAATTAGGGCGGCTAATGATCTTCACCTGTCCCTTATCTCCTGTCTGTCCTCTTGCACAAGTTGGCACAGCATCCTGATGATGAAATGAATTTATGTCTGTTGTCACATTATTTTGTTGGCAACTTTTCATGTTGAGGTTTTTGAGAGATATTTATTTAATGATAGTATAGCTTTTTAGAGCGTTCCTGCATTGTGTACAATGGTATGATTCACCATGTAGTGAAGGACATAGTGCGTCTAATTTACATATTCCTAGAGGTAATATGAAAAGAGAAAATGTGAGAATGAAACATTCCTGTGTTCACACCAGATATTGCCGCTTGGAATATAACCTCATAAGTTGTACATGATTCCAAGTGTTACTATAAGAAGAGCAGTAACTTGTGAAGTGTAGACATACCAAGTTATTAGAGGTACTAATACATCCTAGCACTGTTTTATGTCTGTCTGGCATCTACGCACAATGCAGAATACAAACAGGCTAGGAACATCTGCCAAAGATCTGCTGTTTCTAGCTTGGTTAACATTGGTTCCATAGAGTACATGTGTTTATCTACCAAATTCCTCTCCCATTGCCTGTCACCTTTATACTTTATAGTTACACCACTATGGTGTACCATGGTAGCTGTGTCCGGTCCCCTGTTGGATAGCCAAGACATTGTCTGTATTATTATTACGTTTCCATAAATTATATACAATATGGACCATACATATTTTGGTGTCAGTGTATAATACTACTAATATCTGATATAAATATATATGTGTTTGCAGGTATGTGCAAATGAATGGTAATTACCTGAAAATATCTGACATATTGCTTTCCCTGGATAGACAATAATGTGGCATGTATTGACATCAAAACAAATGGGATAAAATAAACTTGAGCAATTCCGTAGTTACTGCTAGCAGAGCCTACTGGTAGCAAAGTGAATGATCTAAGCTAAGAGCATTGCACTACCATAGCTGTGTAAACAAGTGTTTGGTATCTGTGCATAAATGGAACATTTGAAGCAAGATGGATTACTATGTAAATTTATCACAAATATGCATGTTGGGTGACATTAGCAGATACAAGTGACAGGTATATTACTTCTTGCAAGGTTCAGCATAATTTTCTTTTCATATTACACCTGTATAATGTATGTAGAGCCACTGAGTGAGTATAATGTATGAAGAGGGGCTAACTGACTAGATTCATGTGACATCTAGGTGTATTGTATAGAGTGGCAGAGCAAACTGTGGGTTCAAGGGGCATTTCAGTTGCACTGACCTTACAATTTATAGTATCACAACTATCACCATACATCAAAGTGTAGTGTGGCTGTTTACAAATTCGCACGACACCCACAACGATTCCATTGTACTGATGTACAGCTAGCACTGTCACTATTTCCAGATCTGTACCTGGTTATCAGCAGTGAAAAGAATGGATTTCCTGTCTGCTGTTTTATAAATAAACTTTTTTTTTGTGTAGCCCGTTTATTGTATTTTCCCAGGTTTATGGGTGACTGTTCATGTGGTTATGACAGAGTGGTTTTGTGATGATCTGGGTTTACTTGGGGTCAGATGTTTGAGGTCTTCATTTGTGTATCGAGTTTCATTGCCGTCACATTGGACATTTGCTAGTGGGTACTGGACTGGGTATGATGAAGTACGGGTAGGTAATGACCTCATTCACTTACTGTTTTACAGAAAATGATTTATTGATATTCATTAACTATGATATGTTGTTATGTCCATGGTGAAACGTGAACAAAGTATCTAATCCATGTTGAGATTTGTGATGTCTGTTGGCAAATGATTGGAGACTGTAAAGATTTTATTAATGATTGAACAAACAAATGGATGAAAGATTAATTTTAATTAAAACATTTACAACAACAGTTTCACTATGTTCAGATAATAATTATAAATATAAATGAAGTTCGGAGTGGGTAAATCTGAAGTCACAGACTTTTGTTTAAATTTACTCATAATTAAAATAGGTTATTGCTTTTTGTCTAAAACAAAATAATTATCTGCATGTATTGCTTTAAAATCAGGAGTATAATTTTCCAGCAGCAATGTCTGTCTGAGGGTTAGTATCATTTATCATGGTATTATGTCATCTTCTTACGTCATCTTCTTAGTTCTGAGAATGTCACTGAGCTATTTATAGAATCTGACGTATGGCTTGCACTGACTTTGTGGTTATTATTTTGATAATTGTTGAATGACTAAAGTCTAGGAAGGCAGATCTACTTGTGGTCCATAATGAGAACAATATTGGAAAACACTGGTATGAAGTATGTGTATTTCTGTACCCAACGTGATGTGATGTATGAACTTTGAAACAGCACAGGAAAACAGGATATTAACGAAGAAATCAGGAGAGTACCCAGACTGTTTGTCTGCTATTTATAAAATGTTTGTTGATGAATATTCTGGGAATATCCTGAAAAGAAACATGGGCCTGCATTATAGTGTCATTTTAATCAAAGGTAAAAGATCTGGTCAGTTGTGCGCATTGACCAGGTGTCTCCAGCCAATGGGATGTGTTCATTCATGAGAGGCAGTAACTGCTGATACGTCAAGAAGTTGTCTGCCAGTGTGATTCTCCAGGGCACACAAAAGGAAAATGACTCTAGTCATGCTGACGTTAACACAGCCATCGACAAAATAAGGAACAACTCTCACTACCTGATGTGTCATTGTGTATAATTGATTTGTGTAATTTCCCAGGTATGGTGGTTATATGATTATGTGGTTAAGTAAGAATGACGTGTATTAAGTGCTGTCTAACTGTTGAGGTGCTCATTTCTGCAAACGGTTTCATTGTGTTCACACGTGTTTGAAGTTTGTGCGTCAAGACAACTGGACCGTGATGAAGTTTAGGTAGGTAGTGACTGATGTCACTGACTTATTCACTGTAGTCATGTGTCATATTCGATTAATTGTGTTTGTACAAATTTGATTAGAGATTTAGGTAGAATTGGAAGGGCCAGTATCCCAGTACACAAGTAACATGATGTGGTTTTATAGGTACAGTGTACTACTACCCCAAGTAGTATTAGTCTTAAGTGGTACCAAGAGTGAGAGTTAAATGACTACACATGTACTTGAGAAAATACTAAACAAATCCACACTTGTAGTTTTTGAGTGGATTTTATATGCCTTGTGCATGTAACCTTGCATATAGCCACAGTATTGATTTTGTGAATGATTGTCCATTAACCCAGGATGGTTGTTATCATACACATGTGTGACAAGTGTGGGTTGTATATAACCACCACGCCACCAATCACATGATATCATTATGTAGGCAACTAACAACAGTCCTGTTATCACTTCATAGCAGATCATACAATTTCATTTACAGAGAAATCAATTCTGATGATCCTACAAACCAACTAATTAGGTAGACAGGCATTACTAAGCATGCACGTATGCACGGATGCACGCACATAATGTATGCATGCCCCATGTCTTGGAGAAGTTGAATGTTTATACTTAAACCAACCTGGGTGACTGTTTATATATAACACTACTTCTTTTGATACAGGCCTGGAGCAAGTCATTGGCTCCTATGTTGGTACATCTGGAGATAATTTGTTCATTTCCCACGTTGCTAGGCAACTAGAATTAGGTCATGTGTGAAAAGAAGTCTCAAAGATGTAGGTGATGAAGTGACAGGCTGAGTGAGGCTGTGGAAATAGACACACGATAACTGGATCTTGTGTAGGAAGTTCAGAAGTCAGTACACCTCGTGACACTTGGAGATACGGACCATAACTCACTTCCAGTGTATTCACACAACTGGATTGTTTTATAACAATCCCTAGAAAGCATAAGAATTATTGTAGAGAAAGTGGTCATCTGTTAATATGGGACGTTATGTCTAAGTTCATTCCAAACTGGATATTTGTATACACTATACTATGGCCCTTTTCTTCCAAATTACACATATTTAGTTAAAGATTTCATTTAGCCTTATTGAATATATTGTTCATGGCTCCAAGAATGGTTTATTATAGTGAAATTGAACTTACTTTGGAGCTTAATTGTCAATGATGAGTACAATGTTTGAACCCATCAGCTACGGGCCACCGTTGACCTGACACCAGTACATGACACCAGTACATGACACCAGGACACGAACAAGGCCTGCCCGTAGCTGACGGGTCAAAACGGCGTACTCATCATAGACAATTAAGCTCCAAAGTAAGTTAAATTATACTACAATAATTCATTTAGCCTGTTGGATACAGTGACACAGAAAGTCCCTGCAACAGTCTACTTTGTGTTTAGCATAGACCTGCAAAATTCCTAATTATATTGCCCGAAGTGAACTTGCTATTCTGTCAGACTGCTTGACAGTCAATGGAACACATTCTGAATCAATGCTAGGTAATGCATTGTGTCTAACATTGTCTTTGAATGAGCATTGTAGAAATGAATTGACGTGCCATTGTCAGCCCCAGACTTTGGTTCCGTCATTGCTAAGTGATTTATCCCAGCTCCGTGTACGGATCTACCCTCGCCCTTATTTCCCAGACCACAGACATTCTACCCCACAGGTTGAGAGTAAACCCTTGCCCTTGAGGGCGGCTTATGCAAGTCTCACCAAGGCAAGGCAGGGTTTATTTACTGCCTGGTCATGACATAAGAAGGCTGGGTCTACAACATGCTGATTACTGTTGTCCCTTGGATTGGGAGAAAGCCCCTTGCTCAAGGCTCAGCTGAACCTTGGCTGTGTCATCGTAAACATTAATGTGCCATTTGAGCTAACTAACTAGGCCTCTTCACATCCACCAGTCCAGCTTGTGTTCCCAGGTTGTGTGCTGGTGCTTCAGATCAGTCATGCGTATTGATATTTCTGGCTAATTCGCCATTTCGGATGATATATTTCACATATCTGATGGAGGGGACAAGATAAAGCTGGCTGGTGTCTTGCGGCCTGGACTGCTGGTGCTGGGTCACAGTGGTGGACAAGTGCCATGAGCAGGGCTGGGGAGATGTGTGTGCCTTAGAAGTTGATCTGTAGAGACAGGCATCACTAAGCCCAGTCTGGGCCCTAGTTAATTACATGTACATAGGAAATGTCAAATACAAAAACAGATTCCTACACCACCTGTCGACACTGGTCCACCAAGACACAATCCACCCACTCACTTCTCTAACAACCCCGGTTTGGATTGTGTGAAAACTGCATAGCAGTCACTCTCACCTTGCTGTCAACATCAGAGAGCCTGGCGCAGAGTTGGTTTACACCAACGCTAGCTACTTCTTTCCGCTTTCTGAGCGTGCGGTTTTACGTGATATTCTGCATCATTAATTCCTAGCCTCAGTGGTTAATCATAACTAAGTATGCTAAGCAGCCTTGGTACAGAGCTGCTCAACTTACAAATGCCACAGGCAGTGTTGCCACTAATCACTGTAAACAGATGGAGTAGGTACAAGGTACCCCTCTAGACAGCGGGCAGCATCCCTATGTTATTGTTTTCCAAAAGCAACCACACCACCAGTGAATAATTAATGTGACAGGTTAATCTTTGTGGCACTTGTTTTTTAAGTAAACTCTATCAGTGGGTATTTGATCTTGTAAACCAGCGCCACGAGAATTTCCAATAAGTTGCCCCAAGTTGAGCTGAATGCCCCATGGGTTTAAAGGACTGACTTTTATTGTGTCTGACATTGTCATGTGACAGGTGTCCCAGTTTATCTGGTAACTGATAGGTTCATATTGATGTCACCTCCATTTTAATAGCATATAGAGTTGACCTTTGATGTTTCTTTGAAATAAGTAGTTATACAGTTAGGTTCATGGAAGGTTTCCATTTATAAACCTTGTTTTTCCAGGAATACACGCCTACACTTTCAGCGAAGGCCATGTTGGTACTACTATTAGGCACTGATCACATGGTCCCAAGATGTTGCATGGAGACTATGCAGTTTTTACCTTAGTGACTGATGGGTATTGTTATGTTAGGCTCAGGTTTCACGCCCTTGGTCACAGTCTTAGTGAGTTTGGTGCTCTGAGATAAGTTGGCAGAGTAATAACATCAAACTGGAAAGATTTACAACTGATAGCGATGCAGGGGACATGCTAAAACAACTGCATGTGATGGCCAAAGCTCTTGGCACCTGAGTGAGCATAGACACACCTTTTGTGGTAGATTAGCTGGTACCAGGCTGCGACTGGACTCCACCAACTGGCAGTGACTGTGCCAAGTTCCATTGCCCGGGGACCAGCATGTTTAAGTCTCACAATCAAAATAGTTTTATATGTTAAAATCAATCGTTTTATATGTAATCATCATCGTTGGTTTATTGTTTTTGGCTATTTTATCGTGTTAAGTAACAAATAGTTTAGTTGCTTGCTGTAAAGGGGAAGCCGCATTGGGTAACGACCTTCCTGGGCATCGTCAGAGCTTGTTATTCGGGAATTTGAGTGACAACGCAGTGATTTGAATGACAGCACTGCGATTATTATAAACATTGAAAGGTTACATTGTAAAGTTGGTTCTCCTTCGTTAAAATATATTTTGTTTTTTTGTATCTTATAATAAAACTAATTTATGCTGTATAACATAACTGCATAATAAAAATAAATATCAAAACAGGATGCACACTCGCTTTAATTTAATAGTTGTTCCTGGCCTACATTCAATTAGAAATGGTTTGTGTGGCTCATCTGACCCCCACCCCCCCCCCCGCCTCCAATTTATGTCTACACTGTTATTCGGCTCTCAGCAATAGATGGGTTCTGTTGAATCTCTGTTCTTTTTAGCCAGGACTTCTGGTTCTAGTAATTCAATTTCCACTACCATAGCAATCTTTCTCACTCATGATGTCTTGATAGATTTTCTTCTGTCATAGCCAGCTCTTGCAGGAGGAACTGTATGTTTGTAAGTCAGATAGATGGTGGTGTGGTACACCACAGTGCACTGAAAGAATTTGTGTCATGAAACAAAATATATGGTTCATCTAGGCTGTTCTGCGTTAGAGATCCGTTAAACACGTTAAACCGTTTGATACAAAGTAGAGGATGCAGTTTCCTGTTATCCTGGTGAAGACTAATGCGGCGTGGGGCTCAGGTTTTCTCTGTTGAATAGTTTTTCAACTTCTGAAATCTGAGTTGACAGCATTGCGACCTGTCGGTACTCAAGATTTCAGGTTGCTAGCACCAAACAGATAATCCCTTCCTCGAGTCTCAAAAAAACAATATCTGTGATAAAGGTGGTGTTTTAATGGGGTGCTTGTTTTTAGCCTTGTAACTGCTGTTGAGCATGGTGTCAGATAGTGAATGGTACATGTTTCTTTAGAAGTAGAGATGCAAAACCTTACCCTTGGTAACGAGTAATCAGCAGGGAATGTTGAACAAATTACTCGTGAGAAAGTATCGTTATTTGACAGGAGCATTTCAGCTACAGTCGTGTAATTATGATTGATCTGTGCTGTGTAATTATAGCAGGAGGGGACAGACCTGCTTTCTGTTGACAGTCTTGCCCAGTAGTGCTACTGTGATCTGTGTATGAGCCCGAGATGTCATGGTATGGCTGTGTACATTGTGAGTTATCCTATCACTAGCCTGCTGGGAATCCAAATCAACTTGGTCTATTATTTTCGGGAAAATCAATGCTAATCATGCTAGCCTTCTACGTTTCAGAAGAGGCAGTACACGCTATATGCTGGGCTCCATCCATACACACTAGTCATAACTCATAAGCCACTACAAACATGTACAACTGCATAGCCAAAAGCCCAAAACAATCCCCGTCAGATGTATAATTTTCCATGGTTATTTTTACTGAGGCTGGAACTGGTCTGTTGCAAATTGTATGGTTCATTTGAGATGAACACAAAATGTGGAAATAGTTCAGTGCAGCTGGGGAATGCTATGGTTCTTACCTACTCAATGCATGCGTGCTTGCCCACAGAGGCTGTGGCTATAAAGCCCTGTAACCCGGGGCCGTACAGTGGTATCCCTTGAAGACCACAGAGGAACCTATATTTATGTTTAGATCCTATTTTTAGTCCCTTCTCCTGTAATATCAAGCATACCCTGCTTGCATAAGGTTACAGGGAAGCCTGAGGAAACATGCCTGGCTTCTGGTGGCTGTCTCGTAATCAGACTAATTAGCTGAGAGTAATTAAGGAGACAGCTGTCAGTGACAGGAGACCCCAGCTGTGAGGGAGACCCCAGCTAACTGTGTATATTTGGTTGGTGTAGGGTCAGTAATGTGTCATGACTAGACACTACTAGACAGTGTAATTATACATGCTTGTGTCACATGTACTTGGAGCACACAAATAAATTATCTGTTTATCAACAATACTTTTACTAATTTCTTATGATGAAGTTGAACATGTTATTTACATTACTCTGCAACATTGGTAAGCAAGATGTCACTTAGTTGTTGAGCATCCAGTCTTTGTAGATGTATGTAAATGTGGCAGTGTTGATTATGATTTAGAATACATATCGTTTTCTGTGCTATCTTCTAAGGGTTGATGTACCTATATATATATATATATATATATATATATATATATATATATATATATATATATATATATATATACACACACATATATATCTATACACACACATATATATATATATATATATATATATCTTATATATATATATATATACACACACACATATATATCTATACACACACATATATATATATATATCTTATATATATATATATATATATTATAATTATGTATGTGTCATAACACAGGTTATGTGAGGTTCAGTGGTATTGTTATTGTGCAAGGAGTTATACATCAGGTTATATTTGTGTAATCCATGTTTTGACATGATTTAGTAAGATTGCGGCTGACAACAGGAAGTGGCTGCACTCTGCTGTTGTAGTCAGAGATAAATAGTGACAAACATCTAACCTAGACTATAGGCACTGACATTGTTATCAAGTCATCTAGCAGCATAATGCCTCCGCTGTGGCCTTTAATGTGCCCAACCTCCTAATGAGCCATCATCTGGATCCTCCAGGATATCCATGACCTATTGACCTTTGCAGACCGTCTGCATCCGGAAACCAGTACATCCTTTGAGATGATACTATTGGACAGTTCTCCAGAGTTTGGATTTGGGAGGTTAAATCTGATGTTGTGAATGGATCAGAGCACAGTTGACATTCCTGTTGCGTTGTGTTGTGTAATTATGACAAAAACCTTTGAGTGGAATTCAGCATACATTATTTGTAGGTTTATTGGTAGCATGTTTGCAGTGAAATTAGGTGTAATAAGCAACATTAAATGCAGAGATGTTTTTGTTCTTCTACTGTAACATACTATTTATAATCATAATTGTGACATTTGTGAGGTCTTGGAACTAGTGGTCTGTGACTGAACATGTGACTAACATGTACCAACACTCATTGCTCACAGGAACTGCACAGGAATATAGAGATTCCGGAACTGCATGGCTATTTTACCAATATTTATTGCATTGTATAAACAGGCATTCTAAAAGAGCTGGAGGTATGTGATTTTGACAAAACATGTTCAGCATATCACAGTGACAGACATCACATGATGCCGGAAGCTGTGAAGAAGTGTCAGAATTGTTGATGGTCATTATTGTCTATAACTTAGACATCAGGTAAATCACAGTCATTTGTGTGAAACTAAGCTTCTGTGCCTTTTCATGTTTGACTTTCTGTCATTCCATGGACTGTTTGCAGTGTCATTCTGTGCACTGAAAATAGTATCACCTTTGTGGGTGGGTCCACCCTCAATAAACATGGATTTTAATTTAATTCCAGCTGGTGGATGTATCATGTAGAATTCTCTGAATGTGACCTCATTTATAGTACTTACAGAGCCTATAGCTGATAGTTAGTTCAGCATCATACCACTAGTTCCAAGTCCCCAACATATTAGGCATATGCCCCCTTGTTTAGGGTGTTTTACTTCCCACTAGTAGTTAGTGACTCATCTGAAAGACACACTTCCTACTTGCTATGCCAGTATGGTGCCTGGTGAGTCTGTAAGCTGTACCTCTGTACCCAGTTCTAAGAAACAGCTAGGCTAGGCTGGCTGCCACTTGGTTCAGAAACTAGTTTACTTTGATGTGTGGCCTTGCAGATACACAAAATGACTGTCATTCCAATTAATATAACATGATCCAACAATCAGATTCGCAGACTGAAACATTCAATTTATATCTGCAAAATGTGCCATATAATGTTGTTCTTGTTATATCTGTTGAGTCAGCAGGGTACTACATAGAAGGGTTATTTTATTCTCAAAATGTGTTATTTTCTTTCTATGATTTTATTTAAGTAAACAGGAAATGGTACTGCTCCGTTTTCTTACCATAACATACTTTTTTCCTGTCAGAATGCTTTTCCTTTGCTAAAGCAAATTTGAGGGGCATTTCACTTGCAGAAAAGGAGCTTGCTCAGCTAAGTAGGGAACCCAGCTAAGGATTTAATTGTTGAGAGGTAGTATCAATCAATTCAAGGAGCTCCTTGTTAATGATGTGCTAAAGCTAATACATTCATAGTGAATACTCAGTTTTTTGCTAAGCAGTATTTGTTGAGCACTCAAGTTAATTGTAGAGAACAGGTAAATGTGACTCATAGGAGCAATGATCTGTTGTGACTATTGAATTGTAAACTTGGTTAGAAGTATCTGAGTCAACAGAATCATTTCCTTCTAGATAAGTGTCTAATAAAGCAGATTTTACAGTCTAATGCTTTTTCCACATGTGCCGTTGAGCTAATGGAGACGGGCCTTGGAAGTCCTCCCAGTAGCTGACATCTTTGAAGATTCCCGTTCTGATTCCAACAAAAGCCTATTGTTTGAGCATGATAAATATTCTCCAATGACTCCATCAGTCTTATATAATGGATCTCATATTTCATTCTCATGACACATGGAAATCAATCGTCATTTGTCATCCACTTGGTGTTGAAATTGCAGCAAACACAAGGACTGCCGGCTTCCTAGAGTGACCCCATTGAGGGTGGGGTGGTCTGGTGGTAATGACAGCCAAGTGGCTAAATGAGATTCAGGTGGGCTGTAGTGTGTAAAGAGGAGGCATTGTTGTGTGCCTGATGTAGTGATTTAGTGGCGCTGTCAGCTTGTTGCAATGTATTGATTTCTGTTGCCATGATGCCATTGTTATCTGTGAAGCTGTGGGAATGTAGATTGTGTGTGTAATCTCTGTCCATAGGAGCTATGTATGCACGGACAGTCTGCAGATATACACTCCATTGTGTGGTGTTGTCACTGTCTTGCAATACAAATTGTGCCTTTTGACTGGGCAAGATAAGGTGAATGCTTGCTTACAATACATCCAGTTTTGACTGAACTTTGAGTAGCTGTTAACTAGAGGTGATAGTTTTGGAGACCACTGTCTCTAATGACTTGGTCTGTGTAGTTCCCAAGGCAGTGGCTGGCTACAAGGACCACACCCTCTTGACAGTGAAGGCTTGGTCTGTGTAGTTCCCAAGGCAGTGGGCTACAAGGACCACACCCTCTTGACAGTGAAGACTGACATATTTATGGAGACTGACAAAGACAACATGCCCATATAAGAAGGTTCTTCTTCTCCTTCTCATGGTTAACTCATCCCTCTATGTTAGCCACATGTTTGTGACTAGAGTATTATCGAGCATGGTTTTCAGAGTTGTCCTTCTCTAGAATTAGTGAGTCCACTACAGGTTACACATTTACCCCCTGTGTGGGATCTTTTACTTCCCCTGGCATAGACACCAGATAGAAGGGACCACTGGCTTTTAGTGTCTCTTCCGAAAGACACAGGCAAGCAGGTTGTAGAAGGTGAGGAGGAAGACTGGAACTGTTGCAGAGTAAATGTTATGACATGATCTGCAGTGTAGGAATGTTTCCTCCTCAGTCAATGTAATCTTGCAGTACTTGGCATCAAGTTGTCATCTTCTGTGGTTTAAACTGCTGTGGTTGAGCATGGTGCTTCAGTGGGGAAGCCACGAGCAGGTCGAGTTGTGTGTGTACTCAGAAGTCAACCACAGTTTATAGTTTGTAGTAATTGATCAGTCGACTCAAGCTAAATGTTTATCATGCACGGGACACTGCACTTCCTGTCTATATTCACATGTATGTCAATGAGGTTAGTGGCGGCTCAAGTGTGTGTCGTTGAAACAGCATCACAACGTTGGCGAACTGTGACCTCTATTGTACGGGGAGTCATCTCTGAGTGTGGACTGACAGAGACAAGATTCACATCATGGACTCGTGGCAGGAAAACTCGTATACAAAGGAAAACATCCACCAAACTGAAGTGTGTAGATGTTGATATGTTGAACAGGCAGATCTTGTATCCCTGATCAATACAGAAATAGCTAGTGAATACGTTGGCTCAGAGTGACCAATGATAACCATAAGAACATTTGAACTGTGTATGTTAAACTTTGTTAGATTTTAACTGCTAAGTGAGTACATATCATCTTTTGTGATTTTAACAACTTGTGTATATGTGTCACTTCAGTGATTAACCACCTTTGTATTGTTATCCTTGGCAGTAGTTTGTAGATTACAATGACGGAGGAAGAAGAATTTCACATCTAGAAAGGAATTAGGACACGCAGTGTTGCTTATGTCAAAAGAAAACAAAATAGTGTGTAGTGTTTCCTCTCTGTGCCACAGGGAAACTTGTCTGCAGGTGCCTGATGTCCTCTCCCACTCCTACTAATCTTCTTCCTTTGTTACCACTGAAACGGCCCTCTCACCCCCGGGGAATCACCTCCCACCTAATCAGTGTCCTAGATATGGTTCTGTTCAGTCATGTCTCCCACTAGTTGTACATCAGAGGACCAGGAAGACAGGCAGCCTGTCACACAAGCAAGGTATTCAGCCAGCTGCCAGGAAGGCATGCCTAGAATTCACTTTCCGTGCCACTGTACACCCCACAGGGTTGCACCCTGGCTGGATGGTAGTCATGGCTACACCCCATTCCTGTTGCCACACAGAAGGTGGTATATAATTTCCCATCAATGGTTTTGAGGGAGATGACAGGTGATTAAGGTGAGAAAGGTAAATGGTGTTTATATTTAGGGTGTATGTGTGGCCCAGGAAGGTGGACGGGGGAGGGGAAGACTGGGGGGAGGGGAAGACTGGGGGGAGAGGGGAAGACTGGGGGGAGGGGAAGACTGGGGGGAGGGGAAGACTGGGGGGAGAGGGGAAGACTGGGGGGAGGGGAAGACTGGGGGGAGGGGAAGACTGGGGGGAGGGGAAGACTGGGGGGAGGGGAAGACTGGGGGGAGGGGAAGACTGGGGGGGAGGGGAAGACTGGGGGGGAGGGGAAGACTGGGAGGAGAGGGGATGATTGAAAAGGGAGGTTTGGCAGGGTTTAGGAGTGGCGGAATAGAGTGAGAGATGGGAGGAGAGGAGATGGATGATGGAGACAGCTGTGAAACGGGATCAGTAAGGGAAGAGGGAAACAGTAATCAGGACACGCGTTAAGGCCAGCACCTCCCCAGACCTCTGGGGAAAAAGGAGCATAACGAACTACTTGGTAGTTGGCTTTTTCAAATCTTCCCATTTGGGCTATCCAATTGATGATCTGGGATCATCCCAAATGTGTTTATGCAGGATAAAAAATTCGAAAAAAAATTACCAATCCGTTTTTGGGTATGCATGTGAACTGACATACACACAAGCTAGTTGAGCTCTAGTTGAGCTATGTGGTTCTATTTTACCCATCCAAATGATGACTGGACAAATCTCAACATAAATCTGTAGTGTGGTGTTATTTAATCCATAATCTCTGGATATTACACTATGTGTGGTTTAGGTGAGTTCTGCATTTAGCGACAGACTCGTACGACCTGATGTATTAGTACCTCCTCACATAAGACATGTTGGAGACGTATAAGATAGGTCCCCCGTGACTAGTGAGTCAGTTAGTTCAGCAAGTTTCGTTCTGCCATGTAGCAGTACTGGGCCATGACCACAGGGAGTATTTACTGACATATACATCAGGCCAGCCTCTCTGGCCAGACTGTCATGGCTGACATGGACAACAACTGGCCAGTGAGCAACTGTCCATGATTCAGCTGACACCACCTGGCACAGGGCTGGGTGGATACAGAGATGTCAATGTCCTCTTAGGACAGAGAGTGGTGTGAGACTTCAAAGTAGCTGGTAGGAATAAATGCTGAAGACATGCACCATTACAACAGGTTTTGTCAACTGAAATGAAATTGTGCATTCTGGTTCAAATAACAATGATTATAAAACATACATAATAGTTTTGAAAATAATCTGGTGCTCTGAGAATAACATAGGACATTGCAGAAAGTGATGACTCAGTGTTAGAAAGCGTAGGATAAGACTTTGTTCACTAAACACAAACAAACTTACTTTGGAGTAAACAGTGTGAACAGTTTGACTCATTTGACCCACACTGAAGTTAATAATGGATGTTCAATGAAGAAATAAACGATTGTGGTTATAACATTTACATTCGTATAACATAACACAGTGTTGAAGACATGAACAATATTTGCAATAAACATTTGTTGTGTTGGTGTTTTTTGGCAGAAATTATTAAAGACAGATTGCTACATCATTGAGTTCTAAATGCACTTTTCCTTATATTTTATTGACAGTTTGTGTCTAGTCTTGAAAAGGTTAAGAATAAATGTGTAGTTACGAAGAGACTAAATTATATCCAAATTAGTTGACCCAGAAATTTGGTAGAAAACAACCCAAATCATTTGCATTGTGGATCATCAATTAGTTGTGAGTCGAGAGTGACAGACGCTGGTCATAATTGAAGTAGCATACATGACAGTGTGGGTGACTGTATCTAAGAGGTGATATCTGGGCACGGTTATAAAGAATATCTGTCACTTTAGCACTGTTTGTGTACAGTTTACTGCTACCAGTTTTATTGGATAATTGTGTTTTAGTGCTATGTGTGGCATTTACTTGAGCTAGGGATCCGACAACAGACAGTCAGCTGTTTCATTGTCTCAGAAGTCTGTCACCGTTCATACTACTCAGAACTAATGGTGTTTGAGAAATTGTATGTAAAGTGATTTACATTAATGTAATATACCGGTAAATTATAACTTTATGGAGGGTGTAGTACAATATCTGATTGTTGTTGTCATAAAATTAAAGTTCTGACACACCCCTGTCTGCAGTAAGAGGGTGGCTGTCTGAGGCAGGTGTAGAAGATGTTGAGCCTGGAAGTGTTGGCAGATGAAGGAGGAAGTGTACATCCCCTGGGGGGACGCCGCATTAGAGGACACCAGTTAACACTGTCTGCAGCAGGCAGCTCTCAGCACAGTGGGACTGGAGGATGCCTTAGTTTCTTGTAGGGCATCTTGTAGGGTTCTCTACAAGGATGCCTTAGTTTCTTGTAGGGCATCTTGTAGGGTTCTCTACAAGGATGCCTTAGTTTCTTGTAGGGCATCTTGTAGGGTTCTCTACAAGGATGCCTTAGTTTCTTGTAGGGCATCTTGTAGGGTTCTCTACAAGGATGCTTTAGTTTCTTCTAGGGCATCTTGTAGGGTTCTCTACAAGGATGCCTTAGTTTCTTCTAGGGCATCTTGTAGGGTTCTCTACAAGGATGCCTTAGTTTCTTCTAGGGCATCTTGTAGGGTTCTCTACAAGGATGCCTTAGTTTCTTCTAGGGCATCTTGTAGGGTTCTCTACAAGGATGCCTTAGTTTCTTCTAGGGCATCTTGTAGGGTTCTCTACAAGGATGCCTTAGTTTCTTCTAGGGCATCTTGTAGGGTTCTCTACAAGGATGCTTTAGTTTCTTCTAGGGCATCTTGTAGGGTTCTCTACAAGGATGCTTTAGTTTCTTCTAGGGCATCTTGTAGGGTTCTCTACAAGGATGCTTTAGTTTCTTCTAGGGCATCTTGTAGGGTTCTCTACAAGGATGCTTTAGTTTCTTCTAGGGCATCTTGTAGGGTTCTCTACAACGATGCTTTAGTTTCTTCTAGGGCATCTTGTAGGGTTCTCTACAAGGATGCTTTAGTTTCTTCTAGGGCATCTTGTTGGGTTCTCTACAAGGATGCTTTAGTTTCTTCTAGGGCATCTTGTAGGGTTCTCTACAAGGATGCTTTAGTTTCTTCTAGGGCATCTTGTTGGGTTCTCTACAAGGATGCTTTAGTTTCTTCTAGGGCATCTTGTAGGGTTCTTTGTGTTAGTTATGTACAGTTTTGTGTGAACATTATCATGTGGTTCATAGGTACTTGGTAATATCATTATGGCCTATGTAGGTTTCACTAGAATTGTCTGGTTTTTGAACGCCCTAGCAGGGTTACCTGGTTCATACAGGCCACAGCAGGGTAATTTTGTTCATGCATGTCCTGTTTGATCATCTGGTTCACGTAGTTCCCATCATTGTCATCTGGTTCATGTAGGCCCCATTAGGGTCGTCTAGTTCATGTAGGCCCTAGCAGGGTCATCTAGTTCATGTAGACCCTAGCAGGGTCATCTAGTTCATGTAGACCCTAGCAGGGTCATCTAGTTCATGTAGGCCCTAGCAGGGTCATCTAGTTCATGTAGACCCTAGCAGGGTCATCTAGTTCATGTAGACCCTAGCAGGGTCATCTAGTTCATGTAGACCCTAGCAGGGTCATCTAGTTCATGTAGACCCTAGCAGGGTCATCTAGTTCATGTAGACCCTAGCAGGGTCATCTAGTTCATGTAGGCCCTAGCAGGGTCATCTAGTTCATGTAGGCCCTAGCGAGGTTGGAGGTTGTTTAGTTCAGGATGCTGTAGCTGTCCCCGTGGTGATTTGGTTGAGGATGTGTCTTGTGGTTTATTAAGTGGGGGAGAGAATGAATGTCTGAAGATGCTGAGTCCTAACATTTTCCCAGGCAGATGTCAGTCTTGTATGCTTTATGTACATGCCTTGGCTGTTGAGTGCCCAGCACATGCTGGCTGTCTGTCAACTGCAAGTTTGTGAGAGGTTGTATGTTAGATGTGTGACATTACTGTTGCACAAAGGACACGCATTTCCACTGTGTGACATTTAACTAAATTGTTTGTGTCAACCAAGTGTAGGCTACTTGACCCGTCCTCTACAGTCACATTGTCTTGTTGTCCACACAGTTGTGTCATGATAATTATCATTCACTGCAACTACATGAGAATTAATGAAATAGTAATGACACCACTATGACTATGGACTCTTGAGCAGACACACATCAGTGATTCATTGACAGTGTCCAGTCTGATCAGTGACTCATTGGTCATAAGAGTGACCAGTGCTGACATGTCCATCACTTCTGATAACTCACCAGACCAGTGGTCAGTCCGGTCCAGAGTGGGATGAAGACCAGTGAACAAGTGGTCACTGTAGGTACTGATCTTGTTAGCCCACACACACTGCTTAGACAGGTCCAGGACCTGCACCAGGCAGGAGGAAATACAATACAATACAATACAATACAATACAATACAATACAATACAATACAATACAATACAATACAATACAATACAATACAATACAATACAATACAATAACCTTTAAAGTCCCCCATAGAGGAAATTCTTGTGATAAATATT
The DNA here is from genome assembly GCA_964017155.1 of Oasisia sp. SBJ-2009. Lineage (NCBI taxonomy): Eukaryota > Metazoa > Annelida > Polychaeta > Sabellida > Siboglinidae > Oasisia > Oasisia sp. SBJ-2009. The sequence goes on from OZ024857.1 coordinate 16,305,922, forward strand.
CACATAACACAACAACATTAGTAGTGACAGTGCAAAGTTGTATGAAAGTAGTGCGCCCCATTGTATCCCCCCATCCTCCCCGATCATTTTCCCCTCCCCGATTTTGCATTTAGTAGCCTAACAGAAGTTGGAAGAAATGTGTTTCGATAACGGTTTGTGCGTGTTCTTTCGGAAATGTACCTGCAACCAGATTGTGCAACATAGTAGAATTCGTGTAATGGGTGAGAGGTGTCCTTTAAAATGTCCCTTGTTTTTTCATCATATATATTTCGTAGTGTTCATCCACTGTAGGGGTGTCGTCGGAAATGGACTGATGTGACCAAGGACCTGTTAACAATACATAATAGGAGTATTAATATGACATAATAGACTACAGGGAAGGCAGTGTGAGAGTATGAGTGCATGGTCCGTTTGGTGTCACCCCCTCACTGGATCTGGCATTTTTATGAGCACATAGCATCTGGCAGAGATAGCTGGGTTTGTTGGCAAAATAATGGGCAATAAATCGTGTAGGATTGCGAATTCATGGCTGGTTGTCATCAAGCGGAATATTGCCCAACAGAAAGTGGTGGTTTATTGGGCTGTGGTCACATGCAGCAGACTTGATTATGTATATGTATACGTGTGGCTGTGGCGTGTCCGCGGAGTGTTTGTTGCGAGTCAGTTGTGGGGTTGGTGGATGTGATTTTGCTTGTGGGGGGTTGTGAGTGATTCAGTAGATGTGACAGACAAAGTGAGACGTGTTTAGCTGTGCTTATTGTAGGGTTAATGATTCAGTCTTTAAGACAGTAGTGTATTCAGGGGTACATACAATCTCCTCCCCGACCCCCACCCCCCACCCCCATATGTAGACTCATTACAAAGCAGAAATAGTGAGTGTTGCTGTATAATTTAAAGCTAGTACATGTGGTCACTTAATGATGTGGTCAGTGGTCAAGACAAGTAGTCAGACTGTCAGTGCAGTCAGTACCTGAAGCAGCAATAGGTTGGGGGCGGGGTATGTGGTCTGGAGGTGACAGGAGTCTTTTGTTAATGAGTCATCATGGCCATGAATGCCTCTGTCGTAGTATTAACTTTTTCACTGGGTTTCTTTTAAAGGAATCGAGATGACACATTGCAGAAACATGATAAGCTTGTTTATGCAGGTCGTGAGAATGCAGGTGTTAAGTTTGTTTACCAACGAATACTGTAATAGCAGGCAACAGACAGGGTAACTTTGCTTAGAAGTGGCAAGTGGCTCCACCTGGTGAATGAGATTGGTCTAAAACACCAGAATGTGCAGTCAGTTCTATGTCATCATGTTGGTGTTCACAGTTGAAGTGTGTCGTTTCTTTAACACAGTACATGCATTTGAGTGTACAATAGACACTGGATGAATGGTGGGAAACAACACGAGGAACAGTGTGTCGTCTTAACTCTGTCTACAGTTGTACATTATTTTGTTTAACACTGCACGTTGTTTCTATGCATGTCTTCATGTGATCATATTTAACCGGACTTACATTTTTCAGAACAGAATGTGTGTCTATGTATCGCCAGATATCAACTGTGGTTGAGGAGTACCATATGTAGCAGTGTGCCAGGCTTAGTTCCCTGTCTGTGCAGCCGGCAGGGAGCAGTCTGTTATTGACTTATTCTGCCATTGTCACTGTCACAACAGCAGTGGAGATTTACTCCTGCGTGTTGCCAGTTAATGTCTCATAGCTGGGTGTGGTTTCATCTGGTTGAGATGGGCAGGTGGGGATGGTGTAGGAGATGGTGTAGGAGGGTGCCATCAGAGTCAATCATTGCTCACATCAGTTCATCTGTGGGCTTTTTAATCCAGGGATGCCGTGTTTGGTGGATCCGGGTGATTTAAGTGTTATTAGCTGGGTAGTGTACCACAGTGTGTGGTGATGGTGATTAGTGCTGGCATGTGTATGTGTATGTGCTGTCAGACACAGCAGGCTGGTGCAGCTGAGTCTGTGTCAATCTACAAGTCCAGTGCCATATATTTCCAGTCCATCCCCAGTAAATTTAGCCCACCGTGGACCATTTTCACTGATTACAATTGTTTATCATTTGTGCAGTCGGATTAATAAACCAGCTTGCACGCTGGGGAGATGATTGTAAGCATTTACTGTCTTTCCTTGGTTGTGATCAGGTTGTTTGTGAGACTAAAAATTTAGCTTTAATGTTATGAAATATTGAGCGAAACAGCTGGTGTCAGTGTAACAGAATGTTCTACAGAGAGTTGGCGTGTCATGCCATCAAGGAGGGGCAGGAAACCTGATAGGCTTCATTTCTAACAAATGGCTTTGAAGCAAGACAAACCAAAATTGTTTTGAAGAGGGAAATATATGTTCTACATCACTTGGTGGCTTTTTGAGACTTGATAATCTCTTGTTGATCCAGTGTCAGTTATTTTATGCCAGATGTTCTATGACTGGTGGTTTATGGTAAACAAAATTGTATGCTAACGCTGATGGTGGAGTAGTGATTGTGGAAATTACCCAATGTTTGATGGGATGTTTGATGGCATCGTTGTCTCATAGTGTTGTGTTCCAAAATATCATTACATCACTAATCTAATTATTTATAATTACACACAATTCATGAAAACATTTCCTTAGATTTTTAGTAGTGTTAAAAATGTATGCATCATGACTGCAAATGTTGTTGAAGATATGTATTCTTGGGTAGTTCCAAGAACAGGTGATACAGCTATTGATTAGTGCATTGGTTACATATAGTCTAAGCAAAATGGTTGCATTGTCTTAATTAATGTTGCATAAGACATTACATATTTCTTTTAAAATTTAGAAAGTTGTATTTTATTCAGACTAGTGGTAGACTTTAATAGTGTAATGCGCTGACATATTATGCAACACCCTAGAATATATATATATATATATTTGGATGTGATGTGGTACAAGACGTCTGTTAATGTTATAGCTTCATGTTGGTGACGTTTGCTGCTTACAGAAAGAAGACAGATGACAACCAGTGGTGGGAGTTGTTTGACACAAACACCACAAGGTTCTACTACTACAACGCGACAAGTCAACGCACTGTGTGGCACCGGCCCCAGAACTGCGACATCATCCCTCTCGCCAAGCTCCAGGTAGGTCAGAACTGTGACATCATCCCTCTCGCCAAGCTCCAGGTAGGTCAGAACTGCGACATCATCCCTCTCGCCAAGCTCCAGGTAGGTCAGAACTGTGACATCATCCCTCTCGCCAAGCTCCAGGTAGGTCAGAACTGTGACATCATCCCTCTCGCCAAGCTCCAGGTAGGTCAGAACTGTGACATCATCCCTCTCGCCAAACTCCAGGTAGGTCAGAACTGCGACATCATCCCTCTCGCCAAGCTCCAGGTAGGTCAGAACTGTGACATCATCCCTCTCGCCAAGCTCCAGGTAGGTCAGAACTGTGACATCATCCCTCTCGCCAAGCTCCAGGTAGGTCAGAACTGTGACATCATCCCTCTCGCCAAGCTCCAGGTAGGTCAGAACTGTGACATCATCCCTCTCGCCAAGCTCCAGGTAGGTCAGAACTGTGACATCATCCCTCTCGCCAAGCTCCAGGTAGGTACCTTACTCACTTACTCCTCTGGCTGAATCGCAGGCATTTTAGTTGCAAAAACAGAATTTGCTAGAATGACAGGTGTAGTTCTAGCTACAAGTAGCACCCAGCAGGTAATACAGGTATTGATACAGGTGTGCTTCCCTTTGTTGCACAGGTGTTTTAAACGGTATGTCCCATACCTAATATTTAAGTTTATGATATAAATTACAGCGAACACTTTCCAGTTGACATATTTAACACTTGTAGATGTAGATTAATATGTTAACTTTAGTCGCTTAACCTTCCTGGGTTACTTGGCTAGGACAAGTGCAGTGTCACAAATGGGTACATACCACCAATTGATTTTCCATAGGCGGCCATTGTAACGTTTCTTTGATTTCCCGCCAGGTTTTTTGATCAATGTTATTGAAAATTTCAGACACTAAGTAGCCTCCATTCACACATATCATATATAAAATTCGTGAAAATGACATATGTTTTTCTCCTACAATCCACTCTCTAACCTGACACCCCTTCATTTTTGCTTCAATCAGCGGCCGATTGCCAATGTTGACACCTCTAGGCCAAATTACACCTGTATGCATACGCACCTTTTCACTGTCTGACAAATTTCATTATCTCGCAGCTGTGATATCACGCTGCGCAGAAATATCATTTCCATTCAACCAGTCCTACATTTAGTGCTTACAGAAGTTTACAAAAAGTGCACAATGCAGTTCTTTTAAGCAGGACTACTATGGGTAATGGCGACTCCATTTGGTGGTATGTGGCCAAATAACATAATAGGTGACACGGCATACATGTTGCGCCACCTGGTGGATTACTCTGAACCAATTTGACCCAGCATTATTTCACCACTGGACCAGTGGTGTGGTGGGTGGAGTCTGAGTCGTCTTGATGATGGTTATGTAGCAGTGTAGTTGACATGTGGACAGTAGCAGTATTTCTGTTTCTGAATCAGTAGCATTTGAAAGCATATGAAACGAGAATTGTACACTTTGACAATGACGTACACATTTTATTAGCAATTATTTCAATCACACCATCACCCTGGATCATGCAGCAGCCAGCATATGTAAATATCCGACATCGCTTACATATGATGATGATTACTGATCATGAGGATACCTGTGGACCTACTACTACAGCTGTGTTTTGACACGATATACAGTTTTTTATACACCATATAGACTGAGACATAATTAGCTAGTTATTTAATTAATTGGATGCCAGTAACACAGATTTGGAATTATCTTAAGTTGATAAGGTATAGTGTAATATTGCAGTTATTTAGGTAAATTATTTATTGTTATTCAAATTCAGAACATTTGACTTATAAATCACTCTTCACCATTGTTGTGTCAGTGTATTTTTCTTTGTCTGCGTGTAGCTACGGATGGTAAAATCTAAATTAATACAACCAGATATAAACGTGTATATTAATATTATATTTGGAGTAGTATGTGTTTAAATTACTGAACTTCAAATGTATCAAGGTTTCAGTTTCACATATCCAACCTTATATTACTATAGTTACAGGCCTACAACATCATAGCATGAAACACAACACAACACATTCTTTAACCAGGTGAATGGATGTGGGAAAAGAAGCATTTCTAAAACAGTAACTCACCCTTGTGCTATTTTAGTGGTTTTTTTTTAAAGAATGCACTACCCAGTGCTTGAGAAAATGTCACCAAGGCTGCAGTAACTGTGACAGACTGTGTGACGGATGACACATTGTGACACATACAGACTGAGTCAGCTGTCTTAGTCAGTCCTGGAATGGGACAGGAATTAGTCACTAACCAGGCACTGGGGACAGTTGGGATGATGTCAGTAGGTTTCTAAGGAAGATCATGACACCATGTTTTTGTATTGATGCAATTAATTCTTTCCCCATTCACCAGAGTGCACAGTGCATTCACCAGAGTGCGCCACTGGTCCACTGCTGTGGTGGAGTAACCCGTGTGGACAATGTAGGTCATCAGTGAGAAAATAATTGTCTTGTTGGAGTTAGTTTCGCTGAACCTGTCTGTCCGGTAGAAATTAAAACTTAAATACGTGATAGCACTGTTTGTACAAATCCATCTTTGGTAGATTGGCAGGTTTTACGCCAGGGTAACCTGTAAGTAAGGCATAGATAGCGGAAGATTATTTTGCTTCATAATAGTTGTATGTAAATCAAACATGGACCTGGTCTTTCCAAGGAGTAACTGGGGATGGATATATAGAGAAGAAACGGTACTTTACACATGTCTTACAGTCTTACTTATGGTTTGTCTTTGTGACAATACTGTCCTAAACATGAAGTCACACTTAGTCACACTGTCAACTCAATCTACCATTTATAGTGATTAGTTCAGTTTATGTCTGTACATTTGTGTAGTTGTAAAGGTACATCGATCCATAAATGTCTTTTTTCGTATTTGCCAACTATTTGAGCTTCTCAAGATGAGAGATGTCATCTTAATGTCACTGTCACCTGGTCACATGGTGTAGCTGTCATCTTACTGTCACTGTCACATGATGACATGGTGTAGCTGTCGTTTTACTTTCACTCTCACTGTCGCCTGGTGACACAGTGTAGCTGTCATCTTACTGTCACTGTCACCTGGTCACATTGTATAGCTGACGTTCAGTTAGAGTTCCTTCTCAAGCACTGAGATGACACATCTCAGCAGTGTTTGACATTGAAACCACTACACCTGTGAACATAGAAGCAGGAAACGTCATCTCCATTTCAAATACAGTACTCTATAGACATCACTTTTTCTTGTGTGCAACTCGACGTAACTTGGCACTAAGTAGCCAATGAAGACATCAGCCCCATGTGCGCCAGACACTCTTCCTTGAGATTTCCCGCTGGGAGATGGGTGCAATTTTCAAAGATGCGGCAGTGAAGCTTGCTTTATTGTGATTAAATCTTCTTTTAAGACCACTGGCAGCCGCGCAGCGTACAGTTGCCATTAGCCACGGCTGCCATCTGTCTGTGCTCATAGACAACTCTGAGACCCCCATTCCTCACCCCCCCCCCACCACCCCCCCCCCCCACATCCTCCCAGCTGGTGCTAATAAGTTTTTATCAACACCCGGTGATTTTTCTGCTGCCGGCATGTACATTGAGTGCTGCTGGAAGCTAGCAGGGGCTCTGGCGTAACAAATTCATTAGATGGATCAGGAGCCATACCAGGCACTGTTCTATGAGACTACCTGGTACGCTGACGCAAACATAGGAAACTGTTCACACTTGTTTTTGTAGGTTGGAATTACACATGATATAGTGTGAATAACTTGTAGTTACACTGAGAGTTATATAATACATATCAGTCATATTCGTTGTCAAACTAACACTAATAGGACTAGATCCTAAAGTAACACTAGTAGCAGTAGGTCCTAAAGTAACACTAATAGGACTAGATCCTAAAGTAACACTAGTAGCAGTAGGTCCTAAAGTAACACTAATAGGACTAGATCCTAAAGTAACACTAGTAGCAGTAGGTCCTAAAGTAACACTAATAGGACTAGATCCTAAAGTAACACTAGTAGCAGTAGGTCCTAAAGTAACACTAATAGGACTAGATCCTAAAGTAACACAAATAGCAGTAGGTCCTAAAGTAACACTAATACCACTAGTTCCTAAAGTGGTAAATAAATGCTATGTTTTTATTAGATACATCATAGCAAAAATATTCAAAAAAAAATTACATTTCTGTTTGCACGTTCTCAAGTGAACGTATGGACGGACCTGTGTTGGAAACAATAATTATGTACCTACCTAACCTGATGGTCACTGACCACACACTGGACCATTGGGTCAGTAAATCTACCCTGCGATAAACTGTTGGAAAAATGAAAAACCATTAGGCCTCTAACACATGAGCATCAACAACATTTCCATGAGACTTGGCCAGCCCAGTTTTCAATTGCATTAATGCGACACGTATATTTCAATAGAATGAAATAGGGTACATGTCTTTAATCACTTTGCTACACAATTATTTTCAAGAATAATTATGTAGAAATAAGTTTTAAACCAGATACAGTTTGCCGATACTTCTAATGACATTGTAATCATGTATATGTGATCCAGATAATACCTGTGAGACATTATGCAGTACCGGTAAATGATTATCAACTAGTACTATAACTACATTGTTCTGGGTTTTGCCCACACACATTGAGAGTTGGTAACTCAGTTGAATGGTGATGTGGGCTACATTATCATTATTAAATGGAATCAACCAAATAGGTGTCGCATGTTTGTTTAAAAGTTTTTATAGATATGCTGCTACAATAAAAAATAAACAATAATACAATCTCAGCATCTTAATGATACAACACCCATACTATTAACAATTAACCAGTGAAAATAATTATAATGTATGTGCACTTTTAGCATCAAATATCCACTGCTCTTGTGGGGTCACAATGACATATGTTTAATAATTGACAAGACCTATTCCATTCCATATATTTTAGTAATTCAATGATGAATTCAATTACATGAAAGTAGTCATAATTAACCATTATAATTGTGTTACTGTCATTATCCGTATCTCAGTATTAATAAAAATTCATGCAAGGGAAGAGGCAGAAATTGTCCTTTTGGTGTGACAGTGAAAGCGGTGCTTTGTCAAGTGTTGGTGAACAGCTGGCCACACGCATTGAGATAGGTGACTCGAGAGAGTCGTAGCCTATCAAGGGCTCAGTCCGAGGTAATCAATTTTTCGAGGTAATTGGAAATTGTTCCACCTCATTAGAGAGAAGTGACTGCCTGAATGGCTCGTCACATGGGCAGAAGAACTGATTCTTTCAACCACATCCGTCGTTAAACTGATGATAGAAACCAATAAAAGAGCATCTCTCCGGAGACCTGAGTCAGTCCTGGTTGTCCCGTGATATTGCAATGATGGATTCTGGGAACTGTCAGATTTTGTAGATGGCCACCCAGTCTGAGCAGCCAGCATGAAATATGCATTTATCATGAATCAGTGGTGATGATGTCATGATAAAATCGTCATTGTCCCTCGGCGGCGTTTCTATTAAAATCGCTGAGAGGACAGCTTAGATGCAAATGTGGCTTCGGAGACAAAGGAATAGGACTAGGAGCAGATATGGTTGTGGTCACTCTGGCGTGATTGGGACTGGTCAGTGAAGAGAATGGTCATCAGGAAGGCTGACCGGAAGACCTGGTCACTGCCACGTCGATGGTGGCATAGACATCGCCCTGTACCGATTGTGATGGTAAATCTCGCTTGTCTTCTCTATTGTCTAACTCTAAGTTGTACAGGACCTACTGTTGGTCTGCCATGAGTAGAGTCTGTATACTCTAGAATGTAAAATCAATCATTCTAATTTAAAATGTGCTCTTCTTAGTTTGTTATTTATATTGGTCTGTTCTGTGAGCTGTCTAGAGTCACTTCCTTTTACTCTGCAACTCCTTTTACATTTGTTCCTCAATGTCTTTTGAAAGACAGTTTTGCAGAGAAACTTCTGTCGTGAAATCCTGCACAGGTTGTGCAGGTTGACAAAGAAGAACTTATTTTCTTCCAGGGTTCCACATATTTAAAATCATCCTACTCTCCAGGCTTTCTAAATGAAGTGATAGATTTCTGATTCTCCGTGAACTGTTTCTGACCTTTCTCTCTGTGTTGATGTGGATATGTAATCCTTCTATTCACTCTCCAATATCTTCCCCCAGTGTCTCCAATATCTTCCCTCAGTGTCTCCAATATCTTCCCTCAGTGTCTCCAATATCTCCCTCAGTGTCTCCAATATCTTCCCTCAGTGTCTCCAATATCTTCCCTCAGTGTCTCCAATATCTTCCCTCAGTGTCTCCAATATCTTCCCTCAGTGTCTCCAATATCTTCCCTCAGTGTCTCCAATATCTCCCTCAGTGTCTCCAATATCTCCCTCAATGTCTCCAATATCTTCCCTCAGTGTATCCAATATCTTCCCTCAGTGTCTCCAATATCTCCCTCAGTGTCTCCAATATCTTCCCTCAGTGTCTCCAATATCTCCCTCAGTGTCTCCAATATCTTCCCTCAGTGTCTCCAATATCTTCCCTCAGTGTCTCCAATATCTCCCTCAGTGTCTCCAATATCTTCCCTCAGTGTCTCCAATATCTTCCCTCAGTGTCTCCAATATCTCCCTCAGTGTCTCCAATATCTCCCTCAGTGTCTCCAATATCTTCCCTCAGTGTCTCCAATATCTTCCCTCAGTGTCTCCAATATCTCCCTCAGTGTCTCCAATATCTCCCTCAGTGTCTCCAATATCTTCCCTCAGTGTCTCCAAGCTCTTCTTGACAACTTAGTTGTGGTCACTCACGAGATGTGCAATGCTGTAACAGAGCGAGCGGAAGAGAAAGACTCAGTTCCTAGCAGCCACAATGATACCAGTGACATTGTGTACATCAGTCAGCTACACCACCTTACACAGTTACAGCCTCCATTGTAGCAACCGACACCTACGGCTGAACCATGACAAGTTATTTCCCATCAATAAGCACGAATATACGGTATATTGAAGAAATGACCACAATGGCTGGCTGTATTTCCATGTGTAGTGGCACCATCTGGACTGGTCTGTCGTTGTGTTGGGGCACTGACTGACTGTGTATAAGAAACGGTGTTACTGTGGTAACAACCCACGTGTAGTTAGCACCGCCTCCAGCGTGTGGTGGTTGAGGCTGGCTGCCAGCCTGCAGGTGTGTGTTGGTGTGAGGCCTGCACCAGCCACTGTGGTCTCCCTGGGTCCCTGTCTGTGTCTGGGTGGTGGCATGTCTGAGGAGTAGCAGGGAGGAGGAGGCAGGAGGTGTCTCATCTCATCTCATCCCATCTCATCTCAACCACTGCAGGTGTCAGACAGCCTGTGAGTCTGTGAGTCTGTGAGTCTGTGAGATGCTCTTCCTTGTCAGATACTTCTCTCAGGTCAGCCAATGTGTGAGCTCTGTAAACACAGCCAGATACAGTGTGTGTTATAATATAGTATATATATATATATATATATATATATATATATATTGTTTATTGTTGCTGTCAGCCGCTAACTGAGGTTTGTGTTGTGTTGGGTACAACTGCAGCGTGGTGTAGTATTAGGAGCATGTTATTTTAGTCATAATACTGATGTAAACGCTGTAGTTTCTATTATTGCACACGTGGCGTACTTGTATTTGTGTCTGTATGACGAAATGTTGATGTAGTTATTAGAATATGGTGTTTTAGTTGCAGCACATGTGTAATTTGTGATGTAAAAGGTGTGTGTGCTTCAGTAATTCTGGATGTCAGTGTCAGTAGCTCATGTGGTTTTATCAGATGTTCAGTAGTGATCTAAGTATGATCAAGATGTGCATGTATGTGTGCATATATGTGTGCTTGCAAGTGTGTGGATAATAGCTGGACATATTAACATACGCGTTCTCACTAATTAAAGTGTCACGCCAGGTGTTAGATGCGGGTCAGATAGTTGCTCGTATTATGCCACATGGACGTACTAGTAATGTTTACTTTGGGCAAAGATTCCAACATTCATCACAGAGACAGTGACTGAGGGTTCTGCCAGCAAAATGGATGCCCCCAAACATATTTTGTTATATTACAAAGTGCTCAGGGCTGTTTCTAGTGATTGAGACTATATACCATACACTACTTACATGTTGCTGTCCACTGTTTCCTATAGTCACTTCTTGCTATTCTTTCAGTCCATAGTTAGTATAATTAATCTTACAATGGCAAAAAAACGCTGACATCACAATATGCTATAATCAACCACAATATGACCACCTATTGCCTATAATCACTAGTTAATGAATTATATTTGTTTATATTTAATTTTGGTATCTTAGTCATAGTGATGACAACTGAATTGGGCAAGGCAGTGACACTGTGAGATGGTGCACCTTGGCACCAGGGCAGTAATAGTGGGGTTATAAATCACACCCAGCAGCCATGCATAAAACACATCATCATAAAGCTAGGTATGTTGTTTGATGTGCCGGGTGCAGAGAGTCCACCTACTCCTGGTGTCGGGCTATTCCTGCCGTGTTATAGAGTGTTTGCTTTATGTGAGCACACTGGCTGTAGTCAATCTTCCCACGTTGTTGGCAGCTCAAGAGATCTGTTAGTCTGCTGTTAATGTGAGTCATAATGACCTGTAATAGATGTTTGGTGACTTTTGGTGACGGTACAAGTTAATTTGACATCTGGAATCTTTTAGTCATGTAGTGTTCGGATCACCACAAGACTTAGACATACTAGCTTCATCAACAGTGTTATACAAGTGAAATACAATGGCGTTTAGGGCATGACTGTTGAGTGAAGTTGTGCCCCAAACATCCCTAATATATAAGAAAAAAGGCAAGTTCATATATAGCACAGTATCCAGTCCTCAGGACCGTTCAAAGTGTTTTACACTTTACTCCCCTGACAGACCTGTTCACTCAGACACCATCTCGGCTTCTCTGGGAAGCATCCAGCCATATGCTACAATTAATCCACGAAGGCTGCTCGTACACATATCCACCACTGTCTATAGCCAGGTACTCATTTATACAGCTGAGTGAACTGGAGCAATGTAGAGTGAAAAAACTTGCCCAAGATTTTAACACTGCAGCACAGGATTCGAACCCGAGTTTTCGTACTCGAGAGTCCGAAACTCTACCCCTGAGCCATTGCACTCTACAATTATAAAATATGTCTTGCCAAAATATTTAACCCGTGTTGTTCCATTTCAGACATTGAAGCAGAACACAGAGGTGTGTGATGACCAGGGAGAGGGACATAGGGTTAAGAAGGAAATCTCCACCCAGACTCCAGAGAGGGCCCATGCCACCCCAGTAAGTGGCCGAAGGGTAGGGTATCTCTTCTTACTTCCTCTTGTCTATCACTCTTGTCTGCATCTGTGTCTGTCTACAGTAGTTGGCTGCTTCAGCGACGATTGGTGATTTTATTACGCCTATTTATCTATAATTTATTTATATAATTTTGTTGTTTCTTTCCTGTTTATATATATTTTATTTTATACATACTTTTTTATTATTAATTTATATTTCAACTATTTTGAAAGTCATTTGGTATATTAGGTTTCCAATGCTCAATAACCCATTTCAGTATTATGAATTTCTTTCTGCTTTCCCTTGGGAAGAATTTTTTGGGGGAAATGTTACAGGGAGTTATCGGGGATATGGATTGGGATCGGCTTAGCTTTTTATTTTCTGTCCGCTTCCATCTTGCATAGAGTGCAGATTATAATTTTACTACATATATCGTCATATATTTCTTTGAAAACCCTTTAAAGCCTTGCTTGTTTGTGGTAGAATAGTAAACGTATGTCATAATATGTTGTATGTGTTCTGTAGTACTTTTACAGTAAACAGAAATATCTATAAGTGTTGCATGCCTGCTTTTTTGCTGATGCCATATATAATTTTCTGTTTCCTTCATTTGTCAGTGATTGTTATTTTTGTTTATTGTTTTTTAAAGTTCTTCGGTTTGTGGTGAGTTTGATTGCTTTTGTTGATTTGTGTATTTTCTTGCCCTGCTTGTGGCACAGAGACAGGAACATGTGCGAACTGGGTCAGTGCGCTCAACTCATTCTACACAGACGAGTCCTTTACAGTCTCGACAACATGTAGGTACACAGGACTGACGTCTCAGATGGGGTCTCAGTTGCCAGAGACACATGTGTTGCACTTCATTTGTAGTTTCTTAATTTCTTTAGCACAGTTTGCACCAAGGCATGGTCTGATAAGATTAGGAAGTCCGACACAATTGATACATGTTGTACTAGTTTATTGGCCTGCCAGTATTTGTTTAATGTATATTTTCCCTAATAAAATATAGAAACATCATACTTATTTGACAATATTTAACAAGAATGCCATCTAGAGATTCAACTCTAGATGGCAGGTGGACTAGGAAGTCCTTTGGCTTATCGAGAGTCCAACTTATCTATCTAAGCCCTTCTTAGGTATATGTTGGTATTATTTTAAAAATATATTAACACTACTAGCACCTACACAATCAGCTGATAATATGTTCCATTTGTTTACTGTTTTTTTGTGAAAATGAAAATTTTCTAATATCTACCCTGGTAGTCTACACTGCTTCTTTGCTAATGTAACTCCATGTCTTCTAGTCCTTCTCTCTTCCTTGACCGAGAAAAAAATACTTCTGTCAATATTTTCATACCGATTCAATATTTTAAACACTTCGATCTGGTCTCCTCTCTATGTTCTGGTTTCTAGTGTTGTTAAACAATGCAGTGTTTGTCTACGTTAAAATAATAACAGTTACTATACAAGTAACAACAATACATTTAAAGGGTATATAAATAGAATATAATCTAACTCGGTTAAATTATATGGGAGTCTGATTAAGATCGACTTTGCTGACTGTGTTAGTGTGTCGACTTAAAGTGTATGACACTGTCAGTGTGTGTCATCTGTAGCTGTATTGTCACCAGTACTAGTTCAATGAATATTTTCCCTAATAATAAAACAAAGAAAAACATAGTTATTTGACAAGATGCAACGTTTGCCTAAGTTAAAATAAAAACAGTTACTATAGAAATAGCAACAATACATTTTAAAGGTATAAAAATAGAATATAATCTAACTCGGTTTAATTATATGGGAGTCTGATTAAGATCGACGTTGCTGACTGTGTCAGTGTGTCAACTTTAAGTGCATGACACTGTTGGTCACAGCTTTATGCAGAGACCTGTCCATCCGTGATTTGGACGGGTCAAAACGAATATGGGTGGAGGGGTGGTGGAAGGGGAAACAATTGAAGGAGCAAAAAAGTCTTCTAAAACCATAGGTATTGACCATAGTTATGCCTTGAAAGTGAGCGTAAATGGTGTCACATGTGTGTTTGCTGTCGGTGTGTGTCACCTGTAGCTGTCTGTCACTGACACCAGTGTCCGTTGCTGTTTGACAGCGTCACCGCCACATACACCACCAGCGCCAAGACTCGACATCATCCACACACCAGTTCCCAGGCACCGAGCCGACTGACGCGACCGTCGTCAATGGCGACCGGAGCGGGAGTCAGCGTCGCCGTGGCAGCCAGACGTCGCAGGCGTCCATCAGCTACCTGCGCAAGGACTCGGTTGGTTCGCCGCAGCGGTCGCTCGACTCGCCAAAACCCGCTCGTTCCTGGGCGACCCAGCAGAGGGTGCTGGAACACCGCAGCCCTGGCAGTCAGCTGTCGTCGTCGTGCGGCGCCGCGACGATGACGCAGGCGGGACACCGGCGCTTCCAGCGTCAGGAGAGCTTCCCGAACTACACGCGCGACGACATGATGGGCTACGGCCGCGACGTCTCTAGTCAGTACACCGATGTCTCGCAGATCACCGCCGTGCAGGTGACCCCGCGGCCCAAGATCCGCTCATTCCCTCGCACCAACCCCGCGTACGTGGGGGTCCATCGTCGTGACGGCCAACAGTCCTACAAGAAGGTGAACATTGACCAGACGCAGCCCCCGACGGCCATCTACAACCAGTGTTTTTACGAGGCCCACCCGCCGCCGTCGTACGACCCCGGCTCGCCCCCGGCCGGGTCGTTTCAGACGACGCAGCCGTACGAGTTCGACGACAGGGGGCAGCACCGCATGGCGATCGAACGGTCGGACAGTGACACGTCACATTCCTCCTATGGGCTGGCGCGCCTCCAGCAGGACATGACAATGACAAATAGCCAGGGCACGCAGGCGTACTCGCTGCGACACACGCCCCGGCACCACGCCGCCACAGACAGTCAGTCTTCCCAGGGTTCCCTGCGAGTGCAGCGGGACAGTCACTCGTCGGCGGGGTCGCTGCGAAGCGATCGTGTCCAAGATGTCTCGCAGGACAGTGGTTCGTCACAGCAGAGTTCGCCCCGCCACGTCGACGCCCCGCCCCCGATATCACCCCGTGAACATCATCCAAACAGTGCCGGGTCGCCTCGCCAGCGGCCGATCCAGCGACGCAACTCGGAGCCGGATTATGCAAATCTACAGATCATTGCTCACATGAAGGACGGGAAAATACTGTCGGTGGATAACCCGGTCGGGAAACTGGGAAGTAAGTTGGGTACGGTTGGGCTTCAGTCGACGGAAGACACACGGATCGAGGATCTAAAGAATGGGGATAGTTTACGCAGCGGGGACAGTCTGTCACCCGCTGAGTTCTCCAATCGCCAGGACACGCCCAGCAGTGTGAGGTCAAGGTCAACGCAGAACTCGAGTCGAAGTCACACATCAGAAGGTCAGTTTGGTGACGGTTGAAAGAAGTAACAGCCCCAGTTGTGTCCGTTTCAAATATGATATGCTGCATGTCTTTCGTTATATTCTTAGATATACCCTGAGTTGTAATCATGCCGTGTTGTATCTTGCTAATTATGTTTGTGAAGGTATGTAAACTATGACTGTGGAGGGACTAGGGGGGACACCGGCAACAGAAGAAGGCTAGAAATATGACAGTGGAGGGACTAGGGGGGACACCGGCAACAGAAGAAGGCTAGAAATATGACGGTGGAGGGACTAGGGGGGACACCGGCAACAGAAGAAGGCTAGAAATATGACAGTGGAGGGACTAGGGGGGACACCGGCAACAGAAGAAGGCTAGAAATATGACGGTGGAGGGACTAGGGGGGACACCGGCAACAGAAGAAGGCTAGAAATATGACGGTGGAGGGACTAGGGGGGACACTGGCAACAGAAGAAGGCTAGAAATATGACGGTGGAGGGACTAGGGGGGACACCGGCAACAGAAGAAGGCTAGAAATATGACGGTGGAGGGACTAGGGGGGACACCGGCAACAGAAGAAGGCTAGAAATATGACGGTGGAGGGACTAGGGGGGACACCGGCAACAGAAGAAGGCTAGAAATATGACGGTGGAGGGACTAGGGGGGACACCGGCAACAGAAGAAGGCTACAAATGGGTTTCATATAACTTATAAATGTTTGTTGATAATGTACAATTTTATAATTGATAATTGTTACACCACTTTGTGGGAAAAGGTTTATTTAAGAGAGGTGGGGGAGGGAGGATGACAAGTGAACTTGGGAAAGATGTTGAAAGTAAATGACACACTGTGATACAAGCACTCAGACATACACACAAACACACGTGTGTGCAGTACACACACTCAAGCATGCACACCCGCACACACACACGCACACACACGCACGCACGCACACACACACACACAGACACACACACACAGACACACACACACAGACACACACACACAGACACACACAGACACACACACACACACACACACACACACACACACACACACACACGCACGCACGCACACACACACACACAGACACACACACACAGACACACACACACAGACACACACACAGACACACACAGACACACACACACACACACACACACACACACACACACACACACACACACACACACACTGGGTTGTGTACTGTTTATTCCCACATATTCCTGGGGCAGCATCCCCTCACCAGCCTTCCTCCGTACACTATCTGCCCTGCCCCAGGTCTCCCTGACCAAGGCTACGAGGAGTCAGACACCAGCAGTGTCTTCTCCACCCCATCGCCAAAGACAAAGCTCCACGGTCTCACGTCACTCCTCACCAACGAGACCCAGCATGCATCATTGAAGCGGAAGAAGCTGCCCGAAAAACCAGAGCCGGTGACGACGCGACAACAGACGCTCGAGAAGAGTCAGTCCCTCCAGGCGGAGCTAGCGTTGCATCGGCCGTTGTCGCTGGTGCTCGGATCGCACTCCGAGGCGAACGTCATCATGAACCCGACCACTGGTTCGCTTCACCGACAGGTCAGTCAGGGAGCAGTCAGTATTTCATTGGGTGTTCACTGGTTGATGTGTCCCCGTGCTGTGTTAATTTTGTATTTGTGTGCACCTTGTGGTGGTTACTAATGCCAATATTAATATCTAACATAACATCACGTGTTACTCATTAAATGCCAGTAATTTGGAGAAAAATCCCTGGTCGAGTAGATTTTTTATTTGTATCAAATTCATTTAATGAAAATTGGTAACCACCTATGCCATACTATTTTATTTGTGGGCAATTTCACTTATTTTTTGGATAAATCATTGGAGAAACTGTTGGCTTCCTGCCAAAGTGTAATGAACGAAGCAAAGAATTGGTTCCGTGTAAAATAGCACAGTGCTGTACAACTCTGCACAGTACCCTGTTTTAATAGTTATGCCAATTATTACTGCGAATAATATTTGTAAATGATTAAGTCAGTTATTGTTTTTTTTTCTTCTGTCAAACTTAGCCAGTTTAGCAGAATTGAACGATAACTTTTATGCATACTAAAACATTGTTGTGCCTGCTAGTGCTGCCTGCCATGTCTGCAGCTCTTAAGCACAGCATGAATGATGACATACGTGGACTTAATGTGTGGCTGAGTCTTGCTGTGCCACTGTCAGTCACTGTTGCCACTCTCTCTGCCACTGCCACTGTCAGTCACTATTGCCACTGTTTCTGTACTAAGTAGGATAAGTACGGTTACTACTAATGCTCGGTGCTAGAGGTCTTGATACTGTAGACTTGTAGTACTTGGTTCTTGTTAGTTATGGTACTGGTGCTCCTGCTTAGAACATACACTCTCCTGGTCATGCACAGAAGGCAAGGCTATGATTCTTTTCTAGACTTGAGCTAATACAGGGGTGAAGGTTGTCCTAACAAAGGTCTGCATGGTTGGTCATCTGTGGTGTTTACGGGTCAGTGCTAGAACTCTGTACCTGCATGTTACCTGTACCCTCCACAGGTGAGTGATGTTGTTGGGGTGAACCACATATATGTGTTACACTTCTATTAACCCCCTTTTCCACCGGCACCTATGATTATCCTGTGATGAAAATCACTGGTTGAAAATGTTGCATTTTTTAATAACTTGTTTTGCGGTGGTGTTGGAAATAATCTATTTACTAATATCAGTATGCACCATTTTTGTGCAGAATAGATCTATCCATATATTGTTTAATGCACTATGAATGTGTGCTTGGTGATGCACAAAATATATATGCATCATATTAGTTACTGATGTATAAATGACATAGGAAAGCAAATCGCCTATGAGTATAATTGTGGAGATGGTTTCCTTAGATTTGTGAGAAAATGTGCATTCATTTCATAGGACATGAGAGGTGAGATTTAAAGAAAAAAGGGAGTTGTTTACCAATTTGTCAAAACATTCAGGAATTAATTACTCTGGCAATACAGTAGCAGTACTACAGCAGAAAATAAGCAGTGGCTGAGAACATCGGATAATTATTTTAAAATAACATACGTATCAAGAATATTTGTAAAAAGAAAGAAAGTAAATAGAAACGTTACACGAATCAGTTATATATTATTGTGTCTGACAGGGGTATGTAATTGTATTATATGTTATAATTAATTTTAGTCATACCAAGATTAATGCATATTTAAGTCCTGTTACTTAGCATAAGTTGAGCTACGCTACCTATGCAAATTGAAGCCAATCTTAAGTATTTACTCCTATCGTATAGTTTCTTTGATGTGTTTGTTGTTACATTTGCTTGGTTTTGTTGTTTTAATGTTCTCTGCCATCTTGCTACTGTACAAGTTGTGTTTGTCGTGGGCGTGTAGTGCGTGCACCTACTGATCAGCTTGCTTTGTCGTAACATGCTTATAATTTACACTGCATCAGCTGAGTTTGAAACATATTTTCTGCTATGAATATCCTACTGATTTAAATGCAAGTTGTCTACTGTTTTTTTTTGTTACAATATAAAGGGTCTGGTTTCCACACTGTCTCAACCAGTCACATGAAATTGTGAATATCATGACGGGGGTCATTTTGGAATCACACTGTATGTGTGCAGTGTCTAAAAAGGGTCTTAGTTTTGTTTATTGTTTTGAGAAATTTGGGGTGACTTGTGTTGTCCATATTCTGGTAGTTGAATGAACTTGTCCACGCAGTCAAAAATTAATGTCAGCCTGGGCTACGGGTAAACATAATTTGTGAATTTGTCATTTGCGTGTTTGGTGATCGACAGTGATTCCCAGAGTGGACTTCTAGTATGGTTAAAAATACAGGTGTTTTATGTCAAATAAAGCAGTGAAAAGTGGAGATGTTTATATCACCACAGTGTTTTTTTAATTCCCTATGTTAGACAGTGTGGGAACCAGTGTTAAACCTTTATTTTTGCTTTATTCTCGTTAGTCTGCAATGCTTTTCTAGCGTTCATCACAGACGTTTGTGTTTATTGTTTGTTTGATTTTGCCATTGTTGTGCGATTGCCGGGCATGCGTGCAGAGTCAGCCGGAACCCGTCAAATCATCGTTTCCCAAATCCCTGACACCGAATGTAACGCGCAAACTCTACTCGGAGAGCGACGTTGAAATGTTCAACGCGAAACGCTCGAATCAGCACCGAAAGAGTCTGTTCAACCGAAAGCGGGTGACAGTGGACATAGGGACCGGGTGGCCGAAGGTAAATCAGTGGTGACACCTAGTGGTTCGTCAGTGAACTAGCACATACCGAGGGTACTCGGACCAGGTTTCGTTGTGGTTTGAATGTCGTTGACATGTAGAGTGTGTAGGAAGCAAGTGAGTTTGTTGAAGCTGTTTTGTTGACGTCCGATAGGATCTTGTTGCATATTGGCTGTGAATGCAGCCTGAGTAATGGACAGACATTCACTGTGTTGGTTTCTTTTGTCTTGTCCCAGTGGACAGTTGACAACTTCAGTGATGAGGAAGTTGAGTCACATCAGAAATTTTCACTTCAAGTGACCGAGAAACTGATTGAGAAAGAAATGGGTGAATTCAGTGGCTAAGCAGTGTCTTCAGTAACATTGTTAAATGCTAGTGAATTGACAATGGAGAGGGAAGGTTGGTTTCAGCAGAGGTGGCAACTGCTAAGTAATATTTTAGAAAGCAGTAGTTCCACTGTTGATGCTATGCTGGCAGTAGATGAAGCCGTGACACTGAAGGCTTCACAGCAGTCAGCAGGGAGTGTTGTGTAGTGTAGAGAGGGGACCTGCTTCACAATGAGAGAGTATATGATATGAAAATACGCCGTTTTACTGAGAAAGCACTTCATGGTAGATTTGGCAATTCTGCTTTTATGGGAGGCATAGCTTTATGTAGAGACCCGTCATTTGGACGGGTAAAAATGAATATTGGTGGACGGATACAAAAATGAAGGAGCAAAAAAAGGTCTTCCAAAACCATAGATATTGTTAGTTATGCCTTGAAAGTGAGTGTAAATGGTGTCACATGTGTGTTTGTAGCCCATTTCAGGTCATCAGGTACATTTGAAAGTGTGTAAACTAGCTTAGCAGTTAACATCAAACAAAACAAAACAAAACGTGTGTGACTGGCAATAATTTTATTCAGCATAAAACCCTGATGGGAGGTAACAGTAAATGTATGGAACAGATTATCAGCTGATTGTGTAGGTACTAATAGTGTCAATATGTTTAAAAATAAAATCGACACATATGATAACTATATATGTAACAAGAGCGGGGTACACTTAGATAGATGGTTGGACTCCGATAAGCCAAAGGGCTTCGTTGTCCACCTGCCATCTAGAGGTGATTCTCAAGATGGCAACCTTGTTAAATCTTGTTAAACTTGTGTGAGACAATGAGAGGAGGACTTGAGGTAGGGTTGACACAGGGTCATCTGGGTTGGGTTTGGAAAGGCTACCTCAGTAGGGTTGGTAGTTATCATGGGTTGTTAAGGTGTGTGTGTGTGTGACACCGGGTTGTGGCCGAGGTAGTGTAGTTGCACTGGTCAGTGTGGCAACAGTGACTGACCATGGTGTGTATGCAGGCAGGACTGTCCATCCGTCCACCCTAAGCTCTATGGCAGTGTGTGTGCTTGTAGACGGACATGGAGAACTTTGCCCTGGAGAACTTGAATGAACACTGCAAGGGACTGTTGAGGAAGGCACTGCCCATAGCCGACATGCTTACCTGGACCAAGGTAAGGACACAGGACTATACTCACAGGGCCAGCGATAAACTGCTTCTAAACACCTGAACGGGGTCACCTGCAACATTACCCTCACACACATCTTTCATAAAGAATCAAGTACTTAGCTTTAACAGTAGCCCAACTCCATTTGGTAATTCTGATGTGAATGACGTTTATGTCTTTATCGTTTGCCTGCCTTGAATTCATTCAATACCTTACCAGGTTGAGATGTAACTGTGCAAGAAATTGTTATTTGTGAACCTCAAAGCAATTGGCCACAATGGAGTTGGGCTCTTGTCGAAGTCAGACATTTAAAACGAAAGGTTTATCATATTTAGAACACACTCATGGATGGAACCACTTTATGGATGTATCCACATTTATACAGCGCAGTATGTTAGTAATAAACTATCACTTGTTCACTTCTGTGGACCTGATTTCAAACTGAAGACAAATAGCTATGTCCACCTAATTCCCACCTGTCACCATCTACTGTAGGACGTCATCACTAAGCCCATGATCCGGACCAATGACAAGGTGGTGAAGAAGGAGGCCCCGGAGATGTTCCGCAGCATCCAGACGTACATGGGCGACACGAAGAAGGCGAAGCTGTCCCTGTCAAACACCGCCCTCGAGATCGTCACCAAGGGCTGGAGCATTCTGGGATTGCGGGACGAGATCTACATTCAGCTGTGTCGACAAACAACTGAAAATAAACGAGAGTAAGTCTACTTTGTGGCTACAGTTTCAAGTTGTCTAGTGGAAATGTGTTGTGTACTTTTGTGTAAAATACATCTATTTTGGATTTCTTTCACTGATACAGTTGTTTTCTGTGCCACTCTCTACTTCTTCTTCGCCTTTTCCCACTAGGTGGGGTCAGCGGCCCGAATTCTTGATTTCCAGAATGTTCTGTCCTGGGCATCCTCCGGGGTGATCCTCAGTTCCTGTCCCTTCGGACGCCATCCATCCATCTCCCTCTTGGTCTCCCCCTTGGCCTTTTTCCTGGCACTCTCATGTCACCAACTGCTCTCACTGCATTGTGTTCTTCCATTCTCTGCATGTGTCCATACCAGCGTAGTCTCATTTCTCTTACTTTCTCTTGTATGCTACTCACACCTAGCTCCTTTCTGATGTCCACACTATTTACTCTGTCTCTCAATGTTACTCCTTTTATTCTTCTCAACATCCTCATCTCTGTTTTCTCGAGAATCTCTTCTTCCTTCTTTCTAACTGTCCAACATTTCTGTGCCACTGTCTGTTGTCATATATTTTGTTTGAAGATATATGGAAGTGCCAAGTTTACATCCATCTTTTTTCTCAAAATGTGTGTACTGATAAAGTAACTATTGCAAAGCTAGCAACACATACAGCAGATGTTTTAATCTCAAAGAGTGTTGGCTTTTTAAACCTGCCTGATTTTTTCATTGATCATGTTTGGTCTTACTAGGTATTACTTACCAAAATGTATTTTATTCAAACATAATTTTTTATTTAATTTTATAACAACTAACATTCAGGGTTTTCATAAGATATTATAATGCAATTTTTGTTTGTTTGATGATCTATTTCTATATAATTATCGTTACCAAATGTTATGAAAGAAATTGTTAAAGTTACTACCACATTATGTTGTATTATTTTGGGTCTAATGATCACCTGTGATTCCCTCTCCGTCGCCTCAATGTCTGTCTCCTGGTTCCAGCGAGAGTCTGAGTCGAGGCTGGGAACTGATGGCGACGTGTCTGTCATTCTTCCCCCCATCCACCAAGTTCCAGTCGTCCCTGGACGGCTTCATCTACCGCCACCTGGACCCCATGGTCAACACAGAGAAGGTGGGTACAGACCACAGTAGGCAGGTTGTCTGCCTCATACCACTAGCAGGGTCCTTACAGGGCTTGAAAGTCTTGAAAAGCCTTGAATTTTATTGGACCGAATTGTACAAAGTAGTCTTGAAAAGTCTTGAATTTAATTGTGGTCAATAAAATATGGTTTTGACTCAATTGTTGTGACAAATAACAGCCAGAAAAGGAAAAGCGTACGCACAAAAATAACTTGTGCACATTGGGAAATCGGCATTCCATTGTGGTTGGCGCCATTGTTTTCTTAGTCGAGTAAATTTTTTAATGTTAACCTATTTTACTGCCATTTTTAATGTTAACTTATTTTACTGCGCTTAAAAGTACATATGTCATTAAAACAGTCTTGAATTTATTTTTCAAATAGCCTTGAAAAGTCTTGAATAGCTTTGTATTTCAAATGTCCAGATGTGTACGGACCCTGCATTAGTGTCCTCGTTGTGGCGGCCACACAGTCTGTGACAGTACAATATGACAGGCCACCTTTGTGACATTGACGATGTTTACTATTAAAATTGTTTTTACTCGCAATTATCTGTCAAAAAGAAAGCAAATGAGGACATTAAGAAGTGCGTGTAACCAAGATGTCATGCAAGAAACAGTCATTACATCAGAGAGCCAGAGCAGACAAATCTAGGGTTGTAGACTCGTAGTTCAGAAATGGTACGACTAGAATAAATAAATGACAACTAAATTGCATTTAATAAGCCCGATATGGTCGTCAAGTTATATTTTTCTTCAACAAAATGTAAACATATTGTTCTGATTTGTAACCAACTCTACTGATATACCACACACTGAGTAGTTTAACCACAACAATTGTTGGTGTTCAGCTGTGGTGTTTGTGAATGTGAGAACTGCATATACAGTGTACTAGGAGCATATACAGTGTACTAGGAGCATATACAGTGTACTAGGAGCATATACAGTGTACTAGGAGCATATACAGTGTACTAGGAGCAAATACAGTGTACTAGGAGCATATACAGTGTACTAGGAGCATATACAGTGTACTAGGAGCATATACAGTGTACTAGGAGCATATACAGTGTACTAGGAGCATATACAGTGTACTAGGAGCATATACAGTGTACTAGGAGCATATACAGTGTACTAGGGGCATATACAGTGTACTAGGGGCATATACAGTGTACTAGGGGCATATACAGTGTACTAGGGGCATATACAGTGTACTAGGGGCATATACAGTGTACTAGGGGCATATACAGTGTACTAGGAGCATATACAGTGTACTAGGAGCATATACAGTGTACTAGGAGCATATACAGTGTACTAGGAGCATATACAGTGTACTAGGAGCATATACAGTGTACTAGGAGCATATACAGTGTACTAGGAGCATATACAGTGTACTAGGAGCATATACAGTGTACTAGGAGCACATACAGTGTACTAGGAGTACATACAGTGTACTAGGAGTACATACAGTGTACTAGGAGTACATACAGTGTACTAGGAGTACATACAGTGTACTAGGACTATATACAGTGTACTAGGAGTATATACAGTGTACTAGGACTGGTGCTGAACTTGTTTTTTCCCTCCTCCCTCAGGTTCCTGTGAGTCACTTTGCGGCCCACTGTCGACGCCGCCTGGAACGCATTTCTCAGACAGGAGCGAAGAAAGGCCTGCGAAAACCATCCATAGAGGAGGTAGAGATGGCACAGGTAGGTGGCAGGTGTACAAAGAGAGAATGTGGTTGTTTTGTGAAGGTAACTGTTAGATAAGAACATATATCATATTTTAATTATATAAACAATAAATAGATTTAATTTGACTAGTCCATGCAACAGCATATTTTGTATTGGTGTGTCATCTGCTTTCAGTATTAATAAAAAGATGTTATAAATATAACCACCGTGCTGCAAGCGTTGCCTCTACATGTTGCAGAAGTCCATCTTCCACCCGTCCATGTTCATGAACACCCTGGATGACATCATGCTGCTGCAGAAGGACCGCTACCCCGACCGCGTCCTGCCCTGGATCCAGACAGTGCTGTCGGAGGAAGTCCTTCACCTCGGCGGCACAGGCACCGAGGGCATCTTCAGGTGGGTGGCCGGTACTGTCCTCCGTCCCACCAGTCCAGAATGAAGGTTACATTAAAAGTTGTAAATTATATCTTATATTTGTATTTTAAGACATTGTGCAAGAGGTCCATAGAATAACGTTATTAATGTTTTAATATAACTTTTGTTTTTATATTAACTGTTTTAAGAGAGCATACACCACCCCCCACCCCCACCCCATCCCCCACAAGTACACAAGCTTTGATTGGACTTTTAACGCCCAGAAAGGACCCAGTCCAGTATATAGAAGAAGAAGAAGGTTTCACTAGTGACAGTAACCATCTACCATCATCTGGAAGCTCACCAAAACATCCAGCTGTAAAAATATCCAACTGCAGGGCCACTGAAACCTCCAAACACAAGCCCCCTGAGGTTCATAAACACCTGGCTGGGTCCTCCCCCTGCCCTCGAGGCCAACACAGATGGGTGTGAAGAATCAGTTGCTCTTTGGAACCTTCACTGACCCTTCTCTGCATTCTCAAACCACCATAACACACATTTAACAAGATTGCCACCTAGAGATTCAACTCTAAATGGCAGGTGGACAAGGAAGCCCTTTGGCTTATCGAGAGTCCAACCTATTATCTAAGTCTTAGGTATATGTCGAATTTATTTTAAAATATATTAAGACTACTAGCACCTACACAATCAGCTGATAATCTGTTCCATTCGTTAACTGTTCTTTGTGAAAATGAAAATGTTCTAATATCTAGTCTACACTGCTTCTTTGCTAATGTAACTCCATGTCCTCTAGCCTTTCTCTCTTCCTTGATCGAGAAAAAAAACAATTTGTCAATATTTTCATACCCATTCAATATTTTTTAAACACCTCAATCTGATGTTTCAATCTTCTGGTTTCTACTGTTGTTAAACCACATTCTTTTAGACGCATTTCATAACTAATATTCCTGAGTTTTTGTATTATTTTGGTTGCTCTTGTGAGAGGTAATACAACCGTCTCGATGAAGTACACTGCTTATTGACTATAACATTCAAAACGACTTCCTATTTTACCCAGGGTGCCCGGCGACATAGACGAGGTGAATGCGCTGAAGGCCCGAGTTGACCAGTGGTCACTGCCGGTCGGCTGCTCGGACCCCCACGTGCCCGCCTCCCTGCTCAAGCTCTGGTACCGTGAGCTACACGAGTCTCTCATTCCCCCGGAGTTCTACGAGCGCTGTGTGGACAACTACACGGACAAGGAGGTGGCCATTGACATCGTCAACAACCTGCCTCGCATCAACCGGCTCGTGCTGTGCTACCTCATTCGCTTCCTCCAGGTGAGGCTCTCACTCACTCTCACTCTCACTCCCACTCTCACTCACACTCACTGAGGCTCTCACTCACACTCACTGAGGCTCTCACTCACACTCACTGAGGCTCTCACTCACACTCACTGAGGCCCTCACTCACACTCACTGAGGCTCTCACTCACACTCACTGAGGCTCTCACTCACACTCACTGAGGCCCTCACTCACACTCACTGAGGCTCTCACTCACACTCACTGAGGCTCTCACTCACACTCACTGAGGCTCTCACTCACACTCACTGAGGCTCTCACTCACACTCACTGAGGCTCTCACTTACACTCTCACTCACGGATTGCCGCTGATTACATCACCAAGCAAAATGACAACTGCATTAATACACAGAAATGCACCGACTGACAGCTGTCATAATTCGATAGCTCTGGTGCCACACTGCACAAAAACATCATTTCTACTCACTCCACACTACATATGTGCTCACAGACATTCAGACAACTTGCATAATGCTGTTTTTATAGGGTACTCTTTGGTCAGGTAATGGCGGATGAACACCTTATTGTGGTCTTACATCATATGGGTACAGCTATAACTGCACACTAAGACATTGTACCATGTCTTGTCATATCTGTGCCACAGTTCAAAATGTTTCACGATACATAACAACATGTATATTTAGATAAACAATAATTTCCACAACATTATACAGTAAAGTATTGTTAAACCAAATGTGTATGAACAATGGAAATATGTAAAACGTTACAGGCATTAGATGAAATGACTCGTCATACAGTGAAATTTATTAAATGTTTTCACTCGTCAGTACCAATATGATGTATCAGAATCGTCACAGTAATGTATACAGTTGGTAATCCTGCCATTTTGGTTGAAATATTAATATATTGCATTATATATTGAAAAAGTAACTATTCATCATATAATGACAGATAATTTCCCTAACTGTTTGTTGAAGAGTTTACATGGCTCAGAACATTCACAAAACAGTTTCTGGTAACAATACTATGACTGGTAATATATTTAAAAAGTAATACAAATCTTTAAAAAGTAAGAACCCCATGGGAATAAAAAAATAAGATATAATAATAATACATTCCTGGGGTAATGGAAAAAAAACCTGGAAGTTTGGGGATCTGAGATGCAAGCCGACTAGGAGGAAAATATTAACATACACATTGGCTAGGTTGATTATAGTTAGAGGCCGTGTGTCTATATTTATCACTTGTTTCAGGTGTTTGCTGCGGAGCAGAATGTGATCATCACAAAGATGGACGTGAACAACCTCGCCATGGTGATGGCCCCCAACTGTCTGCGCTGTGAGTCAGACGACCCTACGGTCATCTTTGAGAACACACGCAAGGAGATGGGCTTCATGCGCACCCTGGTGATGCATCTAGACACTAGTTTCATGGAGGGCGTCATCTGAGGTCAAGGTCATCTCTGTGGTGGTTGCAATGAGAACGACGGTATCCAGTGAGACGAGATGATTAGCTGAGACGAATCAACCGTACAACGATGTCGTGAATCTATTCATGGAGCAGAAGACAGTAGATCTGATGGGAGCCGAGGGTTAGGGTGATTAAGGTCGCCGTGTGTTTGAGTGAGGGGTTGTGGTGGTTAAGTTACAGGCAGATCGAGACCCCAGTAAACGTGGGAATAAACCTGGGTGATTGAGTGAGCTGACAGCACAGGATCAGTGTAGTTGTGTCTGCAATATGTGGACAGACATGCGGACGTTAGGACGAGATGTAACCTGGGGTTAGGAGAGTTGACTTCTGTCCAGCTCACTGGGACTTACAATGCACTTGCACAGACATTTGTAATGCGGAAAACACAAGCACTTACATCTTACTTTATCTGTAATGGGGGCGACATGGAAACATAGTTGTTCGAAGCCAAATCTTACGTATTCCAAAGCCAAACCTTACGTATTCCATTGATGTGGATTATTTTCTATGTGACATTTCAGAGTATTTGATAATGTGTTTTACCCATGTCGTGTCGTGACAAGCTCCGTCTTTCAGCAAACAGGCCAAAGGCTAGTCACGTGCATTTGTAGATATAGTGGCAGGTGTTTGTTGTAATTCCTGTTCGTTCATGCAGTGTGGGTACTACATTGCTGACAGTGGAATCTACGCACGGACAGCAGAATGTCTACAGGGCAGTCATTGCTGCCATGTAACAGGATCGAGACACACAACACATCGATGTGATTATCAACTTTATCATGTCGCAATTTCAAAGGGAATGCCAAAGTGCTAATGTTAGTGCTACTCAAGTTGGGCACGTGCATGCGTGTGTGGATGTGTGCGTACATGTGTATGTTTGCATGAGAAGAATGAAAGGTACTTCCTGTGTTAAAAGATGGGAATTAACTGTATAAATGACGCGACAACCTGGTAAATTTATTTATGAATGGATGAGATTATTGATGAGTGAAAAATCGGTATACTTGTTAATACTAGTGCCGTTACTTGGTAACCGCACTGCATATGCATATAATATATATATATATTAGTTGTAAAGTATATAAACGCAATACAATTTGCAAACTCCTCCTGTAAATAATACGTCATGTTTGTAATTATAATATTATTCGTACGATTTATAGTGTACAGCATGTCTATCTAGACGGGCATTGAGGAACACAGCTTCGAATGTGCACACGCGTGAGCAGTCATGCGTGTCGTGTCGTTGTGTGCAATCAACCGTGTCGAGTATGTTCAGTCTAGAGTTGATGTTTCCATGTGTTACTGGGTGCATGTATTTGTGTTGTATTTATACGTGCGTGTGTTAACGCAGTGAGTTTGGGTCAGTGGGAGCGACATTTTATACCGCAGCGTGCTGCCCCCTATATAACCCACAGCGCTCATTCTCGCTGTTTTCGTGTGCTTGTCGAAGCAGTTATTTTTGTATAATATATTATGTTCCATGCTCTCACTTATGGCGCCATCTAGTGACGTTTCCATTCAGTATTCAATCGATAGCTTTGTGTTTGTTAATTGACGATCGCTGCTTAGCATCCGAGTAGAGTCTTTATTCGCATCAGTTGTGAAACATTTCAACGTGGTCTTTTATTTTAAAGAGCTAATGCACAAATTGTGTGTTGCAACATGGCGCATTTTGATTGTAAAGTTTAGACAGATTTCTGGATGTTGCCAATGGTGTGAAGACTTGAAATTGAAAGCGTTTTCTATGCAGGCCAATGGTGATGTTATCAAACTGCAACGAACAAATGTGTTAATATTTATAACGGTAATGCATCATTAGTAATACTGAAAAGAGAAAGTATTTTACAGCAGATGATGTCTAACATTGTTTATGAGTTGTTAATAAAGAAATGAATCTTAAATGTCTTAACACGTCCAGTGTTGCATAAAATATGAACATCTACAGTGCCCTCCTTACTGGTCGAGACTTCACATCTGCATTTGTGCCACAGTAAAGAATTGAATTGTCATTGCATAATCATATTTAAAGCCAAATTGCTAAACATGTGGACCACTATTTCTTTATGAATGCCTTCACTAAAGTTAAATATATTTGGGTTGTAAAAAAAAATTCTGCCACACACGAAAACATGGCAAACACGAAACAGTATGGAATAATATCCAAAAACTAATAAATTTACACATTAATATTCATGTGCCAGAGGCCAGCATAGGAACACATTTGAGCTGTGTCAAAATAGAATGTTTCGGACGATCCAACTTTTGTCGATGTCCAGCTGTTGTAGCTGGCTGCGACTGAGGACAGTGATGTAGCACGTGGTGGTATCAACCGTGCCTTAACAAACCCTTCTGGTGTGTCGGAGAGTAACTGTCGGATGTGTAGTTCTTGACACCAAGTGACGTGACACTGTGTCACAACTGTCACATCTCACGTAGGTATTGTGAGATGTTCGCATGAAAAATAAAAAGCTTATAAGTCTTGTTCAGTCTCTGATCTTTGTTTGTGCTTACGAATAGTTTTATATTATTCTGATAAATACCCATATAATTATATTAAAATATAATCCGTTTTAAAAGTATATTTATTATTTTAAAATACTGGTGTGAAATTAAAACTATAAATAAATTTGTGAAAATGTTCATGAAGTTGAAAGAAAAAAATGTTCAAAAAACTCTTATTTCACAATTAATAACATGTTACATTATCGATGTGAGTAACACATTATTAGTTATGAAATAAGAATTATTTTTGAATATTAGAAATAAATTGTAAAGGAATTAAAATGGTGTTTCTGATTTAGGTTTGTTTTTTGGCTTATTTTTTAATGGGGAACATCTTTAATACTTTTCCATAGGTTTTAGTCCTATACGATTCAGATTTTTCATCATGAAAAGAAGACCATTAAAATTTGCCGAAATGGGCAGATAGTAAGTTTTCCATAAGTGACAACGTGTTTTCACACGTGTATTTTTGTCAAATCGTACAATTTTATTTTGTTATCAACAACGTGACAAAAGCCTCCCCTGTCTACAGTCGGCCAACTACCAGAGCGGTGTGTCTAACGAGCACGGCTTGTAAAATATGTAAATTTTCTGGTTGACAACTTAATTATAGGGTGCAAAAGTACCTGTGAATTGGTAGCATACACTAATAATCCCCCCACTACTAAGCCTTACTCGATTTGAATTGAAGATTAATAAACATTAATAATCTGTTCCCCGTTTTGTATTGCGTGTGACGATATTTATCATGGTGATATGTCTTTCTTTGTCAGAAACTTCCCAGTACAATCGTTTCATCCAAAAACAGTCGGGCAAATTCTTTGGCAACAATTTACGCAAAACTATCCGGTAGGTGGCGGAACCATAATAGTTTAGCGTCACATTTCTCCCAACCGAGGGTGGTGGAATTTTGCTACCTGGCTGTACGTACAGATTCATGTTCACACCAGATGTCAAGCTCGTCAAAAGTACTCTCAACCTAACCCTAAATCTAATCTTAAGCACAACCCTAAATCATCTAAACCCTTTTCCTCACCAAAAGAACAACGATAAAGTTTTAAAAAGGTAAGTGAAGGGGTAGCAAACGGCCATCACCCCCAACGGAGATTTGTGCCTGTGGCATTCTTTTATCTACGTTTTAAGCGACGATATTGGGGAACGTTTTCACAAAGCCTTTGCCAAAAAGTTAAATCTTGGAAAAAAGCAAGGATTGATGTCGACAAAGCGTCATTTTTGATAGTATTAGGAATGTTATAGTAGAGTTATTCTACAGTGAACTGACCTGTTAATTGAACGTTGTAGAGAGTATACAGACGTGTATATATATATATATATATATATATATATATATATATATATATATATATATATATATATATATACTCACTATAAATCAAAATTAACACTTCTCTGCAGAGCTTACTGCTTCCTGGTGACGTGAAGTCGGTATCTGTCGGCTTCCAGTTTTCTGTCATTAACTCCGCAGTCCTATAATAATTATATGCACAGACACGCCAACCAAATTGGCCGGCAGGCGTGTAGACCTAGGTCGCCATATGGTTTCAGTAAAGGTAATTTGAGAGAGAATTGTTATGTCGGATTGGGTTACCGCATATATCACTTTTCCTAGGTTCAAAATGTGATTACGCGTACGCTTGCATAGCAAATATAAGTCTATGAGACAGTCAGGGCTGTTGTTTTGTTGCATTTGTGGATACGCAACGGCAACAACAAATTACTAGTACACCGTTATATTTTTTACAGACAATAACCCTTAAAAGGTTTATATGAATTTCATTATTACATTACAATTCATGTTCATAACACATCCAACATATTACTTAAGATGTATTAGCAAGCAAGAACACGCGCGCGAATAGCATACATAAACGTACATATACGGATATATACAGATATATATATATATATATATATATATATATATATATATATATATATATATATATATATATATATATATATATATACATATACAGATATGCAACACATCACACGCGTACGTACGCACAGCCTGTCGTCAGCGGTGACATCTGTCATCTTTTCTTCGTCTTTTCTTTTCCTTCCTCTCCTCACGTTTCTCTCACTGCTTTCGCTATCACCAGTCTCCAACTTCTATCTATTGCTGTAGTTCTCCATTCGCCTTCACTTTTTCCACATCTCTTTTAACGCAGTCCTCCAATCACATTCTCATTCTTCCTCGCCTCCCTTCCCCCCCACTTTCTGAGCATCTGCTCTCTTTGTCAAATTTTCGTCTCCCATTCTTTCCACATGACCGGCCCATTTCAACCTACTCCTCACCAGTTTCTTCTTAAAACTGTTCTTCATTCCAACCTCCACCCTCAGTTCGTTCACCCTCTTATCCGCTCTCGTCACTCCTACGATTCTTCTTATATATAATAGGTGTGTATGTGCATGTGTGCGTGCGTACATGTGTGCGTTCTCGTGTCAAGATAGATAGACGTGCGTGCGTGCGTGATACATGACTGAATCACTTTGTTACATAAATAAACATTCCATATACAAGTGTATGTGCGCGTTACGCACAAGGCTCTTTTTGTATAATATATAAACACACACACACACATATATATATATATATATATATATATATATATATATATATATATATATATATACATATATATTTATATATATATATATATATATATAATACAAAAAAATACGCATGCACACACACCCACACACACATACACACACCGCAAGGGTATTATGTGTACACGTGAATTCACATAGAGCCCACACACACGAACCGACGCATTCAGCGCCCCGCCCCGCCCCACCCTGACGCCCACCCCATCCCGCCCAGTCACCCGACCATACGACATGCCGTGATTAATAAATACAATTGACAAAGCAATTGAAAAGCAATGCTTAACCACACCCTAACTAGTGTGTAAATATAATTCACGTTAGTCATTTCTTGTTGATCCGGTCTTCGATAATCTGGTTGATCCTGATACCAGTTAATTGCTCCGTTAATCCTTATTCACGATTCCAGTTCTGCACGCTGTTTTAGGGTACCGGGCTGTATAATACTTATGCATGTGTTGTGTTGTTAACCGCGGTCAGTGTTGCAAAGTTGACCACTAGCTTCCAACAGTGAAATTATTGCTAGTAACAGTTTACATATTGTTTTATTCTTGCTCAGTGACACACTTATACCTACCGAGTTAATTAATGAGCGTTGCCAGTGTATCTCTCATCTGTCCGTTTCTGTTGTCTAACATAAACCTTAGAGAGCCGCACTGTGCGGATGAACGAGACATGTCTGTATAACATGTCTGTATAACATATCTGAATGTCAGTTTGTGTAACTATTGTTATATTATTGATTGTCACGCCTGTCCACACCCAGATAACATGCAAGCGTTACATTACCGTTTGCATTTGGCTAGAACCGTTTGAATTTGGTTACGGTTAAATCTCTAACGTTCCCGAAACGTTAGTTTTCGGTTGTTTTGGTTTCGATTGGTTTGGTTAGAACTGAAACGTTAGATTAACGTTAAATAAACGAGCAAAATAACGCCAAAAAAACGTTCGGATGTAAACGTTAAACAAACGTTTCTGCAAACGTTAAATTAACGTTAGATTAACGTTTGCATGCTGTGTGGGCATAGAGTGGGTGTAGGCCGAAGTACGATACCACACTCAACACTAAATCATGCTATAGATCACATGTCGTGTCCTATTTACATAGTGATATATATAAAATAAACAAAAACAAAAACAACGGTCGTTAATAAGTATAATACTGGCGTTATAACGATTTTGTATGTCATGTGAACAGTGTCGTTATGTCTTTCGGTAGTAAATACACAATGACTGGATATTCCAATTAATTCTGACAAGTTAATATTGATTAATATAGTTTTTTATGACACGATGACAACATGTATTGCGTAGACATGCTGTAAGAATATTACCCGTTTATGGTGCGCGTTTGAATCACACATTAGTTGAGATCACCATAGTTAGGTATAAGCCTATACAAAACCGAAGTTATCAGCATGTAATTTGTCTTTAAGTACTTTGTAAAGTTTTCAAGTATACAATAGCTCACGTAAACTATTATGGGTAGTTTATTGAGAAGATAATCATCATAATATGACATTATAACTACAATGTGTCTGCGCACATTATACCCGCTTCCTGTGTAGATGACACACCGTTGGTAGACTGGTGACACACCGTTGGTAGACTGGTGACACACCGTTGGTAGAGTGACCGGGCCGACGAGTCAATCAATGCATTGAATGACACGAATCAATAGCGTCTCAGGTATTTACGGCGTCGCTCAATATAGATATGTTGCGATTGCTTTGCACGAGTGACTCGTACAGGTCAAAGGTTACAGATCGGCGACACGTTTCCAAACAACATCGGTGTTGAAGAGACCCAGTGCTGAATGACTGAATACAGTTCATGCTTGCACACGGGTAGTGTTACAACATGTTACTTCTACTTGACCTACGTTCGTGGCTAAGCTTACCAAGCCACACAGGGCCTGCTGTTCCGTTTTGTGTAAAAGTACAGTTCTCTCTCGTGCGATTAACAAAAGAAACGAGTTCCCAAGAGAATGGTACCAATCCGTGATCACCCGCCTCATGCACTCTAAGATTTCTGAAATTTGCGGAATAAATCCGAAAGAGTACCTGTTGAAAGCAAACAGACGCACCGGTGAGCAGCTCTTATATGTAAGACTGATCTGGACAAGATAACATAATGGTCCGGTCTCAGCATGTCCAGCAACATACAGCAGACGTCATATCAGACTAGTGCAGCCTCCGTGTGGACATGACGAAGTGACGTAATTAACGTAAGTTTGACGTGAGAGTAACCTATTACGTAGGCACAGTCGTGTGATCTTTGTTCTCTGTTTGGACTCAAATGATCGTGTATGTCACACCCACGTAAACATCGCCTATAGCGGTTAACTACATGGCTGGATAACAGTTGACCGGCATGTTCCATTTCACAAAGGTTATTATTTTATGAAGAATTGACTATAATAATGTATTAATAACTACACCCACAGTGAACAAAAACACAACAAAAGCCCGCTTTATCGCCTTTCTCTAAAGTGTCTCATGCGCTCAAGCGCTCAGTGCCAGCAATATACATCACCCACGTGATTGTGTGTATTTAGGGAACGGATCAAAACAAGTGTCAGCATCCAGTCCACTCTACTCTACATCACTTA
The DNA here is from genome assembly GCA_964017155.1 of Oasisia sp. SBJ-2009. NCBI lineage: Eukaryota > Metazoa > Annelida > Polychaeta > Sabellida > Siboglinidae > Oasisia > Oasisia sp. SBJ-2009. Next base: position 16,341,866 of record OZ024857.1, read on the forward strand.
GAATAAGAATGGTTGACATCCATCCCACTCTATTCTACATGGCTAAGAAAGGGAATTGTCGACATCCAGCCCATTCTACTCTACATGGTTAAGAATAAGAATAGTCGACATCCAGCCCACTCTATTCTACATGGTTAAGAAGAAGTATGGTCGATATCCAGTCCACTCGACTCTACATGGTTCACAAGAAGAAGTGTCGACATTGGTTAAGAAGAAGAAGTGTCGACATCCAGTCCACTCTACTCTACATGGTTCACAAGAAGAAGTGTTGACATCCAGTCCACTCTACTCTACATGGTTCACAAGAAGAAGTGTTGACATCCAGTCCACTCGACTCTTAGTCTACATGGTTCACAAGAAGAGGTGTCGACATTGGTTAAGAAGAAGAAGTGTCGACATCCAGTCCACTCTACTCTACATGGTTCACAAGAAGAAGTGTCGACATCCAGTCCACTCTACTCTACATGGTTCACAAGAAGAAGTGTCGACATCCAGTCCACTCTACTCTACATGGTTCAAAAGAAGAAGTGTTGACATCCAGTCCACTCTACTCTACATGGTTCACAAGAAGAAGTGTCGACATCCAGTCCACTCTACTCTACATGGTTCACAAGAAGAAGTGTCGACATCCAGTCCACTCTACTCTACATGGTTCACAAGAAGAAGTGTCGACATCCAGTCCACTCTACTGTACATGGTTCAAAAGAAGAAGTGTTGACATCCAGTCCACTCTACTCTACATGGTTCACAAGAAGAAATGTTGACATCCAGTCCACTCTACTCTACATGGTTCAGAAGAAGAAGTGTCGACATCCAGTCCACTCTACTCTACATGGTTCAGAAGAAGAAGTGTCGACATAGAGTCCACTCTACTCTACATGATTCAAAAGGAGAAGTGTTGACATCCAGTCCACTCTACTCTACATGGTTCACAAGAAGAAGTGTCAGCATCCAGTCCACTCTACTCTACATGGTTCAGAAGAAGAAGTGTCGACATAGAGTCCACTCTACTCTACATGATTCAAAAGGAGAAGTGTTGACATCCAGTCCACTCTACATGGTTCACAAGAAGAAGTGTCGACATCCAGTCCACTCTACTCTACATGGTTCACAAGAAGAAGTGTATACATCCAGTCAACTCTACTGTACATGGTTCACAAGAAGAAGTGTTGACATCCAGTCCACTCTACTCTACATGGTTCAAATGAAGAAGTGTTGACATCCAGTCCACTCTATTCTATATGGGTCACAAGAAGAAGTGTCGACATCCAGTCCACTCTAAAAAAAGTAAAGGCAGTTCTTATATAGCGCAATATCCAATCCTCAGGACCGTTCAAAGCGCTTTACACTTTACTTCCCTGACAGACCTGTTCACTCAGACACCATCTCGGCTTCTCTGGGAAGCATCCAGCCATATGCTACAATTAATGCGCGAAGGCTGCTCGTACACATATCCACCACTGTCTATAGCCAGGTACTCATTTAATTCAGCTGAGTGAACTGGAGCAATGTAGAGTGAAAAAACTTGCCCAAGGTTTTAACGCCGCAGCCAGGATTCGAACCCGGGTTCTCGTAGTCGAGAGTCCGAAGCTCTACCCCTGAGCCACTGCGCTCCACTCTACTCTACATGGTTCACAAGAAGAAGTGTATACATCCAGTCTACTCTACTGTACATGGTTCACAAGAAGAAGTGTTGACATCCAGTCCACTCTACTGTACATGGTTCACAAGAAGAAGTGTATACATCCAGTCTACTCTACTGTACATGGTTCACAAGAAGAAGTGTAGACATCCATTCCACTCTACTCTACATGGTTCACAAGAAGAAGTGTCGACATCCAGTCCACTCTACTCTACATGGTTCACAAGAAGAAGTGTTGACATCCAGTCCACTCTACTGTACATGGTTCACAAGAAGAAGTGTTGACATCCAGTCCACTCTACTCTACATGGTTCACAAGAAGAATTGTCGACATCATCCAGTCCACTCTACTCGACATGGTTCACAAGAAGAAGTGTCGACATCCAGTCCACTCTACTCTACATGGTTCAGAAGAAGAAGTGTCGACATAGAGTCCACTCTACTCTACATGATTCAAAAGGAGAAGTGTTGACATCCAGTCCACTCTACATGGTTCACAAGAAGAAGTGTCGACATCCAGTCCACTCTACTCTACATGGTTCACAAGAAGAAGTGTATACATCCAGTCAACTCTACTGTACATGGTTCACAAGAAGAAGTGTCGACATCCAGTCCACTCTACTCTACATGGTTCAAAGGAAGAAGTGTCGACATCCAGTCCACTCTACTCTACATGGTTCAAAAGAAGAAGTGTCGACATCCAGTCCACTCTACTGTACATGGTTCAAAAGAAGAAGTGTTGACATCCAGTCCACTCTACTCTACATGGTTCACAAGAAGAAATGTTGACATCCAGTCCACTCTACTCTACATGGTTCAGAAGAAGAAGTGTCGACATCCAGTCCACTCTACTCTACATGGTTCAGAAGAAGAAGTGTCGACATAGAGTCCACTCTACTCTACATGATTCAAAAGGAGAAGTGTTGACATCCAGTCCACTCTACTCTACATGGTTCACAAGAAGAAGTGTCAGCATCCAGTCCACTCTACTCTACATGGTTCAGAAGAAGAAGTGTCGACATAGAGTCCACTCTACTCTACATGATTCAAAAGGAGAAGTGTTGACATCCAGTCCACTCTACATGGTTCACAAGAAGAAGTGTCGACATCCAGTCCACTCTACTCTACATGGTTCACAAGAAGAAGTGTATACATCCAGTCAACTCTACTGTACATGGTTCACAAGAAGAAGTGTTGACATCCAGTCCACTCTACTCTACATGGTTCAAATGAAGAAGTGTTGACATCCAGTCCACTCTATTCTATATGGGTCACAAGAAGAAGTGTCGACATCCAGTCCACTCTAAAAAAAGTAAAGGCAGTTCTTATATAGCGCAATATCCAATCCTCAGGACCGTTCAAAGCGCTTTACACTTTACTTCCCTGACAGACCTGTTCACTCAGACACCATCTCGGCTTCTCTGGGAAGCATCCAGCCATATGCTACAATTAATGCGCGAAGGCTGCTCGTACACATATCCACCACTGTCTATAGCCAGGTACTCATTTAATTCAGCTGAGTGAACTGGAGCAATGTAGAGTGAAAAAACTTGCCCAAGGTTTTAACGCCGCAGCCAGGATTCGAACCCGGGTTCTCGTAGTCGAGAGTCCGAAGCTCTACCCCTGAGCCACTGCGCTCCACTCTACTCTACATGGTTCACAAGAAGAAGTGTATACATCCAGTCTACTCTACTGTACATGGTTCACAAGAAGAAGTGTTGACATCCAGTCCACTCTACTGTACATGGTTCACAAGAAGAAGTGTATACATCCAGTCTACTCTACTGTACATGGTTCACAAGAAGAAGTGTAGACATCCATTCCACTCTACTCTACATGGTTCACAAGAAGAAGTGTCGACATCCAGTCCACTCTACTCTACATGGTTCACAAGAAGAAGTGTTGACATCCAGTCCACTCTACTGTACATGGTTCACAAGAAGAAGTGTTGACATCCAGTCCACTCTACTCTACATGGTTCACAAGAAGAATTGTCGACATCATCCAGTCCACTCTACTCGACATGGTTCACAAGAAGAAGTGTCGACATCCAGTCCACTCTACTCTACATGGTTCAGAAGAAGAAGTGTCGACATAGAGTCCACTCTACTCTACATGATTCAAAAGGAGAAGTGTTGACATCCAGTCCACTCTACATGGTTCACAAGAAGAAGTGTCGACATCCAGTCCACTCTACTCTACATGGTTCACAAGAAGAAGTGTATACATCCAGTCAACTCTACTGTACATGGTTCACAAGAAGAAGTGTCGACATCCAGTCCACTCTACTCTACATGGTTCAAAGGAAGAAGTGTCGACATCCAGTCCACTCTACTCTACATGGTTCAAAAGAAGAAGTGTCGACATCCAGTCCACTCTACTGTACATGGTTCAAAAGAAGAAGTGTTGACATCCAGTCCACTCTACTCTACATGGTTCACAAGAAGAAATGTTGACATCCAGTCCACTCTACTCTACATGGTTCAGAAGAAGAAGTGTCGACATCCAGTCCACTCTACTCTACATGGTTCAGAAGAAGAAGTGTCGACATAGAGTCCACTCTACTCTACATGATTCAAAAGGAGAAGTGTTGACATCCAGTCCACTCTACTCTACATGGTTCACAAGAAGAAGTGTCAGCATCCAGTCCACTCTACTCTACATGGTTCAGAAGAAGAAGTGTCGACATAGAGTCCACTCTACTCTACATGATTCAAAAGGAGAAGTGTTGACATCCAGTCCACTCTACATGGTTCACAAGAAGAAGTGTCGACATCCAGTCCACTCTACTCTACATGGTTCACAAGAAGAAGTGTATACATCCAGTCAACTCTACTGTACATGGTTCACAAGAAGAAGTGTTGACATCCAGTCCACTCTACTCTACATGGTTCAAATGAAGAAGTGTTGACATCCAGTCCACTCTATTCTATATGGGTCACAAGAAGAAGTGTCGACATCCAGTCCACTCTAAAAAAAGTAAAGGCAGTTCTTATATAGCGCAATATCCAATCCTCAGGACCGTTCAAAGCGCTTTACACTTTACTTCCCTGACAGACCTGTTCACTCAGACACCATCTCGGCTTCTCTGGGAAGCATCCAGCCATATGCTACAATTAATGCGCGAAGGCTGCTCGTACACATATCCACCACTGTCTATAGCCAGGTACTCATTTAATTCAGCTGAGTGAACTGGAGCAATGTAGAGTGAAAAAACTTGCCCAAGGTTTTAACGCCGCAGCCAGGATTCGAACCCGGGTTCTCGTAGTCGAGAGTCCGAAGCTCTACCCCTGAGCCACTGCGCTCCACTCTACTCTACATGGTTCACAAGAAGAAGTGTATACATCCAGTCTACTCTACTGTACATGGTTCACAAGAAGAAGTGTTGACATCCAGTCCACTCTACTGTACATGGTTCACAAGAAGAAGTGTATACATCCAGTCTACTCTACTGTACATGGTTCACAAGAAGAAGTGTAGACATCCATTCCACTCTACTCTACATGGTTCAGAAGAAGAAGTGTCGACATCCAGTCCACTCTACTCTACATGGTTCACAAGAAGAAGTGTTGACATCCAGTCCACTCTACTGTACATGGTTCACAAGAAGAAGTGTTGACATCCAGTCCACTCTACTCTACATGGTTCACAAGAAGAATTGTCGACATCATCCAGTCCACTCTACTCGACATGGTTCACAAGAAGAAGTGTCGACATCCAGGCCACTCTACTCTACATGGTTCACAAGAAGAAATGTTGACATCCAGTCCACTCTACTGTACATGGTTCACAAGAAGAAGTGTTGACATCCAGTCCACTCTATTCTACATGGTTCACAAGAAGAAGTGTCGACATCCAGTCCACTCTACTCTACATGGTTCACAAGAAGAAGTGTTGACATCCAGTCCACTCTACTCTACATGGTTCACAAGAAGAAGTGTAGACATCCAGTCCACTCTACTCTACATGGTTCACAAGAAGAAGTGTTGACATCCAGTCCACTCTACTCTACATGGTTCACAAGAAGAAGTGTTGACATCCAGTCCACTCTACTCTACATGGTTCACAAGAAGAAGTGTCGACATCCAGTCCACTCTACTCTACATGGTTCAAACGAAGAAGTGTAAACATCCAGTCCACTCTACTCTACATGGTTCACAAGAAGAAGTGTTGACATCCAGTCCACTCTACTCTACATGGTTCACAAGAAGAATTGTCATAACCCAGTCCACCCACGCTACCTGGCTCAGAAGAAGTCTCAGCATCCAGTCCAATCCACTCAACATGGTTCACAGAATATTGGTTGTGACTGGTGAAAACAGCTCTGATCTAAAACTTCCTACTGTTCAAGCAAAATGCTATCGAAACAGAACGCGACTTTTCTAACTTTTAAGATGTAAATGTATACACGGCAAAGATCTGCTTAAAGCTAACTGCGCAAATTAACACAACTTATTTCTTTCTTACAACAAATATATGCAAATTTGTTTAAAGGAACATGATACTTTCTTATACGTCAACGCTTGGTGTGAGATGTCCAATAGTTGGCTGTGTTGATAATCAACAGCAGTACTGTGTACTGTGTAATTAATGCAACATAGCGCCCACTTATAACTCCGCTTACAGACCACAAGGCCATGTCTCGCAATGAGTCTAATAATACATTGGTGCTTACATTCGCAACACTTGCTTAGTGGCAGGATTGAAGAACATCTGGGCCGTGGCCGTGGATGGGGAATACCGCCCCTCTCGACACGCTTGACCGGTCGGCACTGTGAGGCTGCGGCTAGCGATTGACCCCAAGCTCCAAGCGCGGCTTGTGATCGGTTCATTCGCGGCTGTTGACATCTAGTGCATAAATCAGGGCGTGTCATTGTCGTGATTGCTCGAAGCGTGGCGGGCCGGGCCGTCTCTCCACTGAGGTACGGCCGTAGCGGGGTCGCAGCCACACACACACCCGAGGACGCCCAACAGGCACCAGCGATATGACAGGTGGGTGCCGAAACTTATGTTACATCTGGTGGATTACCCCATCTGGTAAATCATCATCCGGGCAGCGGAGAATCGTTTATGTCGACGTGTGTGTGGAAGTGATTGACTACCACGACTGGGTTATCTAGAATTACGTATACACGACGGTCTGACTATAAACATTTACAAATGTAAAATTACACAGTGACATACAATGTGTTAGAACGACTGGCCCCTAAACCCAGTCGTCATTGTATAGGCTGTGTCTCCTTACCCATGTTGTCGTTCTGCTGTACCCTTGATGCGGGTAACACAACGGGAAACCTTCATTTCATACGGCTGCCCACGCGTACTTTATAGACGGGGGCATTGATTGAGCGGTGTCCCTGTTCCGACCAGGTAAACAATGGTAAGGTACGACCACAACAAAACACTGTCGGCCCTATACTCCCTCTAGCCACGCGGTTCTGGCCTCTCACGCTCCCTGCGTCGAGTCCTGATACAGCGGCTGAGATTGATATCAACCCGGCGATAGCGAGATATCCGTGGGCAGTGTGCCGATTAGACATTTACCCTGATCCATCCACTCCACCCCGTGTGTCGACAACAACTAACTTGCTAACGAGTGTGCAAAATAGCACGTAGTGGACATGGAAGTGGACATGGACATCAGAAGAGTTGTCTCTCCGTTAGTTAGTCCTACTTGTACTACAGACAAGCATGGCACCACACGTGCGTCAGAGAAAATGTTACCTATAAAGAGAAAACAATCGTATTGAAGTAAAAATAAATACTATACAGTCGCACGTAGAGAGGCGTGTAATGTGTAATTACTACGAGTGACTCCTGCGATAGCGACTTTTCAGTCTTAACAGGAGTCACTGACCCCATTTCACAGTTCTCTTAGTTACTTATGGAGACGTTTGTTTATGTATACCATTCGTACACTAGTTGGGGTCACACACAAAAATCTGTTCGTGTTCTCCCACAACAGCAGACGGATTTCTAAAGTTTCTTGAAGCGATTTATTTCGAACCGTCGTCAGTACGCTAGCCTGTGTTGTGTATAAGTGGACGTTAAGAGAGTCGCCCGTTCGTCTCTGGTTTAGTCGTCGTATGTAGATCTGTCTGTCGTTGTGTGCTGATGATGACGTTGACAGGAGGGTTTCAAGTGCAGTGTCGTCACATGTGTTTGTTCTGCCGCGCCCAAAGTCACGGCTAGACACTCGCAGGTGTCTCCGAGTGGGCGACTCAGTTCGCCGTCCACGACAACCTAGTGTGTACAAAACACGCCGTAAACCATAGTCTCAGTGACTTCGCCTTGATGTCGCCATACGTAACTTAACTAATAACCCGTGAAACTAGAAATTCTGACCGATTCTTAACGGATACACACCCGTGGCCAGGGAGTGGGGTACGATCGAGGGTCGATCTGCGTGGTTCAGACTTGAGTGGACCCATCACTAAAATAGGCTCCTTTGTGTCCCCCCGTGGGAGGGCAATTGTTATAATTGCAGACATTATTTTCTCATTCGTCTTCACTCCGAGCTGACCTTGGAGCAGATTGAATGGTTCCCAACTCACTCTCTTGGTGCGCTTCACCTTTCTGTGATTGTCCGATACGGATAGGTTAGCCTGATTTCGTGTCCCCCGCGTAAACTTGACATATATATATATATATATATATATATATATATATATATATATATATATATATATATATCTATATATATAATGTGTGTGACTGTGTGTGTGTGTGTGTGTGTGTGTGTGTGTGTGTGTGTGTGTGTGTGTGTGTGTGTGTGTGTGTGTATGTATATATGTGTATGTGGGTATGACTGTATGTGCGTGTGAATGTGTGTGTGTATGTGTGAGAGAGTCTATGTGCGTGTATGTGTAAGTGAAGTTATGTAATTTAATTATAATAACAACATATGTTTTCAGTGGTTATTCTTGAAACCGCAAAGCTTGAATCATCAACGGCATGGTTGCAGGCCTAATCGTGTACAGCTATATAATTGTACATGTCTTTGAAGTAATTATATAATTGGACGGCTTTGAACCCAATGTGAACACGTAAGTTCTTAATAACGTAACGCCCATATACTTACTGAAGTAGGGGTAAAATAACGACACCGATTGAAGAAATTCGATAGCCTCGAGATATAGGCGACTGAGTCGTGATACCCTGTATTGAACTGTAGCAGGTTTTACGACAATACAAAGGGTCAGACGGACCGCACGATTCACATCGTGTAAACTCATGACCTATATTGCGATCGCGGAATGTTATCCAAATACCTGATAAATACGCTTACAGATTGGTAAACGATGCCAGGCCTATGTACGCGCTACCGCTATTGTATCAATTGTTCAACTTTCACCGAGTCGCACAGCTTTAAATGGAATGATGTGAGGTTAGCTTAGGTCAAAACACATTTAACCTCTTTCATATGATATTATATGTTAAACGCTATCTGAGTTCTCTCGTTTGTTAATTTAAATCAGGTTTTTAAATTACATTAAATTTAAATTTGTAAATGGTTTTTAAATGTTCTCCCGTGGCCCGGTGACTGTTTTGCTTTCGGCTGTTACCGTTTGTTCTTGTCGCATTGCTTGACCATTTCCACTTTGTCTTCAAAACGAAAGTTGACAACTGTGGTCATTTGGAATAACATTACATCATATGGACACAGAGACAACGAATTATAGTGTTGCTTTCAACAGAGGTATGTTATGTATGACGCGGGCGGCACCAGGCGTGTTCTTTGCATTCAGCTCACAACGGTTTTTTCAATTATACACGCCAAGTGGTACATGACATAGGGTCTGAGTGTTTCGATGTTTCTTTTGCATTACCCGACCCCCTACTCTGGTTGAACAATGAATCACAGTCACTTAGAGGCGTGACGGTTATATACCACACCCGTCACGCACTCACGAATACAAAACGTTTGCGGTACAACACCGCAATTTTTTCTCAAACATTTTCGAGACTACGATGACAGCGTGATAGATGAAACTACTGTCTAGGTCCCAATGACATATTTCTCTAGACATACACCTTAACACTACGACTACAAACACGTCGCAATGTTTATGATGTGGCAATCCAAAGAGTAATTCACTTCGTGTTTCTAAACAAACATAAAACATCCAACTTAGGCCTAAGGCACTTTCTCAGTAGATGAAAGAGAGCGGTCAGATTAAACGGACAATTACACCGGGTAAGTGTTTGACCCAAATTAACTTGTTGTAATCGCGTCTCATGCTACATGAGATCAAATTATTAACTGAATTAATTAGCTTCAATCGCATTCACCATACTCGCATTGAATTCGAAAATAGTAGAAGCATATCATAATTATTTTTGCTTTTTATTATAGAGTATACATTATTGTATTATATTTTTACACAAATTAATTCATGCGAGATTGTCGTTGTATGTTGAACTTTAGGACTATGTTTGTAAAACTCCCTTTTCCTTATGTTGTCGAAAAAGCACATGTAATCCTAATAGTTTTGACGACGTAGTTATTGTAATTAGAGCAACCTAATCTAAACGTGTAAACTAGTGAAACATTCTCCAGACCAAAGCTCAGCTAACTCTTTTCATCTGGGTCGTTAACGAACTACAGAGGGCGTAGACTTCACTAGTTTCGTGACCTCAATTGAGCAAAACATCAGGTCGACCCAAGCAACAGACCAGAACGACGCCTTCATTGCAGTCATAAACAAGACAAACACTCTATTTATAGATGTATATAACATTCAAAACATTCTCCCTCAAAACAATAGGGTTCCAATCAGTGTATAGTGTCCATGTTTAAAACTGATCGTGTTTATCACTAAATCATATAATTATCTTTCCAACTCCAGCCCGTACTATAACATGATATTCAAATACCGCCCCAAACGCTCAAGTTCAAAGCTGATCACGTTCACCATAGAATGGTATCGTATAGAGCCCCCACCGCTATCTATTCTGACAACACGATATTCAGGACCGCCCATATGTATTTTGATTAGACCTGTGACAAATGATTGTTACCTGACTGTTACTGAATCTCTGCCTGCATTAAAGTTGACAAATAGTGTTTTGAACTGTATAATGAAAATGCTATATTATGATTACGAACGGTCTGTGTATGACCTTTGGTCCTGGAGTAAAATGCCAAACGCAGTTTTAGTCATTTATGTCATAAGCTGTGTGTGTGTGTGTGTGTGTGTGTGTGTGTGTGTGTGTGTGTGTGTGTGTGTGTGTGTGTGTGTGTGTGTGTGTGTGTGTGTGTGTGTGTGTGTGTGCATGTGCATGTGGCGTGCGCGCATGTGTGTATAGGTCTACTAACATTCCCACCAAAGCCCACATTTCAAGAACATTTCGTTTTCTTCAAGCACAAAGAACACTGTCTTCTCCCGGATACTTACACGCATAACAGTCACTAAAGGCGTAGTTTGCATTAAGACGGGCGGGGCCTGTGAGACAGAATCTCTTAGTAGCCGAGGTCATTATAACAGGGCGTCATAATAGTGCGTCTATTCAGAGTCTGTTGATACTGTCTACAACGATATGTTTATCTCCCCATTCGTAAAGAATCGGACGTAAGATGGGGGTCGACACTAAACAATCGGAGGAGATCGTAAATACACTTTGCGCATTGGCCCATAACCCCCTTATTTTTTTTTACATAAACCATTGCGCCTTAAATGATAGCATGGTAATGTAATGGGTGTGACGTAGCCTTCCAAACTCGTAGAACAAGTGTCAACAATAAAATTGTTGTATAAAACATTCTTTCAGTTATACTCATTTATACTACTCAGTTATACTACTCAGTTATACACATAAAACACTTTTCAGTAATGAAAACTGGCAAAATTTGTTTTAGTAAACATTGTAAAACAAACATCACATTACACTTCATAAACCATCTTTTGGAAATGGTTTACTTAAATTTTCTCTGAATGTGTATTAGTAGTAAGCAGACCAAAATTAACATCTTAGATCATAGAATCATAGAGCGGTGTGTGTGTGTGTGTGTGTGTGTGTGTGTGTGTGTGTGTGTGTGCGTGCGTGCGTGCGTGCGTGCGTGCGTGCGTGCGTGCGTGCGTGTGTGTGTGTGTAAGAGAGCATGGGTTTGGTGCGTGTTTTTGTGTGTGTGTCTGTGTGCTGTATGTGTGTGTGTGTGTGTGTGTGTGTGTGTGTGTGTGTGTGTGTGTGTGTGTGTGTGTGTGTGTATGTGTGTGTGTGTGTGTGTGTGTGTGTATGTGTGTGTGTGTATGTGTATGTGTGTATGTGTGTATGTATATGTATGTTTTGTGTACAATCACTGAGTGTCTGGGCGCAACTATTGAAGACTACTTGGTCGTCTTTGGTATGGTAACATGAAACGGCAAAACATCAACAAATCATGCACCGACTGACTGTACGACAAAA
>OZ024857.1:16358914-16398914 GCA_964017155.1 Oasisia sp. SBJ-2009
TTAGTGCACCTACTTAAATTAGCGTTTCGCTCGATTCCAAGACGTTCAATAGAGCATATTTGTGCCACAAACGTTGTAACACCTGTTTCGTTTAGAAGCCGATTTGACCGTCGCGTCCCTCCCCACCTAACTGTTGCAGAATTCAGTTAGAGATGGACGCCGTCGTGGTTACATTTTTCCGCCGTTATAAACGTTCCGATTGACGTTTCTGCGCATGCGCGATAAATGTAAAATCATAATTGTGCAGCGAAAGAACAAAGCATTTATGGTATAAATTCTACGGGTTGTTCGTTTGGATGTATATAACCTCTCAGCATAGTTATTTGTCGCAAATTAACACGAGGTAAACAAGTTTTGAGGCATGTTTTGATAGCAAGCGTAAATCACGTGACTATAGTGGGCCATAATCCGTGACAGTGATTTAAACAAACGTTATATTTTATTGTATTGAACGACATGTTAAGCAACTCTTCACAGTAATCATCACAGGAGAGTTAACGAACAGCCAGTAGTATTTATACCACAAATGCTTTGTCGGTTCGCTGCACAATTATGAGTTTACATTTATCGCGCATGCGCAGAAACGTCAATCGGAAAGTTTATAACGACCGGAAAATGTAAGCACGACACCGCCAATAACTTTGACACGTGCTAAACTGTCTGCGCCACTGTTTCAGATCCTTCGATGGAACATGGACTACGAGAGCAGTGTGGCGTCGAGTCGCCGGCAGGGGGCGCAGACCATGCCGCCTTCACGCGGTCACATGACCGTGCTGCCCACCCTCTACCCCATCCTCACACCCGCCACGGCGTGGCGCCCAGACGCCAGTCGGTGGAAACCCGAGTTCGATCCCCAGCCCAGTAACGTCGCGTGCGTCTACACCGTGCCACGTCCTTCTCACGCGGTCAAGCCGTTGGCCGAACAGAACATCGCATGGAGCCCGGCCATTTAGAGCTCGGATGGGGATGATGGCTGCACGGATAGACGGACTCTCAATGTATTTTAATGTTGTTATCTAACAGTCAAATGGCTGACAGGTCTTAAGTGGGAAGAAGCCAGACTACATCTGTCGACGAAACTCAAGCACTGGTTCGTTGCCAATAATGTCGAGTGAAATTCAGTTTTTCGAACAAATCCTCCACACTTTGTCATAAAGGAGATTATTTCAGACGACCGGTGTTGCGTGACCACAACGTGTCACACTTACACGAGCCGGTCACAGCAACTTTCGACAGAACCACGGTCATTTTGGCTGGATCATGTTAGGAATTGTTCCCCACAAACTGACCAACAGTTGAACCTTTCGTACTTGTGAACAACATCCGGTGATTTGGATAGAGATTGTCGTAGCCAAAACTGTTATTTTATAGGATATTCCTCAAACGATTGTTCTGACCGAGTATGTGTATGTATGCACGTATGATCACATTGGTGGAACTGAGAACTCAGGAAGGGTGTTCAAACAATTATGTGCATGCTACTGTTTTTTTCTTTTATATAACAAATGAAGACACGCATTTGTGTTACCTATGGCATTTGGCGTGTGTATATGCGTGCATGTTTTCAGGCGTGTCTGTGTGTGCGTGCGTGCGTGCGTGTGTATGTGCATACTGAATTAACGTGAAAGCACATGTTATTAATTGTATATTTTACATAAAGCATAGACTAGTTGCTTTTATCTGGACGGATTATGTAACATGGGTAAGCATTGAACTATTGTAATGTACGTTACCTTCACATACACAAATGATATTGCAATGTTGTGTACTGTTATCAACAACACACTGGGATCCATTTCGTAACACCTGCAGAAGTATGTACGAATTATATTTTATTAATAAAAATATGACTTATTATTGCATGTCATTGATAACGAATCTGCGTTGCCGTGTAAAATGCTGCTCATGAATTGGACGTCAGCCACACAACAAACAACAATCGTTGCAAGTGTGTCGAGACGACCGACAAAATATAATTTAGAAGTTTTAAACTGAAATGAACTTTTTAATGAAATGCATGCGATTGATGAAATGCATATTATAATGTTGCTTAAATATTAATTTCAGTCAGTATCCATTCTATACGTCACTTATTGTCATTATGAAGAATCTTACATGACATATATTGTTCCAAAGTCCTATAAGATGGCGTCATGCATACCAGTAATATGTACAAAAACAACCAGATCAATTCTCATTTCACGTCCTTCGAGGAAGCATGCTGATTGTTACCGCGTCTGTTTTGTCCATCCTCGCACTCCACGGCTGTTTGCCAATTGAAAGAAGTACTGTTGGCTGACACTGACGTAATCAGCAGCAGCGACCCCTGGCGCGCGAGGCTGGCTTTATCCGACGCAGCAGACATCCCCTCTACCACAGCACGTCCATCACGGAGAATACATTCTCGCAAAGTTCACCAGATATAAACATTCACAAACATCCCTAAGTAAGCATACAATCCCGTCTACGCCCATTTGTACTTCTTGCCACCACCTTTCAGTCTTGGCATCTGAATAGACCGTAAATACGGGTTATCGATCTGACTGTCTGCATTGACGACGTCCCCGGCGGTGGTGTTGGCGGCGGCGGCTGCCACAGCCGGGTCGGGCGGCCCCGGGGGCTTCTGCGGCGTCGTCGCGTCCTGCGAGTTGCCGGCCGACTCCGGCTTCTGTGCCGCGGCGCTGTCGGCCTCGGCTCGCTGGGCCGCCGTCGGTGTCTCGAGCTCCTTCGACGTCGTGTCCTCCTCCGTGTACAGTTCGAGCTCCTGGTCCTTCGGCAGCAGCACGGACCGGTAGGCCACGGGCTTAGGGCAGTTCGCTATCACTGCCGGGTTGAACAGTTGGTATGAGTTAGCACATGCACGGGTTTGTTAACTTTGACGTGAACAGAGGGTGACGGTATGACAGTAATAGTTCTGCATGTAGGCGTTGCGGATAAGTGGTTATACTATGATAAGTTAATTTGCATAATAAGGTTGAATATTGGTTAATGTTAATTAAGCATCTGAACGTTTATGTTGCATTAGGATATAATGCCCAGTTAATAGAAATTCGTTTACTAAACATACGTGCGTGTCCTTGTGTGTGTTTGGTGTGTGTGTGTGTGTGTGTGTGTGTGCGTGCGTGCGTGCGTGCGTGTGTGCGTGTGTGCGTGTGTGCGTGTGTGCGTGTGTGTGCGTATGTATGTGGGTGCATGCGTTCGAATATTTGCCTAGTTTCTCAATGCCTTATTACATATTAGCTCAGTCAGGCACAGATATACCAATATTACATATTAACTGCCCCTATTACATTAGATCTCTGTGCAGTGTATACATGATATTGTGCTCACGTGGGAAGGCATAGGGGTCGTCTTGGAAGAGACATTCCGTCTCTCCTGTCTTTGCTACAAACTTGGTCAGAGCCAGTTCAACGTCTCGCTTCTGTGTGGCTGCCTTCTCTCTCACGAGCTGGTACTCACTCATGGCCTTCTTGTGTGTCTACAGCATAACCAAGTGGTTGTCTACTTATATACTACACCAATATTGACTTGTGAAAACTTGGTTAACAAGTCTTTCCATTCACGTGTATGCCAATTGTGGCCCCACCATGTCTGTTTGATGACGGATGATTCGAGGATAAAAAGTCTTTCTTATTTGTCTATTTTTGCAACTAGCTTTAATGCATTCCCTTGTAACATTTCTAATAGCCAGCAGGCAATGCATCTCAAATACTTTGTGACTGTTGTGGCACAGTGTCTAAGTAATGGATTAGACTAACTCACTGGCTTGGCATCAGCTCCATGCAATCAGATATTCAGTTGTTCTGTTCAAAATTTGTTTATCAGTGTGGGATTATGAAACACTGGTTGTTGTAAATTTGTGAGCTTATTTGTTTCTTGTGAATAGTGACCTATTACACCTATTAACCTAAATGTGATAATTTCAAAGTGACTACGTAAGAGGTATACCTCTGTGCCGATTAAAATGTTGTCACAGATGCTTAAATTAATGGTGTTTTTTACGGCAAAATATATTTCTTTTGTAATTTATGTAATTCATTTGACAGATTTATACTGCATGAATGAAATCACACTTACCGGGGTTTGGATGTAGGTGTGTGGATCGGGAAATGGTGGGAGATAGTCTGGGATGTGGGTAGGGTGCTGCTTCCTCAGCCCCACTTGAAGGGAGCGGGGATTCGCTGTGGGTGCTGACTGGGCCGCTGAAGGGAAAGATGTAAAAGCAAAAAAGACAAGTTTTTATATAGCGCAGTATCTAGTCCCCAGGACCGTTCAAAGCGCTTTACACTTTAATTCCATTACCTATCTGTTCACTCAGACACCATCTTGGCTTCTCTGGGAAGCACCCAGCCACATGCTACGATTAATGCGCGAAGGCTGCTCGTACACATATCCACCACTGTCTATAGCAGCACAGGATTCGAACCCGGGTTCTCGTAGTCGAGAGTCCGAAGCTCTACCCCTGAGCCATTGCGCTGTAAGTAAACATTAGGTTCAAGGAAAAAAGGCACTGTCTTACTGCGGACATGCTTGGTGCAATTGTCAGCCGTAAGGACATAAACAGATGTGTTAGAATTAGAACACAGAAAGATGACGGGTGTTTGGGAACAACCACGTGCTGCTTGTGGCGACTCATAGTAGTTGTCAACATCACCTTATCAAATATGGTGGCTCCACCTTGAGGATTGTTTTGTATACTTTAACTTTAAATTTGCCAAACATTCAGCATATTAAATCTGGAGAAATTACTATTTTCCAGCAGTTTTTAAGTTTAACATTTGTGTCGCTTTCATGTTTAGCAAGTTCTCCTCCTATATACTCACGTGGCAGAAATACAGATTTATTTGCCCGTCTTGCATAGGTCGGTAGAGATTTCACATCAACACCTGAAAACAACAACTCTTGCATTCAAGCACCATCATCACACTGATTATACCAGGTTCACCTGATTGGTTGATTCACTGATCAATCAAATCAATCATATTAAGTGTTTAAATAAATTAAGTGTGCAAATTAAATATACAACACAAATATTTACACTACTAAACAATTCCAACAGATCAACAACACTTGTTTTAAATTCAATATTTTTCTATCTTCAAAGTAATTTTATGAAAATGTAAATGATCCTAGCCTCCACTAGAGTATTCAAGCTTCATTTAATTCAGTGAAATTAAAAGACAAACTATAAAAGTATGTCATTACATGTAAATGAATAATTCAAGTGGTTCTCAAAATATATTTTAATCATGCTCATAATGTCATGTTTGATGCACATCTGTGGGGTGATGTTTTGCCAATGTTCCTTGCAAAATAAAAAACCATGAGACCAATAAATTTGTGGTTTGACCCTCCAGTTGAATTTGGTAAACAACCTGATGTAACAACTAGAGTGCAATTAAAACATTTAGAAAACATTGTATTGTTAATCCGACTGTGGATATTACTTAAACTATTCACATCCTATATGATCACCAAATGACTGGATCCACAATAATAATACTAATAATAATATATAACATTTATAAAGCGCCATAAATGTAGAAATGTCCATTCGGAGGTGCTGTACATGAGTATGTATACATGTGTCGTAGAATTATAATATTAAGTTTGTTAAAGTAAATAAAATACCTAAAATATGTATAAAAGGTACTAGTAATAAATAACAAAATAAATAAATTAGCTAAAGATAATTATTAAAATAAATGGTATATTGATAACAAAATAATGTGTATGACATTTTGTAAAATTAATGTAAAACATGTACAAGATAATAAATAGGTAAAAATAAAATACAAATTAAATAAACTGACAGGTGTCTACACTTCATACACAGCCCGGAATAGGTGGGTTTTCAACAGTCTTTTAAAAGTCACGAGGCAACAGGTTTTCTTCATCTCGGTAGTCAGAGAGTTCCACAATGGGCTAGCCAGTTGAAGGAGCCGTCAATTGTCACAACTCACCCATCTCTATACACGCCATCACCACGTCACTCATGAGGGGCCTGGTCCGACAAGACAGTTCACAGAAGGCCTGGGCAGACCGACCCAGCTCAGACAGATCTGTGCAGAAAGAATGTGGTGAGAATCCACAGCTGTGTGTGGCTCGAGATTCACATTTTTGATAAATCTGATTTTGTCTTAATTTGTAAGGCCATAGCTGTACAAACAATGGCGCATGATAAAAAGTTATACACATTAGTTTGTATAGACTGTCATCAACCAGTGGTAAGCCTACATCAGGGGTTTATGCAGGAAAAATTATTGCCAGTCACACATGTTATGGTAGACACATGGATGTTAACTGTTAAACTAGTTTACAAAGTTTCAGATGTGTCATAAGACCTGAAATGGGCTGCAAACACACATATGACACCATTTACACTCACTTTCAAGGAATAACTAACAATATCTATGGTTTGCTCCTTCATTTTTGTTAACCGTCCACCACCCTTCCACCCATATTTGTGCCTGTCCATATTCGTTTTTACCCGTCCTAATGACGGGTGGACGGGTCTCTACATAAAGCTATGGCCTACATGTATGTACAGACCTGTAAGTTTTAATACGAGTCATTATTGTGAAACGCAATTAAGTGACTATACATGTGTATTTAGAAGATTATAACTGATAATAAACTATCATCATCCAACTGATCACATGAAACAGTATGCGTTTGATAGTAATATAAAATCTGTGGTAGACCTAAATTCCTAATAATAACATTCCACTTGGTGTTTAGTAGTACTTTTAAGTAAGTAATACTAAGTACAAAACAATCAAAGCACTTATTACATGTACATGACATCAATACAGGTAAGTTTTATGTGGTTACGACTAATTAAATCTTTTGCAGAAAATGTTAAATATATATGTATTTTTATTAATAACAAATACTTGATTTAAATTTTAAAAATTACACATTAAACACAGCGCCCAAAGCCAGAGCATAATGATAACCTCAGTTAGTGAGTTGCCTCACTTAAAAAAACCACTCGAAGATAATCTCATTAGCAAGAAGTGTTTCATTTGTCTATTATGACGCTAAGCAAGATATTCACTTACAACTTTGTAGCATTTCAATGAGCGTTTCAAGGGGCGATTCGTCGGCATTTGTAAATCCGGCCTCAACACACAAATGAGTAACAGCGACTTTCAAAGCCTTCCGTCTGGCAAAATGCGGATTGCTTGTATCGCTAGATGTCGCCATTGTACTTACAAAATACGTACTTATTAACTTATACACATATTTGTTTTTTTTAAACAGTGATTACAGTTATCTAAATGCACAGCCACACAGCCGAGCTAAGCTGATGAACATTGTATTATCGCTCACGCGAACGTAGTTTGCTTTGTTCTCGTTCCGTCGGGTGACGCCACTGGATAAAACCGTCGATTACTCAGGTTCCGTGAGGTGGCAGCACGTTTTCCCATGTTGTGTCGAACACTTAGGCCGACTTCGACTGAGCTACGCGAGTAACTCGCGTAACCCGAGGACTACCCGAGTCCCAATCGAACAGCATTAAAGTCAACACATTCTATCAATTATAATTAAAGTCCAAGAAGACGACCGTCACAATTTACACACTACACAACAGCTTACTTTATTTTATTTATTTACATAAGGGGTTTATGTCCGTGATCACGATCATCGGTGTTCAGTTGGATTACGGCTTTTTACGCGCGTAGTATTGCGCGCGCAGTGTAAATAATCATAAACCGGATACCACGTTGGGTTACGCGAGTAACTCGAGTAGCTCAATCGAAGTCGGCCTTAGCTGTATGAATATTATCTACTATACATGGCTTTATACAGACGTTGAATCGCTATAGTGCAGAAACTGTCATTATCGGCGTATCGGGATATATGTCCCAGACCCGTACAGCTTGGCCTTGGGCTTGGAGGCTTGACACTGACAGGACGGAATGGGTTGTTGATGTATCAAAGTGGCCCTCTGTAGATTATGGCTGCATTTACACATAGTTCATAAACACTCCGGGTATGTACACTGCAGAAGCACTGAAGTCATTCAGAAGTCACGATTCGTACGCACCGTATCTCGCAGCACATGTGCATGCATGCAGACTGTGGTGTATCATGCATGCATGTAATGTATCGTACATGTTACTGCTAACATTTTAAATATCCCATAACATTTCTAGACATTGATCTAAATATTGTATCTTGCCTTAATTTTATACATAAAAATGATGTATTGTTTTTGTCGGTATTTATTTATTTATTTGTGCGAATGTTTAGTATGTGTTTCACATGTAAATAGTGTAATAATTAGTTTTAGGTTTTTCTAGTCATCGAATTTACTTATTTACTATGTTTAATAAATTATTAACAGTTTTAATATGAGTAATTTAATATGTATACTTATTTATCTGAACATACTTTTGACGGTTGTATTTATTATTATTATTATTTTATAACACATAATGAGTAATTTGATATGTTATTATACAACACTTTATTATTATAATCACAGAGCCCTGTTTTTTGTACTGAGAGCGAAAGTCACAAAGTCATAAGTGTTAGATCATTCTGTGATTTTAATCATGCGTGGTTTATATGAATCAACACGTCCGATACGTATTCTGGTTCATGACAATGTGGAGAATAAAACGTCAATAGACAGTCAATATAATATTTGTTATAGTTTTTTAAAGACTTTTTTAACAATCTCTATAACAATGTTCTATAGGATATTCCCTGTAGGAAGTATTCCATAGAAAACTACTAAATACCCTATGGTTTTCTATAGAATATTATTCTATAGGCAATATCCTATGTTTTTTATAGTAAAAATCCTATAGACTATTGTATATAATTCTATGGAAAACTAAATGCAAACATCTTATAAATATTGTATAAATAAATCAATAGTTTTGTTTTGCAAATGCAAATGAATAATGAAAGCCTATTATATTTATATTATCAAAACACTATTATGACTGCATTATCATAGCAAAACAATAAACTAAAATCACTGTGTGGATGTGTTGTGGTGTAAATATACTGTACATAACAACACAAATTTACAAACATGTGCAGAAACGATGCAACAAATCCTGGTGTGCTCTTTGACTTTGGGCATCCATGCAATGTAAACGTGGACAGCTGCCTAGTTGACACAAACAACTTCACGCAATGACCCTTAGGCTTATCTGCCCCAATATTCCGGCATATGGGAAGTATCCACACTGACAGGCCATCTACATTTTCTGATAAAGTATAACAAGTGAAAAATTGCATTTTCATGGGCATGACCACCGGGTATGAACTTGTGGACAACGGTACACCGCCCTGTTTACATGTGAGCGCCTGCTGCAGCAGCCGCTTTCTGCCCTACAAACAAACCGCCATGTGCGTTTAATTTAATCATGACGTCAAAACGCAACCCCGAATTCTGCTATGTTGTGAGACGTGAAAGCTTGACATGTTCAAGCTTGACGTGTTCGTGTCCCAGTCACTAGATGGCGCCATATAAACAGCTACATGTTACTAAACGGTGTTCAAAGCATAAACTTAATAATAATGTCCTATGACTAATTTATCAGTAAACTGTAGAGGTTCGTCTTGAAGAGTTATAGACACCCACCTGAATGATTCTCGTCAGCGATGGGAAGCGGTTGGGATTATTTTATAGTACAGGCACGCACTCATGCACGCACGCACGCACACACGCACGCACGAACGCATGCACTCACGCATGCACTCTCACACACACGCGCGCGCAGACGCACATACGCACACATGCACACACGCACATACGCACCACGCTCGCACACACGCACCCACATACATACGCACACACGCATGCATACACGCATGCACGCGCACACAAATTCACGCACGTACTTGTTCTAATGCATATTTTGTTTTTAAAAGTAAAGGCTTCGTCCCTTCAGTTATGTCCCTCCAGTCGCCTCCCTTCAGTCGCCTCCCTTCAGTCGCCTCCCTTAAGTTGCGTCCCTTCAGTTGTCTCCCTTAAGTAGCCTCCCTTCAGTTGTCTCCCTTCAGTTGTCTCCCTTCAGTTGTCTCCCTTCAGTTGTCTCCCTTCAGTCGCCTCCCTTCAGTCGCCTCCCTTAAGTTGCCTCCCTTCAGTTGTCTCCCTTCAGTTGTCTCCCTTCAGTTGCCTCCCTTCAGTTGTCTCCCTTAAGTTGCCTCCCTTCAGTTGTCTCCCTTCAGTTGTCTCCCTTCAGTTGTCTCCCTTCAGTCGCCTCCCTTCAGTCGCCTCCCTTAAGTTGCCTCCCTTCAGTTGCCTCCCTTCAGTTGTCTCCCTTCAGTTGTCTCCCTTCAGTTGCCTCCCTTCAGTTGTCTCCCTTAAGTTGCCTCCCTTCAGTTGTCTCCCTTCAGTTGTCTCCCTTCAGTTGTCTCCCTTCAGTCGCCTCCCTTCAGTCGCCTCCCTTAAGTTGCCTCCCTTAAGTTGCCTCCCTTCAGTTGTCTCCCTTCAGTTGTCTCCCTTCAGTTGCCTCCCTTCAGTTGTCTCCCTTAAGTTGCCTCCCTTCAGTTGTCTCCCTTCAGTTGTCTCCCTTCAGTTGTCTCCCTTCAGTCGCCTCCCTTCAGTCGCCTCCCTTAAGTTGCCTCCCTTCAGTTGCCTCCCTTCAGTTGCCTCCCTTCAGTTGTCTCCCTTCAGTTGTCTCCCTTCAGTTGTCTCCCTTCAGTTGCCTCCCTTCAGTTGTCTCCCTTCAGTTGTCTCCCTTCAGTTGTCTCCCTTCAGTTGCCTCCCTTCAGTTGCCTCCCTTCAGTTGCCTCCCTTCAGTTGCCTCCCTTCAGTTGTCTCCCTTCAGTTGCGTCCCTTCAGTTGTCTCCCTTCAGTTGCCTCCCTTCAGTCGCTTCCCTTCAGTTGCCTCCCTTCAGTTGCCTCCCTTCAGTTGTCTCCCTTCAGTTGCGTCCCTTCAGTTGTCTCCCTTCAGTTGTCTCCCTTCAGTTGTCTCCCTTCAGTTGCCTCCCTTCAGTTGCCTCCCTTCAGTTGCCTCCCTTCAGTTGCCTCCCTTCAGTTGCGTCCCTTCAGTTGCCTCCCTTCAGTTGCCTCCCTTCAGTTGCCTCCCTTCAGTTGCCTCCCTTCAGTTGTCTCCCTTCAGTTGCCTCCCTTCAGTTGCGTCCCTTCAGTTGTCTCCCTTCAGTTGTCTCCCTCCAGTTGCCTCCCTTAAGTTGCCTCCCTTCAGTTGCCTCCCTTCAGTTGCCTCCCTTCAGTTGCCTCCCTTCAGTTGTCTCCCTTCAGTTGCCTCCCTTCAGTTGTCTCCCTTCAGTTGTCTCCCTTCAGTTGCGTCCCTTCAGTTGCCTCCCTTCAGTTGTCTCCCTTCAGTTGTCTCCCTTCAGTTGTCTCCCTTCAGTTGCGTCCCTTCAGTTGCCTCCCTTCAGTTGTCTCCCTTCAGTTGCCTCCCTTCAGTTGCCTCCCTTCAGTTGCCTCCCTTCAGTTGTCTCCCTTCAGTTGCCTCCCTTAAGTTGTCTCCCTTCAGTTGCGTCCCTTCAGTTGTCTCCCTTCAGTTGCCTCCCTTCAGTTGTCTCCCTTCAGTTGCCTCCCTTAAGTTGCCTCCCTTCAGTCACCTCCCTTCAGTTGTCTCCCTTCAGTTGCCTCCCTTCAGCTGCCTCCCTTCAGTTGCCTCCCTTCAGTCGCTTCCCTTCAATTGCCTCCCTTCAGTTGCGTCCCTTCAGTTGTCTCCCTTCAGTTGCCTCCCTTAAGCTGCCTCCCTTAAGCTGCCCCCATCCAGTTGCCTCCCTTCAGTTGCCTCCCTTCAGTTGCGTCCCTTCAGTTGTCTCCCTTCAGTTGCCTCCCTTAAGCTGCCTCCCTTCAGTTGCCTCCCTTCAGTCGCTTCCCTTCAGTTGCCTCCCTTCAGTTGCCTCCCTTCAGTTGCCTCCCTTCAGTTGCCTCCCTTAAGCTGCCTCCCTTAAGCTGCCCCCATCCAGTTGCCTCCCTTCAGTTGCGTCCCTTCAGTTGTCTCCCTTCAGTTGCGTCCCTTCAGTTGCCTCCCTTCAATTGCGTCCCTTCAGTTGCCTCCCTTCAATTGCGTCCCTTCAGTTGCCTCCCTTCAATTGCGTCCCTTCAGTTGCCTCCCTTCAATTGCGTCCCTTCAGTTGCGTCCCTTCGGTTGCCTCCCTTCAGTTGCCTCCCTTCAATTGCGTCCCTTCAGTTGTCTCCCTTCAGTTGTCTCCCTTCAGTTGCCTCCCTTCAGTTGCCTCCCTTCAGTTGCGTCCCTTCAATTGCGTCCCTTCAGTTGCCTCCCTTCAGTTGCCTCCCTTCAATTGCGCTAGCAACTCTGTTGCTTGTGTTTTGGAACATTTGAGACCTCCAACTGGGGTCTGGCTAGTTATTTTGCCAAACAAATGCTACATTGTTTTTTTTATATACATATGGTCTATGTCAGCAATATTTAAGTATACAATAAATATATTGTTTATGGTGGTTTTAACTGGGGTGATTGAACAACCAAAATCACCTTCAACACTGTCACACTTTTATTTAAATACATTCTAGCTCTGTTCGATCAGTACCATAACCCAATGTCCACCGCCATTTTAAATGTTGATGTGAATTGAATGTAGCTATGTAAACTAATGAATTCAGCGAATTCAAACGCCTCGTTTGTGTGTTTCTATGGCTGCAACCATGACAACATTTAAGACAACAACGCATGCAAAACAAATTCCACTCCTAGTCATATTACCAAATAATGGTGTTCTTCGTCAACTTATCGTGTGGGTGTTACGTCTCAATTATTGAGTCTACTGCCAAGTTATGCGTGTGCTAGTTTTGCCGAAGTTACTTAGTGCAAATGCATGCTTGCAAAAACAGTGTTGTTTGGTGCGATGAAATTGTAATTCATCGTTGGGAAATTCTACCACAGTCACGGGAAAACCCTGGATTGCCAACAAGCTTAACCACACAGTACACTAACTATACAGCTGATACAGAAATGGCTCTAATGTATTTCCAGTCGAGCCGATCAAAAGGAACGCGTGCACGTCTTTCATACGGCAATCAAAGCGCGTAAACAAACAGCCCAGGTCGATTGTCGAGTCTAGTTAGAAACGTGTAACCGCAAGCATGCCATAGGCACAGTGACTGGGAATTTTACATGAGGGGTTTTCCTGTTTGTCAACTTCCTCCTACATGCAAAACGTTTCTTCCAAGCATAAATAACACTTATCTTACGAATAGATCTTATCAGGTTTGTTGTCATGTTGCAAAAGCTGTTTGTTTTGACGACTGCAGCGTTTTTCATTGACGTAAGTTAGGACATGTCCAATATTTCCGTTCAACTGTCGATCGGTATAGGACATGGTTAAGTTTGTTCATACATTTTCGAGCATTTTCCTGTCACCAAGCTATGTTGTTAATTTTGCGGAAAACATAGGTGGTGACAGAGTGCTACATGAAATCACTGAAGGAATAACAGCCTGCGACTGAATAGGGTGAATAAGATTCGAGAGTCGACGAGTGCGATAGTGATCAAAAGAAACGATTTTTATGTAGGTCATATCATTGAAAATAAAACCCATTCAGCCATGTTAAAATTTTCCCTCAATTATAACATTTAATAGGCATCGACATGAGTTCATGGTGGTGGTTTTGTATAACGCTCTTTTCGTGTACTATCAAATAAAAATCAAATAAGTAAATTAATCAAATAATTAGTTAATCAGTATATCACATAAACATTCACTTAACTAGTCATTCGAGTAAGCAATCAATCCATCAGTTACCCGATGAATGGTTTATTTCAAATATATATATATATATATATATATATATATATATATCTTAAACGTAAGCGGTACGTCCAGTCCACAGCGAGCTTGAAATCATGATTTTTTTATTGGTACAGTCCGTGTTATTGTATACGTCATGGCGCGATCATCGCCTGTAATGACATTAACGAACAAACATTTAACAGAATCACAAGACACGATATGAGACGGATATGACGTTAAATTTTGAAATGGTTCTTCACAGACAACTTCACAGCAAGGAATAATGACGAGGATTCAGAGAGTAGAGAAGTTGCCACCATAATTACGACACAGTGTAGAATGCCGAGGCATCAACACTGGCAAGATAAGTATCTTTCAGAGTAAATAGGTTATGCCTCTGGGCAGCTGTCAACGACGCTTCATGCTGGGCACATATATAAACTGTAACGCTACAACGCTAGACGAAACGTTGTTGACACGGTAAACCGTTCACACAACAGCAAGTTGTAAGCTGAAGAGAAAGACAACACACAGAAAACACGAGAAAATAGGATCTGTGCTAGATGAACCATAGATGAATGTACTCGATTGCTGAGCTCAACTTCACACGAGTTGTGTTATTTACATATACATGAACGCATATAAACGCGTATAAGACATATAGGAAGCAAATCATAACAATAAACGCCGCCTATAGCAAGAGTTGTCCTACAAACTCACTACCTCGTGTCACCGCCGTCGTCCACCCGTGTTGGGAGAGGAAGTTGACTGGATGAGGAAGGAACTGAGGTCGAATAAAATATATATGCCTTGTTGGGTAGGATGTGATCAGAAGTGTACCGATCTTTACATCAGTAGGACCCTGTCTACATTGTGGACACATCGTAGCTACACTTCACCAGTCTTCGTTATCAGATCGTTATCATCCATACACCAATCTCCTTGGACGATGTGTTATGTCATCTAGTGTTTATGGCGAACTGATGTCGCATCAGCGATGGAAAACACTGAGCAAACGCATCTTCACAGCGTAACTCGTCACATCATTTCAGTTGAACGCCAGTGCACACGCATTGGGAGATGGACTAGAAAGAGGTAGATATGAAGAACAGTCTGGACGGATAAGATAAGGGAATGAACGTTCGTGAAATGCAAGTGGCAGCAAAGAATCTGCAGAAATGGAGACAGATGGCGAGACACACGAACACCGGAGTTGTCCCGAAGCCACCCACGGCTCTGGGGTAGATGGAAGATGGAACAGGGATTTGCCCTAGACCACGAGGTAAGTGAGAGAAGAGTGTTTTCAATGTTGTGAACATACATAGGAATGCTTAGTGTTGACTTGTCATGTTGTCTGTCAACCGTGAAATGTATCGACTGCGGGCTGGGGATTGTGGATTGAATAAAGGATGTGAATTGCGCCTAATCTGGACCTGGATTACGTGCAAAGTGTGGATTGTGGCTTTCTCTTGTTAAATTTTACACATCTTTTTGAAATGTAATATGTTTCTTGACCGAATACACGTCGGTGCCTATACATTCTCCTCAGACCGCAGGACTGAGGGTTTAAGCAGTCCTTGTTCCCAGCTGGTGTCCGCCCACGGAAACAACGCCTTAGGGGCACGGTATAGCCACATCCATTCACACCTTCAAGGGAAGGCTGACCATTCTAGACTTTTAGGCACTTCTTACTTTTTTGTCTATTTGGCCAACTCTGCAGTGATACACTGGTAGTTTTTATATGTACCTTAAACAACGTTTTAAATATTTTAACTGACACAATATCCATTGTGTACGTACGTCATCCACATTGTCCATCATCACGACACTTCAACAATGCTCCGGCGTGTGATTATGCACTTAAGTGGAAGAAGAAACAGAAGCACACAGAGTTTCTTTTACAATCTCAGCCAGGTGAAACATGGTAACAATTACATGTACAGTCACCACAGTTTGCATTGTTGTCTGCACATTGATTGCACGCGAAAACTACATTGTACTTGGGCCAGCAGAAATATATCACTTCAAACGGATATAACTAAAATTCCTCCACTTGCAGCTCTGCCATTGTGCGCGATATCTCCCGGGTAATCTGTGTACTCGCATTACGGTATCCGGCAATCTTCGACAACATCTATTCGCTGAAACGGGTGGCAGCGATAGTGTTCACGGTTCGATGGTTTGACGTCACACGGGAAGATAATTATAGAGTGGGAGCTTGAACTTGTCGTCTTTTATCGTTTCTGTTTGCAGTCATTGCCACCTGAACGTATGCTAGATCATTAATATATCTGCTGCGCCGTATGTGAAACATTGGCATCTTGTCAATACATAATTATGTAGAAAAAATTGTTATTGACGCAAATCAAACTTTTAAGTACCCGTTAACTAATTTTGCAGTTTGGTTTAACATATTTATGAATGTGTCCTTTGTGGCATGCGATATGTGCACGCTACGTGGAGTAGGTCATCGACCAAACCACACGGACGCGGTAAGGGAGCATAGGCAGAGGAAATCCAAGAGGTTTTGGAAGGAGGGACTCTATAGTAGATACATCAAATCATCGCCAAGTCACACTTAATGTGTATGTCTGTGTACATAATCGATTGTCTTTGCTTGAATTCCCAGACATTGCCTGGCTAAAGTTGAATGTAAATTTCACTCTCGTTTGTAAATAATCTAACTCGTCAAAGAACAAATGACGCGTTGTTTCTCGCCAAGTAATCATATATTTTCCGAGAGGACGACGGATCTGCTGCTGTGCATTTGGATATGTCTGGTAAGATTAAAGAAGAGATGTTCGGCAGCAAAATCTAATATGCATTTGAGGTGTCACACTGGATTGATGTGCCACTCGAATTGTGTTGTATATGCGCATTCTGCGTTGTGTTATCTGGAGTTAGCACATTGCAGAAGAAATTGCGAAATACGTTGGACCAGGAACCACCAACGGCAAGCATCTAGCTGACCAGTAGAGGAGCAATATAATAGCATTCAGTCAATTGACATTACGCAATAGCAACCATTTGCAATCTGGTGAACTTTTGACGGTCGCTAACAAGAACGCGAAAAGCACAACGAAAGATAAAGCATCACGCTTAAATTTAGAAATGCCTGACATCATCTCAAATGAAATTTCAAACATTTACGCACATCAAATTTAGCGGAAAACATCGCTCAAACCAGGGTACGGAGGAGTACACACCTATTTCCTTTATCGCGAAATCACGATTCCTGTCAAGTGTATAACAATAGTCAAGTGAGTCAGGTGAGTCACGGTTCGCTCGAGCGTCACGCTTTCTTGAGATTGGTGTAGCTGAATGGGGGACTCCCCGCTCGCTGGCCCCGCTTGCCTTGTCTCCGCTGCGCGGCTTCGATTGGTTGCAGACCAGCCGGGGAAGTCCCGCAACGATATTCACCTGAAGCGTCGGTCAAACCAGCCACGCGTGACCGCTGAACTAGCCACGCGTAACGTGTGTCTAGCGTGTACATCGCACGACTTTAGTGTTCTGTGGCTGTGCATACATTACATGTAGTTTACTACACACCATAACTCGGCAATTTAACTAGAGTTGCAAGAGTGTACTGCATTTTAGCCGTGTGACGTTTGCAGCGATCAATGCATATTTACGAGTTGGCGTGTGTAATCTATGCACACTGTATTATTGGAGAAATCAGATTTTTTGTATATGCACGCATGTTTATTTACTCACCCGGTGTTACGGTTTTTATTGTACTCTTCTTTTTATCAGCTTATAATTCATGTTCATCTTGTCGTGCCAACCGTCTGTATACTTAGCACTGTGACACTTGGCGGAAACAATAAAAAGAGACGTTATATATTGCTTTATTATTTGTAATGCGGTGTGATTGTCACTTTAAAATACCAACATCAACTTCAGTCTGTTGGTTAATGCAGCGCTCCGGTATATGAGATGTAGCATCTACTTGTGATGATTCTAATAAAATATGGTTATGTTCTGATAAATTATCAAAGGCTCAAAGGTCATAATTTTGATGCCACTATGTTTTACTGCATACGTCATAAAACAATCTGGCTGGCCGTTACGTTGGCGGTGACACTCGGAGCGATTAACGACGATTTTAATGCTATTGATTTGTAATTTGTAGGAGATTGATAAGTAAAC
Organism: Oasisia sp. SBJ-2009; assembly: GCA_964017155.1. Classification (NCBI taxonomy): domain Eukaryota; kingdom Metazoa; phylum Annelida; class Polychaeta; order Sabellida; family Siboglinidae; genus Oasisia; species Oasisia sp. SBJ-2009. Next base: position 16,376,768 of record OZ024857.1, read on the forward strand.
CTGATATATGCTGCGCTTGGGCGTCGCAATCTATTGCACTTTTTACATGGATGATAATTATGATAGTCGTTGCATTCTAACGCTGCCCGAAGACAGCATGCAAACATTACATCAACGTTTGCATTTGGTCAAAACCGATTCATAGTGGTCATAGCTAACCTTCTCCACACGATAGTTTTTGGCTTGGTTAAAATTTAGACATTAGCTTAACGTTTAAAAATGAGCAAAATGACGTTAAACTAATTCGCATTAAACGTTAAACAAACGTTTCTGCTAAGGTTACATTAACCGTAGATTAACATTTGGGCTCCTACTGACATTTCCAATCCTTCGCCGTCAACAGCAATTTAACCTCCCTGGACCTTTCACCTTTCCCTGATTGTGTCAGGTGTTTTACAATGCAGTGTGGCAGTGCACTCTACGATTTGCTTGATCATTTGTGTTCGTCAAGCCCTTGCAGCCTTACTTTCTCCTTTCCCAGTATGTCTTCTTCTTCTTCCGAGTACCGCCTAGCCTCACCATGCTGAAGATACAGGCGGGCGAACAGGAAAAAAAATTAGAAATGTATATATATGTGCCCTCCTCGCTCCCCCATACTTCATACTAATGTTCAGCTAAGTCGATCTACATCTGATCGCTTCCCACGGGCAATTCATTCGATCTCCTATCCACATAGAGGTCTACTTATGGTGAAGCACCACTTATGGTATATGGCCCGCCCGCTGTTGGCGATAAGTCCACTAGCGAGGCTATCAGCGCAGTCGCCTGGTATGACCGCATTCCAATAGCATGACACATCTAACAATAGCCACCGTAGCCAGCCTTTCAAGTCACGACGATTACTATCAACAGAGTCGGTCACCGAGCCGACACTTGACACCGAGTCCTGATTGGTCGAGTGTTCGCGGGGAATCCCCTCGCCGCTCACCGGACGTCTTGAGCAATCAGCGACAGTGATTGGTTGAACTCTGCCGGGAAATCCCCTCCGTGTTTGTCGCGCTTTTGGAACCTACCCAAGCGTGCTCTGTGTGCTGTGATGGTATCGCGTGAGGTCATCGTGTCGTACGGCGGGGAGTGTGTCCGCTGTCACTCGACCCCTCCAGGCTCCAGGCGACTGCAACTGTAAGGCCCCGTTATTTTTTGGGTGCAAAACTGGCGGTTTGCCAGCATGAATGACAGGGTCAATCTAGGGTTTTGAGGGGCGTCTAGCTTTGTTACTCATTCACTTATGAAAAAAATAACAGAAAAGAGGACACAGTTTATAACACAAATACACTATCATTATTATTTATAGTAGAATAGATATATGCAATGTTTGAAAACTAAATCCTGTTCATGTATAATGTGTCTACACGTGTTCTTTGGTGGTTTATTCAACACAACACATGGTATTATCGTCTTTCTACGTGGATGTTAAATGTTTCCTGAGACTGCAGTAAATGCATCCGTACGTTCAGTATACTCTAAGTGTGAGACAACATATCAAACATCGACCGTTGGAATAATTATGCGCGAAAATATTAACGACAACTAAGGGAGCCGTTGTTGGAGTAAACCACATACACGGATCCACTAGCAGATTAGTATCCGATAACAAACGATTCCAACAGGATACACTTGGTGTCTGTTCAATTTCGAAACAACATTGAACCAACTTATTTTCACCTGCATTACTCATACTTCGTGCCAAAGTCAGTGAGTTTCCGCTTTACTTATTTAATTGCGCTATTAAGGGTTCAACATCATCGTAAAATATCTACCATGCAGCTGAAAATAGTAGCAGACAGTAATTATTTTTTAATTTGGGTGAATCAGTGTCTCCCAGCAAGATGTACAGACAGCTGACGCGGTGTGGTTTCTATAAATACAATTGTGGGAAATCGTGAGTCACGACACAGCAGAGACGACACAACCCGTGGAGACAGTGTCCTGTTGTCTCCAAGGCACACATGCATGCAAACACGAGATGTCTGTCTTGCCAAATGTCTCTCTCACCTCACCATAACCACAGCCTAACTCCACACATAACCACACATCTCCAACCTAACCATAACCACAGCCTAACTCCACACATAGCCATACATCACCAACATCACCATAACCACAGCCTAACTCCACACATCGCCACACATCTCCCACCTAACCACAACCTAACTCCACACATAGCCATACATCTCCCACCTAACCACAACCTAACTCCACACATAGCCCCACACATCTCCAACATAACCATAACCACAACCTAACTCCACACATAGCCACACATCTCCAACATAACCATAAACACAACCTAACTCCACACATAACCACACATCTCCCACCTAACCACAACCTAACTCCACACATAGCCACACATCTCCAACATATCCATAACCACAACCTAACTCCACACATAGCCATACATCTCCCACCTAACCACAACCTAACTCCACACATAGCCACACATCTCCAACCTCACCATAACCACAGCCTAACTCCACACATAACCACACATCTCCAACCTAACCATAACCACAGCCTAACTCCACATATAGCCATTCATCTCCCACCTCACCATAACCACAGCCTAACTCCACACATAGCCATACATCTCCCACCTTACCATAACCACAGCCTAACTCCACGTATAGCCATACATCTCCCACCTCACCATAACCACAGCCTAACTCCACACATAGCCATACATCTCCCACCTCACCATAACCACAGCCTAACTCCACACATAGCCATACATCTCCCACCTCACCATAACCATAGCCTAACTCCACACATAGCCATACATCTCCAACGTCACCATAACCACAGCCTAACTCCACATATAGCCATACATCTCCAACCTAACCATAACCACAGTCTAACTCCACACATAACCACACATCTCCAACCTCACCATAACCACAGCCTAACTCCACACATAGCCATACATCTCCAACCTAACCATAACCACAGGCTGTCCACAGCCTAACTGCACACATAGCCACACATCTCTAACCTCACCATAACCACAGCCTAACTCCACGCATTGCCACATACTTCCAACCTCACCATAACCACAGCCTAACTTCACACATAGCCACATACATCCAACCTCAACATAACCACAGCCTAACTCCACACATAATCCAACCTCACCATAACCACAGCCTAACTCCACATATAGCCACACATGACCCACCTGACCAACCATACAATGGCGGCGTGGCAGGACATTCTCTCCATCTCTTTGACTGTTGGAGAAATTAAATGTTTAGCCACGAAACACCATTCTACTACAATGATGTGACCCTAATTCACTAATTCATTTTAACATCGTAGATATATGTTCTCGAATTGTTTTTACTCTTTACGCTACAGACACAAAACTTATTAGATTGATGCAAATAATTACAATTTCTAAAACAATCTCAGTAAAAGTGTCATCGGAGACATTAACAATTTATTTCCAAATCCGTTGGTAACGTCAGTTTCTTGTCAACGTGGCCTTAATCTGTCAAAGAAAAACACACTTTGGTCTACATTGTCACAATTCAACACATACTTAACTTTCGTTTTCACTCTGTCAGTTGTTATGGCAATACTAAAAAGTGTACACACTGAACAGAAAGCACTGACGACCAAAATGTTTATTTGTAGTATGACAAGGCTTCTACATATCGGTATCAGTATGCACGCTCAGAAAACTGTTCCATGTGACATCTAATTATGTTTTATTCGTTCGTGGGAGATAATATATCGTTTAATTGCTAAAGCTACGTCAAATGTAACCGATGTTATCGCGATTTTATGGTGCGTATCACGTAACCTCCCAACTGCGTAAGTGACCGCATATGCTGGAATATTTCCCAGGATATTAAACCAAGGGATGTTCCCCTGGGAAGCTCCCCAGACATGACACTGTTGACGTCACACGCAGCTGACCTGCGTTACTATAAGCCACAGTCCACACGTGACCAGTATAACCGTTGTTTTCTTCGTTTATACCTAAAGACAACAAGTTGTGTACCTAAACATCAAGCCCTACACACGTGTAGTATGAGTCCCGAATTATCAGAGTGATCCGTCCCCAGTAGAACGACAGGGCGCACAACGGTTGCTGCATAAGATGGATGAATTTGTTCCATAGTTAAAATATAATTTCCCAGGCACAAAAACCGGCATACACGTTGAAAGTAGGTGTAGGCAAAACTCTAGAAAGAACATGATAGACCAATTAAGTTTTGGTGCATTTCTTATTAAATAGTGATGGTGATGGATTTGCTATGTGAACAGACAGAACGGGTGTGTGTGTTTGTTTGCAGATATGTATGTAACACAAGTACATTGTATGTATGTATGTATGTATGTATGTATGTATGTATGTATGTATGTATGTATGTATGTATGTATGTATGTATGTATGTATGTATGTATGTATGTATGTATGTATGTATGTATGTATGTATGTATGTATGTATGTATGTATGTATGTATGTATGTATGTATGTATGTATGTATGTATGTATGTATGTATGTATGTATGTATGTATGTATGTATGTATGTGTGTATGTGTGTATGTGTGTATGTGTGTATGTGTGTATGTGTGTATGTATGTATGTATGAATGTATGTATGTATGTATGTATGTATGTATGTATGTATGTATGTATGAGTGTATGTGTGTATGTGTGTATGTGTGTATGTGTGTATGTGTGTATGTGTGTATGTGTGTATGTGTGTATGTGTGTATGTGTGTATGTGTGTATGTGTGTATGTGTGTATGTGTGTATGTGTGTATGTGTGTATGTGTGTATGTGTGTATGTATGTATATGTATGTATGTATGTATGTATGTATGTATGTATGTATGTATGTATATGTATATGTGTGTGTATGTCGTGTATGTGTGGATCTGTGAATATACAGCATATGCATAGAAGCACGCATGATGGTGTATAGACCTGAATGAATGTTTGAATGCGTTGTTGTTGGAATTATATAATTAAATGATTGCATAATTTTTGCATGCAAGTCTGAATCTGCGTAAATGTGCACGTGTACATACATAGGCCTACGCACCTATACATGCAACAATAACGTACCAAACGCATGTATAGGGCCGCATTGGGACATGTAGGGCTACGTAAATGCGAGTGCGTGGAATAAGATACGATTAATCACCCCGTCGTAATTACAATTGCCATTGCTTACATCCCGTGTCATGAAGGACCTATACATGTGTTTGTTTTTCATCCTAAAACAACACACCCGCTACACCCAAGTGCATGTCTGATGCCAGACAAGTGTCACTGGAGTATGTCAGTGTCGCTCCCAATGTGTTACATCCTGGTCACGTGACGGAATGTACACTGTAGGGCAAAGACCGCGCGAACTTAATCGCTCATCCCCGTGTCCCATTTCTTCCCCCACACACCAGTGTTGTCAACCACGCTCTCCCCTCACGTGCTACGACACACCTCACCCGCCATCACTTGCCATCATCCGGGTCAAGTAAACAGTAAACACACTCGCCGGACGAGCCCCGTCGTCGGCTCGCAGCAAGTCGAAGTTGGAACTGTCACCGGGTGACCGTATTTGAGAGGTGACCGTTAAGTGCAGTTCGACTGTAGACTATTTGAAAACAACGTGTTCATCTCAGCAGAGTTAGACATGTAGATAATTGGGTGTACTTTGTTTAGTTTTGAATGTAGTGCGAAAAAACAGCGTTTTCGATGAAAATGTTTAACACAAGTTATGCTATAAACATTCGATCAGTACAAAACTGGGAAACCGTAGCGTGATTCGACATAAACATTGCCATGTAGCATGTAACATATAAGATCATACGTTATCAAAGATACATGAAGACAATTATATATATATATATATATATATATATATATATATATATATATATATATATATATATATATATATATATATAATAACGTATTACACAATATCGGTTAATATTATTAATACATATGGTTTCATAGTCGTGGCAACACTGGATAAGTTGCTGGTATGTAGATAAGTACGATTCCTCTTTATAATCTGAGGAGTAGTGCTAACTGTGGGTGATAAAGGTATTTATTTTGAAGCACAGTGTTAAGAATTGTTTACATAATTTCTTTGCATGATAACGTGTGCATAATAACGATTGTTTGCATAATTTCTTACACTGACCGGTAAGGCTTTCCGCGGGAGACATTAATTTTAAAGTCTGTGTCCTACATCCGTATGATGGTAGACGTGGCCGATGTCGTGATGGTCAATTGTTCTGTAGGCGGACATAAATTATTGAGAAATTATCTACAATTCTAACGAAAGATGGGAATGTGAACCTGGGGTCCAACCACACTTAAAAGGCTTGGCGATTGTGCATTGAGCGACGAAATTATATCCTTGACGAAAATAACACCAAATTGCAAGCTTACAATACTGCGAGAACCAAGCGGCCACAAATCGACGTGGGTGAGTCACTGAAAGTAGGTCTTCAGCGACAAAAGGCCTCTAGGTCTGACTCAACAAACTACCCCGCCGTGCGGCCTTGTCGCTGATTGGGTGGTCGCTGATTGGCTTTGGCTGCGCGACCAATCGTTCGCCGCAGTTGATATCGCGGACGACTCGGGGAAATCCCCTGTAAGCTCCCCGGTCGTTGGCAGGGGCCTATATGAACGGCGTCGGGGCGACTTGGGCAGCATAACCACTGATTGTTGTCGTAGAGTGCGCACACTGACTGGATTTACCACGACGATTACCCCACGAGAGTAACAATACTTGTACGTGATTCGATTTTAATCGACCTCATCAACCATGACGTGCAGCCCGTTTCACGCGGTAAGCAATTGCTGTGTTTGTATGTGTGTGGAGATCATAATGATGGATTGATCTGTTTCATTTTTATATCACCGAGAGCTTATATCTACGTGTACAAACCGTTTGGTTGTTACAATGATTTAACCACGTACAATACGTTATTGCTGCGTTATCATGACTGGTGTACGTGTATTTATATACGTGTATTCACACTCGATGTTTGTCGCCTCTGCAGTTGTGCACCGACATCCCCGACACCGACGACATGCTCATGGACACGTTCTACCCGGAGCAGTCGAAGTCTTGTCTCGAGCTACTGGGCCAAGTGAAGGAGGAGACGAAGGAGTACACGCCCCTCATGCCGGCGCCCCGACGGCTCGACTCCGACGAACGCGTCACGCTCCAGTCGTCACCCAACAGTCGCTTCTTCTGTACAGGTGAGTCTGGCGGCGACAGCGCGGCCTCAACGCCGAGTTGTAAACTGGTATGGCGGCACATTTCGGAGACGTCAATGCGGATTAATATTTTGAAAATGAAACTACGTGCGGTGTTTCAAGTGTAATGTTTGTCTTCAATAAATGTCCTCCGGCGATATCGCGTGTAGTAATCGTGGCGTGAAACTTTGGTGTTTGCATTAGAGATAAGCCATATAAATACCGGACATGTTACATTATAGGTCTAACACGTGTTATGGCTGAACGACGGATGTCCACATCGGTGTCAGTGTCTGATGTTATGTTGTCTTTGTTCAGACGAGATCGACCTGAAGAGTTGGACCAACAAGCACCCCGATCAGTGGGGACCCCGAGAGGTCCTCGACTGGGTCTACTACGTCGCCGACCAGTGCCAGATCAGCGGTATCCGCGGGGAGATGTTCAACCAGAAGACGGGCACCGAACTGTGCCGCTTCACGCGCGACCAGTTCATGCACCTCGAACCCAACCACGGCAGTCTACTGTACGGGTGTCTGCACAAACTGCTCCTCAGCAGTAAGTAGTCCATGTTATCATATATCGAATAAACATAAATAGGTTTTTATGGTGCTAAGTAGTTGGTAGATAGAATATTCTAAATACAAGATGAATACAATAGAAACAAATATTACTACGTGGAGTAAAACAATTTATAAAATCGAAATGGTTATATTATTCAGATAATTGTAATAACAACTTTGCTAGATTTAATTCCAGATTCAAGAATGTTCGTGGCACTTCATATCATATGAAAAGTAAAACTTCAACCACATATTTAATTGTTCCTGTCTTGTCTTGTTTTAGGTAACTTCCACCCCCCGCCTCACATGGACGTAGCAGTGCCTACAGTCGTCGAGAAAATGGACTATGGTAAGTCATTGATTGATTACTACTGTATCGTGTTTAAAACAAGTAATTCACCAAAATCAACAGTGGTAGACGTCAGTTGTGGTCGCGTGAATTCATGTTTCCTCAAGTGCCTATCACGTTTTCTAGTGGACAGTTTGAGCACACATAGCCATAAGCACATTCCATGACGAATGTGTTGTTCTTGTTTACAGAAACGGCCTGGACAAGTCCAGCAATGGCGGCCGTCCAGCGACCGACCACACTCAACAGCACCGCCCGGACACTGTCAGGCGCCGCCGTCAAGATGAACGGAACACTGTACGACTTTGACCTGAAGGAATCGTTCCTGGAGATCGAGGAGGAATCCGGCTACAGCACAGGAGGTGTGTGTCTGTTTTCTATGTGTCCGTCCAGTGTCACTTTATATAAGACGACTTGCAACATCCCGTTAAATCGTATGTAAACCCAGCCACACCGAACAGCAAATGACGTTTGTAACGATTACAATAATCCCATTGTATAGTGGTTGTAGATATCTCACGAAATACGCCAGGACTTACAATTAAGCTGCATTAATCAACGTGTTCGTTCCTTCCGCAGAGTCGACGACCGACTACGAGTACATGGCGCCCTACGTCGACCTCACGACGTTCGGCGAAGTCGGCTACCCGAAGTTGCCGTCCATCGAGCTGCTTGAGGACGCGACGGAGCAGAAGCCACGCAAGCGAGCGCCCGGCCGGCCTCGCAAGCGACGGTCCAACAGCGGCTCGAGCTCTGACGGAGAGACAACCTACAGCGCCCCGCCCGGCCGCAAGCCTGGTCACGGTAAGCATCACACTACGTGCTCACTTCACGTCAAAGCAATGTAGTTGCTAACACTAATACATTACGACAGTTTGGGTTTATGCACGCCATTTTGTGATAGCAATAAACTAGGGAAAATAGAAGGCGTGATCATTTTCAATACAGCAAAAACTCTAACGATTAGCGGGGTATGTATGTATATATATATATATATATATATATATATATATATATATATATATATATATATATATATATATATATATATATATATATATTCAAGGTCCTTTGTTGCACCAATTCTAGTTATTCTAGTTTAAGTAGTTAATGAAAATATAAGAAATACTGCAGAATATCGTTTAATGCATAGATTTCCGTAAGGTCTGACATTGGACGTGTTTCAAACATGAAGCGTGCTCACGGACTGTATGTTTCGTTCTACCTACAGTGTCGAAGGGCAACCACTTGTGGGAGTTCGTGCGGGATCTCCTGGCCAACCCCAGCTACAACCCGTCTCTCGTGCGGTGGGAGGACCAGGCGAACGGCGTCTTCCGGTTCGTGCAGTCGGAGAAGGTGGCGAAACTCTGGGGCGAGAAGAAGAACAACATCACGATGACCTACGAGAAACTCAGCCGAGCAATGAGGTGAGCTTCCGGTCATGCGCATTGTGACATTTTCGAAACAATAATTTTTTTATAAGTGAGCGACATGATGTCTTGGACACAGTGGTTCATGTGGATTTGAATACAGTTCCTGCCTACCGAAAAACATGATAATTTAATACAATAGTTGTGCTCAGCAGGAAGAGTTTCTTCTGCCGTTCTTGGTTTTACAGATGAAATAATCGACTAGTTCTACTGTTAAAGTAGGTTTTATTGTATAGTGATGATATGGCAAAATATTGTCTGATGTCGAATCAGGATAATTTAGACTTCATCTAATGCTAATGTTTGAGAAGAAAGTAAACTCTAGGGTACATATAATGCGATACCATCTGTAATGTTTACTGCAAGCACTATGCAAAACGTGAGTTCTTATGACATGTTTTCGTTGTATTTCAGATTCTGTCGCTCTGCTGGTTACTTCGCCGACATTCCAAAGTCAGACCGATTCCCGAAGAAGTTGTGCTTCAAGTTTGGCCCGAAGGCAACGAAGCTGAAGTGTGTTTGAATGCAGTGCCTCCTTCTCTGGAACACTGTAACACGCCACCTACTGGCCTGAAACGAACTGAACGATGACCACAGGTCACGTGACAACCGTGGAGGACGAAGCGCCGTCTCGCGGAATGACTGACGAATACTGGTTTGCCCGGTGATGGGACCCATCATGCAGTGCGCGCGTTGAAGAAACCGGTGCGATAAGAACGATTGTGTTATCCAAGATCTCAGCATTTATTAAATGCATCTTGTAGCAATTCTTGCCACACGAGAAGCACACCGTTGCTTAACGAAGAAACTCTAATTAAACTCTGTGATGAAGTATCACATAAAGGTAATCACGGAGATGTGGTTTAAAGGTATCCCGAAGCGGGATTTATGTAGGACGTAGTGGAAACACGTCTGACGAGAGAGATGTCAGACAAGTATGACGAAAGAGCTGTCAGCGTGTTTGGAACTCTGTTATTTAAACGAAATGTTTGAAACATTAGGACACTACGGAATCTCAATACTTATGTTGGTTTTATAAGGAAAGTTTATTATTGTAAACAGGCAGCGTCGGAATCTGCGATGAGATGCCGTTGTTCTCAGTTGTAGCAGCGACTTGTTCAAACAGATCTAGTCAAAACATGTGATTTAGACGGATACCGTATGTATATAAATGTAATTATTGTAAATAGTATTGTAAATATTACGAATCGTATTGTAAATACGGCTGTAAATACTACTGTAAATTGTAAATAATGTTATGCAAGAGATGCAGATTGTACAGTCAAACGTTATATTTGTTATCAACTCGTGGTACATGATGTTACCGAAATGAATTGTTAATGTTTACTGTTGAATTAAAACTTTTAATTCGAAACAATTTGAATTCGATATTGGTTTCCCTTATTCGTTCATGTGTCCATTACTAGTTGTGTCCATCACTAGTTGTGTCCATCGCTAGTTGTCACCTTCCCGGAAGCTATAGCTGGGGTCGTTGTTCAAACATTCACCGTGTGTCAGTTTACCCAAACATATGCAACATCTTTACACATTTATGCATTTTCAGTCACACAGTCTCTCACACTAAACTGTTAATGTAGGTATCTAAGTTAAAGTTATAAGGTATTTTACACGCTGTTTGTCACCCTGTGTGCCAGATTACAATACACCTTCCGTGAACGCTGCCCGTGCGGGGGTTTCCCTCAGCCGTCTTGCTGCATGTTGTCATGTCCGAATATTGTGGTTTTGCCAAATAAAAATGTAAGTTCATCTAATTGTATAGCTATATCCAGTCCCTGGAACCTCCCAAACGCTCTACACTTTACTCACTGGCAGACCCGGTCTAGCGATCATCATCTCCACATTTCGGGGAGCATTCAACCATTTTGCAATCAGGGATGGGTCACGTACATGCACAATGTACTTGAATACAAATACCAGTACTTTCACTTTAGCCAAGTCCATGCACAAGTAGTTGTCTAAAACTGTTGTGAAATATATGGTGAAAGATCCAAGTACAATTACAAAGTACTTTGAATACTTTATCAAGTACAGGTATGTACACTGAACGCACTACATTTTTGTTTTATATTGGTGAAAATCAAAGCGACGAAAACAAACAAATCAAATATGATGCGCTCAAACTTCTCATCAGTTGCTCTACACGTGTCTGTGGCTCTTAAAGAAAGACACACCATGTCCATGTCCATGTCCATGTCCATGTCCATGTCCATGTCCATGTCCATGTCCATGTCCATGTCCATGTCCATGTCCATGTCCATGTCCATGTCCATGTCCATGTCCATGTCCATGTCCATGTCCATGTCCATGTCCATGTCCATGTCCATGTCCATGTCCATGTCCATGTCCATGTCCATGTCCATGTCCATGTCCATGTCCATGTCCATGTCCATGTCCATGTCCATGTCCATGTCCATGTCCATGTCCATGTCCATGTCCATGTCCATGTCCATGTCCATGTCCATGTCCATGTCCATGTCCATGTCCATGTCCATGTCCATGTCCATGTCCATGTCCATGTCCATGTCCATGTCCATGTCCATGTCCATGTCCATGTCCATGTCCATGTCCATGTCCATGTCCATGTCCATGTCCATGTCCATGTCCATGTCCATGTCCATGTCCATGTCCATGTCCATGTCCATGTCCATGTCCATGTCCATGTCCATGTCCATGTCCATGTCCATGTCCATGTCCATGTCCATGTCCATGTCCATGTCCATGTCCATGTCCATGTCCATGTCCATGTCCATGTCCATGTCCATGTCATGTCCGCGTCCGCGTCCGCGTCCGCGTCCGCGTCCGCGTCCGCGTCCGCGTCCGCGTCCGCGTCCGCGTCCGCGTCCGCGTCCGCGTCCGCGTCCGCGTCCGCGTCCGCGTCCGCGTCCGCGTCCGCGCCCGCGCCCGCGCCCGCGCCCGCGCCCGCGCCCGCGCCCGCGCCCGCGCCCGCGCCCGCGCCCGCGCCCGCGCCCGCGCCCGAGCCCGCGCCCGCGCCCGCGCCCGCGCCCGCGCCCGCGCCCGCGCCCGCGCCCGCGTCCACGTCCACGTCCACCTCCACGTCCACGTCCACACACACAAGTACTCAAGCACTGGAGTAGTTGAACCCATCATTGGGTGCAATTAATGCGCGAAATCTAGTCGTACACAAATAGTCCCCTGTTGTTTGTAATCAGACACTCTATCACAGCTGAGTGACGTAGAACAACGTAGAAAGATCAAACATATTGCGACATAGCACCACAGGATTCGAACCCGGGTTCTCTAGGTTGTGTCTCCGACGCTCTAGTCGAGAGTGTGTCCGAAATTCCGTGTGACGGGATCCATTTCAATAGTTTGACATAGTATCGCTGTAGGAATAGATCACGTGACGGATAGGTCAGTTTGTTACATCACAGAGTCGGACATCATTATCGGCGGGGCTATTGGTGTCAAATGGTGCATTCTGGTACATGTGTATTGTTTAATGGCATCTACGTCAGATACTCTTCGTCAAGTCTCCCTGACAGAGCTGATGTGGCGTAGGCGATCACCGAGCAGCCACGCCCTGGCACACGTCTTGCACATGCGCAAGCAGCTTTTCCTGCTTCCAGCAGCTGTCGCAATGCCAAATTTCGTGTTTCACTTTTGCTTCTGATTATATAATTGGAAAAATGAAAGATGCGATGGTTATGTGCATATGAAGTCAGGTACATTATAGAAAAACCGGACATCAAAACCATCTGGAGCTGCTTTTTGTTTAGATAGAATAAACGTACATGTCATCATGTACATATTTGTGATATGCCACGTTTTGTGGTTATTAGGGTAAAGTTCTAAGGTGTAGTAAAACAGTGAAATGTGTTGCACGTTACACATTACCGTTACGATAAATAAAATAGTGATCTAGGTAAAAACGTGTACGGTAAATCCAAAAGGTTACTCGCTTCACTAAGTAACCCGGCAACGCGGACACACAATACCACACATCCTGGATAAAAATAGCGCCGAAAATACACACTACAATTACAATTGCTGACACCGAGGAGGAGTAGGAAATTTTATATGACGTAGCGCTCATTCATTACGAAAGGAAGGTCCGTTCGTCTACTTCCTGATTGGCCAATGAGACGGCGCGAAACCAAACGGAGACGAACGGGGAATACCCGCCTCGCTCCCGGTAGCTGATGCCGAGTGTAGCAGCTCGGCCCGGGTAGCTCGTACTCTATTTAAGTGAGTGTTGTCTCAACGAGTGTACACTCACTCACTCACCCGGGTACTGGCGACGGTTACTTGTCACACCTCACGCGAGCACGCATTGTCAGAGTCACTGCAGCCATGGCGTACAGTCCCTTCCACGCGGTAAGGTTTCGTTGACTGTCTTCGGTGTACATTACAGGGACTGGTGCTTCGTTTGGATACCACTGTGCATTCTGATTGTAATCACGATACCAACCAGACTATCTGTTGGAGGACTTACACGCATACTTAGTTACACCTATGGAATACGCGATACGGTATTGTTACCCCAACGTGATGGATATTATCGTTGGGGTTGATCGCTATTGTTCACTGGTTTTCGACTATTTTTTTAACTAGAATCCTTAAGCTCGGTGAGTAAAATGTATCGTTCTGTTACTGTTGTTTGAACGGAACATGGACATTTTTATTTGTGGTTGCTACATCAAGGAATGCATTTCTTTAGGCTATATTGAAAACGAACCACAATAGTGCAAGGGTTAGCGCGTATGGGTTGGACAATGGCGCTGATGTATGAGGAACAATGCTAGAATATTAAACTGCATTGAACTGAATTAACATAGTACACGTTTCGCGCCGTACACGACACATGTATTTTAATTGTTTTAGTTAAGAATGTCAACCTTTGAACTGCTGGTCTTTGCATAGCTGCGTGTGCATAAGTGTTGTTCTCTAGAAAATACTATTTGTGTCATGATTCGTGTGTTTACTTAACCAAATTATACATCAAAATTGCTAGCGCCACTAGCTGTTTAACGCTTCACCGTCACGGCGTCAATGCCGCATTTGTTTAGACATTGATTTACCGACTGTTGTTCATTAGTATAACTTGCATGTCCCAGGTGTCAATTATTTATTTATAACCTTTGTACGGTTAGGCACACTGCTATTTTAGTCAGTTTTTAATATTTTATTGTGTGCCTGGATCATATCTAATTTGCCTCTATCGTTTACTCTGGGTTTAAAAAATGTTATGTGGAACACTAGGCAAGTAAACCATGTTAAGAAAAACAATCATCAAATTTGTTTATATTAAAGTAAAATATAAATGAATGATAATATAGAATAGTTTAGCATTATTATGTTTCTTCTTAATGTCAGTCTTCAATAACCTTGGATGAAACATGCACAGTGACCATTGTAAGTAAAATGCTGTGTTAGGTTGTTAAGTCCAGACAAGAGTAACATTGGTATTACAAGATTATACGTCGAAATATATTGCTATTTGGGAGTTGAGTTTGTTAGTGAGCGCGATGACAACCCACCCACGCCCGGCACGCCGATACAGCCAACACAACGCGGGTGTGCTCGCACCTTTCCATCACCATACTCCGATTCGTACGATTCGATCGTCTGTTAATGAACCATCGGTAGACCATTTACGACCTGTCTTCTCTCCTTCAGCTGTCCGTCGACTTGCCTGATTCCGACGAAGCCTTCGAGCAGTTCTACCCGGAAGATTCGCAGGTTTCTCTCGGGTTTCTCGGCCGCCGGTCCGCCCCTGGCTGTCGGTCGAAGTACGAGTTTGACAAGTACCCAGGAAATGCGCCAGCGACCGATCGATTCGACACGGATGACGTCGTGTCCATCGGTTCCTCCCCTCTCACTCCGCCAGTCACCCTTCAAGGCCGATTCTTCCGGCCAGGTGAGCGTGCAAATGTAATTTAAATCGTACTTTGGGAACATCGTAGGAATTGTGTTAATGCAACGACATTATAAAGCAATAAGCCATTACGCCTACACTGTGTCATGTATTGTCTGCAAATGAAAATATACACATACATATATAAACTCTATGTTGTCTACGCTCGACCCACTTCTGTTAAACTCATGCTTTGCAATTTCCGAATCACGTTTTCGTAATACTGAAGTTGTTATTGCTATCATGATTATTGCAATTTACGATAATAATAATAATAATAATAATATAATAATAATAATAATAATAATAATAATAATAATAATAATAATAATAATAATAATAATAATAATAATAATAATAATAATAATAATAATAATAATAATAATAATAATAATAATAATAATAATAATAATAATAATAATAATAATAATAATAATAATAATAATAATAATAATAATAATAATAATAATAATAATAATAATAATAATACTAATACTAATACTAATACTAATACTAATACTAATACTAATACTAATACTAATACTAATACTAATACTAATACTAATACTAATACTAATACTAATACTAATACTAATACTAATACTAATACTAATACTAATACTAATACTAATTCTAATACAAATACTACTACTACTACTACTACTACTAATAATAATAATAATAATAATAATAATAATAGTAATAATAATAATAATAATAATAATAATAATAATAATAATAATAATAATAATAATAATAATATAATAATAATAATAATAATAATAATAATAATAATAATAATAATAATAATAATAGTTTATTTCACTGTGGGCAATCATAGAGATTGAAATGGGTTCATAATACTTGCAAAGCATATTTCTTAAAATCGATTCAAATAATATATAATTTAAGACATTAGCGTAAATATAAATTATAATGTAGAGAATATACGATATGTATCTATAAAACTAATTAAAATAATTTAGGACATTAAAACATATTTGATGTGATTATTTGAATAAACTTATTAAACAATAATAAGTAGTTTATTATCTCGGTGATCGAATGTGACGTTTTGTTTTCTTGTTTGTTGTCAGACGAGATCGACCTGAAGAGTTGGACCAACAAGCACCCCGATCAGTGGGGACCCCGAGAGGTCCTCGACTGGGTCTACTACGTCGCCGACCAGTGCCAAATCAGCGGTATCCGCGGGGAGATGTTCAACCAGAAGACGGGCACCGAACTGTGCCGCTTCACGCGCGACCAGTTCATGCACCTCGAACCCAACCACGGCAGTCTACTACACGAGTGTCTACAAAAACTGCTGCGCAACAGTAAGCAGTGCTTCATAATAATAATAATACCATTTATTTGTATAGCGCCCGAATCAATAGTATTGCTCTAAGGCGCTTTACATAAATGTACAAATAGTAGCTAAAATTGGTTGATAAATTATTATTATTAAAATAGACATATGTATATATGGATTATTAATTATTATTAATATATATATATATATATATATATATATATATAATTATTATATATACATGTATATATATATATATATATATATATATATATATATATATATATATATATACATGTATATATAATAATTATATATATATATATATATATATATATATATATATATATATATATATATATATATATATATATATATATATATATATATATATATATATATATATATATATATATATATATATATATATATAAACAAACATCATAAATATAAGCCTATACATGACACAGTAAAATAAATAACACAGTCGTTACATTACGTATTATTCCTCAGTATGCTAAAATAAAATAAAAAGTATATGATTAAAAAAATAACAGCTAATGTATCATAATGTTTATACTTTCTGTCGTGTATCAAAATATGATGATGTTTAATTGACGTATTGTAACTACTATTATCAGCTGTGCTACGATACGGATTAGCTAAACAGTGTCTAAAATAGAAAGTAATAGCAATATAATGAAAACAAATAAAACGTTATATAACGAAACCATTATGTTCCATTGTGGTGTCTCTGTCATAGGTAATTTCCGACCTCCGAATCACTCCTACATCGAGATAACGCCCGACTCAGACTACAGTAAGATATATTTTATAATGTTTACATATACTATGTCTTTACATTTTCAATGCAAATTTGTGTTTCTGTTCGACGTTATTAAAAAACAAAAATTAATCTTGTTCAACTTAACTGATACTTTTACTGTACTCATAATTACATTTACATCAACATTTTATCAAGACAGACTTGCATCTTTTCTTTCTGCAAGTTTACGTTATTGTGGCAAGTAAAGCAGCGGCAGTATTGCGTCATTCACTCTGTGCGTAAAGAATATTAAGCGTTCGTTTAGTAATGTATCATTTATAATTCGGCGTTTTGTTTCATATCATTTTTAAATACGATAACGAGAATGTTTATGTTTATGTTGTTTTATTGCGGTAGACAAATCGGATTTTCCATGAATATTGGCGCTAAAGAAGAAATTAACGTAAGTGTTCTTATATCATGTATTATTATATTGGCAGAAACGTTCTGGCCGAGTTTGACGCCGGCTCATTACCAGCGCATGCGTCAATGCAGCTCGCCACGCCCGGCGGAAGTGGCGGTGACAGTGAACGGAACAGTCTACGACATCGACCCTAAGGAGGTTTTTGTCAACATCAAGGAAGAGCCTGTCGCCAGTACAGGTGGGTGTCTCTGGGGTCATAAAGTAACAGTTTCCTCCCCGCACCATCTACTGCTTCGCGGTGTGGACGCAGTCACTACTGACAATTTTTCAATCTTTCTGAAATTATGCGATGCTGAATGAAGATCTTCCTAACTGTGAACAAAAGTATTTATACAACACGTTGCAAATACTCATAACGTTGGATTCTCTCGTATGATGTACATTTTGTATGACATACTTTATGGATAGTCTTATTGTGTGTTTATTTTAGAGATATTTTGTAATTTACGTATCTTAGACATTTTTTTTAATTATGCGCAGTTTAAAAAAATACTGCAGTTTTAAGTGTTAGTATCTATGACTAATTTCAATGATCTTGTATATATTTTTATTCGTATTTGTGATCTGTTTTAATGATTGGACCTGTCATGCTCCTTTTAGCAGTTATGGCCGAAAAGGGCGCTTATACATTTTCAAAGTTGTTTAAATCATAACAAAGAAACACGCGTCTCTTTCCTTACCTGTCGCCGTGCTGTAACGACCGGAGCCAAGGCGACTCATAATGACGTAGACAATATCTGCGTAGTTTCGTCATGACAAAATGGCGGCTAATCGACGTAAAGAAAATCAAATATTAAACAAGTAAAGGCAACTTCTCATATAACGCAGTATCCAGTCCTCATAATTGCTCGAAACTCTTTATACTTTATATCCTGGAAAACCTGTTCAACCGACCACTGTGTCAGTGTCTCTGGGACACATTCATGACGTTCGTTCTGTCTTCAGAGTGGCCGACGGAGATCGACAACACACCCGAGTTTCTGGAGCCGCCGTTCCGAGACATGCGGGACCCGAGACTGCCTTCCTTGGAGATATTCGAGGCGGCGATGGAGATGAAGACGTGGCGACGATCTCCCGGGCGGCCCCGCAAGGGAAGCTACGATTCCTTTGACTGGGACATGTCGTTCCGCGCGCCCCCTGGTCGCAGACCCGGCCACGGTACGTACCGAGTCTAGGTTTCACTTGCATCCATTTAAAACGCACTGGATTGCGATAACTTCAACGACCACGATACATTCAGCCGACCGTAAAGCATTTCTGGGTATAACGAGGAAAACGCGTGCTTTATTAAGACACTATATTAATCGAGCCACACAAACGTCATTGTTTCCCCGCCTAATGTACATGTGCAAAATACGTGACAATATTCTCAGCACAATACCGATACATTAACCAAATCGTAAGATATCCCTTATAAAAATAACAAGAGAAAATGTATTTGTTACCTTTGGGAACATGCTACCAGAATCAGTAGTATTACTCTGGTACGTGTTATGCACCTCGTGTTATTTGGAAATATGTACTTTGAATCAAACATAATATTATCAGTTCCTTCTGCCTTATGTCTGTTGTTCTGCATTTTTAATTCTTCCTTTGGCGTTGGTCAACCACTCTTCATATTCCCTTCTGTCCACGTCAATCTTTGTTTCGTGACATCCAGCACGCACCCACACCACCAGGACTCAGACCACATTTGCATTTTCCATAGGCGACCATTATAACGTTTCCTTAATTTCCCACTAATCTTGAGGAGATCTGTTATTGACAAATTCACAGCCTATTTATCGTCCATAGCAGAGGTTCAGTGAACAATTCATGAACTTTTAATACCTCAAGCTCCCACAAACTTCTTTCAAACCTTACACCTCTCCATTTCTGCTTGAACCACCCACGGATTGTCCATGATTACATCACCAAGCAAAATGACAACTGTATTAATACGCCGAAATGCATCGATTGACAGCTGTCATAATTTGACAGCTCTGGTGCCACGCTGCACAAAAACATAATTTCTACTCACTCCACACTATATAGGTGCTCACAGAAATTCAGACAACCTGCATAATGCCGTTTTCATAAGGTACTCTTTGGTCGCTCGGGTAATGGCGGACGAGCACCTTATTGTGGTCTTACATCACCAGGATATACGGTGTTCCTGATATTTGATTGTGTGCTCACGGACTGTGTGTTTCGTTCTACCTACAGTGTCGAAGGGCAATCACTTGTGGGAGTTCGTGCGGGATCTGTTGGCCAACCCCAGCTACAACCCGTCGCTCGTGCGGTGGGAGGACCAGGCGAACGGCGTCTTCCGGTTCGTGCAGTCGGAGAAGGTGGCGAAACTCTGGGGCGAGAAGAAGAACAACAGCAAAATGACGTACGAGAAACTCAGCCGGGCGATGAGGTGAGCTTCCGGTCAAAGTTAGCGCAAGCGCATTATAAGAATTCCGATGTTGATTTCACTGACTTGATTTTAATAAGGTTTTGTTTTACTTGGTGAATATATGCTAATTAAAGAAAGTTCAATTCATTACAAATATACGGCCTGAAAATGTTATATACCTTTATTTACTTAAATTTATGGGAATGTTTTTAGAAATGTAAATGTTCGGTTTATTCAATGCAAAACATGATAACAAATCTTGCTCTGAATTTGTTGTTCTTATAAGTCAAGAATAATTATATTAAACAATTCGAAAAATAATGTATGCCCATTTAGTATTATAAATGTATAAAGAATATGCTATTAATCTGTGGTGTTCTTATTTGGCAATTGTGTTATTTTAGGTTCTGTCGTTCGGTGGGTCACTTTGCTGCACTTCCGAAGTCTGAAAGGTTCCCGAAGAAATTGTGCTTCAAGTTCGGCCCGAAGGCCTTAACGTGGAGGAGCGTATGAGACCGTGTATTGACGTCTACGTCGAACAGTGACTCGTTCGTCTTAGGGCGAGCGCGAACATACGGCAAGATTGTGGTTATCGCGACGGGACTGTGATAGAGTTGTGTGTTCGTTACCGGACCTGCCATGCACTGCCCGAGGCGCAACAATCGGCTTAAGAAACATTCGGATTTCTGCACTGAGCGTTTAAACGGCGGTACCGTTTGTAGTCAATCCGATATTCGTGTTATACAGAGGTGCTGTATCGAACAAACGGATTTATTATGCGGAAAGCAATAACGTCAAACTTGACGTAATGTGGTTAACGTGCAGCTAGTCAAATATATGCCCTACTACTACGGAACATTCAGACAGTCTAGACCCACTCTCACCATAAATCACGGGTCTTTCATGCATTCATTGACCATCACGTCATGGGAGTTTCATTCAGTCGTTGTCCATACGTCATACGTCATTGGTCTTTCACACAGGTATGACATGGCTTACCTGCGTTCTCCGTCACGGTTTTTCGTGCAAACATGGCCGAACATGATCATATAATATTATGTACTAATCGGAATGCGATTATGTCGTTATGATGTTTGTATGCGTTGCAAATAAGATATACTCGCAATATGTGCTAAACTCTTGTACGTTCCATAAATTATGATATTTGTGTATTGTGTAAATAATGTTGACACAAAGAGATCTGTAAACGTTCATATATTTATTGTATTAATCAGATTAATATTTTTGTACACATGTCTAACAAATAACATGTGAAGTGCTAAGCGAAACGCTAACTCTCGATATACCAAAGGTAGAATAACTTACAGGTTAATATTTGTTCATATTTGTTTACATTACCACACGTTTTGAGTGAATGTAATGCAATATGACCATTGTTGTTGATAATTGCTGAAATAAAATGTTTTTATATTTATCTCGTGGGTTTTCATCGCACATTCATATTTTATATTGTATTCTAAGACTTTTTCCGTGTCGTATTGTTGCTAATCAGCTACCAGTAACTCTAAATACCGTGTTATGTGTTGACACTGCCACCACACCGGCGGTGTTGAAGTGTTAAAGAGCAGAACATTGCGGCGACACCTCGCAACTCTTCTTCGTCTTATGGTTAGCTCATCACTCTTTATTAGCCACATGTTTGTGACTAGGGTATTGTCGAGCTTGGTTTTCAGAGTTGTATTTCTCTAGAATGAGTGAGTCCACTACAGGTTAAACATTTACCC
>OZ024857.1:16406414-16413914 GCA_964017155.1 Oasisia sp. SBJ-2009
TGAAAATCCGTTGCATAAGGTCACTGGAGCGTGAAATCCAAAATGGCCGCCGCTGACCAGGTTTTCATCTATAACTTTGGATCTAGAAAGGCCTGGTAAGCCAAACTTGGTATCAATTCCGCCTAAAATTGACATTCCCGACACGCCTAACCCATCCATTTTACGATTTGACGCCATATTTGACGATAAATCCAACATCGCCGCTCATCCACGACGACTGTCGACTGCAGAAACACAATAAGCCGTAACTCTCGATCGAAATGAGCTAAAAACTGGATTTCTATGTCTCTCTCGATGATAGTGATAATATCCAATCAAATACATATTACTTCATGACCTATCAGTTTGACCATATAGGTCAAAGGTCAAGTTATTGGGTTAAAATCAATACTTTAAACCATATCTGGTCCCGAACATGATATAACTGGCATATACATGAGCTAGAGGTATTGTCTCAGTTGATATCATCATAGGTCTGCTGAGATAAAGTCAAATAGACGAGCCTATTACCTTGTTGAAGTTATAACTAAGTGCTATGCCAAGATCAAAGGTCAAATGTGCCCAAACATATGCATAAATGGTGTCCTCTTTTTAATATAGAAAACCAAGAATTGAAAGGGATGGTCAATTTATGATATCTCATATCTGACATCGGTCACACTGTTTATTTTAATATATTATGACAAACAAAAACTATTGTAACCTTTCAAGTAATTTAAAAAAAACAGCTGTAATGTACCGTATATCTAGCTATAGCATGTACCCATATTACAAACTTTCCATCCCCCATTTAGCTAACAACGATTCTGTTAGTTTCGAACTTGTGATTTGTGGCAATAAATGATACATATCACCACAATTGTTCTGCACGGGCATTACACATTACCACATTTGCACATGGATAGCATATTAGTAGAGAGGGAGCTATGACATGTCAACGGTTTGAGGGTGCCTCCGTCACTTTCCCACCCACTCTGACAAAACCTTAGGCGCCTTCCTTCACTGGCTATAATCCCTTGAAAAACAATATCATACTCTGGTGATGTGTCTATGTACAACATTCGATGCGGGAGCCTTTTGGTTATTGTACTGGGTGCAGAGACACTGGTGTGGACCTGGATATGCAATTGATCAAACGTCTTTGCCTATGGCTTAGATCTTGCACCCGCCCAACCCAGTAAGAGGTACTCTTCCACTTGCGCGATCACGTTCGCGATGCTCGCCCACTCGCGATGTAGGGGAAGGCGCTCTCTCTTCTCACTTGTCCCAAACTCGACCTAGAGGTTTTTCAGATTATCACGGACTAACGTATGGGTGAAGTGCAGTAGGCGCATGACTGTGTCTGTGTCATTTAACATAATGAATAAACGTTGGCAGCCATGTTGGACTGCCCAGATGACATGAGGCACGATCCTTTCATCTGCATCTTTCAATAATTTTGTTCTGGAATAACTACTGTCTCGGTACTGTGGAGGGGAGCTGGAACTTGTTCTTGGTTTACTACCATGACACTCAACACAACCGATACTACGGAAAGACCTACCAACCAGTATTTTCTGAATAAGTTGCAGCAACTGATTCTTTTTTTTCCACGATGATACCCAACATTTCTCGATCTGCGTTGTGGACTCATCCGGGATAGAGCTCTCCTGAAACTATATTGCTAACACGACGACTCATCAATGTAGCTATCACAAATAACCTGGAGGGTTTCGTAAGATGAAAATACAACTATCCGACCGATAGGACTTTGTTTACAACTCGACTGAAATGGTCGAAGCATGATAGGTTGGAGTATTGCCAAACCTTTGGCACAAATTCCAGCAGGGTCACTGTTTCAACCCTTCGTGAGCTATGTCTCCAGTAGTTGTATTGTGTATCGTCAGACACTACAGAACTATGTTAAAATTATATTCAATCCCAGCACCAACATCATCGATGAGATATGTCTCCATTTGAGTCACGTGTTACAGACAGGTGGCTGGTGATGAAGTGGTCGTCATGCGAGAAGACTTCCGCGAGAGTTATTCCACGTAACC
Organism: Oasisia sp. SBJ-2009; assembly: GCA_964017155.1. NCBI lineage: Eukaryota > Metazoa > Annelida > Polychaeta > Sabellida > Siboglinidae > Oasisia > Oasisia sp. SBJ-2009. The sequence continues at coordinate 16,408,454 of OZ024857.1, forward strand.
GGGCGATCTCAATGTTCCGTTCGGCAGATCCGAGCAGTTTAGGCATGGTGGTGTAGGATGCTCTGTCAATTACCGACATTATCACACTTCGGCAGATTACACCTGTGTATTGTTACTGCAAGCTTCTTTGTCTTCAAAATCAGCTCTCTCGTCTATATCTTCTCTCCATTCTCGAACACATCCACTATTTCATCATTGATTAAATGTTCGGTAGCGAAGTTATGCAATCTGACGCCAGAGGCTTTGATAATGAAGGGATTTGCTACAGCTCGTACAAAGTCAAGAAGACGGGAGACTTTGGCTTCAAAAATAACGGTCTCGATTCTCCTGAGTTCCCGGTACATGATGGTCTTATGATGCTCCACCATCCGCTCATTTGTGAGCTAACGGCAGTTGTTCTGTATGAGCAGGATCTCATGGGAGATCAGCTCAAACTCCACCGCAACTGCGAACATTCGTGTCTGGACGACGATGCCTCCCTGGCTCTTTGATGCCCGCTGGATGGACTGCTCCAAATATATATGTCTAATTCGACGTAGTTGAAGCTATCACTCCTGTCTTGCACTACACATACAGAGGCTTCCGCCTCTAGTAAATGAGTTTTCCTTACGTAGAACGACCACTAGCAACTGACTCCATCGAATTCCTGAATAATTACTGCAATATATTTGCATGCAGGGTACATGTAATGACCACCACCATCTCTCCCGATCTGACATGGTGATATACGTGAATAGGTTAAAAACATTCTTGATGTTTATGTAGTATGCAGCTATATCAAAGTTGACTTGATACTCAATCGGGAAAGTGTTGTACTTGATAAGCAAGGGTTGTATGAGTGAAAAGACCCGTGGAACGTGCTACTTCGGCATTCTTCCCGCCCGTAAGCACTTGCAGGTGTATTAGATCATCAATGAGTTGAGTGTCGTTGGCGAGGACGAAACCTCTCAACTGAAAATATCAGTCACCTTGAAAATCATCAGCATGATTTGCATTTAACTTTAGTAGTGACTTCCGGTGAGAATTAAAATCAGAACTCGCTTCACGAAGAGCTCTGCTTCGAGTAGGGCATCGTCCAGGTTACTACGACTGATGTAGCAACCCATTTTTTATTGTATCGTGGTAGAATCTTCGCATAGTGAAACACTCCAAACAAGCCATAGATGTCACCACCATTGTGTCTGACTGAATATCTGCAACCGTGTGAAACACGCCATCCTCTCAGGACACGGGCATCACAATGTCCGAGACAGCTGCATGCGGACGTTAGAACGTTTCTCGCAATGGTATAATTTGTCACCGGGTTTGGGAGGGCTGGCGGGAATCACCCACACATCAAAAAGAACATCTGCAATGCCATCACATGGACATACACCTCCACGAGGCACATAGGGAAGACCAACACAAATCATCAAGTAAATCAACTGCGCAGTGTAGCGGGCTCCATGAAGGGATGAGTGACCATTTGACCTTGAAATAGCGCTTACAACCTTTAAAAGTTAATATATAACCTCATCAGTTTGACTTTATCTGAGCAGAACTATGATGGTAGCAACTGAGATACGACATCTAACTCATGTATATACCAGGTATATCCCGTTTCATGACCAGATATAATTTTTAAATGTTGATTTTAGCCCATTAACTTGACCTTTGACCTATATAGTAAACCCGTAAGGTCATGAAAGGAAATTTATTTGATTGGGGATCCTCATAACCATCGAGAGGGACATCAAATCCAGCTTCGAGCTCATTTCGATCGAAAGTTACGGCTTATTGTATTTGCGCAGTCGACAGTCGCCATGGATGAGCGGTCATGTTGAATTTATCATCAAATATGGCGTCAAATCGTAAAATGGATGGGTTAGGCGTGTCGGGAATGTCAATTTTAGGCAGAATTGATACCAAGTTTGGCTATCTAGCCCTTCTAGATCCAAAGTTATAGATAAAAACCTGGTCAGCGGCGGCCATTTTGGATTTTACGCTCTGGTGACCTTATGCCACGGATTTTCAAAAAGCACCTCCTAGATTGTTGAAAGGCATGGTAGGTAGAATAGAAATCAAAAGAAAAACTGCGTTTACTTCAAAAAAAATTACGGGCCTATATGGCAGAGCCTGGACTAAGAAATTTCGGGATCGTTTCAGTGCTGGTTTGTTTTGGTATCTGTTCGTATCAATGAGAACGGTTTCCACTTTGGGTCATTTTGAATCGATGCCGATTTGCAAGCCTGATAACAACACTTGAAAAGTAGAGACAGCAATGTGAACCATCCCAAGACGGGCCTTGTGACAATCGCGAAGTTGCTCCGTGTATATTTACATAGACGAGTGCAAATATTGTGACGCGAATGAGATAAGTATGTTCGGCAGCTACACAATTAACCCATTAGCACGCAGCCGATTTTAAGTTGTAGCCTGTGGCTCCTCAAATATTTGACCTATATGTTTAAAAATATTGCTTGCGCCATTTTCTTTGCTCTAGTGCCTTTATTATTCAATTCTCGCAATTGCATGTTGTATGCATGTTGTAGATAATAAAAGTACCTACACAGTGGTGTCAAAACTATTGTTACAACTTTAAAATATGTTGACCATTTCTTGGTTGACACTATGACATTTTGAAACTTTTGGTAAAATAAATACTTTGTTGCGGTGTAACATTTTTATGCATGGACTTCTACTACTACAAGTTGAGTTTATTTAAAAGAACACTAAATTATCTACACACCGGTATAAAACTTGCTACAAGATATTACACATCTTAGCTGTACACGTGGCCAAATCCTGGCTGGAGGACATTTTTAAATTCCCAAGAACAAAAACTATTGTTGTTAAATTTCGAAAACGCGGTAAATATATTTGAGAACTTAAGTATCCAAAATAGTCACAATTTAATGTTATATGTCTAGATAGGTGTCGCAATTATTGCATCTCTTAATCACTAGAAGCAACCAGGTAAACCGAATTCAAACGCTGTGATGTATTCGCTGGCCGGCTATGGCCGACCTGAGGAGATTATTGGTGACCGTCAATGCCCGACTTGAGTGCTAATCGGTTTTAATAATTAATTCAATTATTCCAGTGAATGCTATATTTAAATAAGGACATTTGAACAAGCTGGAACCCAAAAGCACAGATCGCAAAACCGACCATGTTAAATGTCTTAACATAATATGTGTATTCATCTTCCGAATAATAAAATAACAAGAAAAACTACACTCGATCGCGTGCTATCAACACAGAGAACTAGTTGGTGTAAATTGTAAGTTATGTTGACTGATATTTCGAAGTTATGGAAGTGGAATATTCACAGGACATGATAATGCTTTGCCTATTTTTTAAACTGTTTAAACTTGTTCATTCATGGTTCACATGTCAATACGGTAGTAACAATAAGGCCCTACGTATACTCGTATATAGCAGATAAAGGAACACAAAATAACCGACGGCTAACTACTATTTTGAAATACTCGATACCATTTGACAATAAACTAGTAACGACAACAAACTATAATTGTAAAGTCCTTTTGGATTCAATGAAAATACTCTTGCTTCGCTGATCAAAATAATGGTTGTTTTCTGCAAAGTATAATAATAACGGTCCAGCAGTTTTAGTGTGTTCGGGCACATATTTTGAAAAGATTGACTCGGATTGTCACCAGTTGCAACAACTGGACAACATTGACCTTTCAAGTCTCCAAAATGTATTCATTGTTCTACGCAATCAATGGATACTATGATTAAATTAAATAAATTAATTAATTGTTACGCATACATTCAACAAAGATATGGCGTGCATTTGTTTTTAATGACTAATTGTATTGGACATTTCAAATAGAATTACATACTGGTTGCAACATTGGCCACGGAATGTTCTTACAATGTTTTGTATACGTTGCAACAAGTACAAGTTGGATATCAAAAAGCTATGTCAAAAAATACAAGCAAAATGTTCGTTCTTCCGTTTGTTACATATAACGTGGCAGCTCGTTCGCGCGAGGCGATATCGGCTTTTCGAAATATAATAAAATAATATGCGCAAAAATACAAATGTGATGAAAACGAATTCTCTGTCCATAAATATTATTTGTTGGGGACGATGTGAGATCAGTTTGCGGCCCAGCCTCTTAGCTGCTGGTTGAAAGCTTCGAGTGAAGTGTCTGGTGTTGCGGGAGAGATGTATTCCAGGGACTTGCAACTGAGGGGACAAATGGATTGGAGCGTGGGACCATGAGCCTGTGGCTGTGTCTTGTGATTGAGTCCTGTGAATGTGCCCTGTGGATGTGTACCTGTGTGACTAGTGGGTTACAGTGGGAAGTGTCATGTCGACAAGGACCTTTTCCATTATTAAGTCATAACCGCTTTCATAATGGATATTTAGGGGAAATCCCGACATCGGAAATCCCGACACCACCATTAATTCTTAGGTATTTCATTATTTATTGTGTATATGGCAGTATTGCTAATTAATCGTTATTGTTAATAAATTGCGAAGGCACAATTGTGGTCGCCTTAAGTAATTATTTACAAATGTTAATCTTCACCAGATCAATATTATTGCCAGTTACCGTGGCGCTAGACACAAAGGCATTATAAGGTTTATATGTGCATTATTGTGAAGATTAATTGTATTATACGAAACATCATTATAACTTGATTGTGCTCAAAATGACTGGTGATTTAATTTAGGCACAAAGAAGTAAAATAAGGTATGATTGCAGCAGAGCTGACTATTTAGAATTTGTTATCGACAGTTAACATAAAACAGTAATATGTCTATGCGCTCTTGCTTAATCGTCCACATGCACGCGAGTCGATTAGTGTATGCAAAATTATGTGTGACAATGAAACAATATAATATTACATGGACTTTAAGTTAATTAGATGTTTAACGTACATTGATCGTCGCTCATGGATATGATATGGTCAAGACATATATGCCCAGTGGTCTTAAAGTATAAACAGTTAATTCGATGTTTAACGTACATTGATCGTCGCTCATGGATATGATATGGTCAAGACATATATGCCCAGTGGTCTTAAAGTATAAACAGTTAATTCGATGTTTAACGTACATTGATCGTCGCTCATGGATATGATATGGGCAAGACATATATGCCCAGTGATCTTAAAGTATAAACAGTTATTTTCATAGAGAGGATATTTGTTGAATCAGGAAGACCAATTTTTGCGATTATCAAAAGGTAGCAATTGAAAGCATTTGATTGTTTCAAAAATATTCATTCATCAGCAGCAACCCCCGTCTTATCTTTCGACGTCAGCGATTCGACAGTGTGTGTGTGTGTGTGTGTGTGTGTGTGTGTGTGTGTGTGTGTGTGTGTGTGTGTGTGTGTGTCTGCGTGTGTGCGTTCGTTCGTGTATGCGAGTGTGCGTGTGTGCGTTTGTTCGTGTGTTCGTGTGTGCGTGTGTTCGTATGTTCATGTGTGCGAGTGTGCGTGTG
>OZ024857.1:16421414-16428914 GCA_964017155.1 Oasisia sp. SBJ-2009
CACGGCGGACACTCGTCGCCAGACACGGCGGACACTCGTCGCCATACACGGCGGACACTCGTCGCCAGACACGGCGGACACTCGTCGCCAGACACGGCGGACACTCGTCGCCAGACACGGCGGACACTCGTCGCCAGACACGGCAGACACTCGTTGCCAGACACGGCGGACACGGCGGACACTCGAACTGTTATTTGGACATTAGCAAATGCCTCGTTAACTGGTCATCAAGTACCGATGTTTACAGAGAGTATTCTCTGCCTTCTTGGTATCGATTTCCTCATCTTCAAACGTCTTTGAGAAACCTCAGTACCAAATCATCGATCCAGATCGTCACCGTGCCAGTTAGTCAGTGCAGTGTTGTATGTTATCTCTGCACGTAGGGCGTTGTCTGTGTTACCTGACGCTACCACTTGAGGCGCACCGTGTTGTTTTTATCACCTGCATTTTTGGCCAAATCCAAGGTTTTGATTCCCAATCGAAAGCGACGTTTGCTACTTACTCGACTTCCGCTTTTTTGGTCGATATATTTTAATAATGATTATAATAAAAAAATATTAATAATAATAACAACAACATTTTAATAATAATAATAAAAGAGACGACTTCGGTGATATCCATTACGGTTAACGCGAACTCAAGACAATATGTCGTCGTAGAATTGTCTTTAATTTACTAACTGCGATTAATAAGGTGAATCATATTAGGCAGGACATTGCAATTAGTGACACTTATAGATTATTCAGTGGATCTTAGCATGTCTATAATTTAAATACAGTATACTGTTATTTTTGTATTTTTAATCGATATTTCGACCGATTGATCTCTTGTCGGAAATGAAAACTTAAGTGGTACTGTACTAATTAACACTAATGACCCGATTAAGTCAAATAACGTAACTTCAACAGATTAATCGCTACGGTCTCTCGCGAGATGGTGATGAACCATCGCAAAGACATAACTTATAATATGACGTAGACCATGTGTGTGTGTATGTATGTATGTATGTATGTATGTATGTATGTATGTATGTATGTATGTATGTATGTATGTATGTATGTATGTATGTATGTATGTATGTATGTATATATGTATATATATACATATATATATATATATATATATATATATATATATATATATATATCCGTGTTATGGAACTAGATTCCTCGGTGTATCACGGAACTAGTAATGTATGTTAATTATTCTAATAAATCAGTGCCTTGATTATCTTGTAGGGTGTACAACGCCAACTTGCAATATTGTAACCAAAAATATTATTTATTATATATAATTATTGTTTATCATGGAAATCATATCGAGTTTGTATGCAGTGGTTCGTTCCTGCCAATCGACTATTTTAACAATCACGATACCAAGACCGTACAGCCGTATTGATTAGAATAGAAGAGAAACAAGAACTGGGTGATCTAATTTAACTGCGAATGACATCCTCGGTGTGATACATATCTCCGTAGACCCACAAACACGAGGCCGACTCTCAGAGGGGAACTCGGCGCCTCCACGCCACCCTAACGTCGTTTAATCCCTATCAACTCTGCCGTCTTCACAGCTGGTCTCAAGCAACGTACTTCGGCGCATTGGCATCTGGGCCGTATCCAGTCAGATTAAGAGATACCGTCTCCGCGGACCTAGCCCAAATGTCAGAACAAGCCCGAAGGCGGCGTCGGCCAAAAAGCAGTGCGACCATTCGTCCTGCGATGACAGTTCTTATGTCAAAAGTTCAACCGAACCACTTGTACTCTCCACGGTAAACACAATCGCGGACGTGAGTCGAGGCCGATTTTTTGTTTAGACGCCGGTGTAATATCTCATTGGCAATCCCTGGCGAGCAGAGAGATTGGCCTTCAATTATTCAGCCGCCCTCTGGCGTTTCTTTGTCATGTTTTTTTTGCTGTTGATAGGAGCACGATTTTACGCCGACTCGCTCCAGTAACTTGCCGAGTGTTTTACGAAAGAGTCTGTTGTAGACTGTTTATCGTGAACGTCGCTTGGCGTCAAAGGTATTTCAGACAAATGCGTCATTCTAGCTACATGCGATCTAAAGAAATATAATGCTTCATACGTCAGACGCGTCTTTTAATTTTTTTTCTGAAAATTACCTCATTGTAGTATGTGATATCAATCCGATATGTGTAACAAAGCCCTTGTGAAAAAGCGACAGTGAAAATGACAGCAGATGTGATTATGTGAAGAGTTGTATTGTCATTATTGATCGTCTTCACTGTCGCGTGTCTTCAGATGTGTTCCGCATGAGCAGGCAGGATTACGATTGGATTTCAGTATTTTAATCAGGGCTTCGGCAATCTGCTAGAAAACAAAACTGATGATGACATCGAATTGGGCGTATTACGAACGTTCATGTATTATACTCCTGGGCTGCGTCGCTACAATACCGAACCTTGTCCAGTAAAGCACTCAGACATCGCCGTTGAATGTCAGCATGTCTGGCACTGAACTTGTGCTGGAATTTAGCGGGTGAATAACTTCTCTAAAAGCTTTTTGTTAGTTACAACCATCAATAATTTTTTTTATTTTGAACGGAATTTTTAATGTGAAATCGTTGTGAAATCGTGGGCGACTTCAGTGCATAAAAGGCAAAGCCAATGATATTTTTGTTTCCAGTTCGCGTTGAAACAACATAAATGTCTTACATACCTAAGAACATATTGTGATGTGTCGCTGTCAATGCACGTTGGATACATCCAAAGATGGTGAGATGAAGCCGGCGATTCACTCCTCCGAATATCATTTCTGACACACAAGTTCACACGGCATCATTTTATAACTAACGAGACCTAAAGCCTTGGGAGAAAGTTGGTGGTGTCAAACAAGACCTCAGCATTGAAAAGGAAATTCGGGCAGCACACACGGACAGCACTTTTTACACAACAACGATTGCAGCTTGGCGTATTCTTGTTTCATTCCTACTTCATTTCGTGAAAACACGAGAATAGAATCAAAGTGTTGCGCTGTGGGCGATGTGTGGAGTGAGCGATGGGTGGAGTGTGCATGTCCTCATTAGCTCGATATTTGATGACTTACTGTCAGTATGGGTCCAATTAGCGTTCGTTCTATGCACGCAGTGACTCGGTGTGACGTCGTTGTTTACAAGCAAAAACAAGCGGGCCGGACTACGGGTTCAAGGCTTACCTGCAGACCTGCTGAAATAGCTGTAGAACTTTGTATCGTACTTTTTGAGTGTAGAGCACAGTTGCATAATAGATAGAGGCGCGGCTCTACTCGTCTGGCCATTCTGGTCGCGGGACTTGCTAGGCGTCCCATGCCTTTACGCAACTAATTTTACCGTACACACAAACATACACCCATACACAGACACAGACACAGACACAGACACAGACACAGACACAGACACAGACACAGACACAGACACAGACACAGACACACACACACACACACACACACACACACACACACACACACACACACACACACACACACACACACACACACACACATATATATATATATATATATATATATATATATATATATATATATATATATATATATATATATACACACACACATATATACAAGCAACTTTAATAGTGTGTAAATAAATAAATAAATATATAACATATATATATATATATATATGTTATATATATATATATATATATATATATATATATATATATATATATATATATGTTATATATATATATATATATATATATATATATATATATATATATATATATGTTATATATAATATATATATATGTTATATATAATATATATATAGTTATATATATATATATATATATATATATATATATATGTATATATATATATATATATATATATATATATATATATACGCCGCTGATTATGGATATAAAAACAAGACAATACTAGCAAATTGTTTGTCTGTTGTTGGGATAACCTCACCTCCTACTGCTTTAACCTGCCGCAAGACCGATAATTGTATTATTAATAATACTTGTTTTCACATAAATTATACAGTCTAACAAATAATTCACATTGACATTGTGACACAATAGCTGAATCACCCTCACATAGAAGACATTAATTCTTCGGTCAAGCCGCGGATTCCTATTCGCAGGTCTCCTCATGACGGCAGGACGAGACTCGAGACACAAGGTCCTACCACACTACGTCATGGAAAGAAGCAGACAGACAGCATCATGACGTATTACTCGTCACATTTGCCAAGATGGCGGGTGGCGTCAGGAAGATCGCAACATTTCGTGTTGGTAATAATAAGAAGGCTGACAACCAGATAGAAAATATGGTGTTCGTGGTCGTGCTGGTTAAAACCATATTTGTTAATGAAATAGTACTTCGAAAACTGGTCAATGTTTTGCCCAGTACGCATTGTCAGGTGCATATGAGTGGAACAGTTCACGCCAGATGCATGCGAGACGAAACAGTCCGCGCCAAATGTCGTGTGTGAAATAAGAATCCCATATAATATTTAATATATCGAATGTCACATAGTACTACAATTACTGACATAGTTCTTTAAAATCATATAACATTGGAATAGCATAATTATATTGTTCATCTCGCGTGCTCTCGTGGACAAGCGGAACAAAGGGTCCCAAGCGACCTGCTCAGTATGCCTACAGGCAATCCAATTTCTGGTCGCGACCCAGACGTTAAGAACTGCTGAAATAATCGCACTATCAGTCGAAAGATTCTGGGTTCGAATCTTCTGGCTGCCGTATCGAACGTTGGCAGGGTTGTTCACCCCACGTTGCCCTAGTGTACTAGATGGTATGAATGACTATCTGGATAAGTGTCTGTTGAAAACAAGCACTATGATTACTGTTGGACTGACGTTGTGTGTACAACGCAATGTATTTGTTTAGCATAAATGATTTGAAATTAATTCTGTTTAACGTAAGCGTTGGTAGTCTTCCTTAACTCGGCCAACTTATGACGACGCCACAAAACCCACACTCGTTTTCGAAATGCTAAGTGAGGTTGAACAAAAACAAGCTAAATGGAGCTCTTTTTTGCGCAGTAGCGCAGTGTCGTCGACCATTGGACAAGTTCGTTGTCTTTACGTCACTCCATTCAACTGTATGAATTAATACGTGTGTACAAATATCTTTGTGAATTAACTGCTGCATGGCTGAATGTTTCCTAGATAAGACAACATGATGTTCGGTTGAACAGGTTTACGGTAAAACGTTTACAGCAGTCCTGAAGACTAAGGACTGCGCTATATCACAGTTTACTTTTTAATATTACAACTTGTGGGATAATGGTTTGACAAATCGTCATCCAATTGAAACAAATGTAAAACACTCCTGGAGATGATATTCTAAAATTATACGAAACATGTATGCAAAATGATGAAACGATACTGTACGGAACATGATAAAATGAATAGTGTATTTTCAAAATTTTGAGTGTAGGTGATAGCCGCTAATGCGTTGAAATCGTGCATATCTAAATAGTTCATGCTTTAACGAGTGCATATTGCAAGCAAGTTTGTGGATTCAGGAAGGGTTGTACGGCTAGATAATAATATTATGACGAAGCTCAAGAATAAACTCATTGAACTGATACAACCCAACACATGCACAATTGGGCAACGGAATCGAATCTGGTTTGTCGCACGCCCGAGAACTGGGACATTCGTTCGTGCGTCATCGCGTGTAAACGCGTGTACCTGCATGGCCAAGCAGATACAAACGAGTACATCTACCATGAGAAAATATTCGCAGGCTGTTGCATGAAAGAAATTTCATTTTATCAAACTGCGATTATCTGCAACGACAATGATTGGACGTCCTCCGGGGAAATTCTCCGTCCGTGGATGTCGCTGACTCTCCGGTGGCCAGTGCCCAAACACGCCCGCAGTCGCCGCAGACATATTTATTATCGTGTCGTTAGGGATCTGCGCTTGAACTACGGTCGATTGCTTCTAGCGGTGTTCAATATGCAACTGTACAATTACGCTACATGCCCACAACGATTGTAAAGCAATTTGACGCAACCGGCAAAGGCTCCTGCCATTGGGCAATCGATCTGCCACCGTGTACCCCCCACACAAACACCCGCATCGTTTCCAGAAATGCCGACTTTATAGCACTATCGGTCCGGCCCGCGGAGACCTCGCATGGACTATGTCCTCGCACGTGGTCCGACGGCGAACTCTGGGGACTGATGGGTCGGTAGGATTGTGTGGCGTGGGTGTGGACTAGACGCAACTGCAGGACATTGCTGACGGGCTGTTGTCTCATACGCTGCTCAATACGGCCGTCTGATGTCCACTTCTTGTGCACTTGAACACGCCTGCTGTCGGACCGGGGTGTGATCGCTGCAGTTGAAGGACGTCTGTCGGTGTTGTTGCGTCTTCTCGTCACTCGCACACAGACACCATGGTACGTGGCACATACGTGTACTCTTCTCGCTGTGCTTGTTAGCATTCGTTGTGAGTCAAGACAGCAGCTCACTGCCGTCTTCGTTTTATTTCCGCTCGTATTTGTACTTTTCGTGGCCGTAGCAGTCGTATGGCAACTGACAGTTGCTGTTTTAATGCTCACCAGAGAGCTCGCTGTTCCGTTCGAACACATAGCATGGTCGCAACAATTTCAGCGACAACTTGGCTGTTGTATCACATAGATGTCACATACACGTGACTCTTTCGGTTCACTTGGAAGTACTCCGAAGACAACAAGGAGAGGCTGTTCGGCAAATGACAACTCCCAACAGCAGATGATATGTTTTGCGCAGTAGTGACTATTTGAAAGTCTTAGAATTATGGTATTAAAGAAGGGAGTATTTTGTCGGTAGCGAATAGCTCTTGTGTACTTAACAACCGTTGTTTGTTTCGAACTGGCTGACATTGCGACAGAATGCACATGTCAATGTATAGCAATCATCAATCACAGGCTAACGGGCCCAATGAAACGGACTTACATTTGCATTTATCCGTACACACCATACTACACCATACACGCTGACGCATGCACACATATACGCACGCACGCACACCACACACACACGCACGCACAAACACACACACGCACGCACGCGCGCGCGCGCACACACACACAGATAAAGAGAAGAAGAGAGAGAGAGAGAGAGAGAGAGAGAGACAGACAGACAGACAGACAGACATACAGACATACAGACATACAGACAGACAGACAGACAGACAGACAGACAGACAGACAGACAGACAGAGAGACAGAGACAGACAGAGACAGACAGAGACAGACAGAGACAGACAGACAGACAGACAGACAGACAGACAGACAGACAGACAGACAGACAGACAGACAGACAGACAGACAGACAGAGAGACAGAGAGACCGAGAGACCGAGAGACAGAGAGACAGAGAGACAGAGAGACAGAGAGACAGAGAGACAGAAACACTATTATATCTATATATCAGGTCGAGACATCTGTCTGTGAGTGATGACGACGGCTGACGGACGAGGAACTATTCTCAAAGCCAATGTTTGAAGTACGCC
>OZ024857.1:16433914-16446414 GCA_964017155.1 Oasisia sp. SBJ-2009
ACGTTGGATTATTACTTCAACAACTGTGAGAAAGAAGCATCGTTTATATTCTTGATACCGACGCGTATGTGTGGGAATAACAGACAGTGCAGTATTAAACATATCATCAACCGTTCTGCCCAACTCAACCAGCAAAAAGCTATTTTCTCTTGTCTAGTGGAAACGGAACAGTCTACTATTTATCATGAGTATTATTACAATAAGTATTACAACAGAGGGACAGTGACATATCAAGGAGGCACTGAGCCTTTGACGTTGGCAATAATTATATTGTTAATAACGTGTAGTCTCACTCACTACACGGCAAACTGAGCAACTTTGTCGTAATCTTCCCGACGTCCTAGATACGCATATGTGGTCATTCATTTGATGAACTTCCATCCAGTAAAAATTTGGTCATTCATTTGATGAACTTCCATCCAGTAAACATGTGGTCATTCATCTGATGATTTGTTGATAGCTCTCTCCATCTTTGTCAATTGTATCAACATGTGTTTATTTTAAACGTTTACATACAGGAGGGTACATGTGTTTATTGTTCAAACAACTCCACACCATATAAAGTATGTACACGGTTTCGGTAACTGATACACACGTACGCCACACGCAGCGAACAACACAGCCGCGTGGTTACGATTTCATAATCTACTCATTAAATATGAACAAAACTATTTTGCTATGCATGAAGCCGTTGTCGTTTACAAACTTCGATTTAATGTTAAACTCGCGGCCCAAACAACAGCGGCGGCAGGAACAGAGTGCCTATGGTCGGGTCTGAATTCGTTAATATTAATCATTAGCAGTGTGTAAAATATATCAAATGATATGTTTGCGATATGCATTCCACTGTCTTCGTATTCGACGCAATTGGACTCGGCAGACAACTTTACCCAATTAGTTGTTTTATTTCTCCATCGTCTTGTTCAACCACCACTGCATGCAGTGTATAAAGATGCATTTTTATGTCATAACTCACCCATGTCTTCTCGTTAATTTGCTTTGAGGATATCAAGACAGAAGATGTTCCACTTTATATTACAGAAACAGACGTTCTCAAAGGTGGATGCATTCCAGAATATGTCGCATGGCAACACAATCGGAAGTGAAATAATAACCCAAAAACAATTTCTCTGTTCAAATGCGAAGATCGAATTTCACAAGCTGTGGTTGACACGTACATTACCGCCGCTGAACTGGACGCCAGTGCTCTCTGTATCTCTCTACGTCGGTGTTACTTCATCCATTTAAGTAATTCACCTCGCCTCCTAACATGGCGTGCTCGCGTCTCCTTGTCAATACTGCCGGAGTACTCCATTTGTCACGACGTAGTTCCTGTAATGGCGCTACCATAGTGTCAGCTGACTATCTATAGTCGTCAGTCATTCTAGTCGTCGTCCAGGCATATAACGCCATAGCAACCTTTCATGGAGTTTGTAAAGAAGTTTTGGTCCTCGTCCTTGGAGTTCATCGTGTGCTTCCGTTGTAGGATCTGTGACAATGTACCGACCAGGAGACATAAATCGTTTTCCTGAGATATACACGCACGTGACATGTTAGGAAATAGCATCTGGTAGAATATGTCGACCATAGCTCACGGAAACATTCTCTGAGCAGAATGTCGCGTTTAAGATGTCCCTATCAAATCGTGTGATTGAATGGCGTCTTTTTGATCAAAGATAAACGTTAATCTCCTAAGCGGAGCCAAACGCTTGAGGGTAGGAGCCATGATAATCCTGTAATGGTGGACGTTATTCTATTGCTCTTTAAGTATCATTTTATGTGTCATTTCTGTGTGTACCAGACTGAGCAATGGGACCAGAGCAGACTATCCTCCGCATCCTTGACCGAGCATCATGTCAATGTACCGTGTAGTGACCGTTAGTCTCATTCAACGGTCATAACTGTAATAGTTAATGGCCGTGCATAAATCCTGAACGAATTAAGCGAAACCGCCAGTGTATCACGTAGCACGATACAAACGCTTTATTCTCGGCACTAACTGCCGTGGGACATAGTGCCGCAGCAGAAACAAGTCATACATGTGGGGTTGTGGCACTGGTTTAAAAAAAATTGATTTATGCTGAAAGAATGACGAGCGTATCTTAGCCGCTTGTAAATATGAATTCGTGTAAATGTGAATTATGATTATTCATCCCGTTTGAAGTCCCGTCTAGGATCTAGGATAAACGTGACAGTCAAAGTCGTCAGGAACAGGACAGTCCTCGGCTGGAATGTGTTCCATGATGTTAAACGAGATTGTCTGGCCAACTGTTTAGTGGGACACTTAAGTCTTAACCATTCACAATTCACAACCAACGAAGCATCCGTCTAACTTTATTAACCCCGCATCCACCCCCAGCTTCCTGGGGCGTACACCCTTCTACTGTCACTGTTAGTAGAGATTGTCGGTTGACCTGCCCTTTTGTCTAGGTGCGCTACTTTTGCTTAATTTCCCGAAAATTAGGAAAAAAATTAACTATATTAGTAATAGTATTCATCGACATAGTAAGTAAGAACGGTTTATTGTCGTCCGATGCAGGCAATGTAGTAGCCATCAAAAACAACAACAAATTAGAATGCTATCTACCTCTTAATTGGTTAAGTGATCCCGGCCTTGAACAACTGTACATTTGACACATGTCCTCATTAATTTATAGTTTCCGTCGCTTGCGAATACAACCCACGTTATGCTGTATTGGAAGGGTGACGTCATAAATATAGGTGTTACGTAGCCAATTTACGTAATCAACTGAACATTGACGCCAAGACATCTACGGCGACTGACTCATCCAAGACGTGACCTGGCAGCGGTCAGGTCATTGTTCAAACATCGATATTCTCAGCTGATCCACTAAATGTCCTTCCACTTCGGCCATCCAATTTTCACTTGTGTGCATAAAACCGTCAAAGATAACTAACATTTGCTCCCACTTATGTGAATAAAACCGTCAAGGCTAACTAACAGTTGCTGTTGTTTCTTTGATCATGCAAAACGACTGGAAAACCGTATTTATGCATTCAGTGTTGTCCATATGCTAACAGTGGGCTTGCTATGCAAAAGGAATTCATATGTGAGGAAACAGAAGGCATTGTTAGGATGATTTAATTATGCATCTAAAAGTGTACAAAGAAGCTAAGTCGACATATTCATATCTAGGTCGAGCAAAACTACAGGCACTGACGTCAGAGCCTCTTATATATATATATATATATATATATATATATATATATATATATATATATATATATATATATATATATATATATATATATATATATATATATATATAGTATTGCCTATACATGATCTAGATGTCACAACATGACCTTGTTGCCTACACATGATCTAGATGCCACAACATGATCTTGTTGCCATTACATGATCTAGATGCCACAACATGATCATATTGCCTATACATGATCTAGATGTCACAACATGATCTTGTTGCCTACACGTGATCTAGATGCCACAACATGATCTTGTTGCCTATACATGATCTAGATGCCACAACATGGTCTTGTTGCCATTACATGATCTAGATGCCACAACATGATCATATTGCCTATACATGATCTAGATGCAACAACATGATCTAGATGTCACAACATGGTCTAAATGCCACAACGTCATCTTGCACAGGCACATAAATGTAAATAACACGCGACATTACGCAACGGTCTCGCAAATAACTGAATATCTAGTAGCGTCATCGAAAAAACCACAGATGCCTAAATGCATATCATTGCATTTCTCCCTCGTGAACAGCTTAGTTTGAATAATTAATTATCATTCTAATGTACATTGGATGTCTCCGGACACACGCATCTTAGATGACCCATATCATTCACGCACGAACAGTCTTAGTCACTCGCCCAGACGTTTCGCTCGAGTTGTGTTTTGCCCGGCTTTTTAGGAAAGATGCGTCTGTTTTGCTACATTCTAAGCGAGGATGTATGTTTATTAGTGTTAACATAGTATTCGTAATATTACAGTATGAATATGTTTGAGATATAGTGTCAGTCAAATTGGATTTAACATAAGCCCCCAAAACTGTTTGCAATTTGAAAATCGTGTTGTTTACAGTGCATCAGAATATTTTATTAATTAATAAATAACAAACTATGAGCATACGCCATCCCTTTAAATTCTACAGGCATTATGACACATGCAGTACACTTATTCAGAAACTGGCTTGGAAGAGGAGAAATAGTGGCGCCTCATTATGGAACCTTGTGCAATCGAGTCCTGTTTAAATGCGTGACGTCCCAGTACGTTGTAGCGTTCACGTTGTGTCTGCGCGCGTATGCGTGTTGCCATTAGGCTGGGAGGTCTGTCATTTCAATGTGAAGATTGTCACAGATCAGTTTGGTGTATGCTTCCTTCTGTTTCCATCTGTTTGTCCAGCCACGAGTGGGTGTCCATAGGATGAATGAACTTCGGGTTTTGCCAATTCAAACACCGACATAGACAGGAACAATGACAATGGTTCGTCTGTGTTATGACAGAAGCGACCTAGTTATAGACGCCTCATACGAATCGTGTTTGTGTATTTGTCTATATCCCCGTGAAGTTGTTTATTTGGCACCAACTGTTCTAGTTGACGTTTAGACGCTTCATTGGCCTAACGTTCTGGTGTTACTTCCGTCAGGTATTCTTTTCAGTTTTTTGTCAGGGTCCATGTGTTAGGAAATTAGTTTAAGAAAACACATATTGTCAAATCCGTCAGGTTTTATTCCTTTTTCTTCTGTTTTGTCAGTGTCCATGTGTTAGTAAACTAGTTTAAGAAAATACATATTGTCAGCGATGACACTGAGGTTTAAGCAGCTTGGTTGATCTTTTATCTTTGTTTTCCATGCTTTGTCCAGCTTGTTATATGCTCTCCAGGCTAAGGTAATGAGCTGCTTGTGTTGCTAATCCAGAAACCTAGATACCGGAAGTCTGCTACTTCCTGTAGTGTTTCGACACTAGCTGTCCTTGTTACTTTACAGTTAACATTAGTCTCTTGTGGTGATGGCGATGTGATGATCGTGGTGTTAGTAATCTCGTAGCCTCGGGATGGCAACACTTCCAAAAACAAATATATTATTTATTCTCTTGGAAACTATCTATTTCTCCGCTCTCTGGTGGCAAAATCTTGCAATCTTCCATGACAGGTACTAAACCATAGGATACACTATTCTGGGCTCACGCCTCTGCCACTCTATAAAGCGAATCACTTGCTGATCAACAATAGCGATGTTTTGCGTCAGTTTGCCGCACGCCACACAGTTCCCGCGGGCTGTGCTGTATCACGACAGTCACTGCTGAACGACGTCGCTAATTCGATCAGGCGATGTCGTATGACCGCGGCACGTGTCTCTGAGGTAGACTGCACGCAGTGACACGACGTAGCTGTGTGTGACACACATGTCGGGGACACGGTATGCATATAGTTGCACTCTTCACAGGAAGTGACCATGACTTAATACTTCCGTCTGAGCTATTAATGCGAGCGTGTATGTTCCTCTATTCGGAATTAGTAGCACGGTAGTTTGTTACTTTTGCAATTGTGGTGTGTTGAACATGTAACACAGGATGTGACTGAACACCGAAGGTCCTGCGGTCAATTCAGCCAGCCTCAACGGCAAATTTTACAACATTTGTACGGGTTTTCTAAAGTAACTGAACACACATTGACGGACAGTCAACACATAGATTACAACCTTAAAGTCTTATATTATAGTCTTATATTAAGTATTAATTAATTAATTAAGAACAAGGTACAAATTATTTAGTAAACGATTTACCTCTCAAGAAAGGTACTGATTGTCTGCTCTTACTACAAGTTAATTATAGGGGCAGTATGCATGTTTGGCAGCCCACTGGCGGAAGTTTTCTCGCCTCTGTCTCTCAATACATTAATATCATAACTGCTACCTAGGCTTGTCGCTCCATGTTCAGTCTAAGCCAGCGTAGACGGAATTCCAAACGCGACTGTTTGCGTGGACGATATATAAGACGAAAAACTTACACTCACTATCACTTCAGAATAATTTGCATGGGTGCGTCACGAGCGAGAACGTTTGTGATAACCAAACAAAACACGAAACTCTCACGTTGGCTTGGCATTACGAAAGACAAAAGAGAGAGGGGGGGGGGAGAGGAAGAGAGTGTGTGAGAGAGAAAGAAAGAGAGAGACAGACAGACAGACAGACAGAAGAGAAAGAGAGAGAAAGAGAGAGAAATAGAGAGAAAGAGACAGAAAGAGAGAGCTGATCAACTTTGGACAGGTAATGCCATTTCTATAGCGAGCGGCAAAATGGTTGGAGGTGCCGGAACAGTCACCTCGGTTTCACTTTTCCCAATTCTCTTGCTAAATAGTGAATGTGCCTCATTCAAGATTCTACTAAATCGAGCATGGGAAACAAAACAAAGGACAACTGATGTGCAGAAGGACACACTTCTGCATCAGCGGATGGACGGATGGAGGTCCTAGAAAATAGTCATTGACGTCATCAACCTCTCCATGAGCATCGTCCCCGGGAGACTAATCATCATCAGCAGCAACATCATCAGTCGCCGCATCTGGTCCAGGCGTGGGCGACCATGACCTTTAATTTCCTACATACGATCATTGGTTTCTTGAAATAGTCTCTTTCCTGGACAGACTCGATACCATCAAGGATCGTCGATCTCTATCGACCTGATTACTCATCTTCGACCTCTTCGGTTGTCACAAGATGCTGATATGATCATAAGGCTGATGTAGTTGCACTATTGAAATGTGCATCATATGTCTAGGGTATATAGCAACAGCGCTGTGGCGCAGTGGCTAGAGCTTCAAACTCTGAGTAAGAACATTCGGGGTCGAATCCTGTGCTGCTGTGTCAAACCTTTGGCAAGTTGTTTTCACTCTACATTGTTCCAGTTCATTCAGCTGTATGAATGAGTATCTGTCTATAGACAATGATGGAAATATGTGTACGAATACGCTTCGCGCCACAATTGCTGCATGGATGGATACTACTAAGTGAAGTCGAGATGGAGTTCGTTTGAACAGGTCTATTAGGGAGTGAAGTTTAACGCCTGTTGAGCAATCCTGATGATTGTCTACCGCGCTATGTAAGAACTTAGCTTACCTTTATAAATCAAGTCAAATCGCCGAACTCGAGTCTCGTGGTGTTTTGCAATAAAACAAATAATTAAAGCAGAGCAGGAACTACAGATGTACTTAAAACTCGAACGCATTTCGTTCTACTCGTCTCATGTACACAAATAAGTAAATCGGAAGCCAACGCAATAACGGACTGATGAAGAGTCAATACAAAACACACCGCTAAAAATACACCGTGGACAGAAAACATACCGAACACATGTTCATAAATCTGTCGCGATTGCTCCAGTTCATTTCTAATAACCAGTTAAATTGGTAGGCTATGTACGTGTTGATGTCGGAACGTTTCTTCGATTTGTGTGTGTAAATATGAAGCAATCCAATGTTTTGGGGTGACGCATTATGGGAACTATCTATCAGGCTTTCGCTGTCGGAAACAACATTGCAGAATTTAACTAAACACTCTTGTAGGACTGTGGACGTGCAAACAATATAGTGGTAGGAGTGTTCCCAACGAGGAGGGAATAGTATGTTTTTACATCTTTCTTATGGCGTACTGGAATGCCAAGTCAATACATGTGCATGCATTACCACGCGTGAAAACGAAAGCCTTTGAGAACTGTACTCAGCATTCTGGTCACTACACTTGTCTACATGTCCCCTGTCACTTAGCCTCCACGTCCCCTCACTAATACCCTGCGTTTCCCAGCTTCACAGATGTTAATTTCCACAAGGTTCCGACTTGACCAGGACGCTTGAGCGTTTAGCGACTAGACGGAGGAGCGAGGCCCCGTCAGCGCCCGAGGGAGATGACGTTCACAGGCGGCGAAGTTTTGCTCGGAGACGCTGCCAATGTGACCCGCTTCGGTGAAGTTTGCCGGGATGACGCGACCGATTGCGGCAATTCGACAAAGAGCAATCTCGACGGAATGATTGAGTGCTTAGATGACAACAGGCGTATTTAGTCGCGTTCACAGTCGTGTATGACTATGAGTGTGTAGTTAGGTCGGAGATGGTGAACCGAAAGGAAAACAAAAAAATGGAATGTAGCGTTAACTTGAAGACACAGTTTTAGTGTCACAATGTTTTGTTTTTAATACTGTTTCTGACGTAACTGCGATGGCGACCTATATATATATATATATATATATATATATATATATATATATATATATATATATATATATATATATATATATATATATATATATATATATATATGTATATATGTATATATATATGTATATATATATATATGTATATATGTATATATATATATATATATATATATATATATATATATATATATATATATATATATATATATATATATATATATATGCCAAAATAAAAGTGTTTATGTTAGTCAGTATGCGTGCATTGAAGGCAGTGATTAGCGCATCCTCCTGGCTCGCCGGAGGGCCGGGTTCAATACCCGGACGCGGCAGGCATACCTGGCTCTCAGCAGTGGGGACTGTGTATCCCTCGTGAATTGGAGAATCACGTTACTGTCAGTCTAGTGTCAGGTTGGGATGTAAAAGAACTACTGATGACGACATGCACCGTGGCAGTGACCACCCTCAGTGCCAACATCGAAAGGTCGGCTTGGCGTACATGTTCTGAAAAAGGCTTACTAATACAATGAGACGTTACAAGATGATAACAGTGTAACCACAATATGTACCGACTAGTCTCTAGAACCCTGCCGAGTGCTGGAAACAACTAGGACTAGAACTAGATCAAACATAACTTAGCCACCAACCTTTTTCCTGTCGCCATGCACGTTCGATAAACGTAAACTCCATTTCCGCGCTAGTTATTTGTAGCGTTTTGTGTCGTGACGTAATCCACCAGGATACCCACTTTGACGTCATTTGTTTGTGTGCTCGACTAGATATGTTTACATCAAGGCTATAACGAGGAGCGAGCATAAATAAATAAAAATATAAACACTAATATTGGCGATATTAAAACAATAATAAAATATAAATTAAGTTTAGGGTTTGTTCAGTTTTCATTTTGCGACTGGGAGGCCGCCGACCAGAATTGGGACTGACTCCGGCTCAGTGGGTGGATTGTTCTAGTTGACAACAATATTGGCTAATCCCTGAGTCATAGGAAGAGAGCGGCTGGTTGAAACACGGGTTAACTGAAACATTGGTGCGTGGCCAACATGGAGCATGTCTCGCGTCATTCGTCGTGCATGTCAATGTCACAAGTGTGACACTTGAAAGACACAAATGGAGAGATTTGCTGTATTTTGTAATAAATCGCTATGTGAACTTACTTTACTTGTGCCTGTTTGCTCGCTGGGAGCATAGGCCATCGACCAAGGAACGCCACTGTTTTCTTTCCGTGGCCATCCTCTCAATTTCTCTCCTGGTGTATCCCATCTCCTTTGTTTCTTTTTCCGTGTCTCTCTGCCAGGTGTTTCGTGGTCTACCTCTTCGCCTCCTCCCTGGGGGGTTCCATGTGATGGCTTGACGGGTGATGGTTTCTGGGGGTTTCTAGGCGTTGTTATTAGTAGAATAACAAATTAGTCTTACACTGTGCTGAGTTCAACTTAGTCGTGTAATAAACCACCTACAAATGCCCGTACACAGGTTCCAAGACAGCGCTATAGACTCGGAAGATATAAGCACGGAATATGACAGTGGAGTCGAGTCTTGTCGGTTTATTAAGTAGTGAGTTAGAATGCTATGCACTGGTGTTAGATGTTACCTACGTATTATTAGTCAATTTATTTGTCAATTTATTTGTAAGTTTATTTTATTTTCATACTCGAAATTAAATATATCTATCAAACGAGATCTACTAATACAATACATGTAGAAACAGCAATAATTGCATATATGTATGTGCGTGCGTGCGTGCGTACGTACGTACGTACGTACGTACGTACGTACGCGTGTGTGTGCGTTTGTGTGTTGTGTGCGTGTGTGTATGCGTGCCGTCCTGAATGCGTGTGTGTATGTGTATGTGTACATGTATATATGTATGTATATGTATATGTGTGTGTGTACATTTGATTATATTGATAATTACAAAATTTGTATGCATAACATTGTGGATGCTATGTATGAGCATTCAACATAAAGACAGCAATAATTATAAATATTATATATATATATATATATATATATATATATATATATATATATATATATATATATATATATATATATAGATATATATATATATATCCTTAATGTGCATGCATGTTCACTGCTTTTACTTACGGTGCGATAATACCACCGTCTATATTTCGCCCCGGCCCCACTGTGAGCGGCCTCCTCCTCCTCCTCACCGTATTGTTGTGTCCCCAGAACGCCGCCATGTCGACGGCCGGGGGCTCGGGCGTCACGTCGACGTCCACGAGCAAGGCGACTCTCAAGCCCGGCACGGTCCACGTCGTCAAACCCAACTCGAAGACTCTCCCGGACATGATTGAACTCATGGTGAGTACGTCACTTCCGCCACACCTCCCTGATGCTTCTGTCGTGGCTCGTTGTTTTCTTACTTTTAAAATCCACGTTGCTACAGAGTGCGTAGATGGCACTCTTGATATTTTCATTGTTATTTTTATACAAAGGCAGGACCGCAACACCTAGCTGCAATATGAACATATTACGTTCATATGCAGCCGGATGTTGCGGTCCTGCCTTAGTTTAATCTAACCCTGTAACACGACACCGTCCACAAACTTCACACTGCCTATCTTGTGTTACATTAGTTACAGGAAGCAGAACTTTCTACACAAAACAGGTAAGGTGATAGCCTCATTGATCCCTCAAAAATTACAATAACGACCTCGACTACTTGAATAAGGTATACCCAACTGTTCACGAGAACTGTATCAATTGGTACGCTAACTTTGAGGGTGGTTTGGCGGCATCTCCTCCCAAGCGCGTCGGTCTACTCACCTCTTTATACACTCGTTTCTTCGGATCATCGGCACCAGCTCTACCGTTTGATGTTGCGTTCAAAACGCAAAACAGTTCATTACAGTGATCGAGTAATGTAGAGCGCAATGGCTCAGGGGTAGAGCTTCAGACTGTCGACTACGAGAACCCGGGTTCGAATCCTGTGCTGCGGTATTAAGATCTTGGGCAAGTTTTTCACTCTACATTGGTCCAGTTCACTCAGCTGTATAAATGAGTACCTGGCGATAGATAGTGGTGGATATGTGTACGAGTACTACGAGCAGCGTTCGCGCATTAACTGTAGCATATGGCTGGATGCTTCCCAGAGATGCCGAGACGGTGTCTGAGTGAACAGGTCTGCCTGTCGAGAAAATTGGAACAGTCGACGAATTGAATGGTTTTAAACTATACATGTTTAAATGTTTTACTGCAGTGAGCGAGTTTAATATGAGACTAGGGTAATGATCCGATTTAATGTTTTTGGTTTGTCGCTCCACGGATGGATGGATTCATTTTTAATTCGCCATATGGCGTATATGTCTTTATACCATCTTCCCGACAGCATTGCGAAACATCTTTTTGGAATTTTCTTAAAATATTTTCACGACGTGTGACATTAATTACCTGTCACAATGATTGTTAAATACATGACATTAGCCTTCTAACAATTGTAGACGATTGTTTTGCCCTACGCCGAAGTAATCAGGTTTAATATGCCACCCCTTACGATAGCAGTCAAACTACAAATCGACAACGGTTTACCTATTGATACTAGCGGGTTTTATTAAAGCTGTTAACGTTATTGTTGTCCAGTTTGTAGTGGTACATTCGGGGGGAAATGTCATAGTTCCTGATTGCTGACTTAATGGTATCGTGTAACGCCACCCCCAATGTTTGAGATATAATTCAGCACCCAACATTGTTTTGCCCTTGTTCCTGTAGCAATACGTAACTTTTCATATGAAATGGTGGAAGTTGTGTAAGCCTTAATTGAGGTTATCGTAGCTGTCGCAGTGTTTTTAATGCAAGCGATTTTACCAACTCAACTAGAGACACAGCTACTCCATCCGAGCTGAGGCTCTTCAACACACAACGCCCTCATATGGATGGTATAAAAACTAAAAACAGATACCGTACTAAACGACGAGACGTCCGAGATTGAGCGAGATCTGTGCGCCTTTGGTTCCCTTGTTTGGATCCAGCTCCTATCTAATAGCTCTGCTAGAGACTATTCGTATTAAAGAAACTACCAGGTGGCGCCATGGATATCGTATATATGTGATAGTTTGTGTTACAAGTACCCGCAAGAGGGCGCCATCATCTACTACAACAGCAAAACTTGAACCGACCCCACAATTATCAGTTCGAAGTCTAAGATTAATTAGACATTCAGTGAAACATGGTGACTTTTATGATATAAGCTTAACATTTGGCGAAGAGCTTGCCCAATGAGTAAACAAAATGGAAATGGCCGTCATTGACG
>OZ024857.1:16451414-16596414 GCA_964017155.1 Oasisia sp. SBJ-2009
CAAACAGGGTGGCGGGTAGACTCACAAAAGAGAACCTTTTGAATAAAAAAATATACTATTTTTAATAAGGGTACATCGATATTAATATTTGTACATGAATTATAGATTGCAATTCATCTTAATAACAATAATGCTCAAGGTAACATTTATTATAAAGAATAAAATAGGGAAAATTCGAAAAAGTATGAAAACCATCCCCTGTCTGCCCTGCTTTATTAGATCAAAGCTTTGACATACGTCAGTCAGCAATTTCATGTATCTTATCTACTGAGATTTGATAGAAAACATTTCGATATTTAAATACTTATTTACATGGCACGGCAATATGACCAATACAAATAAAGTTCGCACGCATTGTGAACATAGCAAGCAAATTTATTGGCCGTAGGACAGTTGTCTAATTTGAATAATATGACGCTAAAAGGAAACCCTCTCAAATATTACACGATGTATATCCCCTGAACGATGCAACATGAACTCAAAAAATATGTCTATCAAATCTTTCACCGTTCTATACTATCGCTTGCTTCGACACAAAAATATCAAACGAACTGATTCGGAAATAATCATGCTGTCGGTCGCGAAGCGACAAAGACTGCTTCCATCACTTGACTGTTGCTCTCCATTTGTCTCTCTGCTGTGAGAGTGATGTCCATGAGTCGAACTTTATGTCTCTCATAAATAAATTTTTAATCTAAATATAATGCGGTACATAAACACAATATTGGCTAGAATTGCATATACGTTACTGTGCATTTTTGGATACATATTATACATCACTTAAAAAAGTGGTAACTAGACCATAATAAACGCTATTATGTGTACGTTTCCATGCGTCTAGGATGTAAAATCTAGCATCCCGAATAGCACTGAATTCGCTGGCCTTCAATTCATTGATGTGATAGTAATAACACATGGATAGACATGGAATTCCCACAAATATTAGCTGGACTTTTCAAAAGCCTTTGCTACTTTGGGTTATAGGATATTACTAGACAACATAGTATGGCGTTAGTGGAGTAGAATTAAGTTTAATTAGAAATTATTTAACTAACAAAAAGAGGTATGTTGAAGTAGAGAACGAAAAATCTGAAATGCATGATAGTTCAACTGGCGTACCTCAAGGCTCGATGTTAAGCCCACTGTTGTTTATTATATACATTATTGACTTTGCCAAGGCCAGTGAACAAATTATGTTTTGTACGGTTAGGTACTCTTGATTCATTTGCAACGTAATGAACAATATCGAAACGTAGACGAAGCTTTAAATACAGAACTAGGAATAGTTAATGAATGACTAAAACTTAACACTGTGTCTGTTAACTTAGCCAAAACTAAATACTTGGTTTCTAAAACAGCCAGTAACATTTACTCCTCCAGTAATATCGTAGGTAACGGTATTATTGATAGTGTCAATAATATATCAAATACATAGTACTTCATAATATAAAGATTATGACATACTATATATGTTATTTATATATATATAAACATATATATATATATATATATATATGTATATATAGATATATAGATAGATAGATAGATAGATAGATATATAGATAGATAGATAGATAGATAGATAGATAGATAGATAGATAGATAGATAGATAGATAGATAGATAGATAGATAGATAGATAGATAGATAGATAGATAGATAGATAGATAGATATTTACATACAATAGCCGAATTACCCACCCGTGCTTGGGGACAAAAAGCAGTCTTCCGCAATAACACCGTTTGAAAATTACAATCCCATTAATCTGTTCGGGATCGGTTCATTTATGCTATGCACAAAGTATCCTAAATAGATATCCCCTCATTTACATAGCGCGAAACCTAATTTAACCAAACTGTGCCAAGAATAACTGTGACGAAATCAAAGTGAGTGATATGGCACAGGCAGACAGAGTTACATTAAATAACTCGGCAGTCCATCCACAATGCAAACAAATATATTTTGCAATACTCGGTTACATTTGTTTGCGCAATCCTTTGCCGACTAGTTCGGTATTCCATGGTTTCGCCGGTTTACCTCTCAATTGTTCCTCAGGTTACTCTTACTAATTGAGACTGACCAGAGGTGTGTTACCAATATGTTTCCTTTCTATCCCGGTATGCTATGTTTGACATACTTCTTGCCATCGTTATTTGTGGGGCTTTTAGCTTGTTCATTGTAGTCTTATATAAAAAATGTATAACTCTACGAACCATCCACATGGACCCATTATATCACGTGCACAATATCAGGCGACACATGCAAATTTAGTACAGATGTGGGTACACAGGCAGAGAGGCGGCGTCTTTTGGTAATGTATATATGTATATATATAAATGTGTATATATATATAAATGTATATATATATATATATATATATATATATATATATATATATATATATATATATATATATATATATATATATATATATATATATATATATATATATATATATATATATATATATATATATATATATATATATATATATGTATATATATGTATATGTATATATATTATATAATTGGATCGAGACTACATCATGCGAGAATTTACAGACACGAAAGTGTCAGCAAATTACATAATAAAACATTCTTTAATCAACCATTTCTTAATCTGGCTTTTAAAATAGCATTGAACAGGCAAACACCAAGCCTGCGGCATTAGATACCCTAACATTACAGCATGGAAAGGGAAACCGTCATTCGTAAATGGTGCGAGAATGTATAACGTGGTGCAAAAATGTATAATCCAACAATCTGACCTGCTGCGACGAATCTAATTTCAGGTTTGGAATCAACATATTGAATTTAATCTAAAAAGATTACTACTACCCATTAGTAAACATGGCAGTATTGCGAAATATGCGACAGAAAAATGGACTAACTGCAAGAAATCAACATGAAATCCACGAAAACGACTAAGTCCTACGTGAAATATGTACGTTATTACATTAACGGGCGAAAGTTATTACATTATCAGGCAAGAGGAGTTTATTACATTAACGGGCGAAAATTATTACATTATCGGGTAGCAAGTTTATTACATTATCGGTTGATTTTATTACATTAACGGGCGGTTATTACATTATCGGTTGATTTTATTACATTATCGGGTAGTTATTACATTAACGGGCGATTATTACATTATCGGTTGTAACAACAGCTACCATCTTTGGAAGTCAAATTAAGGTTGTCCGTCTTATATGAGCACATCTATGAACAAATCCACTTTATCAAGGGGCACGAATTTGCTGTCATCTAAACCTAGCCTGAACGGGACACATGTGTGGGATGCTTCTTCACATTATAAATATCAAAACTATATTATTTACAGTAGGTGGTTTAAGTGCATTCTTATCTACCACGAACCAGTTGGCCTGAGATGGACCCTGACCATTACTGTGCCTTTCTGTAGGGTGGCGTTAGTGTAATCCTCCACAGATCCACTTGAAGTTGTCTGGATGTCTTACGTAACACCAAATCAATAGTTACCACTGTTCTTCATTAATTGTTATGTCCAAACGTGCGCGGTAGTTGTGGTTGCTAGGTGTTTCAAGCCCAACTGTATCATCTCTATTTCGCATTGTGGTTTGCGTACATGATTTAGAGTATGTGTCTCTATGTGGTCATTACACGTGAATAATACATTTGCAGAATAAAGTGTCGCCTCTTGATGTTGTCGTCGTGTTGTGCTGTCTTAGGTAACATAATTAGTCAATTTTGTTTAATTTGGAACAAATTACAAAGACTAATATATATACACAGCTGCGATAAAAATGGGAGTTGCTCATCCCGTTATCATTGATCCACACGGCAATATTATATCGGTACAATATTGCCGGGGGTGGCAGGAATCAGAGGGGGCGATTATTACGTCTACACTGCCTCAGCTAGACCCTGTCTTGCTTTACACAATATATCAGTGAGTCAATTTTAGAATGTGTTGCGTTGTTCTAGCTTCTTATTAGGCCCCACAACACAAGTTGTTTTGAAATAGAAACACCCTAGTTCCGTGACTAAGCCTGCCATACATATAAATGTAATACTTGGGAATACGGCGATCATCGTCATTTGTGTAACAGCCGTACCAAGCTACAGTTCACGGATGCTGCGATTGCATGAATTATGCATAGCCCTAGCACTACACATTCGGCGTGACCTTTTGGAGGATTCGGTCGACGGTGTGTTCTACAATGTACATAGTCCAAGCAATTTATTAGACACCAAGTTATCAGCCGTTGCCATGTTACACAGGTATGCGCTATCTTTTTGGCTATGCCTACCTGCGACAGTTATTGGTCGGACAGATAGACGTGTCTTGTTGCGTTGTGGACGCGGTCTCTCATATATTGCATGTAGAATGACCGCAGAAGATATTCGTGCACCGTGCCAGTGCCCAGACTAAGCAAAGGTCAACATCGCGTGATAATAGCTATATACATATATTTTTGACCGTAACCACATAGGGGTCAGTAACATAGCGGTCAAAAACGAAAGATCACTGACTATATCCACTGCGCGAACTGCTACCTTATGCGGTCGGGAATCGGTCCACGAGTGTGCATGTGTGTGTGTGTGTGTGTGTGTGTGTGTGTGTGTGTGTGTGTGTGTGTGTGTGTGTGTGTGTGTGTGTGTGTGTTTGTGTTTGTGTGTGTGTGTGTGTGTGTGTGTGTGTGTGTGTGTGTGTGTGTGTGTGTGTGTGTGTGTGTGTGTGTAGTCCGTGGCGGATTGTTTGCGTATGAATAGTCTTCGCGCAATAATAGCATCGTGGCTTAATTCTTTTAGATCAGTTGAGATGGTGTTTGATTGACAACGTCTGCCAGGGAGTAGATGTAAAGCGTTTTGAGTACTGCCAAGTGAATGGACACGGCGGTATATCAGAATGTACCTTTAACATACACGATAGTACAACACATTAGTACAAATCATTGTTTGTACAGAACAGGCATTGTGTGCACCGGCCGTTCACAAGAGAGGTACTATAGAGCAGAAAATGTACCACGGTCTAATTGTTTTAGAACATACTATTGTTATTCATGTACATGAATATGTTTATGTAACATTGCATGGACATTTTCATCGCTTCTTGCAGAACACTCAATAACTGCGCAAGGGGGTGTAGGTCACCACCTCTGTAACACTGACATGCTTAGGCGGGAGGCGAAAGGGGTGATTACACGCCAGTTGGATTCGCAAATTCACACACGAATAATTACTATTTACATATAGTTTTTTGTATGTTTGGTTGGGATGCTGAGACACCCACTCGGCATACACTCGGCATACACTCGGCATACACTCGGCATACACTCGTCATACACTCGGCACACACTCGGCATACACTCGGCACACACTCGTCATACACTCGGCATACACTCGTCATACACTCGGCACACACTCGGCATACACTCGGCATACACTCGGCACACACTCGGCATACACTCGGCACACACTCGACATACACTCGGCACACACTCGGCACACACTCGGCATACACTCGGCATACACTCGGCACACACTCGGCACACACTCGGCACACACTCGGCACACACTCGGCATACACTCGGCACACACTCGGCACACACTCGACATACACTTGGCATACACTCGGCATACACTCGTCATACAATCGGCATACACTCGGCATACACTCGACACACATTCGGCATACACAACCGGCACACACTCGTCATACACTCGACATACACTCGGCATGCACTCGGCATGCACTCGTCATACAATCGGCATACACTCGGCACACACTCGGCACACACTCGGCATACACTCGTCATGCACTCGACATAAACTCGACATACACTCGTCATACACTCGGCATACACTCGGCACACACTCGTCATACACTCGTCATACAATCGGCATACAATCGGCATACACTCGCCATACCACGTCGCTGTACTCGGACCTAGTTTAGGTCTATACTGAGCGTAGATGACCAAGACAGTAATTCGGAAGCAGGACACATAAGCCACAGGTAAAACAAACATAGCACACTCTCCAGGGATTGATATATTGCTTATCCGTCGACACTTATTACTTCCCTACGGGTCTTACAATTCGGACAACAGGATGTTGAAAGTACTTGCGGCCTGTGCGGGCGATCTAGAAGTAGGATATAGTTGGATGTTTACTGTTGGACATAGATCGGTCAGACGTATGGTGCAATAAAAGAGTGTCTGTGACGGGTCCTACTGCGTCCTTGGGAGACATAAACCTAGTGGCCGTCGCACTCAATTGCCTCACGGCGAATACCGGACTTGCAGGCGAGCCTCTGTAAGCCGAAACATGGAACGACCTACCAGCAGAACTATAGCACCCTCGGTCAACTCCACTGGGACTGCACAGGTATAGGTAGGGATGGATGAACATCACTGGTACTAATGAAGCTGAATGTTGTATTTACAACACATTGTAGTTACATATGATCATATTCTAATTAACTGCAATTTGAGAGACGGCTTTATATCTATATGATAATTAAGAAAAACCATAGGTATTTGCCAACATATGTTGGCAAATTAAAATCGTCATAGATTAAAAACTGTCCAGATATAAGTCTTCGGACTATTCCATTCCTTCCATTGTTCTGTGAAACAACTATTATCATAAACTTGAACCAAACACGTGCACATACACACATACAAACATGCACGCACCGACGCATGCACGCACGCACGCACGCACGCACGCAAGCACGCACGCTCGCGCACGCACGCACACACACACACACAACTGACACTTTGCATAGTTAGTTCTGAAATAGAACGGACGAGATCACCAACGAGATTCCAACAGATCCCGCAGATTATGGTGCATCACGGGTTTATTTTCAGTAACCCTTGAGAGTTAATTTTAGCCCAACTGATGTGATTGATGGGGAATTGATCACAGTGGGCCCTCTAATACGTATAGGCCCACGCCAAACAGAAATCATTGTGGGAACGTGTCCTTCGAGAAATTATCCTGGATAAACGTAGCGTTTCTCAGAATACGAACATAAACAATACTTTTTGTTCTACCGATTGGGTACACATTTTAAAATTGTAATGTGGATATAAACAACTAACATTCTACATTACATTGGCCATGCAAATGTACGACCGTCACTGCAAAGGTGTTACCTGGTTTAAAAACGCAGTGCTATTTGCGATGTTTCCACACAGCTGGAGAAAGAAACTATTATAATATGGTTATACTTGTATGCAAGGAACTATATCCACAACCATCGCAAGTTAGTTTCACACGGAGGGATAGTAGAAGTGAACGCCGACAATCTGGGATAGGCATTTACTTAACCAATGACAAATGGAGTCACGTTTCATTTATGAAAATGTTCATGTAATAGAGTAATATATATACTTATTGACAACAAAGTGTAATGTAATTTAAGATACTGCTAATGATGCTGTCATGATTTTTTTGTTACAGACATGGCATATTATTGCGAAGAACGTAAACAAAACGGTCACGTGTGTGTGTGTGTGCGTGCGTACGTGCGTGCGTTTGTGTGTGTGTGCGTGTGCGTGTGTGTGTGTGAGGGTGGGGGGTGGGGTGGGGCGTGTGTGGTGTACATGTGCTTACATGTATGTATGTATGTATGTATGTATGTATGTATGTATGTATGTATGTATGTACGTACGTACGTACGTACGTACGTACGTACGTACGTACGTACGTATGTATGTAGGAATGTAGGAATGTATGTATGCAGGTGCAAATGCGTGTGCGTGTGCGTGTGCGTGTGCGTGTGCGTGTGCGTGTGCGTGCGTGGTTGCGTGTGTTCGAATTTACTGGGATGGAACACGCGTGTAGCTCTCTGTAGTTTAGACTGGTCAAGTTGGTCATAATTGGCCAACACCCGGCCGCTAGTGGACGAAGTACGTCTTGAGTAACGGAGACACTCTTCGGCACTGGGCAACTCCAACGGATCGATGGTTACTGGGTGTGTGAGATATCTGGACCCGTTGAAGGGTCATTGAGAACGGCGGACATTTACCTGTTCGTAGGCTACACCGTGTACAGATTCCCTCCCTCCCAATGTTTTTAAATGGCGATAATTTTCCAGATTGTGTCAATAGTTTACTACGTGCTTCGTATCAGTAGTTTCATACGAACCAACACTGGCTTGGACGATTATGAAGACCCGTTCCAGAAACGTTCCAGAAAATACAGACGCCGCGAAATCTAGGGACGCACTGTGCTATATGTAGCAGCATATGAATTATATCAACAATGACAACATGCGTATGAAAACAGGTCTGGTTATATCCAAAAATCAATGACAATGTATTTTTGAAATTGCAAACATACGTGCCTGGGAGCGTGCATCTAGATTAGCTATCAACGACTAACATCATTATTTTCATGGTGGCGTACACCACACCAAACAGAAATCATACGCGAAAAGCCAACCCGCATATCTGGGAGCATTTTGCGACAATCAGACAAATGGTTAACCTTTGGCCCATCACAATAACACTCAGCAGTCGCGTGTCTGAACTGAACCGAGGCTCTCTGATTATCGGCCAAGTCGTGTCGTCTGCTGCGAGCACTGGCAGAACGCGTCGGGCGGGAAACGCCGAGTTACCGCCTAGCACATAGTCACAGGCAGCTCGCGATCATTGTGCAGAAATGTCAGACGACGAAAGTTCAGTCGATACGAAAGTAAGTGTTTCCTTTAATTCGGGCGAGATTGTGTTGTTGCATTTGTTCGTCAGGCGACAGGGTATCGTCAAATTGAGTCCGAGTCGTTTTTCGAGCGAGTTCGACTTCGACGCGAACGCCGACCTAGGTAGGAACGCAGTGGGCATATGCCGTGGCAGGCTCTGGCCATGACATGGAATTAATTGTGCGTTAAAGCGACACAGCACACTACCATTTAGCACTATAAACACACTATGTCGAATTGCATGATGTATGGGCCCAAGGTCCAATCTAAATACGATGTTCACTCTTGTTGTTTGGTGGAAATTGGATGTTTGTGCAATTTATTAACGCGGAAATCTGGAAATTGTGTATAGTATATTGAAATACATCAACGTGCTTTGATATTGCGAAGAATGCTCATCATTTGGTTGTTGGTGATATAATGAACACCCGGTTGATCGGGCGATGAACACATTCAGTTCATCGCCTGCACATTAAACACCCTGTCTCTGTAACAATTAGCTCTTGGTTCAGCAGTGAGTGAGCATCCAGTGAGCACCCTGTCACTTCTTGACTGTGTATGTTGGAAACACTTTAGCTGTTGATGGACTCTTGTTAATCTTGCATTTCTTAATCTCAATGTTATCTAAAATTGATAACACCCACTGGCTCTTGATCACATGTTGAACAACCTTTTAGAGAGTAGCACTTTTCACACATGTTTAGCACCATATAGCTTGATGAATACAAAGAAACCATGGATTGCATGTTGAACATTGGGTAGCATTTGATCACATGGTGAATGCCCTGGTGTTTTTGAACATGTGGTGAACACCCTGTGGTTCTTCATCACATGGTGAATACCCTGTGGTTCTACATCTCATGGTGACACCCTGTGGTTCTACATCTCATGGTGAACACCCTGTGGTTCTTCATCACATGGTGAATACCCTGTGGTTCTACATCTCATGGTGAACACAATGTGGTTCTACATCTCATGGTGAACACCCTGTGGTTCTTCATCACATGGTGAACACCCTGTGGTTCTTCATCACATGGTGAACACCCTGTAGTTCTTCATCACATGGTGAACACCCTGTGGTTCTTTATCACATTGTGAACACCCTGTGGTTCTTCGTCACATGATGAACACCCTGTGGTTCTTCATCACATTGTGAACATCACCTTGTTTATTATTTCATGGTGAACACAATGTAGCTGTTGTCTAGTTTTTCAGAAAAAGGTGACCATCTGGCGTAAGTACACTGATAGATTTTGACAACATTGTGAACAGTGAAGGGGGCGTGGTTACATAATGAACTCACCCAATACTTACTGTGGTATGCAGCCTGTAGTTCTACCACAAACCTATATGCATATAAGTCCGTGGTTCTACAGAGTAAACACCAGCCATCCATACATGGGGTCCATTGCTTGGCCAAGTTTGGAGTTGAATGATGGTTGAAAAATTATGTTCTTGTTTGAACAGAGTGGTAAGTATTAATTTATAACTATGTGATCGTATTGGAGTAGATGCTTTCATTAGCAATACATTGCATCTTCTGCTCAGAAATGTTGTTTGATAAATACTGATCAATTTTTTTTAGAATGGCCAGACAGATTACTATAAAGACGGCTTTTCTAAACTGAATGATACTCCTGTGTGTGTGTGCGTGCGGACAGGCGGCTGGGCCTAAATGTGTGCATGTGTGCACAAAACTGCGTGAGTGAGTGAGCGAGCGAGCGGGCGGGCGGGCGGGCGGGCGGGCGGGCGAGAGAGAGAGAGAGAGAGAGAGAGAGAGAGTATGAAATTCAAAATGATTGTCATCAACAGCCAGTGCACAGACTGCCTAGATTCAGGGACTCTGTGGTCTGGCTGCTGAACAAGGTCTAGAATTGCAGCACAGATCCGTGGCCTCTACATGGCAATGTCATCATATGTCATCTCAGATGTATGACATTTCATGAAACCTGAGTCATCATCGTAGTAAAGATATTGAACTACACCATTCAGTGTACATTGCAGGAGTCACCAGTTGGATGATACTGGTGAACCTCCATTGACCCCAGTATTTGGTCAAACAGCAAGGGCATAATATATTAGTGGTGGAGGATCATGAATTAGTGTTGTGGCTCTCTGTGGACTGCGGCTACTTACTGCTCTGACCATTGAGCCAGACTTATGGGAATACTGACCCATGCATGCTGGAACAGATAACCAGTCTCTACTCATCATTTGCCTGTCCTCTCCACTGGCCCTCCATATAACAATAAAGGTCTGCCTTGGTATCTGTAAATGTCTTCTCCACATTGGCGTGACGGATGACATTTCAACAGACCAATTGTATTACATCTATTAGTTACACCTAAGTGACCTTTGAAATGCCATCCTGGGCTGCCATTAGGATAATATGTATATATATATATATATATATATATATATATATACACACACACACATATATATATATATATATACACATATATATATATATATATATATATGTATATATATATGTATATATATATATATATATATATATATATATATACATATACAAATGTATATGTTTATATATATACATATACATATATATGTATATGATGTTGCCAGTTGGGCATATGAAAGAGAGTTTGATAAGAAAAATTACCCTGATAGTCTAGTCAGAAGGAGAGGGTACCATATTCTCCCGGGAAATATACTTTTAATCGGTGTCAGTAGGTCTGCAAACAACATACATAGAAATGGTTTGTTACCAAGTTAGCAAAACATTCCAGGTATCACTTTTATGCAAATCCTTGTGATGAGGATGGGAAACTCACTTCCAAGTCTAAGTCTACCTGGCTCGCCTTCCTCCCTGCCACTCTGTTTTGAAGCCGCCCGTCCAGCAGGTAGACTAGGACAGTGGAGCTGACGAACCCATCCTGGAAAAGCCAAAACCGTTCGATGATAGGCAAAGTGTAGTCCTGCGGTCGTGTCCTACCATACTGACTGGCTGACCTCCTGGATGAAGAGGAAGAAGAGGAGGAGGAGGAGGAGTAAGATGAGGAAACGTTTGACTCCATACACCTTTTGACTTTAGTGATTTCAGTGAAAGGGATGGTGAATGATGTTCTGCCAATTATCACCTTGAAATCCAGAGGGGTTGATGCAAGGCAGCTCATGAAAGATCATTCCGGCTGTCTATTTGCCTAGATCAGTAAACTAATTAGTAAATGAACTTAGTGGAATTTCTGTACTCACAATACATTGAATTGATTCCCACCCTTAACATTTGCTCATAAAAACAACACGATTTCCTAAGTTAAAATAGATTTTTCTATAATGGCAGCACTAATTGCATAAAGTGATGTGGGACATTTTGCTGACTTGTTAGCATAGCAAAATGTTTTCTTCTTATTTATTCTGATCAAGGGCCTCCGATTAAAAATATATTTCGGGGGGTGCATGGTACCCCTCCATCCGAATAAACTATGAGTGGAACTATTTTGAACAATAAAAATTATTTGTTTAAACAATACAACATATAACATTTTATGTGTTTGTTTTACATGGAATGAGTGCATTAGCATAAATAAATTAGATAAAATTGTTCAGCACAATAAATAAGACAAATCTAAATTAGTTTGTGATGGTGAAATGGCAGGAACATGGAGAACATGAAAGTATTAGTACAATTAACTCAGCTACTGGACTGTGCCATAATAAATAATAAATCCATTCAAAAGAAAATTATTTTGTTTACATGTTCTGTTGATTACTAAATCAGACCCTTTGGTCATCCACTTTATGATCCAATAAAATGATCACCCCTTACCAAGGAATGACTGTGCTAATATTTCCACATTATTTCATGATCAACTGATTGGTCTATAATGCGTCTTTATTGCGTCATAATGGGAGCCATTAAACTCTATCTAGAGTTCAGGATGAGGTCTGCTAAGTACAGAGTATTGAGTGGGAACAACTGATTCACATGTGATGTCAGAACATGTGGCCTGAGGGTGATTGGCGGACAGTGTTAGTGGCAGTGCCATACATGATAGATGCCGTTCAATACAGTAGACTTATCATATCAATGGGTCAAGATAATATTGATTGGCGATAGTGATTTTGCATGTCCACTATGGCGTCATTGCTTGCCTCTAGTTAAAGGAACATTTTCTATTTGTTTCTATCATAAAATTATAATTATGTACCTCAGCAGTTCTTAATTTATTTTGTCTGGAAATTACACACTGACCCATATACTATAGTCAGAGTTTATTTTTGTAAAGATACGTAGTACATGATGATAAAAAATTGGCATAACATGGAATAATAATAATAATGATTTAATAAGAATTTTTAATATTTCTTTCGACGGAAGGTCCAATGGACATATGACATCACCCTGTGTCCACAGTACACCCTACTCTAGGCAGTGTGTACCACATGCCATTGTCATCATTTGGCATCAATATTTCTTAGGGCACTGCTATATGCACGAGAATTTGTAGTTGATTGGAATGTACTCATTGCATGGAAACTGGTAAAAAACATTTTTCGAAACTAATGTAAATTTGTCTACATTGTGGACGTGTAGCTTCCCAAAACGCGACATGTCCACATTTTGCCAGTGTCTGTCTGGTGACGCTGGGAAACAACACTTGTGTATTCAAGACTGCCTCACTGACCCCAACACTGGAGACTAGGTGGCCTGCCAGGAACCATGGGTAACTCACAGTATATGTGTATTAGAGCCAAACACTGAACACAGGTAGCCTGCCTGTAAAGCATAGCTAATTGTTATTCCATCTGTGGCAGGCAGGCCAGTGGCAGCTGCTTCTGTAGATCTTAATTAAGCTGTATCTTCAAAACTGTTGATTTTCTGTAGATGCATGTTGAGTTTATTTTGATGCCAATTTAGTTATCTTTAAAATGATATAGTATATTGTCAAGTGTAGGTGCCAAATATAGAATTTATATTCTGAACAACTATAGAGTGATTTATCATACATTTTATTGATATCAACTGCATTCTGATCACAACTGGCTGAGTGAAATGGAGTAGATAACTCTTGACAATTCTGCCCTTTCTGATCATAACCATCCAATTTGAGTGATATTGAATTTTGTATAAAAGACCTTGGTTTTCACCAGACTTGACGATTACATGTAACAGGTTCAGTGCACATAACATTGATCACAGCTCTGTAAAAACAAAAACTAGTTTACTGACATTTTACACTTTGTTATACAAAGCCTAGACTGAATGGCCGTCATTGCACATCCACTATTTGTTGCGTGTTTATCAATATTATTTTGTCATTACCGTGCAGAAGCCATGCCACAGCCATCATGGTGATTAGTGTCAGTGAAAACACTGATATGACCTAATGTGCCATTTTGTGTCATGTGATCAATACACGTTCGTGTAGACTCTGGCGAGTTGGTGATATGACAGATGACCTTCTGATTGCCTCCTGGCCATATATCTTCATGTATTCCCACCTGTGTACATTCAAGACCTGTTTGTCATTCTGTCTCTACTGAAGTTGTCAACTCAGTGTCAATGCACGGGTGAAGGTGATCCCAGCAAACAAGGAACCATTTCTGAACCAGTTGGCACATGTCATGCTGGTTCATAATTGGTACTGCTCCACCAGTACATGTTTTCATGTGTATTCACATGAATACACGTGTTCTGTCTGTTGTCACGAGTTTTGAATGAATTTGACACCAGTCGTACTGGGTCAGAACTGGTACGGTTTCACTGGTACGTGTCATCACGTGAAAAACTCGTGATTTCACGGTAAACACGTGTCGACACACCAGATTTGTTCACAGAATCCTGTGAATTCATGTAAGGAAACATGTGAATTGAACCAGTTGTACTCGTGAATTCAGTTACAGAACATGTGAAATCACGGGTCGTTGTTTGCTGGGATGGTACTGACTCTAGTTAGTGGTTGAAGGTGGTCATTGTAATGTGCTGAAAGTAATCTCATGTCAGAACCAGAAATGGTTTTTACATACTGGATGCATGTAGATGCTAACAGTGAACAACTTGACCTATGACTTGACCTTTGCTGTGTTACACTACTAAAAAAATGTTTGTAAACATATTTTTTTCAAATTTGTGTTGTAATTTTATGTATTTACTGTAATGATTACAATGTAAATAACAAATCATTGTCACCAGCAGCATCATTCATAAGTCTCTAGTTTAGGTATCAATAATAATAACAATAAGAACATTTATAAAGCCCGATAAATGTAGATAATATCCATTAGGAGGCACTGTACATGAGTACCTATACATGTTTTGTGGAATTATAATATTAAATTTGTTAAGGTAAATGAAATTAAAAAAATTAATAGCTGACTCCATACACAGCCTGGAATAGGTGAGTTTTCAATAGTCTTAAAAGTCATGAGGCAACAGGTTTTCGTCATCTCGGTTGGGAGAGAATTCCACAATCTTCAAGGCCACGCCCTTTAATTGATTCTTGATATAGAGTTCAGAAACATGTTGCAAATAATTACCGCGCCAAGATGATTCTGTGCAATTTATATTAAAATTACGTCGCTTTAGCACAGAGACTTGAGCTGGAACAGAAGGAATAGACAAATGGAATTAACTAATGGAGGTGAGTTGGATCTAGTAGATGTCTGTTCAGTTCAACGTACACAAGATGATTCTGATATTACCTCAGCACTTGTGGATATCTGTTAATCAGTGAGAAGATTTTGATATTGCTTCAGCACTTGTCGATATCTGTTAATAAATGAGAAGATTTTGATATTACTTTAGCACTTGTTAATGTTTATTAGTGTTAATCAGTGATAAAATTTTGATATTACTTCAGCACTTTTGGAATCTTAATGTTTATTAGTGACACATGTTTTCTTGCTCATGTGGCAAGGCCAGACTGGTGCAGTAAAAGTGGAAATGAGTTATATTGATTTGCCGTTGTTGTTAAGTCCCACCAACATGACATATAGACCCTGTGGACATGGAGACAGGGAGACAGATGAAGTCGCACTAACATTCTGGATCAACGGACAAAGTCATGGATTCAGGACTTTGTTTGGTTATCTCTGAGCTGAATGAAAACAAGTTGTTTTGTAAAACAAATGTATTCATTCTGACAAAAAAGCAATTGTTGAGAAACTTGACTTTACCTATTGAACTAATACATTTCAGTTATCAGTTTGCTTGTGCAAGTCATATCAGTGCATATAAGAACACAACAGAATTCGTTAAAAGTTATCTCATACATGCAGTTTGTCAGGAAAAACACAATCAGGTATTACTGACAAAAATAACAGTAATCAATTTTATTATGCACCGATATAAATGATAGAGATTGTAGGGTCATTTTTATTTTATTTCACAAATGAGGCATTTGCTGTAATGATGATACATATAACGGAAATTGTGAGCTGGATTATATACATTTCCCTATATGTACCAATTAATGGCTGGTGGCAGGTTTGATAGCGTGAGACAGAGGGGTCATTATGATCATTGCATACAACTCTTCCTGATGTCAGCTGGCAACTGTAATTGGTGATCAATTCATAACATCTCCTCAAAGACATACCCATCTCATGGTGCTTATCAACTGCACACAGTCAAGCCTTGCTTTACAGACTCCTTAGAAATACAGCCACGTCTCAAGTAAGGCTACTCCAGGATAGTCCAAAATTGTTTCTGTAGACTATAGGAAATTAGTCATGCTAACATGGTCACGTCACTGTCAAGGTTTTGTTTTATTAAAGTATCTTAACACCAGTCTCCTCGCATAGAGCTTCCAGTCTCTTTGGTCCCCTGCTGAGATAAGAGTTCTGTTTGACTTGACAAAAATGACCACAGTTCCTCACCAGGTCACCGTTGAAAGTTTTTGGGAGCCTCAACACAGGGTACTGTTACATGTCTCAGCACCTGTAGTTGGTTTTTTTTTTGGAATAGGTAGAAATTTACCCTAAACATCAAAGCCTGTTGTCCCAATCTATCACACAATGCTCATGGCATTATCAAGGCTGTTCAAGTCAGACTAGGCATGATCAGACATGCAGCAGACTGCACTCATTTCAGGAGAGAGAGAGAGGGAGAGGGAGAGGGAGAGGGAGAGGGAGAGGGAGAGGGAGAGGGAGAGAGTCAGATACATAGAGAGACACAGAAAGAGCAGAGATTTCTCTTGCCAGATTTCTGTGAGCATGAATGATTGCTAAATCCTGGCACCTTGTTCAATCATATTGATTTCTTGACAACACAGTCAGGGCCTGTTGTCCCACAATCAAACCAACACGCCAACCACAATCAGTTGCAACTTCGGGAAGACTGGGTTTAGTGCGTCAGCATTTACTGGGAATCTAGGGCCCAGTTAGGACAGGAACAACAGGAAAATGGAAATAGTCCAAATGGCCAAATGGTAATGGTCAATTTGTGACCTGATTAATGATTGATATGATCTCTGTTTTTAATTAGAGAAGAAGCATTTCATATAGTAAAGTACTGCCTTGGTTGCATGTTAGTAAAGGATGAAGCAGTGAGCATACTGCTATTATTGTCTGAAGATGAATGATTGATGTGATCTCAAGTTTGACGCCCTGAAATCTAGTTCATATACTCGAGACATACTTGCGTGTCAACGGTGGAACAAACATCCACAGAGACATGGCCTGAAAGTAAACATGATTAAACATATCATTCTGTCTAGAGTGTTAAACAGGGCTTTATGCAGGATCAAATTATTGCCAGTCACACGTACATGTTTTGGTGGACATGTGGATGTTAATTGTTAAGCCAGTTCACAAACTTTAAGTGTATTTTTTTGACTTGAAAAGGACTACAAACACACACATGACACCATTTACACTAACTTTCAAGGCATAACTAACAATTGCTATGGTTTTGGAAGACCTCTTTTTTTGCTCCTTCATTTTTTTTACCCATGCACCCATATTTTTACCCATCCATATTCGTTTTTACCCATCCAAATGATGGGTGGACGGGTCTCTGCATAAAGCTATGGTGTTAAATGATTTCATGAATATAATTTTATACATATCATATAGCAGTTTATTGAATATGTATTCATGGCTTGGAGACCTTTCAACAGATTATAATTTAACCATGTTGAATTGTGCGATCTTACCACGCTTGATTCATATACCACACTGTTAGTCCACTGTGACCTTCAACTTTGACCCTGTTTAGGGACACTGCCAAGGTGCACTTCATCCTCCAGATAATTCTATTTATACAATTAGGGGGATGGGAGGATGTTAATAGGGGCATCAGATACACAGGAGAGTACAGTCAGCATTGACAGGGGCCACGGTTATACACCAAACATGTTGCATCTGTGAACTATCTTCCTCTGGTCGTTAGAATTCAAGTAGACAGGACAAGAGCTTAATTCAATGAGGTTTTGGTAATCAATCTGATTTTTATAATTAATGTCATAATTGATCATTGTTTTTGGTTTGATGGTTGATTTCAAAATAAACTTGTTGATTAGTGCCATTCATACAAGACACATTTGCCAACTAAGTGGCACATAATTAGTGATTGAAATGTGCAAACCTTTAG
Organism: Oasisia sp. SBJ-2009; assembly: GCA_964017155.1. Classification (NCBI taxonomy): domain Eukaryota; kingdom Metazoa; phylum Annelida; class Polychaeta; order Sabellida; family Siboglinidae; genus Oasisia; species Oasisia sp. SBJ-2009. The sequence continues at coordinate 16,469,668 of OZ024857.1, forward strand.
AATTTATTATAACTGTAATACTAAAGTTATTGATCGACCAACTCTGTTTAAACTGTACCTTTCTTTAATGTTTAGTGTTTTCCTTCACTGTCACTCTCACTGTGAGGTTTCTGAATACCCTTTTTCACAAAACTTAAAACAGTTTTCTTTTCAGTAGTAATGCATTTTCACTCATACATTTTTATAATTAAATCATATTTATATTTGATAATTAATTGGAAGCATAACATTACCCACTCGGCAACAAAATTTACTTTAAAATAATTTCAATACCTTTAATCCAGATTCAACAGGGCTCATACACTTAGTAGATATAAGTGATTCTAAGGTCCATGTGATGGCACCAGGCGTCAGACAATACACAATACACATTCTCACACGTTGCTATAAATATATATTTTATTTTTATTTTATAAAGTTGTTTTGGTCAGATATCAGAATAAGAGCATTTTGTTCAATCACTAAGTGAATGGAGTTGAACTATTGCATAACGTTACTCTACATGGAGGCCTACCTGAGCCATTATAAACCTTGGCATTTGTCACTTTCTAATGCGTAGGATGAGTGACTGGCTGTGGACTCACGCTGCACTTAGTGTGTGCCAGAGAAACCTTTCACATGACTGGCAGTCACGCCATATGACCATATCTACCAGGCGGTTAAATTCAGTGGACGTAAAATGCAGTTTCACAAACTGATGAATCATTATCACAACAAAGAACTTACTTTTAGAGGTATCTAATAAAATTTAAAAGTTGACATTTTGTTCTTGTTCCAGAAAATGTACTACTTTAATTAGTAAACATTGGCATTAAACCATATATATACAGACCACATGTAAACAAGCCATGTGTAAACAATTCAGATGTAAACAAACCACATGTAAACAAACCAGATGTAAACAAACCACATCTAAACAAACCACGTGTAAACAAGCCATATGTAAACAAACCACATGTAAACAAATCACATGCAAACAAATAACACTAACAAACCATAATATAAAAAACAAACAGTATCTAATCAAACCACTATTTATATTCTTTACATATTTTATGTCTTGTTATTGTTTTGATAATTAACACATGCAAGTATTTAAAGTACAGTAAGATATGTGCCTTTGAAAATGCACACTTGGTAAAATAGTAAATAAAGTACACTTCTGTTTCAGACTGATGCCGTCATGATATTTGCCTTGTAAATTGATTTCAGCAAAAATTCAAACTCCCATTACTTGTTTCTTTTCCTCCCATTTGTTCCGATTGACAGCGCAGGAAATGGGTTGAACTAAACAAGCACACTTAATGAGCTACTACTGCAGACATGCATCTGTTTTTTAATCGATTCTTTGAATTACGTTTTTATGCGTTGAAATTCTGTACGAAGCCGTATAGATCAATGTCACATGTTTAGTGGTTAATTGGCCTACCGCATTCCTACTGGAATAGATTGTTGTCATCTATCAGAGTGAAGTGTAACTACATCAGATGAAATCAGCTAGCTTTCCCCACAAACGATCGAATGCCTCCATTTATCTGGCTACAAGATATTGCCGTATCAAACGCTGTTGTTTTGTTGTAAATCTGACTAACATCAGAATGATTTGTTTCTAAAGGCAATTTGTCATTCTGTTTTGTTCTTACAGGAAAAGATCCATTCACACAAAATTCACAAAAAAATATGACTGTTTACTTCACACCAAATTCATATCTTCTAACATAATTATGAGAAACCATGACCCAAAATAATAATGTATACCTTTTGGGTATTACTAAAGTATTACCAAAATATTTTACTCATTTTATGTCACATTGTAAATCTGTAAATCTGTAAATCTTTGTAAGTTCCTGTCTGATAACATATAATTGTGAATTACATCCTGTCTGAAACTCTCATGTTTACAAGCAACCAATGGAATTACATTCAAGTCTTACTCCTGTAAGGAAACTTATCCCTCTTCGACCATCTAGTGCCATAGCTTTATCCACCCGTCATTTGGATAGGTAAAAACCAATGTGGATAGGTAGTAATATTGGGTGGACGAGTAATAAAATGAAGGAGAAAAAAAGGTCTTATGCCTTAGAAGTGATGTAAATGGTGTCACGTGTGTTTGTAGTCCATTTCAGGTCATCAGGCACATCTTCAAGTTTGTAAACTGGCTTAACAGTTAACATCCATGTGTCCACCAAAACATGTGTAACTGACAATAATTTGGTCCTGCATAAAGCTGTGTCTCGTGCTGACATACCTTTTGTTCCTAGTGTCAATACTGACATAGGAACTATAGGACTTTATGTAGCTGCACCACTCTGTGGGAGACACTCCCCCAAGTGTTAGACCATTAGAAACTATTATTCAGTTGCAATATAATTATGTCAGATAAAAGTACATCTGGCATGTATATTAAAGTATAGAATGGAGTGTGTATATATGGAGATGCAAAGAGGTGGGAGAGGACTGATGGAATGATGGAGTAAGAGTCCTCTGGGCCTCTGTCATGGTTACCTGGCTTGTTGACATCCTTCATGGTGACACAATGCATTTGCTTAACACTTTAGACACCATGCATACATTCTCTGTCAGCTTTAATTGTCATGATTAAATCTAGGACACAGTTAAGTAAATTCAGTGACCAATTCAGGACATATATACAGGTACAGCGACAAAGGAATGTTTGAATTGTTTTTTGTCGGTCGGGCGGGCGGGCGGGCGGGCGGGCCGGGCGGACGGGCAGAATGTATTTACTGATTACACACTTGGAAGAATGGGATTAACAACAATGTTACTAAAATAAAATGCAATAAATCAAAAGCAGTCAGCAAATTGAAAGTACAAATGTGTTGTTACATTGGTTGCCATCCCTGTGCTACCATCCGTTGTAAAATGAAACAGTTTACACAGTGAGAAAGTGTCTCCCCTTGTACGGATGTATTTTATGGTTGGTCTGACGAGCAAAAAATGGTTAGGCTTGTGTTGAAACTTAAAACTAGGACTAGGTTGAAACAGGTTCTTAGCCAGGAATAATTTGTTGCTAGTCTTAAATAATCAAAACTGTTTAGTTGTGAACGGCTTGAAACCATTTTTAAAAGTGTCATTGTCATTTGTCTCTGTTATTTGAGCTGTTTATTTAATTAATACTGATCCATTTGATTCATGTCACCACCAGTTGTACAAGTGGTAGTCATTAAGCCCGTAGACTTAGAAATATTAGATCATCTATTGATCAGTTATCCCCTCTAAGTTCCACCAGTTCTATCAGTTCTAATGACCATCTTGATCGATATGTCATCTGCCCAGCTTACAGACCATCTGAAGGGTCTCTGACTAAACCATGGCCTGAAGACCTGTACTTTTGAGAAGGTTGATATCGGATATTTACATTAGTATAATAGATAAAAGCCATCACCATTAATTTTAGTACCGTGGCTTGTCATGTGCTGCCATCTAGTGAATGGACTGGTACCCTGATGGATGCTGCCACCTAGTGAGTGACAGCATTACCCAGGGTTTATGCTGTTGTCTGGTGAACTATTGATAAACCAGCAAACTTCTTGACTAGAACTCTTACATAGTAATGACACTAACACATATCAATCATTTAAAATTGTCATTGTTTTTATTTAAAGCAATATAGTCGGATGCATCCACTTTAAACATCCCTGAGTCAGCTACTGATCTAGCCACCAGCCTACTGCACATGGCCTTATAAATAATTCCGAGTCTTAACTTTGTGTGGAGGCCCATAGCTCATTACACCGCCTGAAAGTGGAGGCAGATAATGTAAACTGCATCACTATTGGATCTTGGAAGTATTAGCAGTTTGGTAATTCCTTCGTGATTAAATCAGCTATCTATAATTGGCTCGTGGCACACGGCTTCATTTGATCTAGGAAAAGCTGTGCAAATGTGCTCCTTGGATCATTCCGTTATTTAGTAGTAGGCAGGACCAAGTAGATGGTTGTTTCTCATAGTGCAGTAGTTGGATGTTGTAAATCCAATCAGATGAGGAAAAGGTATAAAAGATTAATATTAGTCTTTATGTTGTGCTCACATAGTGCCAGCTAGCACTTCACAATGAATTGCATAGACTTTCTGGAAATCTTTATTCAATACAAATATTACCTAGCAAGTTGGCAAATGTGGTGTTTCAAGACATATTTCACCTGGTTTGGTGATTTCAGTTATCCAAACATTGTGGATAATTAATCGGATTACTAGGGATAAAGGTGCTATAAATGGGTTACTATTATTATTATGTTAAATCAGTGGGTAAAGTTTTTTTGCAAATTGCTAAATAATTGCATGTTTACACATGGCCATGATCTTGACAACATAACAATGCCCATATCGCAAAATCTGTTAATGTGCTAGACATATGCAGGGCAGTTATTGACACCTATATATGTAATATACAGGTGTGTTATCCATGGTTTTAGAATTAGCTACCCACCTTTAACAAACTGAACACTTCTTAATGGTTTTACACCTTGTTGCATTTTATTATGTGAATACAATTATAATTCTTGGTTATATGGAGAAGAAAATGGTTTATGTTGATTATATTTATAACTCCTGATTTGTGGCTACCTTTTGGGTTTGTTTACATGCCATCAGATCTGTATACCAGAAGTGACACATTTTCTTTTGAATTTAGTTAATTAATCGCTGTTACAATCATCCTTACATATTCATTTTAATTTCACATTAAAAATATACAAGTTTACTGCTGCTTCAGTGTGTTTATTATAGTGTTATACATGTAACACTACCAACCTGGTTCGTGAGACTGAATGTACAGTTTGTATCACCATGGTGTAGATTATGTATATTTACATAAGCTTTGTTTATTTTTGTTATAAATAATTCATATATGAACCTAGAATTCTATCTGTTCAAAGCACTTCTGAATATTTATAACAGTTTACTTGTGTGATTTAAATAATGCATTTGTATTCATTTAATATGTTAGTATAGTGAGAAATGTGGTATAGTTAGTTGCCAATATGTTTGTGTACACCCCCCTCAGATAGTCAGGTCAACATGTTTTTTACAAAATTCTCAACACCAGATCATAAGATGACATCACACTTCAAGACACCTCATCAGCTCATCACATCACACGTTGACATCACATCACCCATAACATCACAACAATAATATACATCATCATCACATTACACCTTGACATAACATCACCCATAACATAACAAATTCACAATAATAATATACATCATCATCACATTACACCTCGACATCACATCACCCATAACATCACAACAACAATAATATACAGCATTATCACATCACACCCTGACATCACATCACCCATAACATCACAACAACAATAATATACATCATCGTCACATCACACATTGACATCACATCACCCATAACATCACAACAATAATATACATCATACTCACATCACACTGTGGCAGCATACATAGCACCTTATATGATCACATCACATCACATCACATCACATCACATCACATCACATCACATCACATCACATCACATCACATCACATCACATCACATCACATCACATCACATCACATCACATCAAACACCATATCTCAACATCACGTTAAACATATCTCAACATCACATCAAACATCATCAACATGGCATCTCATTAAACAACAGTTGTCATCAAACATCACATCCAAACATCACTTCAAACGTCACATATCAACACTACATCAAACATCACATATCAACATCACATCAGAACAAACCTCAACATTACAGCACATGAAACATCACATTTAAACATCACATATCATCAAACATCACACATAAACACAAAAAACATTGGATCAAACACCACACCCCAGTATTACATCACATTTAGAGAGCGCGGGTGGTGTAGTGGTTACCACATCCGCCTGCCACGCCGGAGTCACGGGTTCGATCCCCAGTACAGGCTGGTGTGATATACAAATCTGGCTCTCAACATTGGAGACTGTGTATCCCTCGTGAATCGGAAAATCACGTTAATGTCTGTCCCGTCTCAATTTGGGACGTAAAAGAACCACTGAGGACAAGCACCCTGGCAGTGACCATCCTCAGTGACTCCTGCGTTAGCCCAAGATTGGGCTGTTTGGAGCTAATAACCTGAGAACACCAAATATCACAACTCGACGTCACATCGCGACATCTTCCTCTTGCATTGCATTACTGCATTTTCACATGTAACAGTGAATACAACTGACATTTCCTGGAAAGCCAGATGAGCATTAGCTGATACTAACATAAACACAACTAAACAGGGTAATGATTTGTTAAAAGAACATGCAGTAAGAGAGAGTTGCAAAATGTTAATTGAACATCATTCACTGTTAAGACAGCACACTAACTGTTATGATCAGAATTAAACCATTTATTGAGACACGTAATTAATTTTATTCACACCTAGAGGAACTGAGAAGTTAGCACTGATCAGCTAAATAAATCAGTGAATTTGGGCTCATATTTATATAAAACTGATACTGACCTAACATATACTATCTTTTATCTTAATGACTGGCATGGTTTAATAAATCTAGATATTAAAATCACACACATTCATTCTAAATCACTTAACACATAAAGAAGAATATTATTAAGACGAATGTGGTTTGAGAAGAAAGAACGTTGCTCTCCACGAATGTGCCATTTTCAAGACTGAATGTGCAGAATATAATAAAAATGTGTTTATGACTGTCGGTGTGTTTGACACATGATGTGTTCCTTGAATGCTGAAGGTCAGAGGTGGCCACTGTGTGGGTCTGTCAGGGGCAGGTGAAGCAGCTGCCAGTCAGTGAGAGATTCACAGTATTTACTCACACGCACGCACGCACGCACGCACGCACGCACGCACGCACGCACGCACGCACACACACACACAACATATTGGTTGTGCAGAGTAATTATGAATAAAAATCATTAATAAACAATTAATTATGGTATAATTGTACCAAAAATCATGCTATCTTGCATTCAGGGCGCTGCCATCTTGAGGCACTGAACCAGTGACGTAATCCCAATCATTGACGTCACTGGTGCATTGTTGGAAAAGGCAAAGCATGGCGGAAGTCTCGCGCTTAATGTGATAGTGACATAAGCAAACCGCATCGTGCAAGATATATCAAATACCATTGGACATACGTAGGATGTTCGAACGTGCATGCGCCAGTGATGTAAACCGCTTACGTCACTAGCGCATGCACGTTGTGTGCCTCAAGATGGCAGCGTCCTGAATCCAAAACAGCATTCTATGGTAGAATTATACTGTGATTAACTGTTTATTAACGATCTTTGTGCACAATTACTATGCACAACCAATATATTATACATGTGTAGGTAGATGCTGTGAACCTCTCACTGACTGGAGTATTCCTTTAAATAAACTAAGACACCCGAGTGAGCCAGGCAGTAGAGCCTCCCCTGATTCTGAAATGTGTTTATATAAAAATAGAATCTGCACATGTTTTTGAAACTGTGTTTTAATTATACTGTTGATTTTTGACAGTGACTAGGGAGTCTGTCTATATTACCCAAACTACACACATGTGAATTTGGAATAACACTTTCAGAACTTGATTAGACACACAGGAAAACATCTCAGGAGAAAACCAGATTCAGTGGGAAACCTTGAAAAGACATGTACTAGAAGAAAAAGGAATGTTACAGGATATTTACAAATATATAAAAACACAAGTGTCTAAGACATCTATCTGTACGTTTAGGAGTTTGATCCGTGATGCTTTCTCTTGACTTGAATGCTGAATGTCAGATCCAGACTTGGAGAGAGTCGGAGTCTGGGGATCGAGAGAACGAGTGGCTTGAAGCAGCTGCAACAAGCCGGGATGAGGATGGCAATTAGGCAGACAAACAGACAATCAGTTATAGTATGCTGGGGCATTGCCGTCAGTGGATGAAATGTTAATGGGGGAGGCTCGCTGTAGAGAGGAGGAGGAGGAGAATGGTGGAGAATGATGGTGAAAGGAGCTGAATTTGCCATAGACAATCTATAAATGAGTAAGCTGACTTATGGGCTGTCTGATTTGGCTGTATCTCTGCCATTGTTTTGGTCTGTTCACTTCTATATAAGTTCATTTGTATCTTTGAATCAATGAAATCTGATCTGCCGTGTGGTGATGTGTAAAAGAAATTCAAAGGTTGTTGTTAATTAGTGAATCAATTAATTACAAAATGACTGTATGATGTAACATACCCCTGTTTCTACAAAAACCTTGAATTATTATTGACAAAAAACAAACTGAAAATCAATCTGACATTCTATATTTAAATCAATCTGACATTCTATATTTAAATAATTCCAGGTTGAAATGGTTTGAATTATAAAGAAAAAACATTTATAAAACAAACTCAACACCTTAAATAAATATCATTTGAGAATATGATGCTGCGCTCAGTAAAAATATTCACATAGAATATGCTGTGTGTTATTTAATTGTTTCACTGCTTGATATACACACACTGAGGTTATTAGTGAGATATGATTCTAAAGACGAATGATAGACCAGTTCCATGTGGGATACATCCATTGGGCCATTTAGTGGTTCTTCAGATTTATTGCAAATTCAGTGAGAAAGGCAAAAGTGATTTAGCTCTACCTACATTATTTATGGCTCCTCGCTCTTGCAATTTACCTTACCTGATGATCAAAGTGAATTCGTGTTTTAAATCTAACACGAAAATGTGCATTCTGATTAAATCAAATGCAGGTATTATGTAACCAATTGAAACACATCAAATCTGACAGTCAATAAACCTGATTCATTACTCGTCTCAATTGTATGAGTGCAATAGCGACACTGTGGTCACATGATGTCACAATAAGATGTACATAGCAACATATTATACCCTACCTGTATGTAAGGTTAAATTTCATGATATAACATAATTGATAATTTAATATAGATGAAGATCTCAATAATTACTCGGCAATCTTGTACTAGGATATGCTAATGGGTTATTTTAGAACATCGTTAAATGATAAAGTTTGCAAAGCTACCACTTCCCACCCACCTCTTGCCAAGAAGAAGGGATGGGCAGCTTAAAATACAGGGGTGTCAGGTGAATGAAAATGCCAGTTTTTAAATGAAGTCATAATAATAATAATTATTTATTTATTATTATTTATATAATCCTGGATGGACAAAGTGACAAACAAGGACATACTCGAACGGACAGGGCTGCCATCTATGGAAGATCTTCTGATCAGAAAGAATCTCCGGTGGACTGGACACCTCATGAGGATGTCACCAGACAGGCTACCAAAGCAGGTTCTCTACTCCCAACTGTCTTCTGGTCACAGAAAGAGAGGGCGCCCTCGTCTCCGGTTCAAGGATACCATCAAGAGAAACCTGAAGCTGAGAGACATAAAGATCGACTCATGGACATCACTCTCAGAGCACAGAGTTAAATGGAGAGGAACAGTCAAGTGATGGAAGCAGTCTTTGTTGCTTTGCAACCAACAGCATGAAGATTATTTAAATAATAATAATAATTTATTTCCTAGTGCAAAATACAGTGAAACTGGAAGTGGTTTTGTTTTTTATAATAACATGAACACTTACACTTGGAAATGGGAAAGATTGAAGTACCTCACTTATTAATCACTTTCCCCAACAAGCCATAACTTATAACATTTTATGAAAATCTTTACAAAATAATCTTATACATTTAGATACCAGTGTTCAAACCCTGGTTCCTTCAATATCAACAGTCTGGCACTCAGCCACTTGATCATATGCCCAAACTAATACAAATCTAAGGCATGATGTTAAGATAACAAGTTTTATAGCAACCACGTAAACACAGACAAAAAATCTGGACCAAAAAACGATTGGTGACAAGAGCGAATATGAACAAGAAAAAACTATGTTTTCGTTGAAAATAATGATCGATGATGGCAGTTAAACATGCCCTGTTTGTGTAGATCAAACAGGGAGCTCAGGTTGATGGAAGCAAATTGTGATGATGATTGGCATTAGCATGATATCTTCAGGATTTCAGTGGGTGGAGACCTGTACTGTAATTCGTTTCCACTTGACAGGCACAGGAATCATGTTGCCATTAGCTGCTTCGTGTGAAAATTACTTCAGGAACTAAAACAGCATTACATGGAAGCCTCTGCACGTCATAGATCAGTTTTTTGTGCAATATGTACCTGTGATGGGGTTGAAATAATTGAAACACGTGGACAAGTTCAGACATGTTAGAACAATTCATTGAAGTGAAGGCAGTAAAGCATGTAATATTTATTGATTTATTGTCATCAGGTTATTTAGTTCAGTAATATAGTGAACACAGCTACATAGCACAATATACACAATTAAAAAATGGTACTGAAACATTTATTTAAATAAATTCTTAAGGTGTTGATATGCATGTCTATATCTTGTACTATACACCAGCTACAGCATGGTTATTAAGTTTCTTTTTTATACATATACCTGTCAACATCACATCTTGTGGCCCATTTGTGGCTGTTATGCTAATTTTGGTTAGATCCTAAGGCAAAAGATTGAAACAATAGAAGCAATTTGTTTAAAGACGTTTTGTAAAAATAGCCTAATGGCTCCTTTGTAATTGAGTAGATATTACATACCCCGGGTACATAGGTTATCCACACATCAAATTTGACCTTGAGTCATGGTAAGGGAAGTATCGAGTATTAATGTAGGAAATAAATGATCGAGACGCCGCAGTGTTGTGCGGCATCCGCTCAACCTTTGCCATTTCTCACTCTGGTTCGTCTGGGGCTGTCATAAGTCATAGCAGACGATTCTCTGGTTAAATTGTGCATGCATTTCTGTTATTTGGGCCGACTGTTTTGCATAATTGCTTTAGTTGCTGCTTTCAGCGTCTGCGATTAGATAGACTGGACATTGTAGTAAGACGACTTTGTCTCATGTGAATTACCAGTTGCCGTTAGCACTTACATCCCCCGCTCTCTCTCTGAATCTAACACGAGAAAGGAAATGCATTTGTCTACGCATGGCACACAGAATCCATTGGCAGTGCAACTAAATTCCAGTGCCAGTTGTGTTTAGTGAATTGTGTATTCTAAATGAACAAATGATAGTTTTTAATTAAGACAGATGCGTGAATTGGATATATTTACACCAATACAATTCAATATAATTATGATGCTTTGACATATCGATAACTAGTTTAGGAAACCAAATCGTTCGTGAGTGTATTTGGTGTGTTCGTTATAAGAGAACAATCGCTGTGTTGCACACGCTCACACAAATGTAAACATTTAGAAAACTACATATGCATTTTACGTTTTTGTCCTGGTGAAAATGTAATCATTTTCAAGTCTCTGGATACACAGTCATTGCTGTAGATGTCCACACCTTGCACTCTTCCTGTGGCCCAATCAATAGTAGATCTTTACAAAATAAACCTGACAATACACAAGTCTGGTGGCACAATACAGAGTCAGCCGTTGGTGCTGATGCAGCTGACTCAGAGAGAAGACGAGAGGAGATGAGTGTAATGATGTGACCAGCTAGAAGCAGCTGTCTCCGCAGTTCTCCATAAGGCCCATGGTAATTGATCTGGGAGGTCTAATTGACACCTGCTTGCACGTTTGAATAGATCTGATGAAAATAATTGCTGTCGAATTGGTAAACATTTAATGTCGACAGCTCAGATGATTCTGAGTTAACGTCATAGTTTTATGCAGAGACCCGTCATTTGGATGGGTAAAACATGTTTTGGATGGGTAGAAGTATGACTGGATGGGTAAAAAATGAAGGAGCATAAAAAAGGTATTCAAAATGCATAGATTTGGCAGTTATGCCTTAGAAATTAGTGTAAATGGTGTCACGTGTCTTTGTAGTCTACTTCAGATCAAAAAACATTTAAAGTTTATAAATTGTCTTAACAAGGTTGACATCCATGTGTCTACCAAAATATTTGTGACTGGCGAAAAAAACTTAACATAGGAGGTTACAATCGACATTGTTGTACTTCATCTTTTAATCGTTTTTGCATAATTACCTCTTGGTTTATGTTTTTTTAGATCAATGCACCTTACACATTCACAGGGCCTTAGAACTACCCAAGGATTCAATGTCTGCAGCAATATAATAACTATGTTACCCAAAACTGTTTTTGTTACAGTTTTGCCACAGCTGAGTGAAACTAACAAAAGCTTGGACCTTAGGCTAGATAACATCCACCCTGTGATGTGATCGGATGTACATAGTGCATTCGTTGAATTGCCAGTTCAGATCAATATATTTTATGGAATCACACATCAGAGATGGCACAATTTTTGCCTCAGTATTGATTGTGTTATGAGTAATTCATGCAAGATATCTGTTTCTGCCAACACCGGACATGTTATATCCAGCATAAATCTTATCACCTGCTAGCTGACAGCTAATGTGGCACATTTGCGTTAAAGTGGTCCACTAAGGGTCCACCAATGTGGAGATATGTGTGATATAATAATAATAATAATCATAAAATGTAATTTTCATAATAAAATGCAAGTGTACTGGGGTATATACAATTGAACTAATTTACAATATGATACACACCACACACACATACATGCACACATGCACGCACACACACATGCATGCATGCACACACGCACGCACACACACACGCATACACCATGCATGCACACACATATATTGAATATATTATAGTTTTGAATATATTAGTTCTGAATATACTACAGGTAATAATGATAATTTAATGGGTCTAAGTGGTTGTTACAATAATGGCAAACAATAAGCAAATTTAACTTTGTACTTCCAACAAAACCACTGTAAGAAGCTGGATATCAACGTCATGGCAATACACCTACACCACAGGCATGTAACAGGCTCATGTTTTGTTGATGTGTTTGTGGACTCTGTGGTTTGTGGACACATGTGAGCCACGACTGAGACTGTTGCTGAGGGGAATGCCTGGACGACAGGTGGAGTAGCATTCTGTCCTACCACTGCCTAGACTAATTATAATTCTGCAACAGCAGAGTAAATAAAGGGGATCAACTTGGTGGATAATTTACCCTGTACTGGCATAAGAGAACTATGAACAAACACCTTATATCAAACTCTCCAGGAGCAATCTTTATTTTATATTTGAAATAATAAATGTAATAAACCAACAGTAAGGTATAATTTAAATAAAAGTACAAATCACGCACCACGTGGCTACGCACAAACTGTTTCCCTGAACTAATGTTAATCTGTCACTCTCACAATCTCAGTCTCTCCAATCTCCTCGTTTCTTTCCCTGCCCTCGTATTTATACTTTCCCCAATGGCGGGAAACCTTCTGTCACGTGTCCAGCTACGCCCTCTCGTGGGCATCTACTCACCTTGGTGGCAGCCCTACCAGAGTTTTTTTGGCAGTTTTGGGGTGGATGCTGTTGGGTATTTTATGATGTCATAAGGGTATATTTTTCCTGTTTTCCTTTCAATTTCAACTAAAACATATTTTACTCATTAACCGTATTGTTTGTGTGAGCAAAATAAAAAATTCTCGCATTGCAATACCCTGTGGAACAAAACACATTTATGTTGATAACAGACTGATGTCTCAGTGATGTCTGAGGTCTAATGAAGTGTCTGTCTGTGGCTGGCCATGGCCCCTGTGTCAGTCACCCCCTCGGCCTTCATTGGACTAGTCCATTCTCAGATTGCTACATAAGTAGTCAGATTAGTCATGTATTTTGTGGGGGGTGTGGTCACTGTGGTGGATTGGTAGAAATTTGCAAGAAGAACAATCTGAAAACTAAAGCAAGAACACTGAAGATGTGCATGCAAATCTGCTGGATACGCAGAAATCATGTTCACTGAATTTATAGTTACTTTTGATTAGGTATAACTAATTGTAATATTTTGTGTGTAACTATTAAGGAGATTTAGACACCACATACATTGTGTTAAAACTACTTTTATTAATATTAAACATATGATTTTTTTGTAAGTTTATAACATTATAATCAGCTGTCCGTATAGATGTAACATAATCACACAGAGATTCCAGTTACATACCTTACTGCCAGTGCAGTTGGTAGGGGAATGCATTAGACAATCTTCCCGTGATCAGGAAGACATACTCAGGGGAAGATATACTGACCCACCTGCATATTTTGCACCCATTTTGTTTTTTGGTAGCAAGGTTCGTTAACTCTTCAGAAACCTTAACTAGTTTTCTGGGTCTGTCTTTACGTTCTGCAAACCACACAGACAAGCATCAGACTTGTTCTTTATTGGCACTTTTTCAGCAGACACTGTGGCAGGTAAATCAGTTTTTTGAGTTGGCCACACATGACATACACACAAGGCCACATGACATACACACAAGGCCACATGACATACACACAAGGCCACATGACATACACACAAGGCCACATGACATACACACAAGGCCACATGACGTACACACAAGGCCACATGACGTACACACAAGGCCACATGACTTACACACAAGGCCACATGACGTACACACAAGGCCACATGACGTACACACAAGGCCACATGACGTACACACAAGGCCACATGACATACACACAAGGCCACATGACATACACACAAGGCGACATGACATACACACAAGGCCACATGACGTACACACAAGGCCACATGACGTACACACAAGGCCACATGACGTACACACAATGCCCAACACATGCGTGAATGCCTGCATATAATAAATGTTATGCACACTGGATTGCAGATAGAACACATTGCAAACGCATGCATACATAGACGTGAATACAGGCATGCATGCATGCATGCACGCATGCACTCACACACGCATGCATGCATGCACACACACACACACACACACCTAAATTTGAACATACACTGGAAAATGCTCTCTTAAACAAACAAGACATACTCTGCCAGAGTTCATACTGGAATTTAGATTCTCACGTGATAAATTAGAAGGCAGCATGGGTCATTTAGCAGGATATTGATGTTCTTGAATACCATGATGTGGGCTTTGCAAACGAAACCATTAATTTTCTTGCCATTCACGTTTTCAAACGTTGGCTGGGTTGCGCTGCTCAACAACACCTGGTACCAGTCTTTTAGATCTGTAGCATGATGACATGGTTGATACTATCACTCAGTCCTTTTTACTTTGTTGCCCCATAAAATGGTGACCTGAACATAGGAATGCCTTAGGTTGATATGCCCTGGTGTATGGGTTCCTGATTATTGGAAAGGCACAGAGAGGTTGTTTCTTTGGTTTCTCCTTGGCATCACAGACCTATATTTAGTCAACTTAAATAAGACTCACACATTTCCAGGAAGAAATAGTTTTGAACATACCATAGAGACTATGGGAGGTCTACACGCACACACCTAAAAAATATAATTCTCATCTGTTGGATAAAACAGTTAAACAGTTCTGAAAAATAATTCTGAATTTTCACAGACATGAACAGATCCTGAAGTTTTTGTTATTCGACTACCTGTGCTATTAATATATATATATATATATATATATATATATATATACATGTATTTATATATTACATATATATATATGTAATATATAATATATATACATGTATATATACATTATATATAATATATATTATATATATAATCAAGTTGCATAGTCAAAAGAATATTATATTTATGAACATTAAATATTTTTGTGTAAATGATGCTTTCAGACATCTTTGCAAAGATCTATTTCTTTCTAAAAGTATCTGGACTTGACAAACGTCATGGTTACATAGAAAAAATGTGTACTCGGTGACATCAAACGTCACTCCATACAAGTTGGCTGGCAGTAGGCCGAGAGATTTGGGGGATTTGACCAGAGTGGGTGAATTGACAGTGGTGATGATTGATGACAGCCTCGTGGAAGATTGAGAAGGATCTGTGGAGGTGCCGCCAGCCAAATATAATCGAGGGCTGCCGGGCCCCATCAAAGTACAGAAAAACATCTTCCTGTGAATTGAATATGATCTGGTGGTGTGGCAGTCATTTATGCATCTGATGAGAAATAAATCCATCCCTGAGCGGATGTTGAGCGGCTTCTGTGTTGCAGTAATGGTGCAGAGCATGTGGCGTAACTGAACAGGTTTCCGTTCTCCGGGAAAAACAAGTTTCCTGTGCGATTGTTTGTTTATCTTTATGAATGGCCATTTGACATTTTGTTTCCATTGCGGACAGGTGAGTGTGTGTTACGCTGTTGGTGGGAATGTAAATATATGTTGATACATCGTTAGTCATGAAATATTACTTGGTGACTTATAAGGAAATTGGATAAATATCAGTTCTATTGTATTACCTCGTATTAACAAAAAACATTTATTTTATCTAAAAATATGACATGAGGAGGCATCAAATAAAGTATTTCCAAAGTAATGTATATCCAAGGAAATCTGCCATAACTGACCCATTCATACATGGCCAAACAACACTTTCTATATAATAAATGTTTCACAATTTTCATACTGACATCTAAAGAGAACGGAAGCCGGCAAACATTGTCTTAGAACAGCTGGCATTTCATTCATCTAGCATAAACCCTACAGGGACATTGTGGTCTATCTAGGCCTTCATACAGGATAAATGTTTCACCAGTCCATACTGTTCAGATAAACAGTCGTTCCTTCATGCACACAATCCAGTCTAAATGTGCACAGAGTGAATAATGTAAATGCAATATTTGCTCCTTCAATTTCTGTCCATCCACTCAAATTTCTACCCGTCCAAAACAAACCTAACCACTCCAAATGACGGGTGGACGAGTCTCTAGATACAGCTGTCTTGTGTCCCCAGTTGTCACTGCGCTGCTATTATCACTGCAGGCACGCAGCTGGTTATAATTTGCCCAGAGCACTGACAGACTTGGGTGTCTTAGGGTCAAAGAATTGTCAAAGCACATTAAAAATTAAGCTGTTTTGCCTGAGAGGAAACAGCTCTCAGAACAATTTCCACTTCTGCAGATGAACTGTCTGTAGGACTCGCGTGGTCCAACTGCTAACACAGTGGCACTATATGGACTTGTTAAACCTCCCTCTCATTAGCTTGAGTATTTAATGTGTTTCAGCATTGTTTCATAAAGGTTGAAACTTCTTCAGTATCAATTATGGCATGTTAACTTGTTTAAAAATATTTGGTTGTTTTGTTTTGCAGAAATTATCTGACAATTTAATGATTCATGTTTGGCTGGATTCATGCACTATACATTTTAACATCTGCAAACATGATCCGTAATGCTCAATTTACAGAGAATGAGAACGTATCAGTGTAACTTCTCTAAGATAGATATAAATTACTTTTCAGTTATGTATTTAAATGAATCCACACTTTTCTCACTTGCAGTTAGAAAAACATTTAACAAATGTGGGAACTAAAATTGTTTTTGATGATGTTCTGAAGTGCATACATTCTGAGAATAGACAAAATTCCCGATCGTGAGCCAACAAATCAATACATGCCAGTTAGGTGTTTTGTCACACTAGATCTTTTGTCATGTCGGCAGTGACCACAATTATGGAGATGTGCCCAACAGAACAAGTCAGATGAGACTGCACCAATCTACATAGAAATCACCCAGTTGTGATGTCAGCTGAGAATGGCATGCGTATAACATACACATCATCTTGTCTGTGCTGTGTGCTGTCGGTAGGAAACTACATACATAACAAAAAACCTACAACATGTCTTCATTTTTGTAGCTATAATGTGTGACTTCTTGAAACTACTCATGTACTGGTGTTTTGTTACTACAGTTTTGCAGAATCCAAGTAAGTTGAAATACATAGCATAATTTTCTGTATAATATATGTAGTATCAGCATTGATTCAGAATGAGTTTTAGCTTTTAGTGATAATGCAAAGATTAAATTAACTCTTGTTAGTTATTACATCAGTTCAGTCCAAAATCTGTATTATTGGTTTTCAATTTGGAATCTTGATAGGTAGGAATATTATGAAATAAATAGTCTTACACCCTCTGGCGCACTGTTTTCTGGGCATCATTATAGCTATCCATGTATGACCAAAAAATGCATCTTGTCGAAATTCAACAGTAACTTTAGTTAACTGTGCAAGACAAATAACTTAATTCTGAAATAAGTTTGCATCCTATTAAAATTTAACATTTCATAAATAACATTGTAATCAATATCTTACTTTTTAAGTATCTATTGATAATTCATTGTTGCCATAGACATACCCAGTCAGCATAAATAAATTCTCCTTTAAGTTCTCTTTGTAAAGTATAAAGAGATGTGACATTGCCTAATTCATATACTGCTCCACTGCCTCTAACTACCGTACTTTCTGTTCTTCCCATTAGCCCGAATAAATCCCAGGCACATTCTTCAAAATCAGGTACTCAATTATGTTGGTATTTTCAAAGAAATAATATTGGCTTTACCAGTGATGAAACAGGTGTCAGAGAGGGTTCTGTAAATACTCTCGGCACACGTTTATTGATCTGATGATGGATTGGAGATGAAAAATCCCTCAGCGTCACATGCATGGATGCACAAAGCAGTCATGCGGAACTTTCATTGCAAAACCGTTCCGCCTCTGTTGTGCCTCGTCATGCCCAGTGATGTTGTGTATTACTTATGAGCCGTGCAGTGCAAATGTTTATTTAGCCTGTTGACTTGCAAGTTGTATTCATTGCGGACAGGAGGAATTTAATTATGATAAATTAGCTTGGGATAAGACGACCTAGACACTGAGACTGTGAGACCAGCAGTGGCATAAATAAGCACCAGAAAGACATGTCTGCAGGGGATTTATAAAATATGCATACTATTTGCATCAAAAATTTCATTAGAATTAAACAGTGAATTTATTGTGCTTACCTGATGTCTGATGGACAATATACTGATATAAGATTATATTGCTAAATGTCTTCATCGGAATCAACAATGGGTTCGACAAATCCATTCTGCTAAAAAACAGATAAATTGAAATTTTCAACAACAAAATATTTCTCAGATTTGTGTTACAATTATCTTAATTATAATATATATGTGTACATGTGTACAGTATATTTATGGCAAAAACAAAATCTATCAGTCTCTCTATATAACTTCTTATGTCTGCATCGGCTTGAATGGCTTCATATCCAGTATTGCATACATTTTAGAAGTCCAAGTTGTATTACATACTTTACTGTAAGCAGCACACACACATTTACGTAATCATTGCCTATTGCTTTAAGAAAACCTATCTAGCTTTGATATCTTAAAATCAGTTTGGCAGTCTTTTAAAACTGATGATCAAATAATAATCAAGCCATATATGCTGAATATATTAAACACATAGTGCAGTATTGCAAGTATATCATATAATATCACAGCTTATTCTCATCCCATCATTCTCATGTCAGATTCATAAACCATCCAAAATGAAATACTTTGTGTTCACTGATATTTTGATAGCATGATCATGCTAATTTATGTCAGGTACACATATTTTCTTTTTTAACTTGATAGAGCAATATGTTTCACCAGACCAATATGATGAATGTGTTTTACTTTGCTAACAAAACATTGATGACAGTATGTGAAGACCATCTCACATACATATTTCTAAAAATGGACTTTGTAGTTATATTTTATCACTTTAATTTAGAAAGGTATAATAATCGTCAAGTAATATTGTCATAACGTGCAGTGTCACTAAGAAGTGCAAAGAGATTTACATTATTGATTAATAATAAATTCTGAGCTGACTGATCATAATAGTGCTACAGATAGCTCGTTAAACACATCGTAATGGTGTCCTAGTTGTACTTAAGGTGTCCCATGTAACAGCTCTGGTAACAGACGGCTGTCTGTCTACACAGTGGTGCAGGCTGGCATTATTAGACAGAATTCTAGAGTGTAGGACATTCACCCTATCACTTACCCTCTCAGATGAAGGACATTCACCCTATCACTTACCCTCTCAGATGAAGGACATTCACCCTATCACTTACCCTCTCAGATGAAGG
Organism: Oasisia sp. SBJ-2009; assembly: GCA_964017155.1. Lineage (NCBI taxonomy): Eukaryota > Metazoa > Annelida > Polychaeta > Sabellida > Siboglinidae > Oasisia > Oasisia sp. SBJ-2009. The sequence goes on from OZ024857.1 coordinate 16,489,645, forward strand.
ACATTCACCCTATCACTTACCCTCTCAGATGAAGGACATTCACCCTATCACTTACCCTCTCAGATGAAGGACATTCACCCTATCACTTACCCTCTCAGATGAAGGACATTCACCCTATCACTTACCCTCTCAGACAAAAAATATTTTAGGTAGATGTCTTCCTCTTTTATATGTGAAGTAATCATTTATTAATTACCAAGGGTATAAATTGATAATCCAAAACATATTTTTGCAGTTCTGCATAAAGATAAACTAGAGTCAACCGCTTCAACAGTCTATCAACAAGGTGTGAGATTAATAAATATTTTCTAAGTAATTATGACAAATATCAGAGCTAATATATATATATATATATATATATATATATACAAATATGTATACACACATATATATAATAATGTTATCATATTGTCACAATTTATACAGAATTTCGCATCAGAGATAGATATTTTACCCACAAAAACGTCGCATGTCTGGCAGTGTGAGTCGCTAGATGTGTTGAGCAAGACTACTTGTTCTGTGACAGTGTCACACGAGCCAGGACACCCTAGAACACGGATGACAGATGACATCCACAGCAACAAGTGGCATCTGTCAAAATCACCGGCATTTTAATTCGAACGAACGCGCGTACACCTACGTGCACGCGCCGCGCTGGCACATGTGATGACAATGACGCAGGTGCTCCGAGAAATTGACGAACGTCTATTATATAACGGCAGCTGCGGCGGCAAAGGTAACGTCACTCGGTCAGTAATCACACGGTGACGATGAGATATGATTGAGAGGGCCGGTGATGCTACCGTGCAGTGCAGTCAGTGATCTCGTGCAAAGAAACAAGTGTGTGATGGGGGTGTTGGTGGTGGGAAATGGAATGCTCCATGGTGAGGTCTGATGGAGTCGCTGCAGTGGCTCTTACACAGCAGACGAGTCATCAAAGTGACTGGACAAGCCGAGGCGCAGTGGGACTGCTAATGTGGCGGCTAGGCTGCTAGGACACAGTCAGTATTCACTGGACGTTGGGTGTGAATGACGCTAGGTGCACTTGACAAGTGGAGTTGGCTAGAAGTTCCAATTAGGAACCAGGGCTGTGTTTGCCCATGTATGGGAGAACAGAGCTGCCGCTTTGAGCAGCCTGATTAACTAAGAGCTGGACTGAGCAGGTGTTGTGGATATATCCTGATTAGGAGCAGAATTGAAGGGACATTGTGGATATCACACTACAAGTGGCACTTTGGATATCCCAACATTATCTTGATTAGGAACAGAAGTGGGCAGGCACTGTGGATGTCATGATTTGGAATGGAACAAAGCAGATACTGCAGACATACAGAAAAGAAGCGGAAGTGAGCAGAATGTTGGAATATTCCGATTAGGAGCAGAAGTGAGCACCTAAGCAATCATTGGATGAGGAGCAACACTGAGCAGGCACAGCAGACATTGCGTGTAGGAGTAGAACTGAGCTGGCACTGACTTTCTAGGAAAGACCTGTGAACTCCTGTTACCATATGAGCACCGGATTGCACCCTTAATTATGAGCAGTCAGCAATGGAGACGCGGGGCTGTGGACATGCACTGAGCAAGCATCCAGTATTTATGGCAGCTGACAAGTGGCAGTAGTGAGAGCGCCAGCTCCTGCCAGACCCACCGCCCGCAGCCCGCTACAGCCTCACTCTCACCATGGACGCCAAGCTCGCAGACGAAGTAAATATATACTTTATTTATTATATTTATGTATAATTATGTGTATGTATTTTTGTTAATTTTCCAGTTGTTTAGCAGGTCATTGAGCCATCTGGAAAGTTTCACCACTGGATGAATGTTGATGACAGATGTTTGCCTCAAGGTTAATGTGAACGCATGCAGCTGGTTTTTAATGTCTTTCTGAAGAGTTTATAATGGGGACTGTTCAGATTACGCATGTTCTCGTTGATTTTTTCTGTTGGAATACAGAGAATTCATTTTGTGACATGATAGAACTGTTCATAAAATGATGCAGGCCAGGATGGGCATTTGACAATAGTTCCTGCTAAGTGCAGGTTCTGTGCATTGGGAATCTGTCTTGTGAGCATCAAGTTTAGCTCCTAGGAGCCAAGTATGCTTTTGTCATGTGATGAGTTGGAGTGTACTTATGGTAAGTGTATTATTTTTCATCTTATATGGATACCTCTTAGTCTCTTTTCAATCAGACGTTTTACCAGTGTCTTATATATGCAAAAGGTGAGACAATTTATTTCAGTTCATGAGCAGCCACCAGAAAAGAACTGTATAGAGCCTTCATTACAGACTTCGTAGCTTTAGTATGGGCACTGCAGTGTGAAACAGAACGTTTATCTATTATTTCTGGCAAATGTCTGAGATATTGCTACAGCAGAATGCCAAATTATTCAGACACATTTGGCAAAGCAGACACGACAGATGTCAAAATGTGATTGGTCGGCTCAGTGATGAGTGTTTCATGGAATTACTTGTTTTCTGCTGTTTAATGTGGCATGTGTCTTAACCCAAGAACATTAATTACAACTCATAAGACTAATAAATTGCATAATCTACATTAAGACAGAATTCATATGTGCAGCAGTTGCTAATTGTAAGCAGTTTTATTCCTAAGGAAAGATGATACCCTTTATTTTATAATTGTATTGATGTTGTCATGCATCCAATGTGTACAGTATGACGTGAATACAATAACAGCATGAAACATATTGTAATCATAATGATCTCCCAGCCCAAATTATGAATGATTAATGAGTTATTGTGTGTAAATAAATGATAACTGCCTAGTATAGTTGTACTAATGATACTGTTGCTGGACAGAACTGATCGGTTGGGTGACATTCACAAAAGGTTTCCAATGTACCAAGTAGTCACTGTTTTTGTGAAGTGCAAGATGATAATTACTTGTCTGGTTTTTCCGTGAGAATGATTCCATTGGTATCCATGTTGAGGCTTTCCGGTTTCCTTATAAACGTAATTTTGTTTTAAGTTGTTCAGCTTTATTTGGTGAAGCCATGAAAGCATTGGAAGTATGTAGTTTATTCACTGCCAAGGTTACTCTATTGGTGGAATTAATGCTAAATAGTCTTTCGTTTGGGACAACATTTATTACCTCCTCAAGATTGAGCCTGATTGAGGATAAGTTGAAGCATGGATCATTATAATTATAAGAGTCCTGTGTATCAATGTGTTGTGTATCATTGATACTGTTTGAAAATGTACTCAAAAATAACAGGAGGTATATCTGTCACTGTTCTTTGCCTAAACGAGATGACAATAACAGGGCTGTGAATCTCATCACAACTGTCATTGTTTTGTAGGTCTAGTTTATCTTTTATCACCATCAATGTGGTGTCAGTTTTGAGGTAGTGATAAGTCTCCAAACCTCTCAGGTGTCTGCAGCTGTTTTGATCTTTGTCTATAGCTTAGTTTCATTGTCTTTAGTGACGGGAATATTCAGGGACTTTTCAGCACACCTGTTTATTGTTTTAATGGAGAGAGTAGGAACAGTGACGTTGGCACAAACAAGTCCACCTGTGTTTGCTAATACACCATCAATTATGCAGTACTGTGTTGTCAAAGGTAACATGCAACGATAATATTTGAAGATCGAGATACTTAACACAAATGAACAGTGTGTTACGTCAACGTAACATGTGTCATCATACTTTGCTTCGAAAACATCAGTGATAACACCAGTTATAAGTCTATTGTCTGGACTGGTCTTCTCCCTGTGTCAGTGTGGCCACTGTGTGTATATGTAGAGGGCCAGTAGCCAGCCTAGAGCAGGTTGACATGGAGAAGACATAGAGAACACATGTCCATGTTTACAAGGCCTTACTGCTGCCCCTCAATGGCAGCCCATTGACTGCTGGGGATCAAAGTCATTAGCAGGGTCCAGGCCACTGCATAGATCAACACAATTAAACTGACATAATTGGAGCCCTTCTCCCATGATGGGCTGATGAAAGCAGAGATTGATTCAGTTTTGCCAGCATTCATGGGGAATGATGAAGCATTCTGACAGCCCAGAGATGCATTGGCTGAGTGCATGGTGCTTATTTCCGGGCCAGGATATACACCTGTCATGGGTTTTGATCCCTCTGAAGGCCAACACTGTCGTTTTGTAAACATTTAGTACAATGTATTGGCTCAATGTAGACATGAGAGTAGTGAGAAGGAATATGGGATATGAAGATGTGAAGCTAGGATGCTGGCTACCAGAAATATAAGCAATTATTTTGGTTGTTGAAGTCTGTTGCAGACTGAGTCAGGACGCTATATTCTATGTAGAGCTGTACCTGGATGGAGCTCATTTAAATATAATTCATTGACAATTATTACTTAATGTTGCTTATAGGCTAACAATTGACTGATCCTTGTGACTTGATGTGCCTCTCAGTTTGTTTTCCAAAGTATGCATTGATAAGTGGTCATTTAGTTTAAGCAGTTGGCGATTGATCAAGTGGCAATGATTAAAGCAAGTAACTTATTAATTGTATGTTGACATGGACAATATGTGATTACATTATGATCTCATATTCATATAGCCATAACTATATCTTAGATTGTTTTAAGTAGGTGCACACAAAATAAACCTGCTACATGATGTAGTGAAACAAATACAATATGTGGAGGAATGTCTACCAAGACTGAATCCATGAGTCTTTTCACTCCTAATAAATTATTTGCTTTTCATTACCAGTACCTTTGCAGTACATAACTATTTCTTATCAAATTACCATTTACCAAATTACTCCTTGCTAAACTATCCATTACTAAATTACCACTTACCAGATTATCTGTCGCAATTTACTTTAATTGGTGCTGTAGCACTTAAGCCATTCTAGCTCTCTTCAAATGGTATACCTAGCGATACTTCTATGCCAGTTTTACAATTTCATTAACTTATTTTGCATCTGTTATTGAGTTAACATAACGTGTGTGTGTGTGTGTGTGTGTGTGTGTGTGTGTGTGTGTGTGTGTGTGTTTGTGTGTGTGTTTGTGTGTGTGTTTGTGTGTGTGTTTGTGTATGTGTGTTTGTGTTTGTGTATGTGTGTTTGTGTGTGCGTTTGTGTGTGTGCGTGCATATGTGTGTGTGTGTGTGTGTGTGTGTGTGTGTGTGTGTGTGTGTGTGTGTGTCTGTGTCTGTGTGTGTGTTATGATGTAGCACAGTGTAGCTATACATCCTGTGATATATTGGTGTAGCAGTGATGTAGTTGAATACAAATTGCTAGGTAACTGTCCAGTTTATATGACATCTAAAAGTACACCTAGTTCACGTTATTTGTGAGCCTGGCTCTGCAGGCATCTGTCTGCTTGTAGTCGCCTTGAGCAGTCTCCAGTGATCCCTCACTTTCTTAATCAAGCGGATATTTTATTCATGACCGCGGTCATTTATCTCTTGATTCACATTGAGTAGAAATGTTATCTAACTAGAAATAATGGCGAGACAAGTGAAAGACATGCAACATACTGTCTGTGCCACCAACACAGTCCCTCAGTACCAACTGATGATGTCAGTAGAGTGACGTCTGTAACTCACGGTGTACTATCTCGTAGGCAGTCTGTACAAATGAACATACAGTGCAGTAATACAAACAGAGAACACAAGTGAATGCTGTGTCTATTGGTACACTATTACTTGGCTAATGTACAGACTGAAGCATTTTATGACGAGTTCCATATTGTTAGAATGCAAATTCAATTTGCTAAATGTCATTATGCCTTCTTGATGGTGATTGCACTCTTCAGTGAAATATAAAGAGATGTAGCTATCCTGTAACTGTCCTGTAGGTGTCCTGTATCTGTCCTGTATCTGTCCTGTAGCTGTCCAGTAGCTGTCCTGTAACTGTCCTGTAGGTGTCCTGTAACTGTCCTGTAGGTGTCCTGTATCTGTCCTGTAGCTGTCCTGTAGGTGTCCTGTAACTGTCCTGTAACTGTCCTGTATGTGTCCTGTAGCTGTCCTGTAGCTGTCCTGTAGCTGTCCTGTAGCTGTCTTGTAACTGTCCTGTAGGTGTCCTGTAACTGTCCTGTAACTGTCCTGTAGGTGTCCTGTAACTATCCTGTAGGTGTCCCGTAGCTGTCCTGTAGCTGTCCTGTAGCTGTCCTGTTACTGTCCTGTAGGTGTCCTGTAACTGTCCTGTAGCTGTCCTGTAGCTGTCCAGTAGCTGTCCTGTAACTGTCCTGTAGGTGTCCTGTAACTATCCCGTAGCTGTCCCGTAGCTGTCCTGTAGCTATGGGACAGCTACGGGTCAGCTACGGGACAGCTACAGGGCAGCTACGGGTTAGCTACGGGACAGCTACGGGACAGCTATGGGTCAGCTACGGGACAGCTACAGGGCAGCTACGGGTCAGCTACGGGTCAGCTACGGGACAGCTACGGGACAGCTACGGGTCAGCTACGGGACAGCTACGGGACAGCTACGGGACAGAAACAGGACAGCTGTCCTGTAGCTATCTGGTCATTAGCTGATTGCCGCAAACTTCCTACACTCCAGAGTAGCATTTGTCTGGAGGCACTCAAGACCTTTGTTGCAAGAGTTCAACTTCATTATGCAATGTGACCTTTGCAATGGTCACTGAGATGCTGGGATAATTACACATCTTGACATTATAATGCCATTAGAAAGTTTGCAGTTGTTTGTCTAATACAGATACCACACTGGAAATAGCTGTTTTTGTGCTGACAGGTCAAATTTATTGCTGACATAATTATGAACTTTAATGCTGACATATGATGTTTTGATATTACTTTGGACAGACCTGCTATTGTATTGATTACATTTAAATGAATAATAATAAACTTTATTTAAACACTGGTCCCCAGAGTATGACAATATTCAATGGTGTTTACAGACGTGGTAGTCTTCTATAAAACAATGTAAGTTATGTATAAATATTGTTAGTGATATAAATGTAATATACCAGGGTAACTGTTAATTCAGCCTGATAGCATAAATAAAATATAATATAATAAAATATAAATAAACAAATAAAATGAGACTAACATAGCAAACAATTTAAACCAAATAAATTAAGTAGAATGTTAAATTTAAACAAATTAATACATATAATTTGATAAGATGAATCTTAGGGCACAATTTAAATGTGTTCAAGCATCCTATTATACATTAAAAGCTAGTTTAAAATAGTACATTTTAAGACATACTTTGAAAGCACCCATTGACGTGATCAGCTACAATTCATTCGACAACGCATTCCATAGAAATGGTCCATTTAGTTAATTTATTAAGTCACCTGAGGTTACAAAATAAGACATATATATCATATATTTGGTTCATTCCGATTCAGCCTTCAATTTGTGCTGCCCTAGCTAGCTAGCCTAATTAGTTGGATGGACAGATATATAGCTCATTGGGGTATATTGTATGTATTCACAGTTGCTGGTGAAACATGTCGATGCATATGCAGTGTTCACTGTAGTGGTTGTCTCTTTAATGAGAAATATTGACCAGGATTGAAGTGTAGGCTGGCTCCTCTGTGAATAGAACTCATTGCAAACTGCGACATCTGAAAATGGATCTAACTGTCCAAATTGCCTACCACATGAATGTATGGGATAACCTCATGTAACAGGGAACATCATTTAATACACATGCTAATACTGTGTATGTCTGATGTGGTATTTATGAGTTCAAAACCTTGTAGTGGTAGCAAAACTATGTTTTTCATTATGGATGAATGAATCTCTTCAGAATAAAACAACATTCAATTGAATTATACAGAGGATAATATTTTAATAAACAATGTTTTTTTTATTAAATATAGTTTGGGTTCCATTATGAATTGCATGTTATTTGCAACTGCACTTAGAAAGTGCCAGGCAGCAATTTTATTACATGAAAAATGTATATTATAATGTTTTATTATCAAAAAAATTGAACCAGTTACAACAGAATAACTTCTCTCAAATTTGAATAATTTTTGTTAGGCATGTAAAATTGTGTCTTGTGATAGTTTGTTGTCATCCTTGATAACTGCAGCTGACATCATCACACAAACATACAGAGGCAGCCAAAGGCCATGTCCAGTTGTCATGCTACTCTGTCACAGTTGGTGCATGTGCTCTCAAAGGTGTTACTGCACTGAGTAGCTCCAGTGGCTCAGTGGTAGGGCTTTGGACTCTTGACTAAGAGAACTAAAGTTTGAATCCTGTACTGCTGTGTGAAACCTTGGACAAGTTTTGTCATTGTACATGTCATCTGGCTATACACAGTGGTGGATATGTGTATGACCAGTCTTTGCACAATAATTGAAGCATGGCTGGATGCTTCCTAGAGAAGTTGAGATGGTGTCTGATTGAACAGGTCTGCCAGGGAAGTAAAGTGTAAAATACTTTGAACAACTCTGAGGACTGGATACTGCGCTATTTAAGAACTTTTCTTTACCTTCTACATGCCTAACATAGCTATACTGATTCAAGATACAGCCAGAAAACAACCAGAAATAGAAGAAACATCAGTTTATGTGACTTCACTTGATATTGTGAATTCACAGAATGACCCCTGTTGCCTATACTGCAACAATTGTAGCTTGAAATATCTACCACAGCCCTTTTTCCTGCACATTCTTTTATCAATATCTACTGATATCATTTTATGTTGCACCCATTATCATCCATAAAATGTATCCATAAATCTTCTGTCAACATTTACATACAGGTGGATATCTCGAATAAGGTTATCTAAATATTATATCGCTACCACAAGTAACAATCTGTTGACATATACAAGGTATGCGGTCATTTTAGCCAAATTTGTAACATTAAGTTGCTCTTGTATTTTGGGAAAGAATACAGATAGAAGCTCTTTCTACCAGGAGTTTTTGTGTAATGACAAGTACAGAGACTGACAACATAAAATATCTGATTTAATAGTAACAATCTTGACGGTCAGTTAACCTATTTGGACGTAACTGGTCAGTGCTCTGTTGTTGGTCTGGACCAGTGATGATGATGGAGGAAGTAAGACTTCCTGCATCAGACAAACCTATCACCGTCTTGTCTCCTGGAGCTGGTGATCTCACACACAAAATTTACTACATCCGAGTGACCGAGTCTAGTTGCGGTCAGCTACTTAGGGATTATCACGTCACACACGAGAATGCTCATGCATGTGTAATCTGTTGTCAGATGGCCAGATGATGTCCACGGTCATCTCATAATTTGCCAGGTGATTGAGCAATAATCACACCTAAGTTGATTGAGTGGATCACCCAGTGGCCGGCCTGTCATGTGGTGGTCTGAGGTGCTGCTATCTGCATCTCACAAGGAGCTTCTTGCTCCTGCCAGAACGGGTAGTTCAGCTGCAACTAATGCAGCATCCATATGATGTTACATAGATAAAAAAAACTGGCTCCGTGAATCTGTGATATGCTGGTACTTTTGAATATATTTAATTGATCATTCTGTAGGATTCTCGCAGATTGTTTTTATATTCTGTAGCTTATTTTGCAGAATGTTTTCCTGTATAATATTGTATACTTGTTGTCTAGAAACTACACCTTTTAAATACACATTGAGGCTATATATATATATATATATATATATATATATATATATATATATATATATATATTATGCGCACACAGACACACACATATATATAGTATATATATATGTATTTTGCTATATGTGTATAGCAAAACACAATAAACCTAGGTTTCGTTGGTGGTGGACCTTCATAAATGTTAAACATTTTATTCCTTGGCTCTGATTGTAAAATAAACTAACAGAGCTAACAGTGGTACCTGTGGTAGTGACGTTTGATAAGTCATAGAATCTCCATGACAGGATTAAAACTAATGGACACTGGTCATTATCATTATTAGTATTCCATATGTTATGTTGTTCTGTTAACTACAATATTGTGTGTTTGAGAAGTACACTTGCACTCGCCTTACAAACATTGATTAAACGCAATATTAATCAGTGACCCCGGAAAAGCCATAATATATCCAGCATCTTCTCATCCTAACTGTCTGGTGCCAAGGCCAATATGCTCTGTCAGAGAGGAAACTACTTCAGCTGAAGGCACCGGTAATGGACTCATCAAATACACAGTTCCACGGCTGTATAAGAGCGACTGACTTCGTGACATCGATGACCAGCGACCAGTCGATAATTGTTCGAGGAATGGCCGTCTGCTGACCACAGTCAGCTAATATGCTGCACCTTTGTCAACCGAGACAGACGCTGGAGAATAGCAGACGGCCACCACACGCACGGGCCATTTGGAAGTAACCATTTCCTTTATTGGTGGCCGTTTCCTTATTTTCAATTACCCACCGTTCATCCATTCCTCCTCATGCTGCATCCTGGGATATATGGCCGATTACCATCCTTGTGTTGTATTCATTAGCGTGGTAGCATTCATGGTGGCTATATTTATTGCACTTGCCTGGTTTGATGGGAAAATGTCATTGACAATGTTTCTATGCAGCGTACAGGGAGTTGTGTCTGTTGCTGGGTTCTGGCTGTACACGGTGTTATTCAACACATAAGTCAGTCATGAGGGCGGTGCATTTACCAGCCGTACGTTTGTATTACACTGCTACATGAGTTGTGTAGTACACTGCACACCTCATGGCTGTGATGGCATGTTGCTACTAACTTACGTCAACTCACTCAGTGCTGCAAGTAAACTCTGGAATGACGAAAGTGAGTTGATTTGCTATTTTTCACATATGAATTCCGGTGTGCTAAGCTATCAAAGTTCACTGATAAATTACTGAATGCCCTTTGTGCAATATCATTGGTGGATTTTAAGTACTGTATGTAGGAGTAAGGTTGTATGTATATTTATGGCAAATCCTGATGTTGATGAAGAAATGAGAAAGTGGGTATAGTTTACAAACTGAATCTACATAATATAACAATTGAGTTGTAAGGATATTGTTAACAGACGTGGAAAGCTCAGATGTTAGCAGCAGAGAATTTTAGAAAATGGCAGGTCAAGAGAGGTTGAGAGAAGTTTGCAGTGAACTAAATATAATTTGGAAAACATGATCAAACTTGCTTTTTACTCTTTCAAGATGTTAGATGTTAGAATTATGTATAGGTGTAAATGATCTGAATATGACACTGCATGAGAATGTGACCTTTCTGGTGTAGCACCAGGTGGCCATTTGTACATCAGCTGTGGTGGCAGACCATATTAATACGTGTACTGAAACTTGACCTGACTGTGAGGAATAACCAACTTCCAGAGATAGATTAACTGTGCAGAGGCTGAGCAAATTTTCATTTTCTATATTTCAATCCAGATGTCATAGTAAATCGGATGAATATTTTGACTTATGGCTTTTAACAGAATTTAATTGATTTAAGAAATAGAGGAAGTAATCTCCGAAGTATTGAAAACTAAACCGACGTTTAATCCCTGTTGTGGATCCTTTTCTGTCCTTTCGTGCACATTTGTTTTGCACGTGTAAGATGGATGAGTTTCATTGATTTGTTGTCGTCATATTTCTTTGATGTGGCACATAGCTTTAAGCAGAGACCCGTCCACACATCATATGGACGGGTAAAAACCCTTGTGGACAGGTAGAAATATGGGTGGATGAAAGGTGAATGGGCAAAAAATGAAGACGCAAACGGTCTTCCAAAAGCAAAAATATTGTCAGTTATGCCTCAAAATTGAGCGGTGTCATATGTGCATTTGTAGTCCATTTTAGGTCATCAGACACATTTAAAGTTTGTAATGACAGCAAGTGACAGAAGAATCAAACTCAATAATCATAACTATTAATAATAGTCATATTTTTACAGTAACCATGAGGTGTAACCAAGGTGTGATGTGATCAATATTGGTGACAGAGTTCAGGTGTAATTAGTTGGCAGTCACCTGCAGGGCGGGTCCCATCATACCTGGCTGCTGGTGTCTACTCAGGTGTAAGAGTTTGTGGAAATGTGCCAGGTGGTGATGTAATGACATTACTTGCAAGAACAACTTCACTCGTTTATTCAATTTTAGATCGGCATGACTGCATACTGCTCAGAAAAGTCGATTTTATGGGTGAATGGTTGGGTCACACTGGAGGGGTGAGAACTTAGGTGTGTTTGTTCTCTTTTGTAAACGGCAGTTCACATCAATAGTTTTTTCAGTAATATGTATACTATTTTATAACCCTTGCTGCACTTTGGTTGACAAAGTGTAAATTAGTGCGGTATTGTTATTGATAATTTATTGATCTACTTTATCTTTGTCTTATTGCTGTTGTAATTGTGTTGGCACTGGCACTGGTTGGCACTGGCACTGGCACTGGCACTGGCACTGGCACTGGCACTGGCACTGGCATTGGCATGACCACAGAGAAACAGGCAAGAGTGTTCCATACTTGATGGATCATGTTCCCTGAGGAGTCATAAGCTTCTCATAGTCACCGATCTACACACACTGGATGAACCTTTATGCTGCCAAACAAATGGGGGGAAAGATAAAGTAGCCAGGCTTTATGAGCAATAAACAGCGACCGAATGACTTTTAATAATCATATCAATTGCTTGTCGCATTCAGCTGTTGCAGTTTCTGATACCGTTGTCATGGCACAGCCGGCTTGTGATGGGTAATAAAATAAATTCTGATCAGTTCTGTTACATCGGAAACTACAAGATAGCGATATACATTATGGCCGGTGTAGGAGTTGTGACACCTGTACTAAGTGAGACCAGCCAATGCTGCATTGTGGGATGTCATACAGTCCTGTGCAGTATATCACTTCACCAGAGGCAGTCAACATTTACCCCCCCCCCAGAACATCCTTTTGCTGCAGTTTTCAAGTTTGGACAATATTAGTCACTCCATGTTGTCTAAGTTTAGGCTGTATTTGAATAATGATCTGACCATAGACAGTGGTGTATATGTGAATCTGTGATGGTTGCATGGTAAATGCAGTATGGCTTAATGCTTGCCAAAGAAGTCTTGTTGGTATTGGAATAAATAAATCTACAAGTAGGTGAAGTGGACATCATTGAGTGGGCCCATTATCTTAATAGTATTTTTACAATCTCTCATTAAACTATACTGAACCTTGCAACTATACAGATAAGTCTATCATCAGGTATTAAAGATTCTGACCATGCACTGTGCTGCTTCACACCTGACTTCACAGAGGACTCATCAAGTAAACATGACAGACTGATACCTTAGTCATATGTAGTGCTCTAACAAGTCACATGGGATGCACACTCCTTCATTAGTCCAAGTATGGGGTGAGTGCAGCTTCAGGTGTCTTGTAGATGAAGACCACTGTCTGTCTGTGTCCATACCAGGGCTGTCCCCGTGGGTTCTTTTGTTTACCCCGGCACAGACCTCCCCCAGCAAACAACGACCTGTGATTTCACATGTTCTGTAAGTGAATTCATGAGTTCAGCTGGCTCAATTCACGTGTTTCCGTATGTGAATTCACCGGATTCTGTGAAACAAATTTGGTGTGTCGACACGTGTTTACCGTGAAATCACGAGTTTTTCACGTGATGACACGTACCAGTGAATCCGTACCAGTTCTGACCAAGTACGACTCATGTCAAACTCGTTCAAAACTCATGACAACAGACAGATCATGTGTATTCACGTGAATACACATAAAAACATGTACTGGAGGAGCGTTACCAATTATGAACAAGTATGACACGTGCCAACTGGATCAGAAATGGTTCCTTGTTTGCTGGGACAAACAGAAGCAACCAAACCCTGTGTGTCTTCCAAGACATACTAGTAATGTGGGAGAATGAAGTTAAGTATCAGTAGGCGACTACACGCAGCTTTTGAAATGGCAGACGGTGAACCCAGTTCCAGCCAAGCACTGTGTGACTTGACCACAGGCTGTTGACACAGTAATGTGATTAGCTTCTTTGCCTGGGTCAAGTGGCGTGAGTCTGACCAATCTGTGGTCAAGACCAAGAAGTGTCAGATCATCAATTCTGCCCTAACCAAACCGACCTCCCTATTCCATCTGTTCTGCCAGTGGTGATCTACATCATTGTCTTCTCATGTCTGCTGCAGGATGGCTGTCTTGACCTTCTTTATGGATGTCCACAATCAATTGACAAAGGCCTACATAGTTCATTGTACTTGTAGCAGGGTGACTGGTGTAAGTAGTTTGCAGAATGTAGAAAAACTTGATTAATGAAGAGTCTGTTTTATTTGTGCAGACATTTATTCCAAGATGCACTTTGATACAATGACGTCATCTAATTGGAAATAATGAACGTGCCACTTGGAGACGGGTTGCAGTGCAAATTGGATGGCCACATTGTGCAACCTGACATCATCAATACTGTGTTGAAAATTACCCGCTGGCATAGGCGATGTAGATTAGACACAATCAAACGGCAACAGATGGCACACCAAGCTCGTTCACCAATAAGTTTTTGTCCATAGAACAGCATAGTTGGTTTATTTAACTAACGACAAGCATTGGAGTCTGAACCTATTATGGCCCCTGTTTGTAAAAAAACTGAAGATTTATTTGTTTGATAAATAAAAATTCCCAACAGTTCAATGGGCTCTAACAGTGTCTCATTCATTCATTCATGCTCCATGATTTATATATATATATATATATATATATATATATATATATATATATATATATATATATATATATATATATATATATGGTTACCTGAGGTTCTGAATATATAGACTTTTATCTTAACAAATTTGTCTTTTCGAGTAGAAGTACATGTTTTCTTGCGATAGTTTCATGCATGTAAAAGAAGGAAATATCTAGTTTTCTATAACATATTTCTTGAGACATTTATTATGTATATATATATATGTATATATATATATATATATATACATTTACATATACATACATTTTCATACATATATACATACATACATATGTATAATATATATATATATATATATATACATACACACACACACCACACAAACACACCATGCACACACCATGCACACACCACACACACCACACACACCACACACACCACACACACCACACACACCACACACACACACCACACACCACACACCACACCACACACACACACACACACACACACACACACACACACACCATGCACACACACACACCACACACCACACACACACCACGCACACCACGCACACCACGCACACCACGCACACCACGCACACACCACACGCACACACCACACGCACACACCACACGCACACACCACACGCACACACACACACACACACACACACACACACACACACACACACACACACACACACACACACACACACTATGATATCTATCACAAGATTATGCAGGTGTGATGTGTGTGTCAAAATGGATATTACATAACTCTATAGTCCTCTACTTATGCCATTACCAATTTAATTGAATGACAATGCCGACCAGGCCCACAACTGCTACAAGCAGTTATCAACTATATAATCAAGTAGGTGGTGCAGAGACAGAGGATTAATCATGATGATGTTTTATTCATGCAATCATTTATCCTGTGGTGCACTTTAATGCAATGCTATTATTGACCTGGTGAGACCGCTCACGCTCATGCGTCTGAGAGACACGCAATGTGTCGTGTGTCAATTCTCCAGCAGCTGACAGCAATATCAATACCGCTGTCTTCACTACGTCTCAATCTGTTCCTGGAACAAGCAACAGGCGTTCTGCACATCAATCTTGGTTTGAAACCTGAACAAACTCACCCAGGAGACGTGAACACAAACAGGATAATTTTCACACACTTCTTAAATTCCCACAGTCTGTTGTTATGCAATGAGTGTATGTACATAAGTATATATATGTATATATATATATATATATATTTATATATATATATATATATATATATATATATATATATATATATATATATCATTTCAAAGTTTATGTTTTGGGGTCACAGGAAGACTGCACAAAATGTGCCATGTGACCACCATGTAACAATACTTTTCCTTTTGTTTGCTTATGTAGAACGTAATTTTGTTTGTTGCCAAATAAAATTTGATTTGATTTGTATTCAAATGAAAGAGAAATAAAGTTAAGATCTACTAAAATGTCAGTGTAATTTTTCTTTTTTTGTTAAACAATAATGGCCTCTCTGCATAACAATTAGCAAGTAACATATACCATGTTTGTTCTATTAAGTCTGCATGCCCTAATAACAGCTTTATGCAGAGACCCGTCCACCCGTCATTTTGATGGGTAAAAACCGTTGTGGATACGTAACCGTATTACGGGTAGTAATATGGGTGGACGGGACGGATAAAAAATGAAGGAGCCAAAAAAGGTCTTCCAAAACCACAGATATGCCTCAGTTATGCCTCAAAAGTGAGTGTAAATGGTGTCACATGTGTGTTTGTAGTCCATTTTAGGTCATCAGACATATTTAAAGTTTGTGAACTGGCTTAACAGTTAACATCCACCAAAACATGTGTGACTGGCAATAATGTGGTCCTGCATACAGTCTTGGCTAATAAGTGTGCTCTTGTTAGCAGTGTCTCACACTGACAGTGATATCCAACTCAAACATTATCATTTTAATCAATAAATATATTTTTATTACTACCATTGTCATGCTAGATTCAAAGTTCAATGATGATCAAAAGTTCCACATAAATTATTAAACTGTAGCATGCACAAGCTAACAAAAACAAATCATGGCTGCCAATCTGCCATGTTTGTTGGTGTGAGCGCCACCTGGTGAATGGACACGGAAGTGATGCCGCAAACAAATGTCATTGTACATAACATTATTTTATTATGGCATAATAAACTGAATTTGTTTCTATAAGAAGTGTGTTCCGTGACCTTTGATTTCTGGAAATGATCAGGTTGAAAATTTCACAAAACTGTTAAACTTTGTTTTTATTTGTTCTGAACCCACAGCTGACATCTGGCAATGGCAGAAATAATGCTAGAATTAACAGAAATAATCTTATGAAGCACTTGTCAGTTGTGTCTTCAGGGACGGCAGATTACTTGGGGCAGGTTGGCTAACCTCCTTAGCGGCACCATCAGGTTGTAAATGGCATGCTATAGTAATTAATAATTAATATTAACCCATCCAAAACTCAAGACAAGTGCATTTACATTTGTGACAGGATTACTCCAACTGAATATGGCAATAGGGTTGTTTTTATAGTTATCTGCTACAATAACATGTCATAATTGGTGGCATTGTTTCCTTGCTCGCAGCATAAAATTGGTCCGTTGTTATTTGTGAACTGTTTGGTGTTTTTGACAGTCACAGTAACATACAGTACACAACTATTTTTGTAGATGTTTAGTTTGTCCAAAAGTATACAGCATCATAATATATTTGGAATTTTTTAATACAACAAACAGGTTTGTTATAAAGCATGTCAGTGACAGTTTCCATTTAGCTAATATCTGCAATTTTTCAGTGTTAACATGACATTCTCTTCGCCATGAGAATAGCATGATACTTAATCAATGGTTATTAGGTTGCAGATTTCTTTTGCATTTTCATGCTTAATACATTATCATGTTGTGTCTGACAACTGCACCTAGTGAACTTAACTGTCAGTTAAATTATTATAGATGGAGTAAAGAAAATGCTCAGTTAAACTGGTTTATTTCAGTATTGAAATATGAAACACATACAAACATACGCACACACGCACACATATGCATGCACACACACAAACGTGTGTTGCCTCAGGTTTCAGTGGGATAATTTATCCCACTGAAATCTGAGGCAACTCACATGACACCAGTAGGTGAACAAGACCCGTAGCTCACAGGTCGAAACTCATACTCATCATCCACAATTAAGCATCAAAGTAAGTTAAATTATACTACAATAAACCATTCTTGGAGCCATGAACAGTATATTCAATATTTTTGCAACATGTTAGCATAAGAAACATAATTATGGTGACATCAGATGAGAATCACAAGTGGCCTAATGTTACAGTAACAGTGACGGCATATTGATGATGCAATGGCCGGTGTGAATCAGTGCAGCAGAGTGGACTGTTGCATTAAAACTGGATCACTTAATTAATTTGCTCTGTGGTGCGTGTTGTGTGGATTGGGCCCTGCACTAAATTATAGATACATTGTTATGTTTCGTGAGGCACCTTGCCAGTAACTTAATTTGGAGACACCTGGTGTTTCTTGGAATCCAAAGTCAATGTTCGCCAGAGAGCCTTGAGAATATCAATAAGCTCCATCTTGCCTTGGCAGTATTATACATATATAATTTTTCATTTCTAAGCCTAAACTCAATATTGATGAACGTGCTTTCTCTGTGGCTGCACCAATAATTTGGAATCAACTTCCTATCACTATAAAATAATCTGATGCTATAAACACCTTTCTCAAGACTTATTTTAAATTGCATTCCCACCCTAAACATTTCCATGCTGAACATTCTCCCACTAAACATTTCCACCCTAAACATTCCTGCCCTAAACATTTCCACCCTAAACATTCCCACCCTAAACATTCCCACCCTAAACAGTTCCACCCTAAACATTTCCATGCTAAACATTACCACCCTAAACATTTCCACCCTAAATATTTCCATGCTAAAATTCCCACCCTAAACATTCCCACCCTAAACATTTCCACCCTAAAAATGTCCATGCTAAACATTCACACCCTAAACATTCCCACCCCAAACAACACAGCCGGGTGTTCCATTCAGTGTTCTGACCCACCTTAATTTTAGGTACCTGATTTTAAATAAGAAAATAGTCATACGTCTGATGCACATTCAAGGAATGTCAGATATAGTTATTGAAGAGAAGCTGTAAATAAACCACAACAGGTTGTTCACTTAAAAGTGTAGGCAGTTGACTTTCGAAAGCTAAATGATATATTTATTTGAAGAAAAAAACGATTAAAATAATTATGTAATAATAATAAATAAATAATAGTAATAGTATGATAATATGATAATAGTAATAAATAATTTAGTAAAAAAATTATGTTCATGTCGAATTACACTAATATGAAATACCAAAAAAGTGTCTTCAGTCGATGTTTGAAGATGGCAAGAACATCAAATTTGGTTTTGCTCACCTCAAACAATCTTATGTAGAAGGTTTACTTTACCTCTTAGAACAATGAGCTCTATCCACATATAGATGTGTGAAAATCACACGGAGCTTTAAATTATTAATTCTACTTACAAAGAGACAGCATACTGGCACTAAATTCTCACACTTCGGGGGGCTACTGGGATGGGGGCTAGAGACACGGGGGCTAGTTACTGTTTCATCACATTTGTCTCAGTTCAGAAATCATTTTAGTTTGCATAAGATACATGCAACACTGATGTTGAGATATTACGTAGACTCCTCTGTGGAAATAATGCTGCCCAGGGGGAAAGTGACAGCACATAATTGTGTCATGTGATTACATCAAAAATTGAGTGGTGCAACCACAGAATGGCGTTTCACAATTCACATACGTGTCTTAGCACTTCTCCTGGAGGTGTCTACATCAGGACCAGGCACCAGACTCCTTGGGGACACTTACGCTACTCAGGGAAACAAAATGATGGATTTTGCAAATATATCTGACATATAGAGCAGATGCCCAGAAAGTGGAGGGGAGAAAGAGGTGAGATTGTGATGGGAGATCTGGGTTAAGAGAGACCTGGAAAGAATGGGAGAAAATGGAGAACAACAGGAAAAGATAGAAGGAATTGGAGACTGTTGATAGATAAAATAGTGAGAGAAGTGAGGAAAGGGAAGTGGAAGAAGAAGACAATGGAATTCATGTTCAACCTCACCTCGGATGACAAAAACACCAAGAGGAAAACAAGAATACATCCATCTATACTTTGCTCAGCTTTGCCTAACTAAAATGCAGTGAAATAAAATGCAAAAATATAAAGCGTTGAAAATATTGTAGTACATGTCAGAAAGTGACTGTTGGTTGGATAATCTGTTTAACACAGCAGAACGATTACTAGTGTTTCGAGTTGTCAACAGCAGCTTCTTGGAAACAACATTTCAATGAACCGGCAGCCCGTTCTAACATTAGAGACGGAGCCCGTTTATTCCCCGTTCTTCACTGCGCCGTGCTGACAAGTGTCACCGCGTGGCTGTCACCTTCAATTGTTACGTCGTTTGATTTGTTTTCACAGTTGCGCTGCAGCTTGCGGGAAGATTGGGTCTCTAGTGGCCTTCAGCTCATGGCCAGGGACATGTCTCTTTTGCACCGAGATCATCTCACACACCAGTGCATGGATGTTACCACTGTCAGCACTAACCAGTGCATGTGTCAGCAGTGACCATAATAAATAAATTATTGCGCCTAAAAAATTAAGATGCTCGAATCCTTTTCATTGAAATCCAATTCCCACTCCAATTCATTTTGTTAAATTCTTTCAGTTCTAATCCCTGCTTCAGTCCGTTTCGTTCAGAATCTTTCAGTTCTCGCTCAAGAGTTGAATTTATCAGTTCCATTTCTTTTGGAATTGACCCACGTTTGCCGGGAACCACCGCCATATTAGAACAGATCACACGTTCGTTCTGGGAAGAAACGTGGTTTCCAGTGTCGTTGTAGACTTGTAGGTCAGGTAACAGTACACCTGTCAGGGTTTTTGGGTACATTTCAGTAACTTTCTGAATTCATAAAGGAGCAAGCAGTTTCTTGCGTCTGAACTGCAAACGCATTTACAAACTCTAGAATACTGCTATTTGATCAGAAATCTTGAAGGTGGAACCATAATTTTTTATTCTACTAAACTGAGATTAACCCAAGCTGAAGTATTTATATAGGCCTACTAAGACATTTATTTCGTATACCTAGTATACATCTGAATACAGATTTGATTCTGCATCCTAAACATCCACTGGAGTGACTTTGTCACCAACATCTAGGTCCTTGAAATGGCTAAGGTTATCGGCAGCTCCTCAAAACACAGCTGTGGCCATCGCCTACCAAATATCGTGCTATATGGAGAATTGTCGACTGGCCATCGTGACAAAAGGGGCACCTCGAAAAAGATACAAAGACACTTTGAAAAAGGTCCCTTGCCACTTGCAACATCGATCACCATCAGTGTGAAACACAACTCACAAGCAACCAAACGCATGAACTGGCTGTGTCAAGATGTGACTTGTGCCAAAGACAGTAGCCGCGATCATGCGCACTTCTCGCGTGCCCGGTGACATGGCGTGAATGACGGAGATGTACGCTGTGCTAAGCAATTCAATAGTGACAATAAACGACATATTGAAACATGGTTGCTGAGGACGGGAAACAAGAAGGTGCATACGGTGGACAGGTTGTGGACGCACCGTAGCATCAGGCTCCGTCAGGTGGCAGCACTTTCCAGCCTCAACTCTGCCTGGATAAATAAGGGGCTGCCGTTGTAACCGCCAGGGCGGCCTTATCCCAGATTATGGTAGAGAATCGGATTGCCTCTCAGACCAACCATGAAATAAAATTAAAATAACGATATACTTTTGCAAGATAATGATATCCCATGAAAATTATTCAACATTGAACTTATATTAAGACACACACAACAAAATTTGCAGTTGTTTATAAAATAGGAATTACGGCAAGATTAACCATATTAACACACACACAAAATTGCAGTTGTTTATAAAATAGGAATTACGGCAAGATTAACCAGCATCCGTGAGGTGGCAGCATTGCTTAGCCACACACAGATAATATTCAAAATCCGGTAAGCGAGACTAGACGCACCGATGAAGTATCCATCATGGCCTTGGATAAAGGCAAATACACCAAAGGCCCAACAGATGCCGAAATGTGGATGAACGACAAATCCGTGAAATTCCAAATCGACAGTGGCGCAACCGTGAATGTGTTACCGCAAAGGTAGGTGTCAGCAAGGATGACATTCACCCATCTGATGTCATATTGCATATGTGGAATAGGACCACGAGAGAGGTCACAGGCAAAACGTTTACAACGTTGGTCAACCCGGTCAATCAAACGAGTTACTCCGTGGAGTTCGAAGTAGTAGAAAGTAACTTTACTCCTCTTATGGGTCGCCATGTAGCAGAAAATATGAAACTGATAACAGTGAATTACAACTACTTCATCAAGACACGACAACAAACACGTTGGACGAATACGCCGAACGTATTCGATGGCGGACTAGGGACCTTAGCCTACCGGGAAACGTACATCTTCACGTGGATGAGGGCGCAAAACCTGTACAGTGTCCTCCCAGAAGAGTGCCAGTTACACTCAATCCGGTGCTAAAAACTGAACTTGACAGAATGGTTGAGAGGGGAGTCATCTGTCCCATTGAGACGCCAACTGAGTGGTGCAATCAAATTTCAATTCACACGAAGGATGCATCTACAACGGGATCTGTACCCATTGCCGACAGTGGAAGAGGTGCTACCAGAGATGTCAACTGCAAGAGTATTGTGAAAGGTAGACTTACAATAGGGCTACTGGCACCGTGAACTAGGTCACGAAAGCAGTCTGCTCACCACCACCATACCGCCGTTCGGTAGATACCGATGGAATCGTCTACCATTCGGAATAAATGTGAGTGCAGAGATCTCCCAGAGGGAATCGAACCGAACACTGGAGGGTTTGAATGGAGTCGTATGTGTCGCCGATGACATAGTGATGTTCGGGGGTGATGAAGAAGATCATGACGCGAAGTTGAGACTGTTGATGCAGAAATGTCACGAAACAGGCATGAAACTGAACAGGAACAAGTGCGAGTTCAGACTGGATGAAATTTACTTCATGGGACATCGTGTAACCAATCATGGTTTAATTAAAACCTGACGAAAAGAAGATAGAGGCAATCCTCCAAATCGAAAACCCGACAAATGTCAAGGGAATTCAGAGGTTGCAGGGAACAGTCTGATACTTATCGAAGTTCCTACTTGGCCTCTCCAGCGTCACGGAGCCCACCTGGAAACTGACTCAGCCTGATGTGCAATGGCAATGGACCAGAGAACACGACGACGCAATGGCGATGGTAAAGAAGCTGACGACGGAGAGCCCAGTTCTTGCACGGTACGACCAGCACAGCGAGTTAGCCGTAGACTGTGACGCTGGTGAAAGAGGATTGGGAGCGGCACTCATTCAGAAAGGGAAACGCATTGCACAGAAACTCGATATGTTCACATTGAGAAAGAATGTCTGGCCACATTGTTCGCGTTGGAACGTTTCCATCAGTATACTTTCGGGAGAAGAAACAATCGAACACAATGATCAAAAGCCATTGGAAATGATTGTGAAGAAACCGCTACACAAAGCACCAAGGAGACTGCAAGGAATGCTCCTACGTATGCTACGGTACGACACCGATGTCATCTACCACAAAGGTAATGTATAGTGCAGAATTGCAGATACACTATCAAGGTCTATATACCAGCCACACAGTGGAGGTACTAACAACTTCGGTGCTATGAATGCAATGAGGCATCTACCAATCAGATAGCACGGCCATGAGCGAGACCGCGATCAAGAGTGAACCCCTGATCATCAGACGATCTACCAGAAAGAAGAAAAGACCTGCGCATCTGGCGGACTATGTACACATGTGATCGTACTGTGAAAACAGTGATCGTAAATTGAACTGTGCAAGAGTGATTGAACATCGAACAACAATTTTGACTTACTTGGCCAGTTTACATAATAATAAGTAAGAACATCTGACGTTATAGAGTATTAGTCTATTATTATTATTATTTGACGTCTAGATGTTTGAGAACATTCGACCTTTGATTCTTAATAGTCGTATATGGACGGTATAATAGGCCTAATGAAGTCTAGTTGTGGGCGTGTGTTTACTACATGTTTTTGCAATGCACAATAATTATAATTGTTTGCTATGAATAGATTAAGAAGTAGAATATGCATAATTTAGAATGACATTAAGTTCTTTTAGAACAGAAGGGATGTGTCAAGATGTGGCTTGAGCAAAAAAGATTGTAGCTACGATCATGGCACTTCTCGCCCGCCCGGTAACATGGCGTAAATGCCGGAACTGTACTAAGCAATTCAATACACGACATATTGAAACACTGGCGATGCACAGTCTATCTGGCCACCACTTCCTTTGAAAACACACGAACGGCCAACATGGAAGACAACAGGAGAAGGCGAAAAAACCGGGACCCTTCGCGTCTGAAATCAACATTGAACAGAACGTGACGTGCAGCCGCTGTGGAAAGACTTGCCTATCTCGGATAGGTTTCATCAGCCATCAGTGTCTCTACCCCAGACGAGGACTTCCTCCTTCCTGAGTCTTCGTTCGCGATCCAGAGCCATGATGATGATATAGGTTTGTTTAGTACTCGTTAATAGTGTAATAACAGTAGCAACCGCAAACATGCAGTAATATTGTTAAAAGTTTAATAAACATTTCATTTATAAAACAATTTTTTAAACATTATTGTAACAAGAAGGCCGTGATACAAAATCATGTGTATCATTTTACAGTATTCTCAGTCACTGAGCCTGAGGGGAAACTTTTAAGGCTGTTTTAAGTGACGTTTCTACGTAATACGTAAAACGCCGACGACGACTACGCGTGTGCCGTAACAATGATGACGTTACAAGAAACGGTGGTTGTTTCTGCGTACAGTGGTTTTAATTTCGTTTTGGACGACACCACTCACAGTTGAGGACGTATGTTACTGTCATAGTCATATACAATTATAGGCATACTACAATCAGGGCCATGATGTCGCTATTACAAAACACAAAGCAGCCATTACAACACAAACTGCAAGTGTCAGGTGACACGGGCTGCGAAATATGACTGAGTTGCGCGAAAATCTTGGGAAAGTTCCACGCCTAAGCCGAAGGTGGATGTAGGCTCCGATAGAAAACGATACGATATCGGCGGAATTCAATGACGAATATCACAAGTAGATCAAAAAGTATACTAGGGCCGCCAGCCCCGTCTAACTCGTCTAGAATGGAAGTAGATGGTCGTCCGCCGCGGCCATCGTCACCGCGCGGCGACGCTCAGCCCGCGGTACGGTCGGGCACACAACTCGGTCTACAGGCGTCGTCACAGGCGCACTCACTCCACGTGTCACCGTCGCCGTCACAGGCGTTGTCACAGGTAGGGACCGGCAAATCCGTTAGGGGCGCGTCGGTAGGTCGGTTGAAATTTGTGTCCAGTAGGTTTTTCTGCTCATGAGGGGAGGCCCAGGGAAACTCCTTTTAAAAAGCCTCGTATTAATCGTATAACGGTGAATCCACATTTTTCTGAGACCCAAAATGTCAGAGAATGCAGCCGTGTGAATTGCAATATTTTAGGTGGGTTATTTAATTTAGATTTTTATGAGTGAATATGCGCTATGTTCGGATAATTATATCTTCGTAGCACGCGGAGGAAGTTTTCTGAAGTTTGGACAGTAGTTAGACGAATGTTTAATAAGAAGACCCTGAAATGTTCATATAAATCGCATGTAGCGCATTGTAGCTAAATCGTTTTGAATTTACCGCCCATTTTTAGGATTGCGCTGATGCAAAGACGGCCATCTTGGAGTAATCTAATATCAGATTCTAATCTAACTGCATCTTTGAACACGATAATATTTCAAAAAGATATTTTGTGTGAATAAATATCTAAAAATATAATCTTTCTAATGCGGTTAATATGCCAAATGTATACGTTTATTTGAGTATCGTATCACTGATATTAGCACAGACATGCTTCCCCATGCTAGCTAATTATTATAATGCTTTATGCATGGTGAGTGGTATGTTTTAATTTTATTTACAGAGAAACATCACCAAGTGAAATGTTGTCAAGGTTGACCAACAGAGCAGCTATTGAAATGTTGACTAAATATCTGTAAGGTTATAGCAGTTTTTAACTGCATTTCAAATGAGTGATTTAGCCCCAGTGTGAACGTGTGCTACAGAGCGCGCTGCGCAGGCCAGAGCCGAGGTCACAGATTTGGTACCATATTTGGAAATTTAAATGTGCCATAACTTTGTACTGCTTAAAGATATTTTAATTCTGTAAACGGTATATTGTTACCTTTCATACATACAATCGACATGCACCATCATAAACGTTGTAAATCTATTTTGAATTTTTTTTGCCGGTCCGTATCACAGGCGCATTCACTCCACATGTCGCCGTCGCCGTCACAGCGTTGCGTTGTCAGTGTGGCATCAACGGGCGCAAGGAAAGGCGCTGTCACGGGCGGAGTTACAGGCGCAGTCACGAATTCGGGGTTGCGTTTTGACGTCATGAATAAATTAAACGCACATGGCGGTTTATTTGTAGGGCAGAAAGCGGCTGCTGCAGCAGGCGCTCACATGTAAACAGGGCGGTGTGTCGTTATCCACACGTTCATACCCGGTGGTCATGCCCATGAAAATGCTATTTTTCACTTGTTATACTTTATCAGAAAATGTAAATGACCTGTCAGTGTGGATACTTCCCATATGCCGGAATATTGGGGCAGATAAGCCTAAGGGTCATTGCGTGAAGTGGTTTGTGTCAACTAGGCAGCTATCCATCGTATACATTGCATGGATGCCCGAAGTCAAAGAGCACACCAGGATTTGTTGCATCGTTTCTGCACATGTTTGTAAATTGGTGTTGTTATGTACACTTTTTTTGTACAGTATATTTACACCACAACACATCCACACATAGTGATTTTAGTTTATTGTTTTGCTATGATAATGCAGTCATAATAGTGTTTTGATAATATAACTAGATAGGCTTTCATTATTCTGATAAATATTCCCTTTGCAAAACAAAACTATTGATGTTTTATACAATATTTTATAGGATGTTTGCATTTAGTTTTCCATAGAATTATATAGAATAGTCTATAGGATTTGTACTATAGAAAACCATAGGATATTGCCTATAGAATAATATTCTATAGAAAACCATAGGATATTTCATAGTTTTCTATGGAATACTTCCTACAGGGAATATCCTACAGAACATTGTTAGAGATTGTTAAAAAAAAGTCTTTAAAACTATAGAAAATATTATATTGACTGTCTATTGACGTTTAATTCTCCACATTGTCATGAACCAGAATATGTATCGGACATGTTGATTCATATAAACCACGCATGATTAAAATCACAGAATGATATAACACTTATCATGCATGACTTTGTGACTTTCGCTCTCAGTACAAAAACAGGGCTCTGTGATAATAATAATATTTATTATTTATAAAGCACAATAGCCAGCATGTTCAAAGTGTTGTATAATAACATATCAAATTACTCATTATGTGTTATAAAATAATAATAATAAATGTAACCGTCAAAATTATGTTCAGATAAATAAGTATACATATTAAATTAATCATATTAAAACTGTTAATGATTAGTAAATAAGTAAATTCGATGACTAGAAAAACCTAAAACTAATTATTACACTATTTACATGTGAAACACATACTAATTAACATTCGCACAAATAAATAAATACCGACAAAAACAATACATAATTTTATGTATAAAAAAGGTAAGATAAAATATTTAGATCAATGTCTAGAAATTTTATGGGATATTTAAAATGTCAGCAGTAACATGTACGATTCACCACATGGCACATGCATGCATATGTGATACACCAGTCTGCACATATGTCCTGCGAGATACAGTGAGTACGAATCGTGACTTCTGAATGACTTCAGGGCTTCTGCAGTGTACATACTCGGAGTGTGTATGATCTATGTGTAAATGCAGCCATAATCTACAGAGGACCACTTTGATAAATCATCTACCCATTCCGTCCTGTCAGTGTCAAGCCTCCAAGCTGTACGGGTCTGGGACATCTATCCCGATAATGACAGTTTCTGCACTATAGCGATTCAACGACACACTGTCAAGATGGTTTATTTGGTCAGCCAAGTGTGCCATTACTCACATATGTCCATGCACAAAAAGAACTAATTAATAACAGTCATAACAGCCACAAAACGACCGACTAACCAACATAACACAGTCACAGCACATCCCGGCTTAGCGCCGCTGCTGTTTACGTCTTTCTGCCCTACGCGACCGTGCGCATGCGCGACCTACTTCGCTTTGTTGCCAAACACAGCAACCCCGAATATTTCGAGCTCCCTCCACTGATACCGTGCTAACCAAAGCGGACGGTGATTCGCGCTGTCTCCTATCAAGAAAAATGAGGCCATCGTCCCTCGACTCAGTCCCCCTGGTAGGTCCGTACCAATGGCGCCATCTAGCCAGAATGTTGTTAACTACATAGAGTTGCTTTTCGAACATGGTCACCAGGTGGCGATACTGTCCGACGTAAATGGTTCTAACTCGGTCGTCGTGCTGTAGAAATGTTTGATAAAAAACGCAGCGGTTGGACACCACTTGTTAAAATAAACCAACTTCCTTGTGATTGTATCACAACGCCTTGTAGGATAATATATGTTCTTGTTGTGTAGAAAACATGTTTCCCAGTAAATGGAGCTAGTTATAAACAACTTCCAATTACGTTATTAGCATATGCCATCATTGTTTTTGTAAGGGTCCAATAATAGGAACCTGCCAAAAAATTTCTTTACCATGTTTACGATGGTGCATGTTGATTGTATAACTAAGCTAAGATAGCGTTTACAGAATTTAAATATCTTCATGCAGTCAAATAGTATGGCAACTGTAGCCTTCAGTACATGATACAACACATGTGACCACTGCACATCCTGCTGTGTAGCATACGTTCATACCGCGTCTGGATCACTCAACTGAAATGCAGTTGCAAACTGCTGTAACCTATAACAAATATGTTTGTAATTTTTTTTTACCTCAATGTTGACATGGGTATGACCTTGAAATAGCATTTTATAATAAAATTGTAATACTAAAAGCTTTTATATAGCACCATAAATGCAAGTTACCTAGCTTGTTTGAAGGGTGTATCACAATGTTTCCTATATTACCTATATTATTTGGTAAATTATTGAAAAGTGGAAAAATTATATTTCAATATATTTGAAAATATTTGCTTCCATTATCCATATGAAAGTATATATGTTGAACTTCTTGGGACAATCGTTCTTTTCATCCAATCTTGTTTTATTGCACCAGCCTGTCAAACCATGATGATTTTCCGTCTTTTTTCCAATGTATCCTATGTTATCCACCACCTTGTCGTACTAAATATACATGGATATACTTAAAGGTTATAATTAATACATGAAAAATGTGCTTGAAATTGTCTGCCCACAGCAGGGTGTAAAATAAGAAGGCTGTCTATCTACTGTACATAGTAAATAGTTAAGCATAAACATACGACAAAGTACACACATGTTGACATGGTTTAACTCCTGTTACCTTGGCCTTCCAGCTTAACAGAAGAGAGACATAGCATATGTTCTCATATCTGTTTATGGTATGATTTTGTAAACAGAACCGATATGATCACACATTTAAACTTAGATTGCCCATTTTTGCTGATACCGAGGCCAACAGAAACTGGCGACATATTATAAACATGTTTAATTCTTATAACTTATAAGTAACCAAATTTGTGTGCAATATAGCAGGATCAGGACACTGATA
This sequence comes from Oasisia sp. SBJ-2009, assembly GCA_964017155.1. Lineage (NCBI taxonomy): Eukaryota > Metazoa > Annelida > Polychaeta > Sabellida > Siboglinidae > Oasisia > Oasisia sp. SBJ-2009. The sequence goes on from OZ024857.1 coordinate 16,519,135, forward strand.
CACTAGACCTACATTCTAGACAATATATGAAAAGGATCTTGAAACATATTCAACATAATAAGCTTCACATCACCAGCAAATTTGACAGTGATAACAACGTCAACAAGTGGTTAAGCGCTGCTATTGAACTGCTGCATACACAAATCAAACAGAATTGGTAAGCAATCCAGAGTGATGAGATTAAATGACCATGCAGTGTGAAATTAATTTAGTGGCTTGCTTAACAGTCCCTTTGATAAGAAATCATGCAATGTTTATCAACATATTTCTAAAATAAGATGTTACATCTGCATTTTGTTCCACTGTCATCAACAACTGCACAAACAACCATTTCAGGATATACAGACATGTTTGGCCGTGATGAAGATCAAATGACGTGTGTCCAGTTACTTAGACAAGAAATCCCAAAGCATGTATCCATACATCCAGTAACAGTATCGTTCCAGCCTTGACTGCCTATAGTCCTTCCTTCAAGCAGATGTTTACTTAAATTTGCACGGTGGTATGCAAATAATTTAATCATAGCCACGTTGTTTTTGGTTTGAAATATATCATGTTTGTGTCATTTATTGTATAATTTGTAGGACGGTTCTGTGTGAACCAGTGTGTTGCACAGCCTACATTGGACTGTAATTCTGTACAATTTGTCAAATATCATTTTATATCTGGATATGCTGAAGGAGTTTAGTAAATATAAGGATATCTATTTTTTTTAATATATCATCAGAGCTATACAGATTCCTAAGACGATTAACTGGACAGATAATATGTCTACACCATGTACAAAGGCATTTAAAGAGTAACTTATTTTCTCTTTACTATACCGTGTCAGTGTTTTCTCTTCTAAATAGGCAGTGACGAAACACTGCTGAGGAACCGACATTAACTTCAAAGATGTAGCCATGGTTAAGTTCAGGTCTTGTCAAGTCATGTTAAGTACGCTGATGACTGAGCTCTACTTGAAGCAGTAGAAGAGGTTGAGAGATATGTTGACTACCAGCATCAAGAGACACATGTTGACTACCAGCATCAAGAGACATATGTTGACTACCAGCATCAAGAGACATATGTTGACTACCAGCATCAAGAGACACATGTTGACTACCAGCATCAAGAGACATATGTTGACTACCAGCATCAAGAGACACATGTTGACTACCAGCATCAAGAGACACATGTTGACTACCAGCATCAAGAGACACATGTTGACTACCAGCATCAAGAGACACATGTTGACTACCAGCATCAAGAGACATATGTTGACTACCAGCATCAAGAGACATATGTTGACTACCAGCATCAAGAGACATATGTTGACTACCAGCATCAAGAGACATATGTTGACTACCAGCATCAAGAGACACATGTTGACTACCAGCATCAAGAGACACATGTTGACTACCAGCATCAAGAGACATATGTTGACTACCAGCATCAAGAGACACATGTTGACTACCAGCATCAAGAGACATATGTTGACTACCAGCATCAAGAGACATATGTTGACTACCAGCATCAAGAGACATATGTTGACTACCAGCATCAAGAGACATATGTTGACTACCAGCATCAAGAGACATATGTTGACTACCAGCATCAAGAGACACATGTTGACTACCAGCATCAAGAGACATATGTTGACTACCAGCATCAAGAGACATATGTTGACTACCAGCATCAAGAGACACATGTTGACTACCAGCATCAAGAGACATATGTTGACTACCAGCATCAAGAGACATATGTTGACTACCAGCATCAAGAGACACATGTTGACTACCAGCATCAAGAGACACATGTTGACTACCAGCATCAAGAGACACATGTTGACTACCAGCATCAAGAGACACATGTTGACTACCAGCATCAAGAGACACATGTTGACTACCAGCATCAAGAGACACATGTTGACTACCAGCATCAAGAAACATATGTTGACTACCAGCATCAAGAGACACATGTTGACTACCAGCATCAAGAGACATATGTTGACTACCAGCATCAAGAGACATATGTTGACTACCAGCATCAAGAGACATATGTTGACTACCAGCATCAAGAGACACATGTTGACTACCAGCATCAAGAGACACATGTTGACTACCAGCATCAAGAGACATATGTTGACTACCAGTATCAAGAGACATATGTTGACTACCAGCATCAAGAGACACATGTTGACTACCAGCATCAAGAGACATATGTTGACTACCAGTATCAAGAGACATATGTTGACTACCAGCATCAAGAGACACATGTTGACTACCAGCATCAAGAGACATATGTTGACTACCAGTATCAAGAGACATATGTTGACTACCAGCATCAAGAGACACATGTTGACTACCAGCATCAGGAGACATATGTTGACTACCAGCATCAAGAGACATATGTTGACTACCAGCATCAAGAGGCATATGTTGACTACCAGCATCAAGAGACACATGTTGACTACCAGCATCAAGAGGCATATGTTGACTACCAGCATCAAGAGACATTTTCATGACTGCTGCAGATGCAGTTATAATAATAATAAACATTATTTATTCACTAAAACCTTATAAAATGTACATTTGATCTCCCTAAGGGTTGTGATTGCTAAAAGCAAGTGTATTGTAAAACATAATATACATACACTAAACAATTTGATTGACTATCTTATACATTGCATAATGCGTTAAAATATAGTGAATAAAAAATGAATAACAATAAAAAATAAATATACTGAAATAGATTACAATAAAAATAATAATAAATAGCATTATATATATATATATAATAAAACGTTTAGTAAAACTGTTCATTGAATCGTGTGTAATTGTTTTCTAGTTAAAAACACGATGCTTAAAGGCAGAGAGATCGAGTTTCTTATTATTGGGTCTAAGTTCATTCCATATGTGTGCACCATTTACAGCAATGGAGTTCTTGAAAACATTGGTTCGTGCTTTAGTTAGTCCCAGAACACGTTTTTAAAGACACTTCATGGAAGTGAGCGGCAATGACGACCATCCTAACGAGAGGCATAGGTGACACGCATTCAGCTGACGACCCTGACTAAGTGTATCTGCAACTTTGTTAATAGAATCCTCGGGGAAATCCAACATGACTGAAATATTCATGGCAGCCAAAACAAGCGTGCAACGTCACCTTTGACACTAATGCTGATTCCTGGCGTGAGGACAAGGCTCGGGAACACGCTGTAGTTAGGGGTAGATGGATTCACATGTTGGAAGAAGGAGCATAGCTGGATGTTGGTGGCTGATTAGGGCTGGAGAGGATGGAGTTCTGTAGATGGTGTTGTCCGTGTGTCGTTTCTACCAAGGTAATGTTGCAACACGTTCGTGTCTGATCCATGTCCTCGTATGGGCAGTTCTGGTCAGTGGTCTGGTGATGCGGTTATGGTTAGTAGTCTGGTCAGTGGTCTGGTTATGGTCAGTGGTCTGATTTTGTTAGGAGTCTGGTCTGGTTATGGTTAGTGGCCTGGTCATCTTTAAGGAATAACATGGTCAGTTGGCGATTCGTTTAGGTTAATGATACTTTAGAGTTTCTTAAAGTGCTTTAAGCAATTTTATATTGAAACTTTGAGCAGGCTGGTTATAAGAGTGATAAACTGGTAAAAAACAATTTCAAAGACCTCACCGACACACTGACTTCAACGTGAAGTTACCTGTCTGAAGCATGTGGTGGGTCAACTGAGCTGTCAGTATCCTCACAGTGTCATCGTCAGTGTTGCACTGAGTCGCAGTAAACATGGAGAAGTTCTGCTCTCACAGTGTTTTGTGTGTGTGTGTCTGTGTGTTGGTGTCTGTATTGTACTGTACGGTACTGTCTACTGTATTGTACTGTCTAATGTACTGTCTAATGTACTGTCTACTGTTCTGTCTACTGTACTGGGGTTGTGTAATGGTTGACATAAAACCATGTTGTTGACTGTTGATTAAATGTTTCTGTCTATTTTGCAGGAGCTGACCAGTACGAGTCCCCCAGAGAAGAACTGGCGCGGCATCGTGATAGCAGTGCTGGTCATCATCGTGGTCCTCGCCTTGATTGTTGTGGCCATCATCATGAACACTCCAAGTGAGTACCAAGCAGAGTACCAAGTAGAGTACCAAATAGAGTACCAAGTGAGCACCAAGTAGAGGGCCAAATAGAGTACCAAGTGGTGTACCAAATAGAGTACTGTACCAAGTAGAGTACTAAGTGGAGTACCAAATAGAGTACCAAGTAGAGTACCAATTAGAGTACCAAGTGGAGTACCAAATGCAGTACCAAGTGCAGTACCAAGTAGAGTACCCAAGTGGAGTACCAAGTGGAGTACCAAGTGAAGTACCAAGTGGAGTACCAAGTGGAGAACCAAGTACAGTACCCAAGTAGAGTACCAAGTAGAGTACCAAGTGGAGTACCAAGTAGAGTACCAAGTGGAGTACCAAGTGGAGTACCAAGTGGAGTACCAAATGGAATACCAAGTAGAGTACCAAGTAGAGTACCAAGTGGAATACCAAGTAGAGTACCAAGTGGAGTACCAAGTAGAGTACCACATAGAATACCAAGTAGAGTGCCAAGTGGAATACCAAGGAGAGTACCAAGTGGAATACCAAGTAGAGTACCAAGTAGAGTGCCAAGTAGAGTACCAAGTGGAGTAGTGCTCTAGTTATCTAGCTAATAGAAAGCAAACAGTAACATTTTACATGACTAATTCTGCCCTAAACAAAATAAAATGTGGTGTACCATACAGGTCAATATTGGAGCCATTACAATTGACATGATATTACTCAGGTCACATTTGTTAATTTTGCATAGGATGCAAATTTCTCTAATGGAAACGGTGAATTCAGTAAGTTAACACTATATATGGCTTAAAGCAAATAAACTCTCTGAATATAAAACCTCCCCAAAAACAATGTCTTCCAGCAATACTCATACCATACAGAACAGACATAAAACATTTTTATTGGTGGAACAGAAATATATACTGTAAATTAAACTACCTTTCTAGGAGTAGTAATAAATAACAAACTAAGCTGGAGTGAATATAAAATATATATATGTGTAAAAATATCAAAGAGTATTGGTATCATTAATGAGGTCAAGAACAAATTGGCCGTAACAAACTCCAAGACACTTATACTATACTTTTATTTACCCATACTTAACCTACTGTAATGTCACATGGGGAAGAGCCCCAAATATAAACTTGTCTAAGATATATGTTTTACAGAAAAGATCAGTACGCATAATTAGTCAAGTGGGGTAGAGAAACCACTGACAGCCTTTATTTCAACAACATAAAGCCTTGAACATCTGCCAGTTATACAAGTGCCAGTATTGTCAGTTTGTGTATAAATACAATAAGGGTTTGTTACCAGATGTATGTAATGATATGATTATTGAAAATACATTTCCACGTTGTCATAACACTAGTCAGATTTGTTTTATAAAATACCATTCTGTCATACAAATATCAAACAGAATACCATAGCATATACTGGTCCAAAATAATGGAATGACATTATCATGAAGAACCGTTTCGAAAGTTCAACATCTTTTGAAGTGTGTAAGAAAGTATTGAAGACAATCATTCTTGATGGTTAATCGTTATCTGTTTATTGAGATCATGTGATTATGTGATATTATATTATCTTAATTTGCATGCCACTGCATGTTACGTTCCACAGTATTACAATTATGTGAATGAGGGGCTATTAGCAAGATTGCATCTTTCCATTGTCTTCGATGTTATACATAATAATATATATATATATATATATATATATATATATATATACGAATACATTTATTTAAGGTAAAAACCCATATACAATCGGTACATACATTAGAACATCTAAGTAGCCTATTAAAGAGCCAATATGTTTTTTTTTAATGAATAGATATAAAATAAATAAGGTTATAAGTTAGATAAATATAAAATTGTACAAAAACAGATAAAATAATGAGCAATATACAGGATATGATTGTAAAATAAATATGCAATTAATTCATATAAATAAACACCTTTTGAAAAATAAGTTATATATATATATAATGCTATTTATCTTGTTTTATAATATATCTATTTATTATTATTTTGAATGTAATCTTTAAAAAAATATTTATTCAGTATATTTATTTTTTATTGTTATTCAGTTTTTTATTCACTATATTTTAACGCATTACGCAATGTATAAGGTATTCGATCAAATTGTTTAGTGCATATATGTTATGTTTTACAATAAACTTGCATTTGCAATCACGACCCTTAGGGAGATGAAATGTACATTTTATAAGGTTATCGTGACTAAATAATGTTTATTATCATTATTAGATGTTGCTATGTACATTAACATGAAGGCAATACATATTATTATTACGTCCATAACATGTTTGTGTGTCCAGCTGTTAACTGACCACTTCTTGCTGCAGAGACTGGAGACACTTACCTGGGCGAGCCATTCACATTTGAAGACATGTTCAATCCAGTATTCCGGCCCAAAATATTTTCTGCACAGTGGATTAGACGTGAGTTATTCCTATCTGTTCCATCTCTCGTTTTTTAGAGTAGTCTAGGAACATTAAATAATTATTTTGTTTCCTTTGTGTCAGTTTAAGCAACATAGTATTATTAATGAAAGCTAACTGTTATCAAGTCATTTCACTGATTTTATTATTGCATGGAAATAATCATTGCTGTAACTTTGATTATTTTTTAAAGAATAAAAACAGTACTTTTAATATTAGATGTTACTACTATTGCATGGAAATAATAATTGCTGTAACTTTGATGATTTTTAAAAGAATAAAAACAGTACTTTTAATATTAGATGTTACAACTATTGCATGGAAATAATAATTGCTGTAACTTTGATGATTTAAAAAAAAACAGTACTTTTAATATTAGATGTTACTACAGTGGATATATGACTCAAGCGTCTCTGCAAGTGATCTACACATGAAATGTCAAGTTAATTATTTTAAAAAATGAGGATAATTTAGTTTGTCACCAAGGCACAGGACTGTTGATGGCAAACAGGATACCAGGGGAAATCAATTATCTGCAAAATGTGGGAACACCTCTGAAAGTGTGGGGATAACTGGGTTGGGGAACTCTGTATGGCACAGCATGTAGCACTCATGTCAGTGGCTGGAAAATGTCATTAGGCTGTGAAATCTCATTAGGTCTAGTGAATGTCGTATTTTCTGAGAAAAATGTGAGGGAGTCAAGAGACGAGACGTCTTGGCCTAGTCTTAGCTAGTGTCAATCTACTATTTTGTATCCAGTTAAATGACATCAATTTGCAATATATTATGTTTTATTCATATATGTATTTATTCATCAGTTTGGCTGACTTACTAATTAGTTAAATATGTTAGTTACCTGCTAATAGTACAACAATACGTGTAGAATGCAAACAAATCTCTCCACGACACAATGGATGGCTGTTGTCTCTGCAGGACTCTGCTGTTCAGCACAGACAGGAATTTTGACACAGTAAAGAAAAGAGATTTGGTGAACTTTCTGCTATGCAATAATTATTACCAATATTGACTTCAGCCAGCCAACCTTGAACATGTAATGTTTGCAGTAAAAACACACTCAGAAACTGTTTTGGCATCTGTAGACACTTTGTGATATGATGGTGGAAGCCACTGGTGTTTCAGGGAGTGATGTCTGTGGGTATCTGTTTCAGGGAGTGATGTCTATGTGTATCTGTTTCAGGGAGTGATGTCTATGTGTATCTGTTTCAGGGAGTGATGTCTATGTGTATCTGTTTCAGGGAGTGATGTCTGTGTGTATCTGTTTCAGTGAGTGATGTCTGTGTGTAGCTGTTTCAGGGAGTGATGTCTGTGTGTAGCTGTTTCAGGGAGTGATGTCTATGTGTATCTGTTTCAGGGAGTGATGTCTATGTGTATCTGTTTCAGGGAGTGATGTCTGTGTGTATCTGTTTCAGTGAGTGATGTCTGTGTGTATCTGTTTCAGGGAGTGATGTCTATGTGTATCTGTTTCAGGGAGTGAAGTCTATGTGTATCTGTTTCAGGGAGTGATGTCTGTGTGTATCTGTTTCAGTGAGTGATGTCTGTGTGTATCTGTTTCAGGGAGTGATGTCTATGTGTATCTGTTTCAGGGAGTGAAGTCTATGTGTATCTGTTTCAGGGAGTGATGTCTGTGTGTATCTGTTTCAGTGAGTGATGTCTGTATCTGTTTCAGGGAGTGAAGTCTATGTGTATCTGTTTCAGTGAGTGATGTCTGTGTGTATCTGTTTCAGTGAGTGATGTCTATGTGTATCTGTTTCAGTGAGTGATGTCTATGTGTATCTGTTTCAGTGAGTGATGTCTATGTGTATCTGTTTCAGGGAGTGATGTCTATGTGTATCTGTTTCAGTGAGTGATGTCTATGTGTATCTGTTTCAGTGAGTGATGTCTATGTGTATCTGTTTCAGGGAGTGAAGTCTATGTGTATCTGTTTCAGTGAGTGATGTATGTGTGTATCTGTTTCAGGGAGTGATGTCTATGTGTATCTGTTTCAGGGAGTGATGTCTGTGTGTATCTGTTTCAGTGAGTGATGTCTATGTGTATCTGTTTCAGTGAGTGATGTCTATGTGTATCTGTTTCAGGGAGTGATGTCTGTGTGTATCTGTTTCAGTGAGTGATGTCTGTGTGTATCTGTTTCAGTGAGTGATGTATGTGTGTATCTGTTTCAGGGAGTGATGTCTATGTGTATCTGTTTCAGGGAGTGATGTCTGTGTGTATCTGTTTCAGGGAGTGATGTCTATGTGTATCTGTTTCAGGGAGTGATGTCTGTGTGTATCTGTTTCAGTGAGTGATGTCTGTGTGTATCTGTTTCAGTGAGTGATGTCTGTGTGTATCTGTTTCAGGGAGTGATGTCTGTGTGTATCTGTTTCAGGGAGTGATGTCTGTGTGTATCTGTTTCAGGGAGTGATGTCTATGTGTATCTGTTTCAGGGAGTGATGTCTATGTGTATCTGTTTCAGGGAGTGATGTCTGTGTGTATCTGTTTCAGTGAGTGATGTCTGTGTGTATCTGTTTCAGGGAGTGATGTCTATGTGTATCTGTTTCAGGGAGTGAAGTCTATGTGTATCTGTTTCAGGGAGTGATGTCTGTGTGTATCTGTTTCAGTGAGTGATATCTGTGTGTATCTGTTTCAGGGAGTGAAGTCTATGTGTATCTGTTTCAGTGAATGATGTCTGTGTGTATCTGTTTCAGTGAGTGATGTCTATGTGTATCTGTTTCAGTGAGTGATGTCTATGTGTATCTGTTTCAGTGAGTGATGTCTATGTGTATCTGTTTCAGTGAGTGATGTCTATGTGTATCTGTTTCAGTGAGTGATGTCTATGTGTATCTGTTTCAGTGAGTGATGTCTATGTGTATCTGTTTCAGGGAGTGAAGTCTATGTGTATCTGTTTCAGTGAGTGAAGTCTATGTGTATCTGTTTCAGTGAGTGATGTATGTGTGTATCTGTTTCAGTGAGTGATGTCTGTGTGTATCTGTTTCAGGGAGTGATGTCTATGTGTATCTGTTTCAGGGAGTGATGTCTGTGTGTATCTGTTTCAGTGAGTGATGTCTGTGTGTATCTGTTTCAGTGAGTGATGTATGTGTGTATCTGTTTCAGGGAGTGATGTCTGTGTGTATCTGTTTCAGGGAGTGATGTATGTGTGTATCTGTTTCAGGGAGTGATGTATGTGTGTATCTGTTTCAGTGAGTGATGTATGTGTGTATCTGTTTCAGGGAGTGATGTCTGTGTGTATCTGTTTCAGGGAGTGATGTCTGTGTGTATCTGTTTCAGGGAGTGATGTCTGTGTGTATCTGTTTCAGGGAGTGATGTCTGTGTGTATCTGTTTCAGGGAGTGATGTCTATGTGTATCTGTTTCAGGGAGTGATGTCTATGTGTATCTGTTTCAGGGAGTGATGTCTGTGTGTATCTGTTTCAGTGAGTGATGTCTGTGTGTATCTGTTTCAGGGAGTGATGTCTATGTGTATCTGTTTCAGGGAGTGAAGTCTATGTGTATCTGTTTCAGGGAGTGATGTATGTGTGTATCTGTTTCAGTGAGTGATGTCTGTGTGTATCTGTTTCAGGGAGTGATGTCTATGTGTATCTGTTTCAGGGAGTGAAGTCTATGTGTATCTGTTTCAGGGGGTGATGTCTGTGTGTATCTGTTTCAGTGAGTGATGTCTGTGTGTATCTGTTTCAGGGAGTGAAGTCTATGTGTATCTGTTTCAGTGAGTGATGTCTGTGTGTATCTGTTTCAGTGAGTGATGTCTATGTGTATCTGTTTCAGTGAGTGATGTCTATGTGTATCTGTTTCAGTGAGTGATGTCTATGTGTATCTGTTTCAGTGAGTGATGTCTATGTGTATCTGTTTCAGTGAGTGATGTCTATGTGTATCTGTTTCAGTGAGTGATGTCTATGTGTATCTGTTTCAGGGAGTGAAGTCTATGTGTATCTGTTTCAGTGAGTGATGTCTATGTGTATCTGTTTCAGTGAGTGATGTATGTGTGTATCTGTTTCAGGGAGTGATGTCTGTGTGTATCTGTTTCAGGGAGTGATGTCTATGTGTATCTGTTTCAGGGAGTGATGTCTGTGTGTATCTGTTTCAGTGAGTGATGTCTGTGTGTATCTGTTTCAGGGAGTGATGTCTGTGTGTATCTGTTTCAGGGAGTGATGTCTGTGTGTATCTGTTTCAGGGAGTGATGTCTGTGTGTATCTGTTTCAGGGAGTGATGTCTGTGTGTATCTGTTTCAGGGAGTGGTGGTTTTAATGTATATATGTTTCAGGGAGTGATGTCTGTGTGTATCTGTTTCAGGGAATGATGGCTATGTGTATCTGTTTCAGGGAGTGATGTCTATGTGCATCTGTTTCAGAGAGTGACGTTTGCGTGTATTTGTTTCAGAAAAAAGTATCTACACATATCTGTCAAAGTACAATGAGTTGATGGAACACGACATTGGTCTAGGCAAAAAGTCTCTCATCATGAACAATGCTACCTTTGTAAGTATGAGACTGCATACAAGATATGTCAAGTTATTAACATACAAAAACTGGTTGTTCTGTAAGTGTTCATCCATGCTGAAAGTCTGTTAATGAAGGATGGTGAATGTGTTTGTATGTTATTGTTAAGTGTTAATCCATGCTGAATATGTGTTAATGATGATGGTGAATGTGTTGTGTATGTTATTGTTAAGTGTTAATACACAATGAATGTGTGTTAATGATGATGGTGAATGTGTTGTGTATATTATTTTATTAGCAATGGTAATGAAATGGTAGTAATTAAAATAAAATCAGTTATATAAATATTTAAAAGGCATTATTTAAACCAGAGTTTCTCAATGGGGGGCATGGTACAGGGAGGGAGGGGGGGGGGGCTGATGGAGCTGTCAGGGGGGTCCATGAGATGGTAGAGAAAATTGATATTTAAAATTGCCTGGTGAGTTATAACATTTCTGATCTAACTATTAAAACAACCACATATAGCTAGCTGTCAATCATCTCATAGTGTTTTTACTGTACATGCATAAGACTTCACACAAACTACAAATGTACAGCCATATAATGACTAAACAGAGAAAACAAACTGCAAAGCTCCATGATTGCCTTATACGCTATAGTTTTATGGTCTTGTTACACACATACTGAAACACACAAGCTCCATAACATGATGACGGAGCAAACAAAAGCAGCACTCCTCAGTATGAACGAGTTGAAGTATTAAAGAATATAAAAGAATAAGAATGTTTGCCTTATCACGAACTGCTGTCAGAACGATATCTTGTGTGTGATGTATGATTGTGTAGTGGCATCCGTGGAAGTTTATGTTGCACTCCGGGGAGGGGGGGGGGGGTCCCCGGTGGGAGCAGAAAGGCTGGGTACTACTGATGTAAAAAGTCCATCTATTTTAGAAAATAATGGCAAGATTGGTAAATTGCTCTACTGACATCTCTAAAGAGAGTGATTCAGAACCAAAGTGATTAGCAACTAATTAACAACAATTAAGAACTGTACCAATGTGTCACTCACACCTGCACTTACCACACCACACACACACTCGCACTCACATACGCACACACCATACACACACCATATACTCACACTCACACACGCACACACCACACACACATGTACATTTGTACAGCCTAAATTGATCAAACTGTGCAGATGGCAAATGTGCCAACAGATGGCACATGTGCCAATGATGTTGTGAGTATAAACCAATGGTACATGCAGAAATGGGAGGCTTCATCTGTTTCAGAGACAACTCAGTACGACATCATATGAGGTGTCTGTGGACCTACAATACGTACTTATCAAGCACGACATCCAAAGGGTAACTGAATTAACCCCACCTTCCATGAACCACAGATGGCTGGTTATAATATATAGGTGTTTTTATCTCAGATATACACGTACACAACACAGTTAGAGTAGAAAAGAAAGATCGCTTTGTCAGCAGAGGCATTCTTGCCCACCTGAAATATTAGTAGTAATAAATATTAAACAGGTGTTGTATTTAAACAATTCTTCATTGTTTTATTACCTTTTAGCAAGACAGTGTTATAATGGAAAGGTTTTGGGTTACTTATAAATTCATTGTGCTTTTTAATGTTTCAGTAAAATCCCGTTGTACAGTGAAATTTATATTCGATTTGCGAATAAACCTGGACTAATTTTGTTTGACACATGTACTTTATGCAGGTGTATCGATACTCCTCCCTCGCCAAGTTCGTAATATACAACAGATACGCAAGGGCAGAACAAAGGTTTGTACATTTGTACTGGTAAATATACTAGCGGGATATAGCATGTAAAATATATTGATTTATATGTATGCGATCACGTCAGTTATACCTGTTTTAATAAATAAAATTCAGTAACACTGATAATCCAGATCGCATTTGAGAACAAAAAAATCACCATATATTTATAATAAAATAAAAGACTATACCTAGTGCCGTAAATGCATGTTACTCTATTCATAGGCACTGTTTTTCTACACTGTAATTCCAGATTTGGTACCTATATATTGAATGCCATGCTGAGATTCGATTTTTAGCTAACTTAGTGACTGCCAGCAACATATCCAGTAATGGAATACTGTATATTTACCAGATGGAAGCAGGGGTACTTTTTATGTAGGCACAGATTTATGTCAGATATGGAGATAACTATATCATGAAAATAATAGATAAGTAAGTCAGTAGTTCTGATGTATTGTTATTTTGTATCCAGCAAATTGATCCCGTTTCCGCAAGGAGTTGGCCGCTCTTGGAAAGGAAAGAGATTGCAGCATGTCACCTGGTCCCCTGTGGGGCATTCACTGGTGAGGCTGCCTCATGGCTACTTCACTGTCGTTGCTTCAGTTTGGTTATTTAATACCAAATTCCACCCAATTACTGGAGTACTTCTTTAGAATTTTGTTTAGTAAACATAACTAATAATAATAATAATTATTATAGTATTTTATTTATTTGCAGTCATGATACTTAATAAAAAATACAGTTACACAATATGTTTGTGTGTAGTTAACTTTGAGTACTTCTTTGGAATTTTGTTTAGTAAACGTAACTAATAATAGTTATAACAATTTATTTATTTGCAGTCGTAATACTTAATAAAAATTACAGTTACACAATACGTTTGTGTGTAGTTAACTTTGATATAATATTATATGCAGCATATATACGCATGTATAAAACATGTATTGCTGTGTTACAATGTAGGTAAATAAATGCAAACTAAGCATCTATTAAGTGCTTAATATAAGGACTCTTTATGTAGAATATTTCCACTTAGAAGGAAAATCTTTGAAATCCCAGCTCTGTTGCACTATTAAATAGCAGTTGCTGGGGAGTCTTCCTTGTCTCTGAAGCAGTGACACTGTTGTTCTGTCTGTTCCAGGTGTTTGTCTACGAAAACAATCTCTTTTACCAGAAGGACCCCTTCACAACCGCAACCAGGCTCACTAGCAATGGCGTCCCTGGCCTAGTATATAATGGAATTACTGATTGGCTCTATGAAGGTATGAGTGTTGTGATCAGCTGATTGGCTCTATGAAGGTGTGAGTGTTGTGATCAGCTGATTGGCTCTATGAAGGTGTGAGTGTTGTGATCAGCTGATTGGCTCTATGAAGGTGTGAGTGTTGTGATCAGCTGATTGGCTCTATGAAGGTATGAGTGTTGTGATCAGCTGATTGGCTCTATGAAGGTGTGAGTGTTGTGATCACCTGATTGGCTCTATGAAGGTGTGAGTGTTGTGATCAGCTGATTGGCTCTATGAAGGTGTGAGTGTTGTGATCAGCTGATTGGCTCTATGAAGGTGTGAGTGTTTGGATCAGCTGATTGGCTCTATGAAGGTGTGAGTGTTGTGATCAGCTGATTGGCTCTATGAAGGTGTGAGTGTTGTGATCAGCTGATTGGCTGTATGAAGGTGTGAGTGTTGTGATCAGCTGATTGGCTCTATGAAGGTGTGAGTGTTGTGATCAGCTGATTGGCTCTATGAAGGTGTGAGTGTTGTGATCAGCTGACTGGCTCTATGAAGGTATGAGTGTTGTGATCAGCTGATTGGCTCTATGAAGGTGTGTGTCGTGATCAGCTGAATGGCTCTATGAAGGTGTGAGTGTTGCGATCAGCTGATTGGCTCTATGAAGGTATGAGTGTTGCGATCAGCTGATTGACTCTACGAAGGTGTGAATGCTGTGATCAGCTGATTGACTCTATGAAGGTGTGAATGCTATGATCAGCTGATTGGCTGTATGAAGGTGTGAGTATTGTGATCAGCTGATTGGCTCTATGAAGGTGTGATTGTTGCAATCAGCTGATTGGCTCTATGAAGGTGTGAGTGTTGTGATCAGCTGATTGGCTCTATGAAGGTGTGAGTGTTGTGATCAGCTGATTGGCTCTATGAAGGTGTGTGTCGTGATCAGCTGATTGGCTCTATGAAGGTGTGAGTGTTGCGATCAGCTGATTGGCTCTATGAAGGTATGAGTGTTGCGATCAGCTGATTGACTCTACGAAGGCGTGAATGCTGTGATCAGCTGATTGACTCTATGAAGGTGTGAATGCTATGATCAGCTGATTGGCTGTATGAAGGTGTGAGTATTGTGATCAGCTGATTGGCTCTATGAAGGTGTGATTGTTGCGATCAGCTGATTGGCTCTATGAAGGTGTGAGTATTGTGATCAGCTGATTGGCTCTATGAAGGTGTGAGTGTTGTGATCAGCTGATTGGTTCTATGAAGGTGTGAGTTTTGCGATCAGCTGATTGGACCTATGAAGGTGTGAGTGTTGTGAACAGCTGATTGGACCTATGAAGGTGTGAGTGTTGTGAACAGCTGATTGGACCTATGAAGGTGTGAGTGTTGTGATCAGCTGATTGGACCTATGAAGGTGTGAGTGTTGTGAACAGCTGATTGGCCCTATGAAGGTGTGAGTGTTGTGATCAGCTGATTGGCCCTATGAAGGTGTGAGTGTTGTGATCAGCTGATTGGACCTATGAAGGTATGAGTGTTGTGATCAGCTGATTGGACCTATGAAGGTGTGAGTGTTGTGTACAGCTGATTGGCCCTATGAAGGTGTGAGTGTTGTGAACAGCTGATTGGACCTATGAAGGTGTGAGTGTTGTGATCAGCTCATGTATCGCCTTAAGCAGTCAGCTGGTCTATGAATTGGTTATGTCAACATAATACTACTTATTTGACTATGACAACATTTACAGTGATGCGTTTATTACTATGACAACATTTATAGTGATATGTTTATTACTATGACAACATTTACAGTGATACATTTATTACTATGACAACATTTACAGTGATACGTTTATTACTATGTCAACATTTACAGTGCATTATTACTATGACAACATTTACAGTGATACGTTTATTACTATGTCAACATTTACAGTGCATTATGTTTGTATGGAACAACACAATGAGCAATTTGTTTTACCATAACCATGACAACCATATAATTTTGATATTTTACAAGCGGTTTGCAACAAGTGGTGTATTAAGATGTGTACTGAATAAGTTTACCTGAAGTCTGTGTGACACTGCAGTTTTCACAATTGTTTCACAATAAGAAATATACTAAAACTATTTTGCTCGCAGTGTGCTACAATATTGTGTGGCTGGCACTAGAACTCTGTACATTGTTTACAATAGTGATGTTGTATGTTACGACAGAGGAGATCCTGTTTACATCCGTTGCCCACTGGTACTCACCAGATGGGATAGCTCTCTGCTACCTCCACATTGATGACACCAATGTGCCCGTCTACAAGTTCCCTACATATGGACCAGGCTCACAAATATACGACAACATCAAAGCAATTAAATATCCTAAGGTAAATGGAAAATGCTCCTCTGTTAAACTGTTTTTTTTAATAATCTAAGGAACTGTCAGACACAAAGAAATCAAAGCAGATATATCCTGATAGTAATTGTGGATGGGTCTTGATGTCAGCCTGGCATGGTGAAACATGATCATTGCCTGTAGGGACACTGGGAATAGTTATTGTATTTCCTGTTGTATGTTGTCAACTGTAACCATACGTGGGACTCTACTTGGTATGCTGATGGAGGGATATATTAGTGTGGCATGCATTTATATATTTTTGCACTAAGGTATTATGTTTTCTTCAGACCAGTGTATGTATTAGGAGTGTGTAGTTGTTTATAAGATAGTTTGCCACATGGCAACTAAGTTTGTCACCAATGTTTCTGTTTTCCCCTTGTTCACAGCTATAGGAAGATGTCTTTGTCACGTCATAAAAAACTGCTAAGGTCAACTAGTTTTGACAAGGTCACATAAACAATAATAAGTCAATTGATCATCGGCTGGCAATTATTTATGTATCAGTAAAGATTGCATGAAGTGAAATGAAGATTTCTTTTATTTGGGGACATTAATTGTTGGATATATTTCAAATATGAAAACTATTGAGAATGATACATTGAATAGATCAGTTGACATTCATATCTGCACATCATTAATTGATGTCTAGACATTTGTTTCTTAACAATGCAAATTTAAAATGATACGTGAATAGAAGAGATTTATTTATGGCGCTTAATGATAACTAAAAAGTACATTCATTGATGCATTGTGTGTGTGGGTGTATGTTCAAGTATGTTTGCGTCTGAGTATGTGTGTGCATATATGCCTGTGCCTGTACATGCATATGTAGCGTGTGAATGTGCATATGTGTATAGTATGTGAGTAGTACGTGTGGTGTGTGAGTGTGTATGTGCATACATGCATGGTGTGTAAGTGTATATGTGCATACATGTGTGGTGTGAGTGTATATGTGCATACATGCATGGTGTGTAAGTGTATATGTGCATACATGTGTGGTGTGTGAGTGTATATGTGCATACATGTGTGGTGTGTGAGTGTATATGTGCATACATGTGTGGTGTGTGAGTGTATATGTGCATACATGTGTGGTGTGTGAGTGTATATGTGCATACATGTGTGGTGTGTGAGTGTATATGTGCATACATGTGTGGTGTGAGTGTATATGTGCATACATGTGTGGTGTGTGAGTGTATATGTGCATACATGTGTGGTGTGTGAGTGTATATGTGCATACATGTGTGGTGTGAGTGTATATGTGCATACATGTGTGGTGTGAGTGTATATGTGCATACATGCGTGGTGTTTGAGTGTATATGTGCATACATGCGTGGTATTTGAGTGTATATGTGCATACATGTGTGGTGTGTTAGTGTACATGTGCATACATGTGTGGTATGTGAGTGCATATGTGCATACATGCGTGGTGTTTGAGTGTATATGTGCATACATGCGTGGTGTTTGAGTGTATATGTGCATACATGCGTGGTGTTTGAGTGTATATGTGCATACATGCATGGTGTGTGAGTGTATATGTGCATACATATGTTGTGTGGGTAATACGGAAATATGAATCATGTGGATAGTGTGAAGAAAAGACATAGTTTCAGGTGTAGATGTTGTCGTGACAAGTCACGTGTGGTCTATTGGCAGGCGGGCGACACTGGAAGGATCATACCCAAAGTGCGGCTGTTTGTCATTGACCTGACCAAACTGAACTATAACCACATGCACCTCCGCCCACCGACAGCTTTGAAAGGGCGGTAAGTCAGTAATGATCTGCTTTGTAGGCAATCTCCCTGTTGAGGTGGCATATAAATTAATGCCTTTCAAATTGCACTAAGCAAACTGAATGGACGCACTGGCATTGGAAGTAAAACTGTTCTGTAAGTTGTTTAATTCAGGTGAATGACTGAAGGTGTGACAACAGATGTTACAGTAACGTTACAGTAGGAAAACAGTAGTTTCGGGCAATTCATACGTAAAGCAGTTGAGGTTAATATTTGTAATATCTTGGATAAATTCCGTATACCATGCACAGCTGTGCCTTCCAATGGCCCTAGATGTATCACTTTACCATGGCTAATCTCTTATACATATTGAAGGATACAGGTCAAAACAGTGACAATCAAAATGGCGACAACCATAACGGCAACAAACCAAAACGGCAACAGACCAAAACAGTTACAGACCAAAACAGTTACAGACCATACCGGCAATATACAAAAACAACGAAAAACCAGAAAAATGACAGACCAAAAAGGCGACAGTTCCAACACGATGGCAACCAAAATGGCAACACACTGATCCAAAACAGTGAGAAACATAAATGATAAATGATGAAAAACAAATGGTGATAGATAAAAAAGGGAGGACGTTAAAATGCAGACAGTCGTGGATGCCATGAATGGCAGAAGGAAAATGTTTTGATTTGATTGATGCTGGCACAAAACAAACACTACCTCAGACCACATTTACTGTTTTTAAAGACTTGACCATAGCCAAACAAAACAGTTATGACTGCGTTAATATGTTATTACATAGCTCTTCATTTCTTAAATATGTTCAATAATAATAGCTCTATTGTTTCATAATGTCATGTACATACAGTAAAGTAATACAGTAAAGTAATAATTTCATGTCAAAGTACATGTTACAATGTAACAATTGGATTTAAGCAACAATGCTTATTTTCCTTATTCGTGTATTTTAACAATTACGCAACAATTAATAATTTGTGAACATAAACACAAAAACCTACACAGCAGCATCATAATAGTGCAACTAGTTAACTAAAATAGTGAAATAGTGAATTACAAGTGTACCACAAAATTAAATACGTCGATGCACGTGTGTGACAAGTAAAGTTGCATTTAAATAATTGTTTAATATCATTATAGAAAAACAATGTATAATAACAGTACTTTCAGAACAGAAACAATATATTACTGATTTTTCATAAGCAGATATTTGACACTTTTTTTAAAGATCTGTAAAGTGGCAGAATGTTGTAGAAAGTTGTCTAAGATAAAGGTGTTCCATATTTTTGGTCCGACATACGCCAAAGATAATTGTCTACACTTTGTTCTGCAGAACGGTATTTTATATGTGAATTTTTGCCTTGTGCAATATTTATGTGTCATGGGTGACAATATAAATACGTCATTAAATAAGGTAGTTAACATAGCCTTATTATGCTTGAACATTAATATGCAGCACATATATTTGTTTATCTGATAGATATTCATTATCTGCAATGTTGAAAATAAAGGCTCTGTGTGGTCAAAAAATCCTACATGACTAATTATGCGCACAATTGTTTTTTGCAATATATATGTTTTATCTAGATATACATTCGGGGCCCTTCCCCAAATAGTATTACAGTAAGTTAGATACGGGTAGATAAGCATATAATATAGATTTAGCAATAATCTTTTTTCCAGTTTGTTCTTCACCTTTTTCATAATGCCAATATTCTTAGATATTTTACTACACATATATTTTAATGTGAGCACTCCAGTTCAATGTGTTATTTATAATTAAACCAAAAAATGTTATCTTGTTTACAGTGTCAATTTTTATGTCATCTATATAAATGTCATTTGCTCTCTCTCTCTTATACTTTTCGTATTACTGAAGGTCATTGTATGGGTTTTTTAACATTTAGAGACAGTTTATTGATTTTGAGCCATATGGACAGTCTTTTTATCTCAGAGTTTATAGCAATTTCCATTTCATGTATATTATTACCTTGTATAAAGATACTTGTGTCATGAGCAAACATAATTGTAAGCATTTTATCAGATAAAGTAGTTAGATCATTTATATAAATAAGAAAGAGTAAAGATCCCAAAATTGAGCCTTGTGGAACTCCACATGTTATGTTGCTAAGGGTGGATGTTGTTCCTTTTAATTTTACTCATTGTTGTCTATTACTTAAATAATTTTGTATCCACTGAAGTATGTTTCCTCTAATTCCATAAAGAGCTAATTTTCCCAATAAAATTCTATGATTAACAGTATCAAACGCTTTCGCAAAATCAAGAAATACACCAAATACATGTTCTTTGTTATCAGTTGCCTTACAAATATTATCAATTAGCACTGAAATTGCCATTTCAGTGGAATAACCTTTCCTAAATCCAAACTGGAGATTAGACAAGATTTTATGTTCAGTTATATAATTCATTAATCTAGTATACATTAATCTTTCAAAAACTTAATGAAATGTTGTGTACAGACCAAATGCAGCCAACACAGGGGATGTAGCCTAATTAAGAAAACGTGAAGAAAACATGTCGTGAAATAAAAGAGGGTATAAAGTATTGTTACCCTTAAGGGCTTTGTAAACATAAACAATTCACTAATCCCCAACAATTGATATGTCATATATCTGGTAATTTTTTTTTTTAATTAGTTAACTCCAGAGTGAACTCAAATATGGACACATTCTGTTCTTTTGTATCTATTCAGCTCATTGTAGCGAATTAAAAATGAAAAACTACACATGAGCCTATAGTTCCTATGGAAAACATCATGATGCTGCCCGATATTTAAGAGCATTAGCAGGTTTAGTTGGAACTACTAATGACATTACGGTGCCTTTATCCACCAACTGTGGATTAACTCCTTCACACCTACTAAGGTAGTCTGCTCCAGGGGCATAGCTCACAAAAGCACATTGCATAAGAAGCATTTGAAGTTTTGTTTTCAACTGCTTGGGTAATTATGAAAGGTACCTCACAATAGGGTTGATATCATCAGATAAGTGTCTAACTAGTTGATTGAATGTGACATGTTGCAGAGAGCACTATTTGATAATGGTGACATGTTGAAGAGAGCACTATTTGACAATGGTGACATGTTGTACAGAGCACTGTTTGACAGTGGTGACATACTGCAGAAGGCACAGTGTTTGACAATGGTGACATGTTGTAGACAGCACTGTTTGACAATGGTGACATGTTGTAGAGAGCACTGTTTGACAATGGTGACATGTTGTAGAGAGCACTATTTGACAATGGTTACATGTTGCAGCGAGCACTATTGTAGATGGGTTATTTGGCGGGACAACGTCCATTTGCTAGTAGGCTGGTCTACCCGGACACAGAACGAGACATACATCAGTATGTGTGACGTTGAACTTGGAATGTGTGATATGGTAAGATGACCCTCATATTGTCACATGATTGGGGGCCCATGGATGCCACAAATGCAACAATTCATGAAGTTTTCAACAAATAATTTGTGAAGTTTCCACATAATAAAAGTAACTACCAGGTAAAGTTTACCTGCTGTTGTGCAATGATGTCTTCAGTGCTTTGGGTTAGCTAATCTGTGTCTTGTTTACAATGTAAGGTATGGAATAAATATATAATCGTGTATGATATTAGTTTTAAATTAAGGACTGATTGGAGAAATAGCATATTTGTGCAGCATGATTATTCAATCCATGGATGTTTAGCGTCCGCGTATATCAATATGACTAGTGGGAAGTGAAGAAATTACCAGACGTATGCTTTTTATTGTTGTCTGTTCTACAGGAAAGTTTTCTGTTTAAGTTACTTCACCTTTTATATAATATTGTATGTATGTATATATATATATATATATATATATATATATATATATATATATATATACTAAACAATGTGTGCATAATGAGGAATGATGAATATATATTGTCTTTGATATGTGTCTGTCCAGCTTGTCATTTGAAACATTTCTGTGCATCACGTTAGTTGTTCTGGCTGCACAAGTTAGTGTTAGCATCGAGTGGAAATGTTACCTTTCTGTTGTTTACTGTGGCAAAAGAAAGAGTTATCATTAATTATGTGTAATAATTGTTTTCAGGAAATAATCTTAGGAACGGGAGTCGATGAAGGACCGGGGTGGACACAAGGTGTAAGTGATACATACCTCAGCAGGCATAAGAACGACTAATTATGCTAAAGGGTCATCCATGATTATCATCATTTTCACAAGCGTACAAACCGTACGCTGAGAGGGGGGGTATGACTTGAACGTACGCTTTTTTTAATGTTGAAAAATAATGACAAAAACGAAGTGCCCACTTATCGCTCGCTCGCTCGCTCGCTCGCTCATCCTCACACAAGGGAGAGGTAAAGACCGCCAAAACGAAAAGAAAATAGTGCTCGAATGACTTGCTTGTATGCTAGTGATTCATCAGAATGATGCATTATTGCGAAACATGGCAACTGTGAAACACTGTCATCATTTTCACCATTTACATTTGTACACTTTCAAGGGGGGGTCAGAAAAATTGTACGGTTTGTACGCTTGTGAAAATTATGATAATTATGGATGACCCCTAAGCTAATAGTTATAATAATAATTAATTTCTTAATACAGCACTGTTTAAGTATGTCAGTCAAAGCACGTCACATCAACATGACATGTTGAATAAATTGAAAATGTAAATGAATGAAATATAAAATTATAAGCTAAGATAAAATAAATAGATAAGCTAAGATAAATAATTAAATAAGCTAAGATAAATGAGACTTTATTTTCTAAATACATTAGAAAGTTACTCAGCTCATATAGCGTTTACAATAAAAAATACTTAACAGTATGTCAAAGCAGCAAGCTATTTGCAATGTCAAAGGAGTGAGTGAGTGAGTGAGTGTGTGTGTGTGTGTGTGTGTGTGTGTGTGTGTGTGTGTGTGTGTGTGTGTGTGTGTGTGTGAGTGTGTGTGTGTGTGTGTGTGAGTAGGTGTGTGTGTGAGTAGGTGTGTGTGTGTGTGTAGGTGTGAGTAGGTGTGAGTAGGTGTGAGTAGGTATGTGTGTGAGAATGCTTATATGAGTCTGTGTGACAGTGTAAGTGCATGTGTGTGTGCATGTATGTGTGCATTACTTTATAAGCATAAGTTGTCTACCATACCAATTGTGTATTGTTTAAATTACAGTATGTCTGCTCAGTGAGTTGAGGTGTATATCAAAAGAACAAGAACAATGAAACAGCTACAATGGATTTATCCTAAATCAATTAAGTATGTCATGTATTTTCAGGCAAAACCAATTATCATTGAGGAGGGAATACGATACATGATGACCGCCCCTGGAAGAGAGAGTGATCACCATGGTTACTGGAATCACGTCGCGGTTATATCAGAAACGGTACGTTCTCACGGAGTACCATTCTCATGGAGTACCATACAACATAATCTGTACATTCTCACAGAGTACCATACAACAGAATCTGTACATTCTCACGAAGTACCATACAACAGAATCTGTACATTCTCACGGAGTACCATACAACATAATCTGTACATTCTCACAGAGTACCATACAACATAATCTGTACATTCTCACGGAGTACCATACAACAGAATCTGTACATTCTCACAGAGTACCATACAGCAGAATCTGTACATTCCCACGGAGTACCATACAACAGAATCTGTACATTCTCACAGAGTACCATACAACAGAATCTGTACATTCTCACAGAGTACCATACAACAGAATCTGTACATTCTCACAATGCCTCTGTTCATGCAATAATAAATGGATAGGATATCTGGCTATAGACAAGGGTTGTTACATTATAGGTGAATGAATATTACCTTGCAATAATTTAAATATGGTAAAATGTTTCTACAATTGTTGCGGTATATTATTATTATTATGTTAGTGCATTACACTATTGGCATGCCTGTTCTACTAAATACCAACCCAACTTCTGTGGGAAGCATTAAACCTTATTGTAGTTATTACACAAAGGTGGTAAGACACCTCTACAAAGAGGTGAAGCGTGCAGCACTTTGAGATGTCATTAAATTGAATATCACATCACATTGGCTTTCTTCATTTTTTTAAATGTTGATGTATTTATTTAATCTGCCATTTGAGAAGTAAATAGTTATGACTGTTTCCAGTACAACGCTGAACATAGGACGACGTTTTTGACACAAGGCACATGGGATGTCAGCGAACTGGTTGCTTTCAGTAACCATATGGGCATGGCGTATGTGAACATTCCTTTCAATTTCATATTTGTAAGCTAGCTTTGTATTAAATGAACATCTGGTGAATACTGAATGATGTCAGTGTTGGAGGCAGTGTATTCATCTTCGTTTGACGGGAAGGTGGCTTTTGGTTTCATATATCATTTGACAGATTTCAAATTGATGCTATTCGCTGTCAGAGAAACACTATGAAACTATATATTTATAACAACACACATGCAGAAATCGTTTTTGTTCTTGTTAAACATTTCAGTATTGTTGAATATTCAACGATAATTTTCTTAGATCATGTAGACAGTTGTACCTAGAAAAGGCAAGTAAAAGAAATTTGTTGCACGTGTTGTAGTTATTTCCTCAGTGGTCACGGTGACCCAAGGGCAAGACATCTCTTCAGGTAAGTAGTATGCACACAAACCCTCCCTCCCTCCCTCCCTCCCTCCCTCCCTCCCTCCCTCCCTCCCTCCCTCCCTCCCTCCCTCCCTCCCTCCCTCCCTCCCTCCCTCCCTCCCTCCCTCCCTCCCTCCCTCCCTCCCTCCCTCCCTCCCTCCCTCCCTCCCTCCCTCCCTCCCTCCCTCCCTCCCTCCCTCCCTCCCTCCCTCCCTCCCTCCCTCCCTCCCTCCCTCCCTCCCTCCCTCCCTCCCTCCCTCCCTCCCTCCCTCCCTCCCTCCCTCCCTCCCTCCCTCCCTCCCTCCCTCCCTCCCTCCCTCCCTCCCTCCCTCCCTCCCTCCCTCCCTCCCTCCCTCCCTCCCTCCCTCCCTCCCTCCCTCCCTCCCTCCCTCCCTCCCTCCCTCCCTCCCTCCCTCCCTCCCTCCCTCCCTCCCTCCCTCCCTCCCTCCCTCCCTCCCTCCCTCCCTCCCTCCCTCCCTCCCTCCCTCCCTCCCTCCCTCCCTCCCTCCCTCCCTCCCTCCCTCCCTCCCTCCCTCCCTCCCTCCTCCCTCCCTCCCTCCCTCCCTCCCTCCCTCCCTCCCTCCCTCCCTCCCTCCCTCCCTCCCTCCCTCCCTCCCTCCCTCCCTCCGCTCCCCTCCGCTGCGCTCCGCTGCGCTCCCCTCCGCTCCGCTCCGCTCCCCTCCGATCCCCTCCGCTCCGCTCCCCTCAGCTCCGCTCCCCCTCCGCTCCGCTCCCCTCAGCTCCGCTCCCCTCCGCTCCCCTCCCCTCCGCTCCGCTCCCCTCAGCTCCGCTCCCCTCCACTCCCCTCCGCTCCGCTCCTCTCCGCTCCGCTCCCCTCCGCTCCGCTCCGCTCCCCTCCCCTCCCCTCCGCTCCCCTCCCCTCCGCTCCCCTCCTGGTGTAGTCCTGCAGTGTGTTTGCTGTCACTCCAACTGTCACTTGTTGTCCTGCAGTTTGACAGTGCCAGAAAAATCCAACTTAAGCACCAGCGTCATGAAGTGTATGACGTGTGCCCTGGGGGAGGACTGCCAGTATGTGAGCGTGTCATTTTGCGACACTGCTGACTACTACATCTTGCATTGCCTTGGTCCTGGAGTTCCCTACTCCATTCTCCGTAGCACAACCTCTGATATCAGTAAGTTGTATGTTGGCTGTATCTCTGATACAGTACGATGTGTTGATGTGGTCACACATATCTTGTTCTGTTGTCACAATTCAGTACTTTAGACAGCATCTGTAGACAATTGTTTTAAAGTTTAGATTCTGATTTAGGACATACAGTTGCAGCAATTTAACAGATGAGTTAGTTTTGCAACGGTTGACTGCCTTGTTATTGTAAGGATAAAGGAAAGTGTCAACTTTTCCCAATTTAAATAACTTGCAGATTTTACAAATTGCTATTTCTAAAAACGTATTTTCTTCATCAAGCAAACCTTGCATTTTGAATGTGCTGTTGTTTAAAACAAAGCAAATCAGTATTCCTCGTACACAGTGTGATGTCTTGTCTAAGTTGTAGTTATTGTAAAAACAAATTGTATATTATTCATTTATGTACTACATTGAGACTGGTTCATTTTAGATGTTCTCTTGGAAGACAATGCTGATCTGAAGGTACATCTTGAAAAGAAAGCCCTCAGTAAGCCTGAATACTCCCTGGTGGACACAGAGGATGGCGACAGTTAGTATTGACACGCACGCACACGCACACGCACACGCACACGCACACGCACACGCACACGCACACGCACACGCACACGCACACACCACACACACACACACACACACACCACACACACACACACCATATACACACACCACACACACACCACACACACCACACACACACACACACACACACACCACATACACACCACACACCACACACACACCACACACAACACACACACCACACACACACCACACACACCATGTACACACACCATGTACACACACCATGTACACACACCATGCACACACACCACACACACACCACACACAACACACACACCACGCACACCACACACCACACACACCATGTACACACACACACCACACACACACACACACACACACACCACACACACCACGTACACACACACCACACACTACACCACACACCACACACACCATGTACACACACACCACACACTACACCACACACCACACACACACACACACCACACATCACACACCACGTACACACACACCACACACTACACCACACACCACACACACACACCACATACACCACACACACACACACACACACACACACACACACACACACCATGTACACACACCATGTACACACACCATGTACACACACACACACCACACACACCACATACCACACACACACACACACACACACACACCACACACACCATGTACACACACCATGTACACACACCATGTACACACACCACACACACACACCACACACACACACACACACACACACACACACACACACACACACCATGCACACACACACACACCATGCACACACACACCACACACACACCACACACAACACACACACACCACACACACACCACACACACCATGTACACACACCATGTACACACACCATGCACACACACCACACACACACCACACACAACACACACACACACACACCATGCACACACACCACACACAACACGTACACCACACACATACACACCACACATACACCACACACACACCACGCACAGACCACGCACACACCACGCACAAACACCACGCACACACACCACGCACACACACCACGCACACACACCATGCACACGCCACGCATACACACACCACACACACCACACACATGCACACACGTGCACATGCACACACACACACACACACACACACACACACACACCACACACACACCACACCCCACACACACCCCACGCACACACCATGCACACACCACGCACACACCACGCACACATCACGCACACACCACGCACACACCACGCACACACCACGCACACACCACGCACACACCACGCACACACATCACGCACACACCACGCACACACCATGCATACACACACACACACACCACGCACACACCATGCATACACACACACACACACACACCACACACACACATGCACACACACATGCCACACACACACACACCACACACATGCACACACACATACACACCACACACACACACATGCCACACACACACACACACACACACACACACACACACCACATGCACGCACGCACGCATGCACGCACGCACGCACGCATGCACGCACGCACCACACACACACACACCACATGCACGCACGCACGCATGCACGCACGCATGCATGCACGCACGCACCACACACACACACCACACATACACACACACCACACATACACACACCACACATACCACATGTTCCCACATACATGCACACACACCGAACAAACATGCACACCACACACACACACCACACACACCACACACACCACACACACCACACACACCACACACACCACACACACCACACACACCACACACACCACACACACCACACACACCACACACACCACACACACACACAGCACACACACATGCACACACACAATGCACACACATGCACACAATGCACACACATGCATACACCACACACACACACACACACACACACACACACACACACACACACACACACACACACACACACACACACACACACACACACACACACACACACACACACACACACACACACACACACACACACACACACACACACACACACACACACACACCATGCATTTGTTCTGCATAATTTATATATTTCAGATATATATATATATAATGTTATGTTTCATTTATTAACTTGTTTCTTTATATGTATATAATAGTATATTTTATTATTTAAACACTAAAAATGCAAAGTACAAACTATGTTCAGTAGTGTTGACAACATTAAAACATTATAATAAACAAATATAGCAAAAGTAAAATTAAAACATGAATACGTATATCAAAATCATTGTTGTATGGAAATTGAACTAGATAAACTAAAATTAATCAGAGATGGCATTGTTGTAATTTATATATATATATATATATAAATATATAAGGAATGTAATTTTGTCCATTGAAGTGATGTTCATTCATTCATTATATTTCCGCTGACCTTATTTCACCTGTCAGACTGTGATAGCGTTGATGCATTTTTTAATTTATATATAAACGCTACCTAATGAATTGAATGATAACTTTGTTTGCATAATATTATACACTATTCAGTATCTATTATTACTTATTTATATGTTGAGTTAACTGATATAAAATCTTAGTCATCACAGCTATATGAAGTGTACATTCCACAATGAGTGTGCCACAGTTGTGTGGTTGTGTTGTTTGTCTTTTAGAGATGTGGGTACGAGTGTTCTTCCCTCCGGCCTTGAACAGGGAACACATCGTGATATACCCACTGCTTGTGCATGTGTACGTATGCATTTAATATATTAACATACTCTTGAATTGTCCATAATGTAATATTGTTAAAGTAATAGCATAACAATTAACAGACTACTTCTTCAGTGTAATCGTTTCATTTTATTACAGTGCACTAAACATAAAGTGAGTGATGAAATAGTACAGTGGACTGCATTATTAATTCTGATCGTGGCACATGCTTGGCAACCCAATCATTCATACAAATAACTTTTGATGAATTGAACACTAGCTTTGTAAGTTTTCATACCAACTCTCTACAGCTCACTGCCATCAGATTAACTTGGTATGATATACCTTTATTTCTCCTTCTTTCTTAACAATTCCATCCATCAGACTTATTAATTGTAATGAATACAAGAATGCTGATTAATTTGGATATTTGTACTGTACCACTAAGCTAAGCTGTTTTGAAGAGATTAGTTCTTACATTACATACTTATCCCTTTCTTCCCTAGTGGGACATAAGGCTACCACAATACTCCTCCACTATACTCCTCCATATTATTATTAAATGAATTGTCTGTCAAATCAAAATGAGTGAAAGGTTGAAATGTAATGTAGTATTAACTGTGTATCATGTAGCATGTCAATTTCATGGAACACTTGGTTTGCATGCATTAGTTTTGGGTAAGTGGGACACTGTAGGTTATAAGAAGAGGAAGTCACTGCAGAACTCGGTTTTGATTCAGGAGTTCATTCAGAATCAGTGTAGAGGATATAATGAGAGCAGCATGTACAGTATCTTTTACAGGGTTGCATTGTGTTACAATAAAACAGTAGCAAGTATATGCTATAACCATCCATGTAACCGAATGTACTATAAATGATCAACTATTTTTAATGTTTATTTTCCAAGTCCTTTTCAAGTAAAGACCCATAAAGTCATGTTTTTAAACTATGTCTAAAGTAGTGATGACACATCTGGCAGCACCAGCTATATCCAACTAAGCAGTGGCTTATTCAAGGGTGGGACTTTGCTCAATGACCCCCGTAAATTATATTTCTTTTGTGTAACCTAAATATTGGTGGAAAAGCTTTGCTTGCTGTTTTGAGATCCGTCATCTCGATCGACGAAGTGTAACTGAGTGACGTTACGTTGATAAGAACCTTCTCTTCTTTCTTCTTTGCTGTCCATCGTGTTTGATGATGACAACAATGTAGGGTTTCGTCCGTTACATGCTTTGCTCGTCTGTGAGAGAATAGTCCATTTTGAGATGTAAAGCCTCTTGCGCAGTTGACACCGAAGATGATAGGGGCAGAAGCATCAGGAAAGCCATGGCAGAGATTGTGATCATGTTGGTATTTTTATGATATCTTTTCTTCAATATGACTTTTTCCTTTGTTAATGGCCTGTCTCCTTCTCAATGCAGGTATGGAGGGCCGGGGTCCCAACAAGTCACGTTCCGATTCCGCCTCGGTTGGGATGCATACCTGAGTAGCAAGGAGAACATCATCATCGTCCAGGTAGATGGGCGCGGCAGTGGGTCGAGAGGTGAAACATACCTACACAGTATCTACAAAAACCTTGGCACACTGGAAGTGCAGGATCAGATAACTGCCGTCAGGTAAAGTCGGTGCTCGTCATTATGAATCTGATGTACTTTTATATTACAGGTGTATACATTTGTTCACCATTTACAAAAATGTCATGCAGGTGGAAATTATGCTAACAACCGTAATGTAATAAGGGTGATTTAAATTAAATGTACAATTGCATCGTTTGTCAGTGGGTTGTTGGTGAGCCCCATTTGAATGTTTGTTTGTTTAATTTCCTCCCATCCCCAAACAAAAGCACATATATTCAGTTAGTAGTCTGGTTTACTGCGGTAGTTACTTCACTAAGTCTATACATTCATAATAATGACAAAGACGTTGTTTCACAACTGAAAATATCACGGTGCCTTTTCAGTTTCAGTCATGTCTGATTCATTTAATTTCAGGAACTTGACCAAAACATTTTCTTTTATTGACAAGGAACGCTGTGCCATCTGGGGCTGGGTGAGTGAACTTACAGCAGATTTGAACAAATCTCCATCTCTGATTATATCTGATTTTGAACAAATCCTGCATGTCCGAGAAAATATTGAGAGAAACTGCAGTCAGTATTAAAGTAACGTGCTTAGACAGTAAAATGTTGAATCTACATTATTCTTAAAATGTGTCTATCAAGATCAAGATCGTTCATAGGTAATAACACATGTACAACAAGTTGTTACGTACTCTTTGTGCTATTCCCCTCTCGGTTATAAATCGACATAACTATGATTATAAATTATGTTTATGAACAAATTAATTATCTCACTCTTCAACTTAATGATGACATGTAGACTATCTTAGCAGAATATAAACAATAGCATATGGTTACCCTTTTTAGTAAACTAAATAGCACTTGTATCTTAATGTAACACTGGTGTCATATAGAATATGGACCCCATGGAAAATGGACCTCGGATCCATATTCTATTATAGAAAATGGACCCCCGCCATAGAATATGGACCGGGGGCCCATATTCTATGGGGGTCCATATCCTATATGTGCCATAGAATATGGACCCCCCATAGAAAAAGGACCCGGGTCCATAATAGATAGGGGGTCCATTTTCTATGTGTTATATAAAATATGGACCCCCATATAAATTAGAATGAATGAGTAAAGAGTATTCTTAATTATAGTTATTCAACCATCCCACAATACGGAACAATCCACACATTTTAGCAGCAGCAAAATGTACAAGTAATAAAATGTGTTTTTACAAAAGTGTTATCAATGACGGCTGTAATATTCTAGTTCTAATCTATGATTTATGCTATTTTACCAGATAGTTCAGCTTTTTAAAAGGGAGGTCCAAATTCTATAATAGAATATGGACCCCCGGGTCCATTTTCTATGGGGGTCCATATTGTATATGAGACCGGCAATTGACTTGTATCTACTGGTTTCAGTCTTATGGTGGATTTGTGACCAGCCACGTTATGGGCGATCCAACCAAGGTGATTACTTGTGGCATTGCAGTGGCACCAGTGACTGATTGGAGATACTATGGTGAGAACCTTACACCTGTGTCACTTTATCTCTCGCTCTTATCCTTGAAGCAGTCATCTTATTTTGTCATCAGGGGGACATATTAGATAACAAATGTTGATTTCTGTCCTGCGTAGCACATCAGAGTTGAAGATATCTTATTTCAAGTCCAGATAGTTTTGAGCAAGTTCAACGGGGTCTATCCACACTTTCCACTTTGGTTGCTAGTTAACAATTTCTCACACCTTTACATATGGAGTGGACTGCACATTTGACTCACTCCCTTCTTCACTTCACCAGTGTCTATGTATAAATATTAAGCACTGGCAAAAAGAGTTGCTTGGATTACTTTGTGTTATCATATTCCTCTTATCATAACAACGACTGCCATAGGTGGTATATACTGGATGAATACATACTTTCAGTTATCAATGGGCACAACAGCATATATAGATACATTGCATGTCTAACTGATGCATAACATGATAACGTAATAACACCTATGTGTGCAGTGGAAAGTAATTTGCTTGCATTTTGTCTAATGATCTGTCAATGTCAGATAAATAAGCATATTTGTTACAATTGTATTGTTTTTCTTCAGATTCTGCATATTCAGAGAAATACATGGGTCTAGCTGCTGAAAACTATAGAGGATACGACGTGAGAAACTTACATTTTAACTCTTCATTTGTCATAATAAGTGATATAATGTGCAATGATCTTTCAGTAAGTTGCAAAAGGTGCACGTATATTGGATTTGAGCTTTGGGCCTGGCATTTAGGAAACTAATTTCTAAGTATAACTCGTATGTGATAACAAAATTCATAAAAAATAAAATAAAAGTTGTTCAGTCTGGTGTGGGTAATTTGAAAAGTAGCATTGTAGTAGAAGTAATGAACATTAATAACAACAACTATTGATGCAACATGTCTAATGAGACAGGCACTGAACACATTACCAGTATATATACCTGGTTCCCAGGAGCATACTGCACCTTGTGAAGCGACAGAGCCAGGCTAAGTCTATGTTAGACAGTAAATTCTATATTTTTAGAATTAAAATATGTTTTTACAAGTAACATACTTACCTGGCTCCGTCGCTTCACCATATCACCTTCCCTCCATGTTACTTGTGAATACATATTTTAATTCTAAAATTATAGAATTAATAAACATGATAACAGCATCTAACGTATGTTGTAGAATGCAAATGTTTCACGGAAAGCTGCAAACATCCGTGGGAAGAACTTCATGGTTGTACATGGAACTGCTGATGGTTGGTGTTTATATGCAAAAAAAATACAGTAAATGCTAAAATATCCATGATTACCCATTATTATCTTTGAGTATCTCAAAATATATAGTCACAATTTTAAATGGATGCCAGGCGTATATTTGCATGCAGTTATTGTCAAATAATAGTAATAGCATTTCCATGGCCCTTGATTCCTTATTGATAATGCATTATTCTTCTAAGATTGCCTGTTAATTTTACGAATCACTCTATGTGATATTACAGTTGGTTCATATGTGCTATAGAAGATGATACACTGTATGTGATACGGTTAGATAACTAGAGTTGGTTCATACATAATATAGACGGTGCTGGCAAACATTCCAACATAGTGTATGTTCGTCCGAACGTGCGTGCGTGCGTGCGTGCGTGCGTGCGTGCGTGCGTGCGTGCGTGCGTGCGTGAGGTCTTTGTGTGTGTGCATATTTGTGTATGTGTGAAATATAATTTGTGTGTTTGCGTGTGCGTGCGTGCGTGCGTGCGTATGTGTAAAATATAATTGTGTATGTGGGTGTGGCGTTATTGAGTGGTTATAACGCTCCCCTTTGTGCTGTTTGAAAACGCTGGTTGAGTATTGTTTTGGACGTTTAGATTGCTGCTGCCTCAGTGCAACTATTCAGATTACTTCTGTGCTTTCTGCAGACAATGTCCACTTTCAACACACTGCTCAGTTCATCCGGGCTCTCACGGAGGCAGACGTAGACTTCAGGGTACATGTGAGTGTCGACAGAATTTCGTTGTGGTACAAAAATATGTATAATTTGTTAATGTTTCAAACCTTTGCCGTTGTATTCAGTGCACCAGTGGCTGGCTGTTTGGTTAAACAGAACACAACAGTAACATGTAACGTCATTGACCATTGCAGTTTGTTTCACAGAATGAATCGGTAGCACAGCTTAATTAAGATATTTCATAAAACATTATTTGATGACAACTGTAACTGTTTATTGACTTCGAGATCGAATAACCCTTTTGTATTGATGCGCCTCTGAGCTTGGTTTCTAAGGATTTAGGCGCAATAGAAGTTACCTAATTATTATCACTCATGAATGGTGTGTGTGCTTCCAGGTTTACACAGACAAGAAACATGCCATATCAGGCGGAAACACGAGGAAACATCTGTACCGTACAATGACGCGGTACCTACAGCGTCACTGCTGGAATGGCGGGCACCCAAGAGAGAGAACGAAGTCGTAGGCTCTTATGGGGAGGGGATGAGATGTATGGTGGAGTACGATGGTTACCTCAGGGGTCACCCACGCAGCAACCTGGTTCATCAAAGGAGTACAGAGGGCGGTTGCAGATCAACAAACTGAGAGAGACGGTAGACAACGCCACAGATGTAGAGCAACACGGGCTGACCATGTGAACCGGGCGATGTCTACGCCAGCTGGTCGTTATCTAGATCCTTATGGAAGACTGAGTAACAGCCGTGACGCACTGACAAGTGCGTACAGTAACGACAGCCTCAGTGAGCAACTGAGTTATATTAAAATATGCCAACAGCACGAATACACATAATCCAACATCATCCACCCAAACATATGCCGGACCACGACTCGGTTATGTTCCTACTAAGTGTCATCCTTCTGAACAGGGACTTCATGACAACAGTTGAGATGGACTGACAATTCGAGCAGTCTAATCCCTGCTCCCTCTTGTTTATATCACTTTGACAACAGCCAGTGAATTGTTTTCTGTGTCACGAGCTTTCTTATTGTTTGCCTAGTGATTAGATTATCACGTCTTTCTGAAACTGTGTCCTGTAGCACATCCAGCTGAAAATTACATGTTGAGGCAACTAGAATAATTTCTAGCGTTCATTGTGCAATAGTTTGTGTAGACTAGATGTTCTTTTTAAAACGCTACTTTGATATCGTATAACAGTTTGCTGTCACGTATACTGCATTGCCATATTCTGTCTAAATGGCGAGGATAAGTGGCTACGATGCTGAGTTTTGCTGACATCTTGTGTACATAATACTAGCAGGTAGAACCGATATTGCATGAAGAAAGGAGGCAGCACAGCCTGTGATGTGACGTATTTTCACTGCAAACTCTGACGTATGTATCCGCGTCATAAAATTATGCTGACTTAATTGATATAAGAAATTCTCTATGAGACATGTTCTGATCATGAATTCTGATAACTGTTATAAATTGTTGGCATGCCGACGTTTTGTGGGTGGCAGAAGGGAGTTAGGCAGCCGGTATGATTGTGTTCTTAAATATTCACATGAAACGAATTGGAGCGTCTATATGCTTTCTGATTAGAAACTGTTAAGTAACAGTGTCTGCTGAAGAAATTAGATAGTGTAATATAGCATTTTAATCATACTTTCTTTTATGGGTGGCTGTGTACATATAAATGAGCCATTCTGTTTTGTTTACACGAATGACTAATGTATATATGACCACACTTATACATATATGTAGCCTGATTGCTCAAAAACTACACCTGCTTTAGATATTGTTTATCTTAGATGCTACAATAGTTTGTTTTTCATAGCGAAAGAACTCGCTATGGTTGTGGTCTTTGATGAATACTTGAGAGTAATTTTGAGTGATTTCTTTCAATAAGAGCAATACAATGTGTTTGAATTGATTGATCTGAAGGATTAACCCAATGGTATCGAATACGAATACATTTATTTCAGGTAAAAACCCATATACAATCGGTACATACATTAGAACATCTAAGTAGCATATTACAGAGCCAATATGTTTAAAAAAATGAATAGATAAAAAATAAATATGGTTATAAATGTAAAATTTTAGAAAAACATAAAATAATGAGCAATATACAGGATGTGATTGTAAAATAAATATGCAATTAATTCATATAAATAAACACCTTTTGAAAAGTAGGTTATATAAACAACTTACTGACTTTAAAATATATAATAAATAATAATAAAGTTATATGCGAGACATGATGACTATCTTACAGAGTTACTGTGTACAATTAATTGGCCCAGCTAATCCACATTGGGCCATTTACTATTTCAAAGCAATTGTACATAACCCTAATCAAGTCATTATTTATGTTAAAAATGCGTCTTAAAACCATAAATGTTCTTACGCAATAGGGCGTCAAATGTATCAATAGCATTACTAGCAAACGCCACTCGCGCTGTCCCGTCGGCTATATCCCCAAATCCGTCTATGCATATTGTTGTAGGCAACTTTAGCTTTTAAATATGAGCCCTTATTAAAGTTAACCCATAATTGGCAACAATAAGTTGTACAACAATATGCATGAAACCGATGTAGTTTAACACCCACGGAACAGTGGTGACATTTTCTGATAATGCTATTTGACCTAGCATAACAATTACGTAGATGTCTTAGAATATCTCCGTCATCTTTCAGGTCATTGCATATTATCACACCTAAATATTTTGCTTCTTTGACGTATGCAAGCTTGTTTAGGTTCATATACATATCTGGACATTTCAGGTTAAAACCACGTGGTTTGAAGACTATTCAACATCATTTTCAAAGCCAAACTTTGCACATATGTTCAGCAAACCCTGAAGCCCACTAGGACTGGGAGCAATAACACATATGTCATCGGCATTAGAACACATGGTTAGTGCAGCAGTTGTGTATGTGACAACCTATACAAGCACTATTTAGCATATTGCACAGGTCATCAATGTATACGATAAATAAATATGGGGACAAAATCCCACCTTGTCGAACACCATTCGAAACATTAAAAAAAACTCTGATGTTGTAGAATCCCATTTGACACAGAATGTTTGGGTTCTGTACCAGTACAACATAATACGTATAAGTACAACCACGGGCGTCGATCGGGGGGGGGGGGGACGCGTCCCCCCACTTTTCAGGGTGGGGGGACGGCATAGGAATTGTCCCCCCCCCACTTTTCAGTTCAGAAAAATTGCGAGGCATATAGCCTGACTCAACACTCCTCTCTCTTAACAGCCGCTACATAGACTAGCTAGACAATAAACTCGCGATAGGAAGTTCAGCAAAGTTATTTATCGCAAATTAACACAACGAGGCGAAGAAGTTTTGAGGCATGTTTTACTGTTAGTGCGCCATAATCCGTGATAGTTATTTAAACAAACGTAATATTTTAATGTATTGAACGAAATTTTAGACAACTCTTCACAGTAGTAATCACAGGAGAGTAATCGAACAGCCCGTTGCATTTATACCAAAAATGCTTTGTTATTTCGCTGCACACAGATGATTTCTAATTTGTCGCGCATACGCAGAAAGGCCAATCGGAAAGTTTATAACTAACGGAAAAATGTAAGCCGCTGCCGGGCTCTATCAACCTTGTGTTGATATTATTAATAGGATCTAGCCATCAAGCACATTTTAAATGACGAAATTTGACCCCTCGCCTGCTTGATGCTTATCGCCTACGACAGAAGTGGCGGATTCCTGCACTTTGTGTAACCTATTCCCATTTGAGTGATGACAAATTTCTTTGCCAAAATGTTGGATTGGGAAGTTCTACAGTATATACGTTTCTTTAGATAAATTCTTCTCTGTACATGTATTGCCATAAATTGTACATAATATTATTAAAAGTTGTTAATCCTGGTGTGAAGTTGTTTATTAACGACGCCACTAACCGCATAGCTGGCTGATGCTGGACGCCAGCGGACGAGCTGGTTGGTGAGGGTGGTGGACGGCCCGGCCCTCCGTGTCGACAGCGATACTGACAGCAATGGCGGGTCATCACAGCTACAGCGTCACTTATGTTCCCCTACGCTCATGGGATAGTTGGATTCCCAACAAGGGAATCCGAGCTGTACCCGGCAGTCCATGACAATAGACTTACGCCGGCGGGCCAGATCCAGGCGGAAAACTGGAGACATTCCTCCGGAGCCGGAGATCCGGCCGAGGAGCCCGGAGGTTGACTCCGTTCGGCCGGAGGGAAACCTGCAGCCGGAGACCCGGCCATTTCTCCGGAGAGCCAAAGGGAATCCCGGAGGTTGACCTCGTTCGGCGCAGGTCACCGACCGACCGGGAAATCCCGGCGCCAGACGACAACCCTCGGTCGAGCTACGGGCGGAATCGAACCGGAGAGCCGTTCGACCAATCAGAAACCGATTTGGTAGCCGCAGCCATAACCCGGTGCTTTCGGCCGGAGGTCCTTCAATATGCGTTCCAAGCGGCTGGAAGATTCGGAATCGGCGCCGTTTCCACCGAAGCGGTTGACTGGCCCGTCGGTCCCGGGAATATACAGGCGCCATGACTGCCCGCCTCCGGGGAAGGCGATGTGTACGGCTATATACGCCGTACACCGGCAACCGCTGCCTGGTTCCGCCCGGTAGCGTGACACCGATAACAATATGCTGTTGCCGCTCTGTTCGGGCGCTCTCGCGGCGTTTGATGATCGGCTTGAGTATTCCTGTTCGGATGACGACGGTGCGTGGCGTTCGGGCGACGAACAGGACACTGGTCCAACTCCATAATCAGTTGCAGTACTACCGGACAAGCAATGTGACACAATGTCGCTTTCAGAACGGGTCATCCTCTAATGAATTGCCGGCGATTGACAGTCGTCCCTCGCACAGTGCCACGTCTGTCAACACTGGCAGAAGCCGATTATACCGTCGCGGTCGCTCCCCAGCCTGGATTTCCTTTTTCTCAGGAAATGATCAATCACTTTAAGAACATTCAGCAGGAATAAAAAAAAAACCTCCGAAGGGCAAATCACACCGATTTGCTTCGGTACTTCGCTCCACAGAGGCCCTGCACTCTCCGTTAGAGCTTTCTTCTACGGGTTTTCTCCCCTGTCGTAGATAAGAGATTTCTCGGTCGCAGCTGGGGGGACACGACTCGGCACGGAGCATAGGTATTTTCGTGACCTCGCAGCCATGACATGCGACAGCTTGTATCTCTTCATTCCAGGATTGGACAGGAACCGCCCTCAATCGACTGATTGATCACGTGAGCATCGGAAACGTGTCCACAGAACACCCATTGGAGCAGCTGAAGGCAACATTACAGTTGTCGCAATCAGTGGCAACTGTTTGTTCTGATGACGCTACCTTGGATTGCGCTTTCGCCTACAACATCTTGCTACATCAACGAGACCAACACTCTATGAGGAGTCTCTCCCCTGGTGTCACAAGATGGACAGGAGCGCCTTCGCACTGCTTCATTTGGGACTTCGTCACGAATAAGCTACAGTTGTGGGATAAGGTGGCCAGTCAGCAGCGAGACAACGCCGTCACAGGGGCTCGGCACCTTTCACCGTCGGTAAACACGGGCTGCTCCACATCGATCAGCACCGGCTACATCCGTGCCACGACGGAATGCTTCTAGGCCGCAGTCGTCCCCACGTCCACATCCCTTTCTGGCCAGTAGGGGACGTAGTTTAGGACGTCCCTTTCGCCAACGAGGAGGACGACGACACAGGTCGTGACTACCTCTGTCCCAGGACGATCAGCACGAACTTTGACCATCGACTCTCGCGACAAACCACGACAAGTTACTATCCCAACCTTGAGGTTTGAGGTATGATCCATCGCAATCCCTCCAGCTACATGCGTGGAGAGTATCCATAGACCCCAACGAGAGTCTACTCTGGCGATCTACTAGTCCAAGTGGAGGATCTTCTCTACTTGGTGTAGCATACAGCACACTAATCTACTCTCGGCTACTGAGAGTGTAGTGTCGGATCTCGACCATTGCAGGTTATCATATGGCAATCGCCAGCAGCCTTCGTGCCACTTCCGGCGCAGAAGTAGGACGGAATTCTGCACTGAAGTCGCTATTTCAAAATATCGAAATGGAAAAGGGGCACCATCAACGTCATTTTCCAGAGTGTAATATTGCCTTGGTTTTGTCAGCATTGATAAAACCACATTTCGAACCGCTAGACCAGTCGTCGGATCAGATGCTTACATGGAAGACAGTTTTCCTCATTGCGCTTGCTTCCGGCAAATGTCGGGGTGAAATCCAGGCTTTTCGAACGTGCCTGACTACAACGGACCGCAGGCTGGACACAGGTGACTCTCCGAGTAGGCCCATCATTCATCTCAAAGACGCACATTTTGAGCAATGGCCCAATGTGCGTGCTTTCATGCACTATTCCAGCACTTGACCGTCAGTTAAGCAATGGCATGGCTGAAGACCGACTCCTGTGCCAAGTACGGGCACTAAGATTCTACCTGGAAAGTTCTATGACACGGAGGGAGCACAAGCGCCTACTCTTTGTGTCGTTCACAAACGAGACATTGTACCATCCACAATCTCCGGGTGGATCCGGAAAACGATTCTGGAGTGCTACACAAAATCCCCTACACTTCTACTCGAGTCCCACAAGGTTAAGGCACACCAAGTACGATCCGTGGCTGCGTCTCTCGCATTCCACAGACATGCCTCCATGGAACATATTTTACGAGCTGGTACCTGGCGCTTTCATACGACCTTCACCGACTTTTATCTCAAGGACCTATCTCTCTATTCCGCCGATTTCATTCAACTAGGACCGGTAGTGGCTGCAGAATAAATTCTGAACCCAAAATTAATTCTGCACCCAACAGGAAACCCACTAGAGGCAGTATTGTCTATATCCTATCATCCATTCACCTAGTTTCTGAACCTTGTGAAGCGACGGAGCCAGGCTAAGTCTATGTTAGGCAGTAAATTCTATATTTTTAGAATACAAATATGTATTTACAAGTAACATACTTACCTGTATCCGTCGCTTCACCATATCACCCTCCCTCCTTCCCCGCTATAGGGAGATTACCTATCACAGTACGAGCCTTTTTGCCAAGTGCGAAGAGAAGAGAGTCAGTGATTGGATAGGGTGGTGGGAGCTGTAGGGATAGGTAATTGTTTTATTTTATTAATTTTGGCAAACACCTTGGCGCGGCCAGGTCTATTGCACCTTGTGAAGCGACGGAGCCATGTAAGTATGTTACTTGTAAATACATATTTTAATTATAAAAATATAGATTTACATTGAAGTACACTTTTGGGAATATATATTTCTGAATTCGCTTGAGGAAAGGAAGACGAAGAAGAACGAAAGAGAAAGGCCGTTAACACGTGTT
Source organism: Oasisia sp. SBJ-2009 (assembly GCA_964017155.1). Lineage (NCBI taxonomy): Eukaryota > Metazoa > Annelida > Polychaeta > Sabellida > Siboglinidae > Oasisia > Oasisia sp. SBJ-2009. The sequence goes on from OZ024857.1 coordinate 16,560,723, forward strand.
TATGTAGCAATTGTTGTGTGTAACGAAATTGGCAGACGACCCTCGTGTACTAGGCAGCAGTAACGAGGAAAAACGGGAACAATTGGGAAATCTGGTAAAACGTTAGTATGTTTAATTATGATATTACATGAGGTAGCACCAGTAGCATTCAGCAGCCTACATTGCTGTTTATTATCGATTAATGTGAAGGCGAAAGTGGTGCTCCGTAGCTTACGATTTCCATAAGGACCACGTTAGTGAAACGCATTTTGAAAGTTATCTTACATTGTTATGTCCAATTCTGTTTATGGATGTGTTTTTATTAAGTGCACTTTACCTTAGTGAAACTTATTTGGTGGGAAAGGGTATTGGACCTATCCCCTTGCCGTGGTTTCGGGGTGTGACTTATATGCATTATAGGAAAGGTTTACGAGGTACGGAATCAGAAACTACGCACCGCGAGTGACGTCTGACGGGTAATCGACAGGCGCCCTGTGCTGGCTCTCGTCCGCACACAGACCACAACATTCTCTCGTTGGCTGCCTTCTATTCTATCATAGTGTATCCGCCTTTCTAAGGTGACATACCTGTCGTCACAAAATGAGCATTTGTACGAACCATACCTATTATGTCCTCTCTACACGACTGAAAACAAGACTCCGTGAACTTGAGCGTGTGTCCTGGACGATTGTGACGTAATTCATTTGTAATCACAAAATTTGATTACACTGACGGCGATGTCTTCTTATCCAAGCGCCGTCTCGGTGATACTGTTGATATGTGCACTAGGAAGCGGAGTAGAGAACAAGGCTACTTCGTCGTGACGTGCAATGTGACGTCATCTTCCCGCGCACCACTCATTGGTTGGTTGGGACGTGTTGCGTATGTACGTGCGTGTGAGTATGACGATACGCGATAGACCATCCAAAGGGAACCTCCATGATCGCTAGGGGGCTCTGAGATACGCAACTTGTGGCTTGTGATGTAATCGCGCTCTGTACAAGCGCTGTTTTTTCCAGTTCATTTTTGAATTCTTTTTTACCGCAACTGTTATTCATTAAGGCATATCTACAACGTGGGTTAGCAAATGCTGGATATTATTAATGAATGCGATGTAACGACGTTACGGGATGCTGGCGGTTGACAGCATGAGGTCCGAGTTGCCTAATGGCGCCACCTGAATTATTAGTTACGCAGGCTCCTCATTCAATACTGTACACGATGGTGTAGGGCATACAAACGTTTACAAAATGCAAACCATACTAACTTATAAACTAACTTTAGCTTTTATCGGATGACAAAACACGCAGGACAATACCATGATCTCAATGGTATGATTTATTATAAAGAGCTACATACTAGAAACATAAATCAAAAGTAAACGCAATGTCAGCCTGTAATTGAGTGCTAACTTCAAACGTCCTGGACACATTTTATAGAAGCAATATGCTTTCTACCTAGTAAATATTACTTGTCATTGTTCGCAGCATAACAAATACAGCACAGGAAGCGGTGTACTTCTGGCACGGACGTCACAGTAACACGTCACGTGTGAGCGCTCATGCAGACGGCGGGTGGCGCACTTCCGGTCGAAGTTTACATGTCGACAGGATCCATGTGTTATGGTAATCCCTTCAAGCTTCAGCAACGGAAGAATCTTCGGCGTGTTACGTGTGTAGTGATGACGTCATTCATTCAATACGTCTTTGTGATTGACATGACGTAGACGGTCACGATGGTCAGCCAGACAGTCACGACTGACTCCCAGATCAACGTGACAGTGCCCGGTAGACCTGTAACACACGTATATTATAGGCCAGAACAACATCGGGCTGTGTTCAAACTACGGCGAAAATACTATACCTATTACCTACTTAGATAGATAGATATATTGACTGACTGACTGACTGACTGACTGACTGACTGACTGACTGACTGACTGACTGACTGACTGACTGACTGACTGACTGACTGACTGACTGACTGACTGACTGACTGACTGACTGACTGACTGACTGACTGACTGACTGACTGACTGACTGACTGACTGACTGATTGATTGTCATAATTTCAATTTTGTCTTTTCTCTAATCTTTCTGACCTGCAGGATTTCAAAGAAACAGTAACCAAGTCTTCAATCAGTGAGCACATAAACCACGACATCAATTGTTGTAGGCCGGGCAATTGAACCTCTGACAAACTGAAACACCACGTGGTCACTCCTACGACACTGAACAACATCTTTGTAGCTGTAGCTTAAGATCTGCAAACTAGTACTCTGTAAAATGTTTCGCTCGTTGATTACAAGTATATACCGTTAGGGCAGTCGTCCGGTTGAAGTCCGTTTTCGCCAGTTTGTCCAGTTGGCCCAGTCGTCCCATCCGGGCCCGTTGCTCCCTATATTTGACGTGCCAATTATAGTAATACAGCCAATACGTGAACACATCCGGACCTGTTGCTCCCTATATACGACGTGTCAATTAGAGTAATACAGCCAATACGTGAGCACGTCCGGACCCGTTGCTCCCTATATATGACGTGTCAATTAGAGTAATACAGCCAATACGTGAGCACGTCCGGACCCGTTGCTCCCTATATATGACGTATCAATTAGAGTAACACAGCCAATACGTGAGCATGTCCGGTCCCGTTGCTTCCTATATATGACGTGTCAATTAGAGTAATACAGCCAATACGTGAGCACGTCCGGACCTGTTGCTCCCTATATATGACGTGTCAATTAGAGTAATACAGCCAATACGTGAGCACGTCCGGACCCGTTGCTCCCTATATATGACGTATCAATTAGAGTAACACAGCCAATACGTGAGCATGTCCGGTCCCGTTGCTTCCTATATATGACGTGTCAATTAGAGTAATACAGCCAACACGTGAGCACGTCCGGACCTGTTGCTCCCTATATATGACGTGTCAATTAGAGTAATACAGCCAACACGTGAGCACGTCCGGACCTGTTGCTCCCTATATATGACGTGTCAATTAGAGTAATACAGCCAATACGTGAGCAGGTTGAGATGTTTTAGTTGACTATCTCAACAAACGAGCTATTTTAGTTGATTATCTAAATAAATCGAACCAGTGTACAATTACAAGAATTTGTTGTCATTCGACCAAATGCATTTCTAATGACACATAGAACACTTCCACGTCATCGGTAAAAATAATGCAAATGTATAAACATGGTACACTGTATGATCAATTATAAACAGTTGGACGAGGAGACTCTGATAGCCGCTGTCGACGAGCCACCTCGCAACGAGAGCGGTCTGACAGAGACAGGAATGTACGGAATGTGAAATAATGTATATATATATATATATATATATATATAACGTATCTTACCTTAGCGCCAGTATACCCGGGTAGCGAGAATCCAGCAGGTCCCGTGGGTCCTATTTCGCCCTAATAGAATATAATCCCACATGGATATGGATATAGGAACTACAATTGCAACGTGGCTTATCTTAGCATTGTGAGTATAGAGTAACATAGGATTTAATATTAATAACGTTCTACATTGGCATAGTTACTAACCCATGGATGGATGCACTAAAGGGTTAAATGATGATAATTATTATGTTATCTGGTTTTACTAAATGCAACGAAACATGGATTCGTCTGCAACAAGGTACAAAGTGTCAATACCATTCCACACTTCTTCAACGACGGAAAGAAGTATTTTTGATAGCTCATCGTTTAATATCAACCTTTCAAACAGTTGCCGTCATACGTTGGTCTAGTGCAACAGGAGGTAAATATACGTGTTTATTGTCGTATTAGAAAACCATACTCACGTTGATTATTGGACCAGTCGGGCCTTTCACACCCATTGGACCCTGAAAATGACAAGAACCAAATATATGCGACGATGTTGTTATTACACAGGCAACGTGTGATTGCAATTTATAAAATTAACCTTACCAAAATATATCAACGTAATGTGTACACAGGCATGCACGCAAATACACGCATGCACGCCAGAGAGAGAGAGAGAAAGAGAGAAGGGACAATAATACAGAGAGGGGTGAGAGACGATAAACAGAGAGAGAGGGGGGGGAGAGGGAGAGAGAAGGGACAATGAGAAAGAGAGTGGTGAGAGACGATAGACAGAGAGAGAGAGGGGAGGGAGGGAGGGAGGGAGGGAGGGAGGGAGGGAGGGAGGGACGGAGGGACGGAGGGACGGAGGGAGGGAGGGAGGGAGGGAGGGAGGGAGGGAGGGAGGGAGGGAGGGAGGGAGGGAGGCAGAATACTAAACGTCACATTTTGCTAGAGTTTTGTGTGACAGTGATACACATTATATAGTTGGTGTATAAAGTACTGCATTGCAACATAACATTATAGTGGTTGATTATTGTATAGGAGTCAGATCGTCCAGTTATATATATATATATATAATATATATATATACATATGTCTGTGGTGTGTGTGTGTGTGTGTGTGTGTGTGTGTGTGTGCGCGCGCGTGGGTGTATGTGTGCGTGCGTGCGTGTGTGTGTGCGCGTGTGTGTGCGTGTGTGTGTGTGTGACTGTGTGCGTGCGTGCGTGCGTGCGTGCGTGCGTGCGTGCGTGCGTGTGATATTGGTCCGTCGTCGTCCTATTGGACCGGTACTTACCGTCGGTCCTGTTTGTGTACGGACTAGTGCCGTCCTATTGGACCGGTACTTACCGTCGGTCCTGTTTGTGTACGGACTAGTGCCGTCCTATTGGACCGGTACTTACCGTCGGTCCTGTTTGTGTACGGACTAGTGCCGTCCTATTGGACCGGTACTTACCGTCGGTCCTGTTCGTGTACGGACTAGTGCCGTCCTATTGGACCGGTACTTACCGTCGGTCCTGTTTGTGTACGGACTAGTGCCGTCCTATTGGACCGGTACTTACCGTCGGTCCTGTTCGTCCTGTGTCTCCGTAGCGTCCTGTCGGTCCCTAGGATAAACAAATGTAAACACAATAGTAAATAACATATCGTCATAGACGTTATTGTTGTTGAACTACTAGTGCTATATAATTGTGTCATATCGACTGTCATTTACCGCGATAGCATTCTATATCACAATGTCGAATCTGTGACTAACGTTGCTACGGTCGACAAGTGTTTTGAACTAGGTCTATAAATAAATTACACATTGAAAATTAAACAGACATGTGAATGCGTTGCTTTGAGTGCCAATGATGGACCTACTGATCTGTTTGCCAACTATTCATACTCGCAATTGTCCAATGTATTATCGGCGATAATCTGTATTAATACAATATTATTGTTTGTTTGTTTTTATGTTTGTACTGCAAAATCTCCGTCACGTTTGCACGATTCGGGCTGAAATTTGGCATGGATTTATACGTTTTAAGAATTCGTCCTGGAGGATGGAGAACTTGGAGGTCTCAATACTAGCAATACTTTACTTCCGTATCAATAATATGGTATTGGGAGATCGACAATCTTGTCTGAGTTCAGTGCATCGTTACATCGCCACTTATACGTCCTGGTGAACTCTCCACTTACACTGTGTTACACCTACTCAACCAAATACAAGAACCATCACCAACGCTACTATTACACAGTAAACATACGTTTTACTATTAAACATGTTATACCTCTCCCACAGCGTATCCGCAACGATCCTCAAATAGATCCTTCTTTATAAAATATAGTTGCTCGTAAAACATGATTTGCACACCGACAAATCCGGGGACAATGCACGCTGCACGTGCGCTTACAGACAAATTACACATAAGCGTATGGCATTGTTCATAAGAGATGCAAAATGTATTATCCCTTGGGTAAAATGATGAAGGGGTCATCTCAGAACGGCTGACATGATCCGTAACAAATAAAAACATGCTACAATGCTCTGAGTATATAATGAACGCACAGTGTAATGATTACACTTCTTAGTGAAACAGCAGTGCCTGAGAGCGAGGGTGATGTAGTTGTTACCTCATCTGCCTGCCACGCCGGCGGCACGGGTTCGATCCCCGGTACCGGAAGTTGTGATATAAAAATCTGGCTCTCAACATTGGGACCCTCGAGAATCGGAGAATCACGTTAATGTCGGTCCCGTCTCAATTTTGGACGTAAAAGAACCACTGAGGACGACAAGCACCCTGGCAGTGACCATTCTCAGTGTCGCCTGCGTCAGCCCAAGATTGGGCTGTTTGGAGTAAATAACCTGAGACCTGTCAACTCGGCCAGCAGTGGCTCATACAAGGAGTGGCTTACCGTGTCGCCGCGTGGCCCTGTGTCTCCTCTATCGCCCGTCGGTCCCGTGTAACCCATTCCCAAGGTACCCCAATCATGCGTGCCACCAGGTCCAGTTTGCCCGAGCAAGCCTGGAGAAAACATAATGTAAAACGCATCAGTTTACTTTGTATCAATCAATCAATCAATCAATCAATCAATCAATCAATCAAGCAATCAAGCAATCAATCAATCAACAAGTCAATCAATCAACAAGTCAATCAAGAGGTTAATCAATCAATCAATCCATCAACAAATCAATCAATCAATTGATCAATCAATAAAATAATCAATCAACCAGCCAATCAATCAGTTAATCAAGCACAGTTATTTTGACACCACTTATCCACTGATCTAAAAATAACACACACTCGCACGCGCATGACACACGCACACGCAATGTCACACTCACGCGCGCGCATACAAGCACACACGAATGCACGCACGGACATATAGACACACATACACAAATACACACACAAACACATACATACACACACATACATATACATACACGCGCGCGCGCACGCACGCACGCACGCACGCGCCGCCACACGCACACACGCATACACACACACACACACACACACACACACACGCACACACACACACACACACACACACACACACACACACACAATCTTGCACCGCACCGGACATAAAAGGCCATTTATCTAGTCTAGACAGATGAGTAAATTTGTCAGGAAAGTTGGTAATGTTATTTAAGTTTCAGTTCGATATTATTATTTTGAGTTGCTTTGGCATGACAGAACCTTACCTTGTAAAGTGGCGAAAAACAAGACGATGCAAAATGTCTTCGCCATCATTGGAGCGGATCTGCAATATCCAGAATTTGCATTAACATTACGATATTGTGTGGTAGGTAAATTAAAATACTTTAAAAACATTCCCCATGGAAGCAAACATAATAACATGCTTAACATTACTGCACGACTGTATCACTGGGATTTTGCGTTAAGAGACATTAATTTTATAATTTGTTTATACTAAACGAAATATACACTCAACAAACACAATCGTATCGGGTGTATCGGCTATATTCGCTAGATGGCGACACCTGGTATTCGATCTGCAAGACGCACTACGCCGTACCCTAATGCCGCATTCTTGAGCTTGGACACGTGTGGTTTTGATTCTAGTTGTTTCCAGCACTCGGCAGGGAGCTATTAAATGACTAGCTTGTGTATAGTATGGTCTCATGAGGTATCATTGAACTAGTCATTCTTTTTCAGAATATTTACGCCAAGCCGACCTTTCTATGTTGGCACAGAATGTGTCACTGCCAGGGTTTTTGCCGTGCTCTGTAGCTGAGGCGGGACCATAGAGGGCGTGACCGACATTAACGTGATTCTGCGATTCACAAAGGATACATTGTCCCCAACGTTGAGAGCCAGGTTTTAATACCAAATGTACCATGCCCGCTCTGACCGCGTATTTGAACCCGGACTGTCCATTACGTGGATGAGCACAGAACGTGGGACCAGGTACCGTGGTAACTCTCTTTCGAAAACTACATACCCATGTACGTACACACTCACAATGTGTATGATGGTCCACGGGGTTGTCGCTCGCTGATCGATAGACTCGCTTTTACCAAAGCTGGAGTTGGTTAGATTCTACCTCAGTCATTCGGTTTCAGCTCGTGTGACCGTCACAAATGTCCAATGCACTTACCTGACCCGGTATTCGACACGTCCGTTACTGCCACCAAAACTGCTGCCGTGAACACAGCGGCCCAATCGCTGACCCAGATTTTGAGCGTAGCGCCTCGCTGTCAGCGATCGACGTATCGAGACCTCGACACACAAACACCGTGTTGTCGTTACGGTTCAAGTGGGGCTCGGCGTAAGATTGATTGTTCGGCGCCCCGGGCAGCACTGTTATATTTTTATAGTACATGATTCACCGCGCAGTCTCGAGGCAGGTACCGTAAACAGAACGGCGTCGCAGGGACACTGTTGAATGACCACCGCACGGGTCCTCGCGACTACAGGCGCCTTGCCAGGGGAGTGGTGAGGTAGGTCGTTATTTTAGATCGAGGAATGTCACCGGGGCGGTTGAATCATACTGTTGTTTTTGGGAACGTCGTGTTTGTCATCAGAGATGTCACATTTAATTTAATATGCTAAACGTGTTGTGTAAATGCAGTCGGCGTGTATAGCTTTAAACGAGTAACCGGTCCGTGCGCCGGGGAACCGGTGTACGGTGTGTGTTACTGGACTGTGGCGGATTTGTCTGCCAGCCACGTGCACGTTAACTCACAACTGATTTTAGTCATAATACACATATACACCCAGTTGATATGTTATTATGACTTAACATAATAAAATACAGACAAACATGTTTCGAAAGTATAACTGACAACACGTTTGATTTTGCTCCTTATTTTTTTAACCCGTCCCCCACCCGTCCAGTGATATATTTTACCCACCCAAAGAGGGTTTTACACGTCCAAATGCCGGATGAACGGGTTCGATACATAAAGCCATGACCATACGGCGTATCTGCCTAGCTTGTCGTCTTGGAAAATCATAGTATAATCGAGATACTACACAAACAATTATTAAATGACAGTAAACTTAGCAAAGGTAGGGGGTATTACCTCAGGGGGTATTACCTCCACCGGCCTCATGTGCGGGGGTATTACCCCACCATATAGCTACGTTTATTGTCATTTAATAATTGTTTGGGTAGTACCTCGATGAGACTATGACGTATCAACGCATGAGCTTGTCTCGTCTATTTACTCATGGATTATTGTATTTCACGTTGATACAATTATTAAATGACCTTTACCAACTACATTCACTCCTGTTTAATTTCCTTAGCAAACGAGCTCAGGGTTCTGCCACAGGGTATGAGTAATATGAAATTATATCGACCTACATGTAGGACCTAGGCTTGGAATATAAAGTAAACAAAATTCCTTGAAACAAGTGAAAAACAGCGTAGTCGCGACACCGAGTGTCGTATTGTCCTCTATTGGCACCTGTTATGAATCGGGCATTGACAAATCACGTACAAAGATAGTAGCTGCAGGCAACAACGCCACCTAGCTCAGTACCATGAATCATCGCTGACCTGGCTAAACAGGTCGCGTAGTCGTACGTTAACGTGGGTTGTAGTTTCGAGAAGGTAGCATTCTTTCAAGGTGCGACTGTAAATCTTGTTAGTGGGCCACGCTCGAACGGACTGAGCGGTATCGAAGGTAGGGGTCGAAGTGTTTGTACGTGTTGAGTTCTGCTGCGATGCCATGGCGTGTTTGCATCGAGAACACGAAAAGATGGTATATTCAAATACTTCTGGTAGACACTTGTCGATATAATGCTGCCTCTCTCTGTAGACAATCGTCCGTATAATGCTGCCTCTGTCTCTAGACAATCGTCGGTATAATGCTGTCTCTCTCTCTGTAGACACTCGTCGGTATAATGCCACCTCTCTCTGTAGACACCCGTCGGTATAATGCTGTCTCTCTCTCTGTAGACACTCGTCGGTATAATGCTGCCTCTCTCTGTAGACACTCGTCGGTATAATGCTGTCTCTCTCTGTAGACACCCGTCGGTATAATGCTGTCTCTCTCTGTAGACACTCGTCGGTATAATGCTGTCTCTCTCTGTAGACACCCGTCGGTATAATGTTGTCTCTCTCTGTAGACACTCGTCGGTATAATGCTGTCTCTCTCTGTAGACACCCGTCGGTATAATGCTGTCTCTCTCTGTAGACACTCGTCGGTATAATGCTGTCTCTCTCTGTAGACACTCGTCGGTATAATGCTGCCTCTCTCTGTAGACACTCGTCGGTATAATGCTGTCTCTCTCTGTAGACACTCGTCGGTATAATGCTGTCTCTCTCTGTAGACACTCGTCGGTATAATGCTGCCTCTCTCTGTAGACACCCGTCGGTATAATGCTGTCTCTCTCTCTGTAGACACTCGTCGGTATAATGCCACCTCTCTCTGTAGACACTCGTTGGTATAATGCTGCCTCTCTCTCTGTAGACACTCGTCGGTATAATGCTGCCTCTCTCTGTAGACACTCGTCGGTATAATGCTGCCTCTCTCTGTAGACACTCGTCGGTATAATGCTGTCTCTCTCTGTAGACACCCGTCGGTATAATGCTGCCTCTCTCTGTAGACACTCGTCGGTATAATGCTGCCTCTCTCTGTAGACACTCGTCGGTATAATGCTGCCTCTCTCTGTAGACACTCGTCGGTATAATGCTGCCTCTCTCTGTAGACACTCGTCGGTATAATGCTGCCTCTCTCTGTAGACACTCGTCGGTATAATGCTGCCTCTCTCTGTAGACACTCGTCGGTATAATGCTGCCTCTCTCTGTAGACACTCGTCGGTATAATGCTGTCTCTCTCTCTGTAGACACTCGTCGGTATAATGCTGTCTCTCTCTCTGTAGACACTCGTCGGTATAATGCTGTCTCTCTCTCTGTAGACACTCGTCGGTATAATGCTGTCTCTCTCTGTAGACACTCGTTGGTATAATGCTGCCTCTCTCTCTGTAGACACTCGTCGGTATAATGCTGTCTCTCTCTCTGTAGACAATCGTCGGTATAATGCTGCCTCTCTCTCTGTAGACACTCGTCGGTATAATGCTGCCTCTCTCTGTAGACACTCGTCGGTATAATGCTGCCTCTCTCTCTGTAGACACTCGTCGGTATAATGCTGCCTCTCTCTGTAGACACTCGTCGGTATAATGCTGCCTCTCTCTGTAGACAATCGTCGGTATAATGCTGCCTCTCTCTCTGTAGACACTCGTCGGTATAATGCTGTCTCTCTCTCTGTAGACACCCGTCGGTATAATGCTGTCTCTCTCTCTGTAGACACTCGTCGGTATAATGCTGCCTCTCTCTCTGTAGACACTCGTCGGTATAATGCTGTCTCTCTCTCTGTAGACACTCGTCGGTATAATGCTGCCTCTCTCTCTGTAGACACTCGTCGGTATAATGCCACCTCTCTCTGTAGACACTCGTCGGTATAATGCTGCCTCTCTCTGTAGACACCCGTCGGTATAATGCTGTCTCTCTCTGTAGACACTCGTCGGTATAATGCTGCCTCTCTCTCTGTAGACACTCGTCGGTATAATGCTGTCTCTCTCTCTGTAGACACTCGTCGGTATAATGCTGTCTCTCTCTCTGTAGACACTCGTCGGTATAATGCTGTCTCTCTCTCTGTAGACACTCGTCGGTATAATGCTGTCTCTCTCTCTGTAGACACTCGTCGGTATAATGCTGTCTCTCTCTCTGTAGACACTCGTCGGTATAATGCTGTCTCTCTCTCTGTAGACACTCGTCGGTATAATGCTGCCTCTCTCTCTGTAGACACTCGTCGGTATAATGCTGTCTCTCTCTCTGTAGACACTCGTCGGTATAATGCTGTCTCTCTCTCTGTAGACACTCGTCGGTATAATGCTGTCTCTCTCTCTGTAGACAATCGTCGGTATAATGCTGCCTCTCTCTCTGTAGACACTCGTCGGTATAATGCTGCCTCTCTCTGTAGACACTCGTCGGTATAATGCTGCCTCTCTCTCTGTAGACACTCGTCGGTATAATGCTGCCTCTCTCTGTAGACACTCGTCGGTATAATGCTGCCTCTCTCTGTAGACAATCGTCGGTATAATGCTGCCTCTCTCTCTCTGTAGACACTCGTTGGTATAATGCTGCCTCTCTCTGTAGACACTCGTCGGTATAATGCTGCCTCTCTCTCTGTAGACACTCGTTGGTATAATGCTGCCTCTCTCTCTGTAGACACTCGTCGGTATAATGCTGCCTCTCTCTGTAGACACTCGTCGGTATAATGCTGTCTCTCTCTCTGTAGACACTCGTCGGTATAATGCTGTCTCTCTCTCTGTAGACACTCGTCGGTATAATGCTGCCTCTCTCTGTAGACACTCGTCGGTATAATGCTGTCTCTCTCTCTGTAGACACTCGTCGGTATAATGCTGTCTCTCTCTCTGTAGACACTCGTCGGTATAATGCCACCTCTCTCTGTAGACACTCGTCGGTATAATGCTGCCTCTCTCTGTAGACACCCGTCGGTATAATGCTGTCTCTCTCTCTGTAGACACTCGTCGGTATAATGCCACCTCTCTCTGTAGACACTCGTCGGTATAATGCTGCCTCTCTCTGTAGACACTCGTCGGTATAATGCTGTCTCTCTCTCTGTAGACACTCGTCGGTATAATGCTGCCTCTCTCTGTAGACACTCGTCGGTATAATGCTGTCTCTCTCTCTGTAGACACTCGTCGGTATAATGCCACCTCTCTCTGTAGACACTCGTCGGTATAATGCTGCCTCTCTCTGTAGACACCCGTCGGTATAATGCTGTCTCTCTCTGTAGACACTCGTCGGTATAATGCCACCTCTCTCTGTAGACACTCGTCGGTATAATGCTGCCTCTCTCTGTAGACACCCGTCGGTATAATGCTGTCTCTCTCTCTGTAGACACTCGTCGGTATAATGCCACCTCTCTCTGTAGACACTCGTCGGTATAATGCTGCCTCTCTCTGTAGACACTCGTCGGTATAATGCTGTCTCTCTCTCTGTAGACACTCGTCGGTATAATGCCACCTCTCTCTGTAGACACTCGTCGGTATAATGCTGCCTCTCTCTGTAGACACCCGTCGGTATAATGCTGTCTCTCTCTGTAGACACTCGTCGGTATAATGCCACCTCTCTCTGTAGACACTCGTCGGTATAATGCTGCCTCTCTCTGTAGACACCCGTCGGTATAATGCTGTCTCTCTCTCTGTAGACACTCGTCGGTATAATGCCACCTCTCTCTGTAGACACTCGTCGGTATAATGCTGCCTCTCTCTGTAGACACTCGTCGGTATAATGCTGTCTCTCTCTCTGTAGACACTCGTCGGTATAATGCTGCCTCTCTCTGTAGACACTCGTCGGTATAATGCTGCCTCTCTCTGTAGACACTCGTCGGTATAATGCTGCCTCTCTCTGTAGACACTCGTCGGTATAATGCTGCCTCTCTCTGTAGACACTCGTCGGTATAATGCTGCCTCTCTCTGTAGACACCCGTCGGTATAATGCTGCCTCTCTCTGTAGACACCCGTCGGTATAATGCTGCCTCTCTCTGTAGACACTCGTCGGTATAATGCTGCCTCTCTCTGTAGACACCCGTCGGTATAATGCCACCTCTCTCTGTAGACACTCGTCGGTATAATGCTGCCTCTCTCCGTTGTGTATCGTGTTCGTTCATAGTGTTCTTGTACTTCGTATCGCATACCTGTCTCGGTCGTCCTTAAGTATGTCTACGAAGTGAATTCATGGTGCAATAATTTGTACAAACATCAAGTTTTAAACCAGTTTCATGGGTTGATCAAGTGCGGACGTCGACAAAATGTTGTTTGTTTCTGGATCAGATGTGTCTACATCGAACATAACACGCACGCAAACGTAATTAAACTGTGTCTACACTGTCTATACGCTTCATCGAAGGAGCAATTCAATGTGAAGTTGGAGAGTGTGAGATTATACGAAATCACCGTTTGTCGAGTCGAATTTAAACTTCTTGTATTTACTTACAAAGCTGTGCATGGCGATGCCCCGAAATACCTATCAGACCTTGTGTGTCCGTACAAACCTGCGAGAGCATTGCGTTCTGCGAACAATAACTTAGTAACGGTTGTGCGGACACGCGTGAAAGCTGCAGCTAACTCATTTGTGGTCGCGGCAGCGACCTTATGGAACGCTCTACCTAACAATATTAAGACGTCTGCCTGTTTAGCCACCTTCAAAGCACGCCTAAAGACACATTTCTTCTGACTGTTCACGCGGCTTAGTTTAATGTTTGTGTACAGTTAACCTATTTATATATTTATTATACATATATATATTTATTCAGCTTAAATAATTCGTGTTATTATATTTATATTAATTTTTTTTTATATATTTGTTTATATATGTCACTAGTATATTTATGTGTTTTTCTTCTGGTGTGTATTTGTATGTTAGGATTTTAATGTATGTAAAGCGCCACGAACAATTTGAAATTGGATGTGGCTCTATATTAAATAAAATATATTATTATAATTACGAAATCACCGTTTGTAGTACGTAGGTAGCTCGTTTCAGACACGTTCTGCCCTATCAGTTTATGTCTGTCTGTTTTAGTTACTGTGATGGAGACGGCTCTCTTGGTGGCACTGATGGTTGTCACTTTACAAGGTGAGAATAGTTCAGACGTTATAGACAACTGTACGTGATAAACGCATTCCTAAAGTAAACATCTATCGTATTGTTAACACAAAGCAAGTTTAATCTTGTGCGTAAAACGGTCAACATTGTTTTTAAAACATGACCTACTGTCGTTCTTGTGTGTTCGAGTTGCTGTTCCAATTCGTAATAACAATAATTACTATTATTATGTGTTAAATATAGATTCGCGCCTAGCCTCCTACTGAATCATGTAATAGTTATTATACATAACAAATTAGACACCCGAAAACATAGATGTCGAAGTTATCATTGGTTTGAATATGCATTACTGAAATAATCACCAGGTTAGTTATAACCATTGCACAATCAGCAGTAATCGCCACAGTAGATTTTATATTGTAGATTTCGTGTGCCTTCATACAAATGTTTGACAGTATAATTTATCCTAATATAACTGCATGGCCTCTACTACATCTAACAATCTTAAACAATGCAATAACGCCATGTCAACTGAATACAGGTGACACTTATGTGTACTTGTCCGTGTACTGTTTGACCACGGACTTTGTTTGTCCGTGTAGTGTTTTGACCATGGACCTTGTGTGTACGTGTAGTGTTTGACCACGGACCTTGTCTGTACGTGTAGTGTTTGACCACGGACCTTGTTTGTACGTGTAGTGTTTGACCAGGTACCTTGTCTGTACGTGTAGTGTTTGACCACGGACCTTATCTGTACGTGTAGTGTTTGATCACGGACCTTGTTTGTACGTGTAGTGTTTGACCAGGTACCTTGTCTGTACGTGTAGTGTTTGACCACGGAACTTGTCTCTACGTGTAGTGTTTGACCACGGACCTTGTCTGTACGTGTAGTGTTTGACCACGGACCTTGTCTGTACGTGTAGTGTTTGACCACGGACCTTGTCTGTACGTGTAGTGTTTGACCACGGACCTTGTCTGTACGTGTAGTGTTTGACCACGGACCTTGTCTGTACGTGTAGTGTTTGACCACGGACCTTGTCTGTACGTGTAGTGTTTGACCACGGACCTGCGGCGGCACGTGGAGCGATCACACAAGGGGCAACAGGAGAGAAGGGACGCAAAGGTCCGCGTGGTTTCAAAGGGGAGCGGGGATTTTCCGTGGGGACGTATCAATTCCCCGGCCCAGCTGGAGCGAGAGGACCACAGGTAAAGACACGTTTAATCCATGGCGCAATTCGCTCGACAATATTATCAGAGCCGTGCAAAAACTATCGCTTTTAGTAGAAACATTGCAAAAAGCACTACGATTATGATAAAACAGTATCCGACAGTCTCTGTTAGTGGGGTCACTGTCAGACGGCGACGGCGGCGTCGACGGCGACGGCGACGGCGACGGCGACGGCGACGGCGACGGCGACGGCGACGGCGACGGCGACGGCGACGGCGACGGCGACGGCGACGGCGACGGCGACGGCGACGGCGACGGCGACGGCGACGGCGACGGCGACGGCGACGGCGACGGCGACGGCGACGGCGACGGCGACGGCGACGGCGACGGCGACGGCGACGGCGACGGCGACGGCGACGGCGACGGCGACGGCGACGGCGACGACGACGACGGCGATGAAGACAACAGCCACGAACATATTTACTTGACTCTGAAGGTCCCACATCGTTCAAAGCAAGATGAAGTCGATGCTCCCCACTTGGATCGGTCAACGGTCAGCATCGTGACGTCACTCCAACTACTGATGTCAACAATAGAAACAATTCTAACTATCTTATTCATTACAATCCTGTTAATGATGTTGACGACGGCACCTGTATTCAACTCCATCCCTCTTGATGTGTTTCAGGGATCGACCGGCCCTACAGGAGCTACAGGTCCGACGGTAGGTCGCTGACTCCCTACATCATATACCAGTCATTTAGCTTTACCAAATACCCAGGCAGATGTTGTAACACATGACGTAAGTTTTGTGTTTAGTCAATTGGTAAATTACGCATCATGTTAGAGATTTATGTGGGGTTTTCTTAATGTGTCTGAAAGAAAAGGTGGGGGGAAATCTTGTTTGCATCGTAGTCGGTGAACCAGTACTTAGACACCTAGGCGCACACGAATGGGGCGAATTTCACGCACCATCACATTTCAACAACGTGTGTATTCGTTCGTAAGCCCATGCTATCAGAAGAATTCCACGAGAGCATAAATGTGTGCAGATTCGAATATCTACAGTGTTCTGAAGCTTTAGAATGATGATGATTGGGGACATACAGACATAATAGAGACGGAAGTGTGGAGTCAGTTATCAACACAAAGGCAAATGTATCAACACGAGGAGAAAAAAAACATGGATGATCAGTATCGCGGTGAGCCTCATTGGAAACTGCCAGGATAACTAATGATGTCGTTCACGTGATGTCAGTTTGTTTCAGGGCGCCACTGGACAGAGTGGATTGCGGGGGCCGCCGGGTGGAGCACGCGGGGCCACTGTAAGTCTGACAGGGTGCCTGGTCGTCTCTGCTAGTAACGTGTTGTACTTACCCGCCTGTGTTAGTAACTAGTTGTACCTAGACGTCTCTGCTAGTAACTGGGTGTATCTAGATATCTCTGCTATAGTGACTAATTGTACCAAGACGTCTCTGCTAGTAACTGGTTGTATCTAGATGTCTCTGCTAGTAACTGGTTGTACTTAGACGTCTCTGCTAGTAACTGGATGTACTTAGACGTCTCTGCTAGTAACTGGTTGTATCTAGACGTCTGTGTTAGTAACTAGTTGTACCTAGACGTCTCAGCTAGTAACTAGTTTTACGTAGATGTCTCTGCTAGTAACTGGTTGTATCTAGACGTCTCTGCTAGTAACTCGTTGTACCTAGACGTCTCTGCTAGTAACTCGTTGATTCTAGATGTCTGTGTTAGTAACTGGTTGTACCTAGACGTCTCTGCTAGTTTCTGTCCGAGCTTTCCAGAGAGGTATGCGTGGGGTATGAATGAGCAAATGTATCAGGAGTTGAAGCAGTTCGAGCAGGGCAAAGAACAGCCTACTATATATGATGTACTATAATGGTGTATACTGTGTACTATGTACTATGTACGATGTACACCAAGTAATATGCTCTATATATTCCATATAGTATATACTATTAACTATATATATATATATATATATATATATATATATATATATATATATATATATATATATATATATATATATATATATATATATATATATATATATATATATATATAGTATATACACTATATACTGTATTAATCTTAAACATTGACGTTCGCCTGTTGTGTTCTCGACAGGGACCAACTGGTGAGGCGGGTCCGACAGGGGAGATGGGACCAACCGGGACCAAGGGACCAGACGGACAAGTCCCGTGTAAGTGTTTGAACTATGTCTATGATCTTGACTTACACCCGTAACACCAGTTAAGCCTTCGGAGTGTCTTAGTAATCTCTTTAACTGCTGCTATTTAAATCATGGTCCAAAGTGTCAAGTTGTAAATGTGTCCTTTGTTCTTCTACGTCTCCTCCCACGGTGTCACGTGGTTGTGCTCCTTCCTACGTGTCCGGTTACTTTGTCTTACTACACTTCACTCCACTCCACTCCACTCCACTCCACTCCACTCCACTCCACTCCACTCCACTCCACTCCACTCCACTCCACTCCACTCCACTCCACTCCACTCCACTCCACTCCACTCCACTCCACTCCAGTCCACTCCAGTCCACTCCAGTCCACTCCAGTCCACTCCACTCCAGTCCACTCCAGTCCACTCCAGTCCACTCCAGTCCACTCCACTCCAGTCCACTCCAGTCCACTCCAGTCCACTCCAGTCCACTCCAGTCCACTCCAGTCCACTCCAGTCCACTCCAGTCCACTCCAGTCCACTCCAGTCCACTCCAGTCCACTCCAGTCCACTCCAGTCCACTCCAGTCCACTCCAGTCCACTCCAGTCCACTCCAGTCCACTCCAGTCCACTCCAGTCCACTCCACTCCACTCCAGTCCACTCCACTCCAGTCCACTCCAGTCCACTCCAGTACACTCCACTCCAGTCCACTCCACTCCACTCCAGTCCACTCCACTCCACTCCACTCCACTCCACTCCACTCCACTCCACTCCACTCCACTCCACTCCACTCCACTCCACTCCACTCCACTCCACTCCACTCCACTCCACTCCACTCCACTCCACTCCACTCCACTCCACTCCACTCCACTCCACTCCACTCCACTTCACTTCAATTTACAACGCCCGTACTTCACCTACGTTCTTATGATTTGTATTTTATGATTGGATTCGTTCGACTCCCAAAAATATATATCTTGTGATGATGTAGTCTAGGTAATGAGTTACTAACCAAACGTGTATACGTAATTGAACAGACGTCGCAAAACCTAACCACCCGATTAGTGTGTTACATGTACACATGTATTTACTTCCACAGCTTGTGCTAGACACGCATTGTACAGGTGTAGATGTATTCATTATTAAAACATATTATAGACAAGAATGGTCACACCAGAACCTCACCGTTTCATGTTTTGTGAATGTCACATTGGCCAAATCAACACTTAACTGTCGTTCCTTTGCGCGGCCGTTCTGTGAATATTCTTATAACACAATTGACCCAGAGCAGCAGGGAACAGACAGGACGTGTTGTGATGTTGTTGTTCGCCATTTCCGTTGATTGCAGACACCAAGAAGTACGCAGTGGTGACGTCAGAAGTGATATGTCCAGCGTGTCTGTCCGTGCTCCTGGCGGCATTGACCACGTACGTCGTGATAGCCTACCGGGGGATGATGAACGACTTGGAGGCTCAGCGGAAGCAGAAGACGGGGCGTATTTAGACATTCGTCAAGAAGGGCTGACGCCACAACTTCGCGGTAGTCACGAGTCTATACGAGCGGTTCTTTCACAATACAATGACAGCTGTAAGTCAGCGACAGCAGCAGGCTATGACGAGGAGAGGCTTGTCGATGACGACACAACATCTGATATGGGACATTGACATTGTTATGGAGACCTGTATCACAGAGCCAGATGACACCATCGGGAAGGCGGTGTATACCACCGGCTCTTTACCTCTGGGTTGTGTCTCTATTTCTGTAATCGGTTTTCGTTTTGCTCCAAGGCAGCTGTTTAAAAATATGCGTCGTCATGTTAGTTCCATAATCACAATTTGGGTCGCAACCTCAAATGGTTAAACACCGCTGGTTGGCTTATCTCGCCAGGCTGCACATATGAAATTGGCTTAGGGGCACGTTAGGCTAACAGGAAGACCACATTAGAATAGTATTCGTTAGGCCAATGCACACGGGGCATGCGCGTAGCCGAGACGCATTCTAAAAACCTCTAGGGTGTGCGTCCAGCATCACATGTCTTTTTAATTAGGAAGCGTTCTCTGCGTTTTGTCATGTTGTTGTTATACCGGTATCGGTGGCAGTGACACTACCAGTGCTGTGACGTCACCCCCACATACTTGCGTGTCTGTTCGCAAACTACTACTGTACATTAAGTCATCTACTGCAGCTGCTGTGATTAAAAAAACAAGGTGACGTAGTAAATAAAGCGCCTGTTGTCACCAGACCACGTAACCGCTGTACAGAGGTTCCATTCTTTCGCAGTTCGAATTAATGCTACTGCATAAAATACTTGGGTGCGCAAAACTAAACGTCGACTTTGTTGATATTCGTTGTATGCTTACATTAGAATAGGGTTTCTAATAGTGTAGCGCACACTGGCAAATGTTAGTGTTCAATAAAAGTTTGATTTCGCAATGACGCGCAAGTCGTTGACATGATTGAAAACGTGGTGGGCGACGTGAAGGGCGACGTGGTGGGTGACGTTGTGGTTGACGTGATGGGTGACGTGATGGGCGACGTGATAGGCGACGTGGTGGGTGACGTGATGGGTGACGTGATGGGTGACGTGATGGGTGACGTGGTGGGTGATGTGATGGGTGACGTGGTGGGTGACGTGATGGGCGACGTGATGGGTGACATTGTGGGTGACGTGATGGGTGACATTGTGGGTGACGTGATGGGTGACATGATGGGTGACGTGGTGGGTGACGTGATGGGTGACGTGGTGGGTGACATTGTGGTTGACGTGATGGGTGACGTGATGGGTGACGTGATGGGTGACGTGGTGGGCGACGTGGTGGGTGACATTGTGGGTGACGTGATGGGTGACGTGGTGGGTGACGTGATGGGTGACGTGATGGGCGACGTGGTGGGCGACGTGGTGGGCGACGTGGTGGGTGACATTGTGGGTGACGTGATGGGTGACGTGATGGGTGACGTGGTGGGTGACGTGATGGGTGACGTGGTGGGCGACGTGGTGGGTGACGTGATGGGCGACGTGGTGGGTGACGTGGTGGGTGACGTGGTGGGTGACGTGGTGGGCGACGTGATGGGCGACGTGGTGGGCGACGTGATGGGCGACGTGGTGGGTGACGTTATGGGCGACGTGGTGGGTGACATGGTGGGTGACGTGGTGGGTGACGTGGTGGGCAACGTGATGGGCGACGTGGTGGGCGACGTGGTGGCAGGTCCATGAATTTGAAATAAGGTCACCGTATGATCATATCACTTGTGTCTGGTATGTCAAATTGTGATTTGATGCCATCAGAAATGCATTATATTTTGCTGGATAAACGTTAGTCCGATTTCGATTCACTCCACGAACACAAGTATCATCCTGCTTTACTCAACATGCTCAATCACGTCACAAAGTCTGCCGGGAGTCTGTATGAAATCATTGATCCCAAACATAGTATAATTTTTTGGCCGATTTCGCCCACAGCTTATGTTTCTAGCTGCATCGATTTCGTCGATTTTAACACATCCGCGGACACGCACATAACATACCGCACACATACACGCACGCACGCACGCACGCACGCACCCACGCACCCACGCACGCACGAATACACACACACACACACACACACACACACACACACACACACACACACACACACACACACACACACACGAGTGGATTGCCTACCGCTGCCATACATCGTTTCGTTAATGACATGTTTCTTTGTTGACACTGGTGGAGAGACGACGGAGTGGCCCGTTAATGTTACCTGTGGTGTGATTATAGTAGGCATGTGGCTCATCAATCTATTTATACCCGCAATATAAATCAACCGTCACCTGTGATGGGTGAAGAACACGACATGCTGGTTGGTAGAAAATAAATAAATACACACACACACACGTCCGTCCGTCCGTCCGTCCGTCCGTCCGTCCGTCCGTCCGTCCGTCCGTCCGTCCGTCCGTCCGTCCGTCCGTCCGTCCGTCCGTCCGTCCGTCCGTCCGTCCGTCCGTCCGTCCGTCCGTCCGTCCGTCCGTCCGTCCGTCCGTCCGTCCGTCCGTCCGTCCGTCCGTCCGTCCGTCCGTCCGTCCGTCCGTCCGTCCGTCCGTCCGTCCGTCCGTCCGTCCGTCCGTCCGTCCGTCCGTCCGTCCGTCCGTCCGTCCGTCCGTCCGTCCGTCCGTCCGTCCGTCCGTCCGTCCGTCCGTCCGTCCGTCCGTCCGTCCGTCCGTCCGTCCGTCCGTCCGTCCGTCCGCCCGCCCGCCCGCCCGCCGCCCGCCCGCCCGCCCGCCCGCCCGTCCGCCCGCCCGCCCGCCCGCCCGTCCGCCCGTCCGCCCGCCCGCCCGCCCGCCCGCCCGCCCGTCCGTCCGTCCGTCCGTCCGCCCGTCCGTCCGTCCGTCCGCCCGCCCGCCCGCCCGCCCGCCCGTCCGCCCGCCCGCCCGCCCGCCCGTCCGTCCGTCCGTCCGTCCGTCCGTCCGCCCGCCCGCCCGCCCGCCCGCCAGCCCGCCCGCCCGTCCGTCCGCCCGCCCGCCCGCCCGCCCGCCCGCCCGCACGTCCGCCCGCCCGCCCGCCCGCCCGTCCGTCCGCCCGC
The DNA here is from genome assembly GCA_964017155.1 of Oasisia sp. SBJ-2009. Taxonomy (NCBI): domain Eukaryota; kingdom Metazoa; phylum Annelida; class Polychaeta; order Sabellida; family Siboglinidae; genus Oasisia; species Oasisia sp. SBJ-2009. The sequence continues at coordinate 16,583,073 of OZ024857.1, forward strand.
CCGCCCGCCCGCCCGCCCGCCCGCCCGTCCGCCCGCCCGCCCGCCCGCCCGCCCGCACGTCCGTCCGCCCGCCCGCCCGCTCGCCCGCACGTCCGTCCGCCCGCCCGCCCGCCCGTCCGTCCGCCCGCTCGCCCGCCCGCCCGCCCGCCCGCCCGCCCGCCCGCTCCCCCGCCCGCTCGCCTGCCCGTCCGCCCGCCCGCTCGCCCGCCCGCCCGCCCGCCCGTCCGCCCGCCCGCCCGCCCGTCCGCCCGCCCGCCCGCCCGTCCGCCCGCCCGCCCGCCCGCCCGCCCGTTCGCTCGCTCGCTCGCTCGCTCGCTCACTCATTCTCTCTCTTTCTCTCACAAGAAAAGATGACTGTTAAAGAAGTCAACATTTATGTTTCATAAATGGCGCTAGTTACTTGCACAATCCAATGACACGTTCGTCTGGGAAAGAACTATTGGTCTAGTGTTTAAGTTGTACACACATCACTCGTCAACCAAACTAGGAGTGACTCTCACCGGTCATGCATGACAGGAATGTCGTACAACTTAATTCAGCTTGAAAATAACATGCGGTATCCCGCGGTATGTATTATGATGATCAATGTGACTTTTCTATAGCCGGGTATATATATATATCTACTATTTCGACAGATCTTTTGTGGGGTGTCGGTGTTTACAACAAAGTATCGACATAACAGATCTGTAGTGACCCAATAGCCCGGCGTCACCGATCTGTGCCGTGCCGTGCCAGTACGACCCATGCGTCACCCACCTCGTGGTGCCACAGCCACAACAAACACATCGACGACGCAGGTGTAGAGAGAGGAGCTCAGCGCAGGTGAGTGGACATTGACTGCTGGTGCCTGTTCGAGTTATCTTTCTCGTCTTCACAGTAACTCGTATACTCGTCACGTAATTAACACTGCAGTTGTCTCTTTGTTGAAATTGTGGTTTTCGGTTGACGATTTGCCAATATTCATATACAGATATAATTCACGCTACTTGAGGCGTAGAAGGACACGCATGACTGAACAGCCACTAGCGCGGCCGATTGAGCGACTGGTGGTGACCTCTAGTGGTAGACATTGGACTTACAAGTCTGTCGTGTGGCTTGCAGACTGCACAGATGGGCTGCACTTAGTAACGTCGGAAAACGACATATTTGTTAGCGATTACTTTTAGTCTTAATAGCCAATATTTACATTTAATATGACATCCAATTTATATATCCTATTATTTCGGTTATACATTATATATATTGTATATAGTTATTATTGAGATGCGTGCCAGCGTGCTTGCCTGCATGCTTGCTTGCGTAGCTGCGTGCCAGCCTGAGTGCGTGCGTGCGTGTGTGCGGGTCTATCGGTCTGTCTGTCTGTCTGTCTGTCTGTCTGTCTGTCGGTCGGTCGGTCTGTCGGTCGGTCGGTCGGTCGGTCGGTCGGTCGGTCGGTCGGTCGGTCGGTCGGTCGGTCGGTCGGTCGGTCGGTCGGTCGGTCGGTCGGTCGGTCGGTCGGTCGGTCGGTCGGTCGGTCGGTCGGTCGGTCGGTCGGTCGGTCGGTCGGTCGGTCGGTCGGTCGGTCGGTCGGTCGGTCGGTCGGTCGGTCGGTCGGTCGGTCGGTCGACTGGCTTATCCCCACTAATATACCGGCCCGGTACTTATCATAAACATCCTTTCGGTTATTGCATTGATTAAACCGCTAACTTTAAATATGTAAACCGGAGGTTGTTGCTTCAACTTAACGTGTAGCTTCGAGCAGATTTCCTCTAAATGTTTTCATTATTGACAACCGCAATTATTCGTTGACAATGCAGAATGACTAAGAAGTGCGACAGATGTCGTCACTCCCGCCTTAGAGCACTCAGTGGTTTTGCAGCAGACTCTGAGCCACCGACAACAAGATTCACGAGCAGGTCCCCCCGCCCCCAACCCGGTGCAAACTGGAGCACTGAGATCCAAACAGTAATGGTGTTGACGTGTGTCGTCAAAATGTAACGCTGTGTGACTAACATTAGTGAGTCATATCAGTCCTCTGTGTGTTGTTGTAAGCGGGTCAGTGATACACAACAGGTTACTCAGGTACTCGGGGTACTCAGCTTACTTTATCTGTACATTTTGTTGCAGCTGCTGCTACAGTCATGGAGAAGATTCTGTGTCTTGTCGTCTTAACAACCGCGCTCAAAGGTGAGTAGAGCCAGCGCTAAAGGTTTAGCAAAGTTGGACCCCACTATTTTATGGAATCTACAAGAACATGTAGTGAATGTTGTGTTTTCATGGTAGCAAAATCATAAAGCTCTTGGGGGGGTTTGATGGGGATTTTTTGACAGTTTATGAACTCTTCGACGATTTATTTGGATTATTAATCATTCGATTACATAACTACACTATAAATAGATAACTCTATTGTTATTACATCATATAACGACATAAGAGACTTTGTAAATATATAAAGTTCCAATGATCCAAAACAAATTGGACAGGATCGAAGCTACACACCCACCTACCCAGTACCCACCCCAACTCCTCATCCAAAAATAAACTAAAATGGAAAGGTTAACAAGTTGCAGCGATACGCTAACAGCTGTCTACGTCTTCCAGTGGCGCACTGGCTAAATCATTACGCGGTGAATTAAGACATGTCACAATTCTTTCTATTGACACAAATGGCTAAAACATATTCACGTGCGTGAAATGCAACTTGTTTACTACATCCAGAACTAACTACATGTTTACAGGCGCAGCCGATCAATGTATATATAGAAAGCAGAATGTAGCCACATGGTGTGTTAACTGTCTTGTTTAATTGACCCATCCACATCCAATTGTATAAGATTATTGGAAATGTTATACTGACAAAGACCCTAAGCAATTGGTTAACTTTTATGTTTCTAGGCGTTTCGCCGCAGACGTCTTGGATCGGCTACACTGGGGCGACCGGACAAGAGGGACCGAGAGGCCATCCGGTCTCTATACATCACACATTCAGTAGCGCGTAATCATTTCGCAGGCTATATAATTATGTGATTGCGACTGAATTAATCGGAAATAAAATTCCCTAATTAAAACAGACATGACAGAGAGAGAGAGAGACACACACACACACACACACACACACACACACACACACACACACACACACACACACACACAGACAGACAGACAGACAGAGACAGAGACAGAGACAGAGACAGAGACAGAGACAGAGACAGAGACAGAGACAGAGACAGAGACAGAGACAGAGACAGAGACAGAGACAGAGACAGAGACAGAGACAGAGACAGAGACAGAGACAGAGACAGAGACAGAGACAGAGACAGAGACAGAGACAGAGACAGAGACAGAGACAGAGACAGAGACAGAGACAGAGACAGAGACAGAGACAGAGACAGAGACAGAGACAGAGACAGAGACAGAGACAGAGACAGAGACAGAGACAGAGACAGAGACAGAGACAGAGACAGAGACAGAGACAGAGACAGAGACAGAGACAGAGACAGAGACAGAGACAGAGACAGAGACAGAGACAGAGACAGAGACAGAGACAGAGACAGAGACAGAGACAGAGACAGAGACAGAGACAGAGACAGAGACAGAGACAGAGACAGAGACAGAGACAGAGACAGAGACAGAGACAGAGACAGAGACAGAGACAGAGACAGAGACACAGAGACAGAGACAGAGACAGAGACAGAGACAGAGACAGAGACAGAGACAGAGACAGAGACAGAGACAGAGACAGAGACAGAGACAGAGACAGAGACAGAGACAGAGACAGAGACAGAGACAGAGACAGAGACAGAGACAGAGACAGAGACAGAGACAGAGACAGAGACAGAGACAGAGACAGAGAGAGGGGGCGGGAGGGAGGGAGGGAGGGAGGGAGGGAGGGAGGGAGGGAGGGAGGGAGGGAGGGAGGGAGGGAGGGAGGGAGGGAGGGAGGGAGGGAGGGAGGGAGGGAGGGAGGGAGGGAGGGAGGGAGGGAGGGAGGGAGGGAGGGAGGGAGGGAGGGAGGGAGGGAGGGAGGGAGGGAGGGAGGGAGGGAGGGAGGGAGGGAGGGAGGGAGGGAGGGAGGGAGGGAGGGAGGGAGGGAGGGAGGGAGGGAGGGAGGGAGGGAGGGAGGGAGGGAGGGAGGGAGGGAGGGAGGGAGGGAGGGAGAGTAGTCTCAGTGTTATTACGGATGCATGATTTTAATTACATTTAGTCATCTGTAAACGTAGTAGTGCAATTGCTGTTCAGTGGCCGGAGCTTCGGACTCTCGACTAAGAGAATCAGGGTTCATACCCCGTGCTGCCGTGTCAAATCTTGGGTAGTGTTTTCACTCTGCGTTGCTCCAGTTCACTTAGCTGTACGAATGAGTACTTGACTATAGTCAGTGGTGGATATTTGTGTGCGTATAACCTTCGCGTGCTAACTGCACCGTGGCTGCATGGATGCTTCCTAGCGAAGTCAAGACGGTGTTCGTTTTACCAGGTATACCAGGGGGTAAACCGTGAAGCGATTTGGTCATTCCTGAGGAGTGGATACTGCGCTATGTAACAGTTTACCTTTTAAATATAATCATGACAACGTTTCTTTTTTCTCCCTCTCACTAGGGCCAGAGAGGGGTACGCGGCACAGAAGGACCGACGGGACATCCCGGACCCACTGGCCCAGCTGTGAGTAGACTCTCAGTCAGCAGTCGGTTCGAACCCCATCTACGTCACTTGCATATACGAATGGGCTATGGCGGATATTTGTGTACGAATAATAATAGTAATTGCAATGTGGCTGGGTGAGTTCCCTAGCAGTCGAGGTAGTGTCCGGTTGAACGGTTTGAACGGGTTGAACGATTTGAACGGTTTGAACGGTTTGAACGGGTTGAACGGGTTGAATGGTTTGAACCGGTTGAACGGTTAGAACGGGTTAAACAGTGTGAACGGTTTGAACGGGTTGAACGGTTTGAGCGGTTTGAACGGTTTGAACGAGTTGAACGGTTTGAACGGGTTGGGTTTTAAACGGATTGAACGGTTTGAACGGGTTGAACGGTTTTAAACGGATTGAACGGTTTGAACGGTTTGAACGGGTTGATCGGCTTGAACGGTTTGAACGGGTTGATCGGCTTGAACGGTTTGAACGGGTTGAACGGGTTGAACGGGTTGTACGAACGGTTTGAACGGGTTGAACGGTTGAACGGTTTGAACGGTTTGAACGGTTTGAACGGTTTGAACGGTTTGAACGGTTGAACGGGTTGAACGGTTTGAAGGGGTTGAAAGGTTTGAACGGTTTGAAGGGGTTGAACGGTTTGAACGGTTTGAACGGGTTGAACGGGTTGAACGGTTTCAACGGTTTCAACGATTTCAACGTTTTCAGCGGTTTCAACGGTTTGAAAAGTTTCAACGGTTTCAACGGTTTCAACGTTTGTTAGGCGCTGCAGTGTAGAGCGATCTGAACAATACAAAGAACAATACAAAAGATGACGCGTTCAACAAGAACGCACCAGTCCCCGTAGACATTAACCTTAAGAATGCAAGCAACACAACGTGCATTCTGTTCGCATTACGTCACACGACTTAGCCGGAGTCTTCAATTTGTAGATCGACATGTTTTGTTCTTCAAAGGCCGCTTCTTGGAAAACAGCTGTACTGTCTGTGACCCCTACACCGCTACACAAATAAACAAACTAGAAATGATCCAACGCCGTGCAGCTCGATATGTCTTTACATCGCCACCATAATACATCAAGTGTAACCAATATGCTCCAGACATTAGGATGGAGATCCCTATCCGACCGAAGAAATGACGCAAAACTATGCATGATATACAAAATAGCAAATGGCCTAGTGGGTAGCCTATACCAGCAAATAAATATCTCATTCCTGTAAACACAGTCACTAGAAAGCAACACTCCTTGTCCTACCTTGTCCTCACTCCATATGTAACTACCACTTGTATTCTCTTTTCCCAAGTACCATTCGACTTTGGAACTCCCTCCCTCAACATGTTGTAAATAAAAACAGCCTTGATTAATTTAAGAGCAATATCCAGACTTTGCATTATTCCACTTCTTATATGTAACTAGTTCTTTTGCACGCATTACTGTTTGCATGCACTAATTACTGTTCTGATACATTGCATTGCACCCAAAACGAAAAAAAGAAATTTCTGATTGTTCCTGTTCGCCCGCCTCTATCCTCAGCATGTTGAGGCTAGGCGGTATCCGGAAGAAGAAGAATAACGAAAATAAAAGTTGTGTAAAAGTTGTTGGATTTCCACCGAGTGGACACGAACGTAACGTGTGTGTTGTTCTTTTCTACAGGGTCCAATAGGTCCGGTAGGCTGGGCAGGATCCACTGGGGCTACGGTAGGTGACTCCGGACAGGGGGCAGAAGGCATACGTCAATCACATTATCAAATATACACATATGGTTGGATAGTCAATGTGATGAGTCGCGAAGTAGTTGTGTTGTGAACACATGTAATAGTTAAATAGTTGCATTGTCATTGTCTGTTTGTTTAAGAATTACTGCATTGCGGTACGTTTCTAACGTTTCTGTTACCTCAGACGATTCCGTTATAAACTCTTGCGGACTTTTTAGGGTATTTCTATTTTTTTAATCTCTGCCAAATTTCTTTGTGAATTCGCAACTAAAACAAACTAACTGGTGTTGTGATTGTTGCCTGTATTACTATTATTATTATTATTGTTAAAGTCATCACATTTACGAACTGGTGCAATTATGACAACCAGCAAAATATTGAAGAAACATTTGACATAAGGAGAAACCTCGCGGCGATGGTGTCGTGCGTCGTGCGTCGTGCGTCGTGCGTCGTGCGTCGTGCGTCGTGCGTCGTGCGTCGTGCGTCGTGCGTCGTGCGTCGTTCGTCGCGCGTCGCGCGTCGCTAAGTTCACTATTCTCTAGTCACCTAATACGATTGCCCGACAACATGTGTCAGTTATTGATAATACCCATCGCCACGAGTGAATACGACTGTCACGTGACAAGCCGCAGTGATGACAAACGTTGCATTCCTTGAAGCAATTTATCATGTAGCATTGGGCGTGAACTAGGACGACATATTGTTACACTTACATCATTGTCACGACATTTTGTTTCAGGGCCGCAGTGGGGCGACTGGACCCACGGGCTCAGGCAAGCCCGGGGGAACCGGACCAAAGGTAAGTCACATGTGGAAGAATCGCTGACTGTCGACAGGGCAATGACACCTGGTTTGGTGATTAAGCAATTTCCCTGGCTTTTGTTCTTTGTATGCTAACTCAACTTCCGGTTGTTATAAAAGATAAGAATTATGAACACGACATAATGACATGGATACAATACGATATGACTTTAGGTTTGCTGAGTGGGCGGTAACAACAGTTCAGTGAATGAATGGGATGATCACGTTTCAGGAATGCATCTTTGAATAACATGCAATACGACACGAAGCACTAAACACATTGTGTGGAATGCGCCACGTTGATTTATGATACTACAAAGTATAATAATTTAGGAAGTACACATCATCTACTTTGGAACAGACACGTTGTGTTTCATCTCAGGCGCTTCCTTCGTTCATATCCTTGGAGCACTGCTCACTCATTCACCAACTAGCGCTGTAACAAACAGGGAGGCAGCTATTTGTACACGATATGCGTTTATCCCGGGGAGAAAGATGGACACAACGGGAGCGATTTGAGTTTTCACAGGAAACCTGTGTCACATTGCGTTCGTGTAAACCAGTAACAATTAAATGTTCAGCAGAAAATGCCTTTTATACAGTAATATAATTATGATATATGCGCTTCCTAGATAGTATTGTAACAGTCATCTTGGCAGCTGTTGTGTAATACTGAAATGGTGACATCTGCCGCCCAGTTTGACGATACGATATGTATAGAATGGTGTACTGTGTGAGTTGTATTACTGTAGATATGTGTTGTGTTGGTCAGGGCACCGTTGGATCGAAGGGTGTCACGGGACCAAAGGGTGCAACAGGACGGCCAGGGAAAAACTGTCCTTACGGTAACACTTTTTTAACTTCTACTTTTATCTTTAACTTCTTTTATACAATTGTGTTTTGTTTCTGTTGTGCCGTTTTGACAGATGTTACGTTTGTGTGTGTGTGTGTGTGTGTGTGTGTGTGTGTGTGTGTGCGTGCGTGCGTGCGTGTGTGTGTTTGTGTGTGTGTGTGCGTGCGTTCGTGCGTGCGTGTGTGCATGCGTGTGAGTGAGTGTGTGTGTGTGTGTGTGTGTGTGTGTTTATGAATGTGTACGTGTGCGTGCGTGTGTGTACGTATGTATGTACGTACGTATGTGCATGCCTGCATCAAATGACACTAACGCGATTACTGCGTTTTGAGTCGGTAAATAAAGAGAAACAAAAAGCGTGCTTATGGAGTTATGCACCTAAACAAATTTAACATTGTTAATGTTATACTAGTTGACAAGAATTGTTGACGAAAAAGTTTAAACTGCACCGACAATGCAACGGTGTTAGAAAGCATGACGTTGGTCTCAAAAGCTGCGCTTGCGTGATGACGCTACATCCGGTATGTTTTTGTGTTCGACAGATGGTCGGTGGCGTTTCGTTAAGCCGCTGTGGGATTTCATTCTCACCATCTGGTTCGTCGTTCTCTCGTCCTTCATCGTCCTCAAACGTCGACAATGTCTGAGTCAACTGAAGCAAGGGAATTCGGTTGTGTAGACGCCCATATGGAACATAATGTGGCAAAAAAACAATTCTGAAATAACGCAATCTCAAACATGTAATGCTGTTGACTAAACAACCTAGATTATAAATACTGCTGAATATATCAGTTTAATTCTGGTAAATCTTGATGTTTTATGTTTATATTAAAATGATTGTATATGAACATTTTGTTTTGTGTTGTGACTTGCACGAATCACTGTTTATGTATTTTACTGATCAGTCCCGTTGTACGGTACGTTTGATTTAGGAAGGAATGCGTTATTTTCCCTATAACTTCTATTTTCCCCCATCACCCATTTCATGTGACACAGATCCTCACCTGGCGGGAGAGACGTGGGTGGGATTTCCTGTGTTGTTGGAGATAGATTGTGCGCAATTTCGAGGGGGTTCTGTTGAAGATATTTCGGCTACTTGCGTTGTTGAAGATTTATTGCGATGCCGCGTACATTTGCTTCCGCAGTCACAGTTCTTGAGCTTTTCTGTACCATGTAAACCATGCATGACTACTACCTTCCAGCGGAATGGTTTCGCCAAATTGGAACTCCGTTGCTTTGGCGTGGTAGCTTTGGCTTGGTAGCCTTGGCTTGGTAGCCTTGGCGTGGTAGCTTTGGCTTGGTAGCTTTGGCTTGGTAGATTTGGCGTGGTAGTTTAGGCGAGGTAGCTTTGGCGTGGTAGCTTTGGCGTGGTAGCTTTGGCGTGGTAGCTTTGGCGTGGTATCTTTGGCGTAGTAGCTTTGGCTTGGTAGCTTTGGCTTGGTAGCTTTGGCGTGGTTGCTTTGGCTTGGTAGCTTTGGCTTTGTAGCTTTGGCTTGGTAGCTATGACGTGGTAGCTTTGGCTTGGTAGCTTTGGCGTGGTAGCTTTGGCTTGGTAGCTTTGGCTTGGTAGCTTTGGCTTGGTAGCTATGACGTGGTAGTTTAGGCGTGGTAGCTTTGGCGTGGTAGCTTTGGCGTGGTAGCTTTGGCGTGGTAGCTTTGGCGTGGTAGCTTTGGCGTGGTAGCTTTGGCGTGGTAGCTTTGGCCTGGTTTCTCTCCCCCCCCCCCCCCGCCAGCCCACCGAGTAGACATTTGGTATTATAAGCGGATTGCCATGGTATGTTTTACTATGAATCAAATATAATGACTTAAGCACTTGAGGTCAAAGTTGACGAAAATTGGCGAGAAGTTCGAAAGACTAAATAGACGAGCACTTGAAAAATCCAACCGCGGAACAGTGATGATGACGATGTTAAAATTGTTGTCCTTTGATATAGATTCTTTGGCGTATCCTCATAGCAATGTCCATGGTATAACTGCGATGATGCTTGCCATTTGAAGTGTTTTTCTATTAATCTAATGAGACTATGATTATCTTCTTTCTCCCTGTCTTTCTCCTATGTCAGGTTTTGTTCTGACGATTCCGTTCCAAGCGCGTTTCTTTCATCAAATAAGTGATGTTCCTGCACACGCAAACATCTATAAATTTTGTACGGAGATATAACTAGTTTGTTAGGTCATCCATTCTTCTTCTTCTTCTTCTCATTGTAGCTCAGCACTCTGTAATAGCCACGTATGTACGTGGTTAGAGTATTGTCGAGCTTTGGTCGGCCGCAAGTAATGGGTGGTGTTGCGCGGGAGGGGGATAATAAGACATAAATATGTACTTATCTACGCATTGACTGCAAAAGCCTTCTAAACGAATTGAGTGACTGTTTGATAACTAATTGTTGTGTGCATTTGTTCCATGGTTTGATGGTGCTTGGAAAGAAGGAGTGTTTGTAGGCTTCGATGCGGGTGAATGGTTGTAGGTAGCGGTGTGTGTTGCCTCTGGTGCGTGTAGGAGCGGCTGTGAGTGCGTCCACTAAGTTACGTCCAGTAAGTTATTTGTAATGCGATACAACATTACGAGCTTGGCTTCCGCCCGCCTGCTCGCAAGGGACACCCAGTTCAAGCTTTCGAGCATGGTGGTCACACTGCTGCGTCGACGGTAGTCGCTCTTCACGAAGCGTGCAGCCTGTCGCTGCACGTTCTCCACCGATTTGATTTTTTTCTCTGTGGACGGGTCCCATACCGTCGAGGCATACTCCACGATTGGCCTGACAAACGTTTGATAGCATAGCGTTTTGATAGCCTCGGGGCATCTGTTGATGTTGCGCTGTAGGAAGGCCCTGGTGTTGTTGGCTTTCTTTGTCACATTGTTGATATGTTCATTCCAAGACAGAGTTCTGTCTATGGTTACTCCAAGGTACTTGGCGCCTTTAACTTCCTTTAGTTGATGTTCATGTATGGAGTAGTTGGTGACAATTTTCTTTTTCCTTCTGTTAGTGATTCGGATGATTTCGCATTTGTCTGGATTAAACTCCATCAGCCAGTCAGCTTCCCATGTTTGCAGTTTGACTATGTCTTCTTGCAATGTCTCTGCGTCATGTGTTGTGTTGATATTGCGATATAGGAGACAGTCGTCAGCAAAGAGTCGTACAGTTGAGGAAACTTGGTTTGGTAGATCGTTTATGTAGCATAGGAAGAGGATGCGGGGCGAGTACAGATCCCTTTGGGACGCCTGAGCTCACTGGGGCCGGTGAAGACTTTTCCCTTCTTCTAATAGACTTTCGATCAGGTGTACATCACCCCACCCCTGTCAACATCAATCGGCAACACATAGAAATTGTGCATTCCTATAAATGTCTGGGTACAACAATCGATGACAAACTAAGGTGGGTTGATAATACAATGAATCTATATAAAAAAAAGGCCAACAAAGATTGTACTTCCTGAGAAAACTCAATGCCTTGCACATAGACAGAAACATTTTATTTGTGTTCCACGACACATTTGTAAAAAAGTGTTATTACGTTCGGTCTTGTTTGCTGGTGGGAAATATCTTAGTCAAAAACAGACAACAGGTAAACATAATATACACCATTTCTTGCAAAATCGCGATGTGCTGTACACCCGATACCAGTCTGAAGGAGTTGTAAAAGTCAAGAACACTGCAAATGGCAACCAAAATCTTATCTGACCCCACCCACTTCTTACACGACCATTACGACCTCTGGATGCAGGTAGAGAATGCCAACAGTAAAAACACAGCGAACCCTTAAATCCTTCATGCCAACCTCCATCAAGTATCTGAATCAGCCACACACAAAATAATCATTGAAATATCACATTCTCTAACGCTGACAATGCAATGATGTTTTATCATCTTAATTAATTAATATAATTATGTTACTATAATATTGTCATATTGTTTTAGTATATTTATTTATTCCAATATATATCATATTTATATCATTTTAGCTAACGGCTACATATTTACATGCTTGATTTTACTGTATACATGCGTCGCTACGTGAATTAAATATTGTGTTTTATGCAACCTCCAAACTGGAAAATGTATTTCCATTCTATGAATTGGACAATAAAGTTATTATTATTATTATTATTATTATTACAAATGTGAGGCGTCACTTCTCATGCCGCGGCGTTGACCCAAAACACACAAGTCAACAAGTGTGATGGAGCGCTGGTCGGTTGTACAACCCAGACGAATAGTTTCTAGAATGAGTAATTTGCTAAGTTAGACGACAGGTTATGTGGCAAGAATGCACAAACAGTTAGTCACTGTGCTATTTCAGAAGAACGTATTCGTCGTCTTGTATTCAACGGTCGTGTCTGGCACGACTGGTGCGATTGTTTGTATCACGGGGTGAGTATTGCACAATAATGAGTCATTCGTCGCCATTGTCCATAGAGACGATTTATTTGGCAGCATAAAAGCAGCCTCTGTCATAAACCAATCCGCGCCAAGCCACAACGACCACAAGGACTGCTGATGGAAACAACTCCTCGCAACATGTCGTACTTTTCTGTAAGTTAAAAAGCAATAGGTTAGTTTTTATATATCGCAGTACCCAGTTCCCAAGACTGGCCAAAGCACGTTACACTTTACGCAAGGCAGACCTGTTCAATTCAATGAACACCATGTCGACCTTTTCTGGAAAGTCTACAATGTAGTTAGGAAATGCGAACTGTTAGTGAGTCACGAGCTTCACACTAGGGGTCATAGTTGTCGTTTCTCTTCAGTTGTTTCAAGCCTTGCCGGTGGCTGATGATGACAAATGTTGCCAACACGACGAACCAAACAGTGAGACAGAACTCCCACAACGGCTTCACGAAGTCCATCGGACGATCTGCAGGAAATGAGCAAAAATATCGTGTAACGAATCAGAATAACAACCGGAAATGTGCATTTGACCCAATAATGAAAAATATAAATGAGTATAGACGTACAAAGCAGCTTAAACTAATGTGTTTGTAACGAGTTTGGGAAGCATCGTGCCACGCTGTAATTAATGCGCGAAGACAGTACGCACACAAGTAGTCGTCACTATTTCTAGCCCGGTATTCATTCATACAGATAAGTGAACTGGGTGAAAACTCTTGCACAAGGTTTGACACGGCTCGTTGTCGAGACTACGAAGCTCTGGCCACTGCGCCACTACGTAAGTGCAATACCTTTTTGGTGTTGAAGAATATATTCCCATTTTCCCACATTAAAAATAGCAGATTTGCTGTTACGAATCACCACGCTGGTAATTCGGAATAGAGGAACATATACCGTTCTCTTAACATTAGTAGAACAGTGCAATTCGATGACCGGTGCGTTCGCACATCGCACACAACTTAATCGTC